>JABFEA020000098.1:24676459-24690788 GCA_019775915.2 Cyphomyrus plagiostoma | reverse complement strand
GCCCAGGCGGAGACTCGAACCCGGGTCCCAGAGGTGTGAGGCAACAGTGCTAACCACAGCACCACCGTGCCGCCCCTGTACTGTATGTAATTCTTTTTATTATCACTATTATAATTCATTACAATTATAATAATTATTATAACTGAATTATAACGTGATTCATTATATTATTAATACACACTGAATTACTATGTTTAAGATGTTTTAGTGTGTTTGAAAGTATTTATTAAGTGTTTTATATTATATGAAAGATAAAATATATGCTATATACTAAGTCAAACCTTCGATCTATTGATGCTTGCTTACATTTGGTTACAGTTGCTTACAATTTGACTTAAAGACAGACTTAGAAACAGATCTCATTGGTAATCCGGGGATTTCCCTCTCAGATGGGCACATTCAACATATCCAACCTGTGATTTGTGTCTGGCTTCAAATGAGCAATATATAATGAAAGCCCTGCATTTTAAGACAAAGGGGAGGAAGATGTGTAGGTAGATCACAGGGAAGATGTGTAGGAAGGGAATAGGGACGAAGTGTAGGTAGAGCACAGGGAAGATGTGTAGGTAGAGAATAGGGAAGATGTGTAGGTAGAGAATAGGGAAGATGTGTAGGTAGAGAATAGGGAAGATGTGTAGGTAGGGCATAGGGAAGATGTGTAGGGAAGACTCAAGGCAGACCTGTATCAAGGGCAGAGGGAAGATGTGTAAGGAGGGCAATATAAATATAAAGTTAAATGCAGAAAGGACACGGCCCTCCAGCTCCACTTCAAATCGTCTTGTCACGTGAGATCACCCATTGCACTCCTATGGAATCTTCCAGCCGCATCCTCCGTTATCTGCACAGGAGATTATAATCGTCGTGGTGACCGGACCTGGAGGTCGGCGGCCAGCGTCTCCCTGCCGTTTGCTCAGCGCACCAGTGTGGGGGCGAAGGAAGCGACGCGGCAGGAATAACCGGCCCGTTCCGGTGCGATGACTCACACCTTGCTGCCAAGCGCCTCTCTCCCTTTAACTGTATGTCCTGGCGGGGGGTGCAGCTAAAAATCTGTTAAACGGGTTTGGGGGTCGCCCTTTGCTTGGCCAGCCTCGAAATTGTATGTCTGGGGACCGGGCTGGCGGGGTTCCAGTGGGCATCTGTCAGAGACACGTCGACTTTGGGTCGTTGGCCTGTGAGTCAGTCGGCGCAGGCCCTGAACCTGCTGCTGACGTATCCAAGAAATTTGTCTGTGCACGTAGCTCATGGGAGCCAGCGAATTTCAACCTGATGCTGCTGCGCTCCCTCCACCTCTTGGAATATCTTTCCCCCGTAGCTGAACATCGTTTACAAATGGTAGCATTAGCCGCAGCTCGCTAAGTCACACCCTGGAATTGTCGTATCTGGCTACGTGTCAGAACAAAGCTTCAAAGGTGTGAGTCACTGACAAAATCGCTTTATTGACATGTTCACTTTACTGCAGTGTATAAATGTCATCTTCAGCTTCACTATAAAGCTTCTGTCGCTAAATACACACAAACAATTGACTATCTTGATTTCTAAGCTGTGCCATCCTATTTAAGCACTATTAATCAGCCAGCATAACAATACTGGAAAACATCAAACACGGTTTTGTCATTTTGAAGTTATTTTGTGTTTTAGTCAACAAAAATAGCTACTATAAGATATCTGGATTGTTTTTTCCAACATATTGCACACATCTGGTTAAAAGTAAATTAAAAAAAAGACATAGCTCTGTGGAAGCGATTATCTGTTCAGACGTTCACACCAATACACTTTGCTGACTCAGCGAGTTGGTTATCCAGAAAATTCCAAGTGCTTAACAGATTCATGTTAATCTCAGCCATTTTAATTGCACATGGGATATTGCTCTTAGCGCTGAGCTTGAGTCACCGATCCAGGAATAAATGTTTGTTTTGAAGCATTAACGTTTACATTAGGATGTGATCTTTTTCCCCAAGCATTTTTTAAACTTCTGTTTATTGAATTTACAATAATAGTTTAAAAATGGGGCAACACTTTACTTCAGGCCATGGTTTCAGCAATTTATAAACACATTCATAATGGATTACAATGCATTCATAAAGCATTATAATCGTGGATATAAATATTTATAAAAAGGCATAACACATTATAGCCATGTGTTTTATGCATTATATGTACCTTATGAAGCTCTCATCTATAATGTACTATAGATACCCTTATAAAGCAGCATCCTTAATGCTTACACCGACCATTATAATGCATTATGAAGGTATCTATAGTGCATCATAGATGAGAGCTTCATAAAGCATTCATAATGCATAATACACTTTCGGTTAATATTTATAGCTATGTTTATAATGATTAATGAACACATTATTATTTGTTATGAATGTGTTTATAAATTAGTAAAAACACAGCCTTAAGTGTTATCAAAAATGGTTCACATAGCATGTAAATTCACAGTACAGTATGCAAATGGACATAAAAAATATACACAAATAAAAGTGTCCAAGCATTTTCCCAGGGTGAGAAAACAGCTATAAATGGCTATAAATGATAATGGCTAGTGGCAAAATAAAGTGTGATGCCCTATCAGTCCTGTTGGGGTCCTCACCAGCATTGACGTTCACACATTATTATAAAAGACAAAAAGATTAAATTTCATTTGTGCCAAAGGAGAAAATTGTTCTGAAATGTAAAAGATATGGGGGAAATATTCTGTAAGGAGACCACTGCCGGCAGCTGTCCACCTTTGTTATCACTGTAATCAAGTAATTACCACCCCCCCATTTTCAGCTGAAGTAGTATGGCCAGTTAATCCAAACATAGTTCTCCTTCAGACACCATACCCACGGGAGGGGTGGAGCCTGGCGCCGGACACTCCGACGTGTGGACTCTCAGCTGCTGGCTTTGTTTAACCTTATGGCCCCCCGGTTGGCATTGAGAGTGGTAGCTCAACTGGTAGGTAGCATTCACAGTGACGGGTAGTACATAACTACAGGGTGAGGAGGACAAGGAGGAAACCAGCATTTGCACCCACCTGCAAACTGTGAGCAAATTAGCATTATCTGTGATTCCTCACCAAGGGGGAAGGATGTATATCTGTCGAATCGAAGCTGGGTTCACATAAGAAGTGAATGCATTATTACAGCTACAGGAAGGTAGGGTGGCCAGCACCATTATCCTTCACCTCCAGGGTTGGGGGTTCAAATCCTACCTCCACTTTTTGTGCTTTGAAACATTCGCAGTAGCTTAGTGATAAGAATTGTGTAATATAATTCAAAATACACGAAACAAAAAACAACTGTAACCATTCTCACACCCAAGCACAGAATCTGTAACGTCACTCTCTAGCTATACAACCACAGCTGCTACCATCCCCGCGAGCTTTTTGTAACTTGCGATGATAAACATATGCTTTGAACACTGTAGTGAGTAAAACATGGCAGCCGAGGTATGGTGCAAGGTTAGCCAAAATTCATGAGAAAGCGCAGGAGAACTTGTATTGCAAACTGAACTTAACATTTTATGGACACTATTTGAAAAACAGCTGACCTCCCCTCGGGGAAACAGACATCTTAAAGGAATTTTTGTTATGACTGAAAAAAGGTTATTTGTAACTGATTACAGTCAGGCTTTTTTCCACAATCTTGTGAGCTTATCCACGTTACTTACAAGAAAAAAAGTAATTCCATCTTGAGAGCTGTGACTGAGAGCTTACAAAGGAATTATTGTAGAGACTGAACTATGTTGGATTTTGTTTATTTCAAGACTGGTAAACACTATAGCAAACCTGGCTGAAGCGCCACACAGGGGAGAAGATTAGGGACTAAGTCAGGTTTACCTGGGGCTTGACTTATTTGTGCTTTTGGAAGGAAGATCGGCATCACGTCTAAAATACTCAGGGCTCGGCTTAAAATACTTAGGGCTACAGCCATGAGTAATCGGACCTAAAGACACCCATGGCAACCATGTATATCATTGATATTTCTCATGCATAAAATCTATCATTTTAAAGTACTTTAAGACAGATTTTACTGGACTGTTCCATTTGCAAGCAAAATACATATAAAATAAATCCAAATTTACTTGGTGAATCCTACGCTATGTTTTGTGAAAATGCAAATATTATCGAATTTTTGTATATGGCAGGATTACTGACGATTCAGAGATTATCTTGAGATTTTGTTTGTTTATTTATTACTACATATTTACTATTTACACCCAAGATTGCTGCCAAAAAATAAACTGCCAATACCATCGGCCATGATATGTACCAATACTATCTGCTTTGTGCACTGTTCTTGCACGGGAATAATAATGAATAATTGCTTTGCTTCTGTATGTTTGTATGTTTAAGTACACTGACCGACTACGGGCGCATGCACAAGGGTAAATTTATATAGGAGCATGTGACCATGTACAGTGACAGGACTTTTTTTATTTTGGGACTCTCTAATATACTAAACTAAATTTAACTTTCAAACCATTCATATAATTATTCCACAGTTAAAAGTGAATATTCAGAGACATGCAATCATTTCTTTACATTAAACGTTAACGTTTTACTTTAAAATATTACATTAACACAAAATAATACAATAATTCTATAAACACTAAATTTAAGTGATATAGGTATATAGTAAATAAAGAAAAAAAGATTGTACATGTAAATACTACATTTTTAATTAATTAATTTATTATATACGTATATATATTTTCTTGTTACAATTTTTAAGTAAATATTTTAAGTCTTTTACTGAATTAGCAGTCCCTCATACCTATTTTTCATATATTGGAGAATGAACTCAATGCATACACTATAATTTATGTAATTTGTTTTGGTTTTATGTACAGAAATGCAATAAAAACATTTAAGAATAATTCAACCAAAATGTGTTGTTAAATTAATCCATCAGCAGATTTTTGCAGGAGTCATGACTACTTTACGAACAAAAATGATTCCTAACTGAAGCTAATGATTTAATCTTCAGTTAGTGTTTGGGTGATACGTGCAAGAGCAATAAGGATTTTTAGGGGCATTATGATGGCAAAACCTAAACACAACTGCCCCCAAAAGCCCCTCATTCTCCCTGCGGAGTTTGCCACGAGCTGTGACAGTCTCACAGTGCTACATCCACATATCCATGTCCAGACGAGCTACGAACATCAGATTTGCCTCCATCTTGGGAAATATTCACCCTTATTGGCTAATAAAGTCTGGATGGGCTTTGAAGGCGAGACAACGAGATCCAGAAGCGGGACTTTGCGGGCCAGTTGGATTGCAGTAAAACTCATCTCGCCCCCAAAATCCCGTATCTGAGGTCACTACCAAGATCAACAGGCGTACTTCAAAACCAAACAAAGATTAAATATATATTGAGTGACCTACATGAATAATATTCATGTTCGTTAGCTCAATATCTCCGTATCTTAAATATATATGGAACCATCTACAATACATATACGGGAAAAAGCCATACCAACCTACATGCACCAGATAACCTACTTTCATCAAAATATGACTGTCAAAACTGTCAAGGCGTGAACGTTTATGAAAATAAGTAATCTAATTGTACAATTGATGGCTTCAGGTCGCGACAAATACAAATAACTTCTGCAGCTGAGCCCCTTGCCTCGCTTTGTCTTTGCGAAAATCAATATATCAGAGATCAGCTACCGCAAAACAAACAACCCAAAACACTTTAAATGATTTTTCCAAACGCCAGCTGTAAACCTGCCCATGCACACTGAAAAAGTATTCAATCACAATCCATTTACAATACAACCAGGACGTTTGCCGACGCTCGAAATTCTTAAGTTTGAAGCGCTGATTAACAATCATTATTGAGTGTTTTAATATGTCATGCATCGGCCTTATACAACTAACTCCGCTGTAGCATCCATCTACTTGTTTTTTAAATATATTTGGATGATAACTTATAAATGCACGCAATGCCAGTCATTTCTTGTGAGGTCACTGGTGGGTATTTAACCTGGTTGAGTCACAGACACAGACGGTGTCCTTGGTCGCTCCTATGAGGCTTCAGGTACCATCCCACAGACACAATCTGTCTGCATTCATTCACGATAAGAAAAGAAAGATTAAAAGCGATTTACTCGCACTATCTTGGATACGCAATTCCCTTATCCCAAAATAATTAAATAAGGTATTCTTCAATTCCCGATGTTGACGTACGTTGTCTCAATCGCATCCCAGTATATGCAATGTACATTTGTGTCACACCTGCTATAGCTTTTCGCAGTGTAGTAAGAAGAGCAAGACAACATGCTTTAAAAATACCTCCCTAACACACACAAAAAGATCAACAAGAAAAGGAAAAGAAATTTTGAAACGCCTTGGATAAATTTAAACTTACCCTAATTAGTCCGTGGCATTCAATTAGCCACGAACACACAAGGTTATGTATCATTTACCGTCGTTGTTCCTTTAAGAGTATATTTGTATAAGCTGGCGAGCGCGGCCCGTGTCTGGCGCTCCTGTCTCATGGCATTTTGAGATCACACTCCAAGCTCCCCAAACATTTCTTCCTGGTCACGCCACTATGCAAGTAGAGGCCAGAAGAAGGGGAGGTGCAAGAAAAGACAAAGATTTTTTTAAAGATTGCAATCTATAGCCAGATCGATCCCAAGCCAACGAGCGATCCGGAGCAAGATGAGTCTTTTCCGAGTGTTTGCAGTGAGAGATCCGCACCCGACTCGCCGGCGGACAGCAGCCTTAACGTCCCCTAAGAAACAGCATCGGCCGCATCGACTACTATAACCTTACCTCGTTTAAATGCAGAAAGTTTGGCGCATGTCTTCCCGTGGCAGTCTTATATTTTCTGATTTTTCAAATTTCCTAGAAGGGACCTCCTAATATAGAAGCGGGGCAGAGACATTCCTAGAAATCCGGCGGACGTCATGACCATTTAAAACAACCTGTGCCTTGTTCATACAGCACCCGGTTGCGGCTGGTAGTTACGGGTACACACGAAAACAAGCAAAAGTATGAAACGTTTCCCAAACACAACCGCTTCTTGAACTGGAACTGGAGCAAGGAAACAAAATTTCCATTGTTACTTTAAGAATACCAGTGACTAATTCGTGTACTGTGTATACTTGCTCACCTACTGCCTATCATTCACAAACTGGGTACCACCTAGTAATGAATCATCTCTACCTACATTGACGGGACGTAGCTTTCCCACACCATCCTGCCATCCTCTTAACACGGCTTTGTTATTTTATCTGAATGCGTTGTGCATGTGCATTGTTGTGGTAAAATATATTCTTACTGTCGTTCATGTTTTGTAGACGAGTTACACTTTATTGAAGGAAGTTGTTAAACAGTCGTCTATTAAAACCTTAGAAGGTTTTAAACTGTTTGCTGACCCCTGCTGGATTTGACTATATTGCCAATACACGATGCTGAATCAGTAACATACATTGTTTATGGAAATTAGTTTTATTATATGAGGAGGAGCTGATTTTCTTGAATTTTTCCTAAAACAATATTTGATATTTGAATAAAACCATCGCCAGTATAAAGGCACGGACGGGGTTCGAACCCGCGATCTTCGGTTTACGAGACCGACGCCTTACCACTTGGCCACCGCGCCTGCGCTCATAGTTTGGAAAAACATCTTAAGGTGGATTAAAATTTATTGCTACATATTTTTTTTTTGCTAAGCTATCTGTCGAAGGCTGTCCACTTTATATTAATGAACAGATTACCCGTAATATAGTATGGCGTCTTTGGATTCATTCCATGATATACATTGCACCGCTAGCCTTTCTATCAGTACCAGGCAAAAGCCATGGGGAAAAAAGAAATGCAATGACTTTAACGCAGAAATACTCATTACTAGAGCAACGGAAAATAACTGAAGACAATAATATCATTATTAATAATAATATTTTTGCTATTAGCTTGACATGAACACCAGTACCACAAGGCAAAGGTAAGTGGAAATATATCGACATGTTGCCCATCAGCCCATTATTTTTTCTGTTTTAAGGAAAATAAGCAAGAGTAAGGGATGAAAAAGTTGGTTTATTAAAAACACAACAATAAAATAGGAAAAACTGCAACATGAAACCATATGAAAATAGGTTCCTGGATCTCGTTGTGTGGTGCGAGTCTGGTTTAATGTTCCTCATTTGGTGGTCTGTAATTCTTCACAGTTCAAACGTATGAGTCGCTTTTAACGCTGATCAAACAGAGACCCTGAAGATCCGCACTGGTGCTGCAGAAAGAAAATAGTTTGCAGAATAACAGAAACATTAATATTATATATGATGTCATATAATGAAAAACAAGTGTATATGAAACCTTAACTGTGTCACTGTAAGCACGGATACAGAACTTTGAAATTTCCCCATTTTCTTTTTTGATAAATCTGTCTCTCCCTCCGTTGCTATGCCGTGAGCATAGCGCCTATCCAAAGAGACATGGGATGTGAAACGGGAATACCCAAAATGCCAGTGGGTTACATGACACACATGCGCGCGCGTGCACACACAATGGGCACTGTACATAGACCATTCCCCCCAAATCACTAAATTGTGGAGCAATACCCCACCTGAATGGAGAGGCACCAGCCTTTTTGATAAATCCATTTATGCAGGTCATTTCCTGAAAGCCTGGTGTTTGAAATCAATCTATAACGACAGACGAAAATGAGAATCTAGCCAAGAAATGGGGCTTGAGAGAACATTAAATGCCAGGGAACAAATCTCATCAGACAAGCGTGAGGGGAACAGGGCCACTGTCACGCCCTGAAATACTCAGCATGGCGATGCTCATGAACTCTGCTACTCAATAGATTTTCCCTTAATGTTCCCATGACTCACGTGTATTGCTCATCGTAGGTGATTTATGCAAATTAAAGAGAAGCTCTCCTTTTCAACTGGAAATCCGATATGACCTGGTTAATTTGCAGCTCCGTGTCAGAGAGCAGGACAGTGTACCCTTATATTACAGGTATAGCCTGATATGTCTGGTTTTGCGCAAGACAAACCACGAAGCCCAACAAAATCTATTAAGTCCTTATATCCAGTTACTTACAACACTTTAGATGATACACTGTTATTTAAAAATGAAAACACCTTATATTGGCCATGGATGCTAATGCTATTTTCTTTTATTCTAAGTATAAAGTCCCTGTGACCAGAATAAAGGATCTCAGGGCATACTCACACACCGAGGGATAATTTGGTAACTCGGCACGTTTGTGGACGGAAACTGGAGTACTCTGAGGAAACATGCAAGTTCCACACACATGGAGTCAAGGTGGAGACTTGAACCCTGGTCCCAGAGGACCAGAGCTAACCACTATTATGTACAGACTTCATTGTCCATAATAACTGCACTTGGCCTTGACCGTTTTTGCCCCCCCGGGTTTATTCAGGCAGCCTTTCTGATGATTCTGGGCGTTGGGATGAAGCCAGGTTTACCTTCTCAGGCCGGGCAGAAGCAACACACTCAGGGTATTATCTGGGAGGGCTTGGAAGAGCTTCCCCACTTTCCGGTCGAGTTTCCTTATCAGAGTCTTCATCTCACACTCCTGCAGAGAGGGGAGGGGACCTTGAGCCCAGAACAGGAGAACGGGAGCACCTGGTCCCCCTAGAAGCCAGAAGCCATTTCAGACAGACTCACGTCAGCCTGCTGGTCCGGGTCATCCCAGCCCCCTGAGGTGACAGGCATCCCCTCTATGGGGCTTTGGTGCTCAGAGCTCTGCTGCACGTGTCCGGCCCAGCAGGGTAGGTGCCAGGGGGTCAGCGGCCTGCACATCATCACCTCTCTGCCCTTTGCCCGCAGGCCTGAGCTCAGGGCGGCCTGTACGCCCTCTGAGCACTTAAATTCTGGAATGACGACAACAACAGGCTCTTACACGCATGCTGCACATTCCCAAAAAGCCTCAGGCTGCATCACATGCTGGATAAATCTCCCGTCTCCTTGAAAAAAGGGATGCGTCCACGGCTCACTTATGAAGGCATCTTTGCGGCGTTTCGCTGCCGGCGATCTCCCTGGCAGGACGACGCCCTCGATCTGGCCGAACCGGCTGAACGTTGGGCACAGGAGCGTCTCCGTGACCCGGGCCACATAAAGGACGTTGCTGGTGAGGGCATCGGCCTCCAGATCGCCCAGCACCACCTCCAGGTCCAGGGTGGACTCCTTTACCGGCCTCTGAACCTGGAACCAGCATAACCCGGAGTATGAGAGGGGCACAGCATTGCCAGCCCTGTGGGCCACTGCCTGTATCTGACAGCCAAGATCAGGAAAGACATGTCGCTCAAGGGCACCCCCTACTGTCTATAGACCTCTGTACACACGCCTTTCTGGATTCCACCATGTTTGGTCATGTAACTATTCAGCGAGAGTGGGCAGTTTCGTCATCATTAGACAGTAGCGTTGATCCATTGTGTTCACATTGTAGCAAAGTCTCAAAAAATATTTCTTTATATTGTGCACACAATATGATTATCTTGAGCGAACAATAAATTAACTTGAGTGGTCAATATGTTATCGTGAACACACAAATTATATTGTGTGAACATGGAGGGGTGAATACAGCATAAAACTATACTTCTTACAAAGTACACCCTGATAAAGCCTCATATTTGATATTCGGGTAATATCTTTTAACAAAAGCAAGCAGGGGGGTTTTGACCACAGATTTATGATGTCCAGTACACAGATGGTGATGCACACCAATCATTTTTGGAATTCAAGCCATTTTACTAACTGTGTTTAATCTCGTTAAAAGCTACGAAAATAGGCTATTTCAGCTGTAACGAGATGTTGGTTCAGCATTTAGAGTTAATAGCAACTCTTGCACTTACAGATTTCTTCACAGGTGAAATTCTAATTATTTTTTTAATGTTGGCATGTGCACTTCACATTCACTTGTGAATGTGCCCCGAATGTTCATTCATAGCACACAGGGCGTAATAACTGTTATAATAACTCTACAATAACATGAGAGAGAGACGTCTAGTAAAGTGTGCTTTTAACATTTGTCAGTGGGGGGCTATGCATACCCCCTTAGATTTCCATATATGACTATTACTAACTATAATCTGTTTTTTCAGAGTGCACTGGAATAAGTAAATGGGCTAATAACCCTAAAACAAAATAAGACACATCAAGTATATTGTGCTTTAAGCAGTTCATTATGGGACAGTGTACAACATTAGTTGGTCATTTACTGCAAAAAGAAAACAAAAAAGGTAGATCTTCAGGAGCAGGATTGGTGACCATTGCTTTAAAGTTTGGCTAATTTATTGTGCCCTCATGATAATGTTTTTGGCAAACAAGTTTATTTATTCCTTGCAAACGAAATATCTTGTGTGCACAATGTAAAATATTATCCAGGACTTGGCGAGCTCCGTACTATCAGCTGTTTTATCAAATGCAGAAAACACGAGGATATCGAGCCCTGGTGACCTACGGTTTGTTTTTTGCCAACGTAAACAAACATCTGTGTAATACTTATGAAATGCACTAGGCAGGATCTGTGGTGTGATGTCACTATGTGATGATGTCCAATGTGTGTAGCTGGACAGTGCTACTGTTGAATGGCTGACGGGACGTGTGACTTTACAATGGCGGTGACCATGTATCACATGATGCACAGGCACGCCTCACAAATACTGTGTGCGTACAAAGGTGTATAACCCGGAAATCGCCATTTGCAGAATCAGGCTCTAAACCGCCAGACTGAAGCACTTTGCAAAGGGACAATAACCCTACAGAAATACCAACTCTGATAGGATGACCATGCAGCTCATGCCCATCGAGGTATTTGACAGCGAGGTGAGCTCCCTCCAGCATCTCAAACTCAACCACGGCGTGGATCTGGCATGCAAACGAGAGAGAGAGAGAGAGAGAGAGAGAGAGAGAGAGAGAGGTAAGGGGCTTCAGCGCACTGCCGGATGTGTCCCATAGGGGGAGCACGTTAGACTTACACTCTGCATGCCCTCCCGCAGTGCGACAGACCGGACCGGACCGCACCGCCGAAACAGCCTTTCCACGGATCGCATGCTGCAGTCCCTGGGCAGCGGCCCGGCGTAAATCATGCACATCTCTGCCATCTGGAACAAGACAGGAAGAAGGGGGGTTCAATTCAGCAGAGGACTGGACAGGCTCCGGTGTGACTGCCGGTGTCTGAAGGGGCGGGGGGGGGGGAACATACCCGGCGGAGGTGATCGGCCAAATGCTTCTCCTGCAAGCTGACCCTCGCCCGCTCAGCCAGGGAGGAGAACTGAACCGTGCTGAAGAAATGACCTTGTGTTTCGCTTCTGGCGGCAGACAGTACCTGAGGCATGAAAAACAAAGCGGTGGATTGCACCACGCTCCCCCCCCGTCATGCCCACCGCCAAGGTCCAGCTGGCCCACGCCAGTGCCCACCTCCCGGTCTGAGTGGCACTGGACCCTGCTCCGCATCGCCGGGACCTCAGGTCCGCCGGGTCCCGTCGCCACGCCCAGATGAACTGCCGACAGGCCGGCAGCCTTGAGGGCATCTCCAAAGCTGGGGGTTAGAACAGAGACGCCCGTCAAGAGTCACGCGGGGTATAATACCACAAGCATAACAAACGCATGGAGTAATGCCAGGAGACGCTACTACTGACACGGGCCAAAAGGTGCTATTTTACGCTCTGCTCTTCTCAGAAATCAATGAAAGCTCCTTTACTGAAAATGATGATCCATGCTTTGCTCGAACACCCAGAAACAACTAAGCAGTAATATTTTCCTTGGGTTTTTCCGCCATCCGCTATGTGTAAGGCAATGAAGTGTGTCATTGAATCATCTAAATACATATGGTCTTCAGTGAGGCTACAGCTGATGTGGTTCATTTCAGGCCCCCCTTGAATACAGGAGCAAATCACCCAAAATGACAACACCAAACTTTACGTGTAGTGAGCGCCACCTAGCTGTCATTTATAAAATAATAATTCTAGTCACGCTAACATCAGTCAGCCTTTGCTAGAAATAAGGGCTGGGCTGTCCTATCATGCGTGGACATGCTCAAAGTGTCCAGGTCCTATATGGATGGCGTTCATTTTCGAACATACCCTCTGCACATGCTTTGAGAGAGCCATGAGCCCCGGTACTTCACCTGATACTGCTTACGCCTTGGTTGGCTTTGGCTCCATTTGCCAGATGTTTCATTGATTGACGCCTCTTCCATTCCGCATCGAGATCCAATGCTGCTACCTTGAAACCGAAATGAAAGCATGCTTCACTGCTGGAGCTCTTTCACACCATGACCTTCAGATAACCCACATGCGGACAGCACGAGATTTCGCATGCCTTCTGTGGCCCAACACCAATGAAATGTTGAACCAGATCCAGAGCGGCCAGAGCGTCTTCAGTGGGGTGGTGACCCTGTTTGCCTTCCTGCTGTATCCGCCTGCTGCAGACATCATGGGAGGTGGGGGCAGATTAACCGGTGTCAGAGTATGTGATGATGTTTGGACCAGACTTCATGGAGAGAGGGATTGGTAGGGTCCACTTACTTCAATACAGCCTCTGCCAAGAACTTCAAACTAAACTTCTGGCCGAATTCTCTGCGGTAGAGAACTGAGGTGTCTATAACATGCTGGTGGATCAGCTGTGGGAGAAACAGACGTCACCCGAGGTCAACGTGGTTCAATAAAATGCAACAGCAGGACCAATGCAGCATGCGACATCTTCACAAGACCGAACATGCGAAATTTCCAGCGGTCCTCGGCAGCGTTGTGAAAGATACCTTCAAAGCCGAGAGGTCGTTCTCCAGGGAGTGACCTACAAGCACAGCATCATGGGGCAATGCCTGAATCATCTTTGCCTGGACGTCCTTCAGCCGGGTGCTAACTGGCTTCAGCATGGCTTTGGTGATCCCTGAGTACCTTGGAGGAGAGAGGGAAAGTCATCATAGCTTCAGATGAATGGAGGGACCCAAGAGCAAAAACACAGTGCCGCTGCCCCCCTCTCCCATCTCCGGCAGGCCCACGTCTGCGCACTTGGTGACGTAGTTCAGGATGCGGTTTTCAGGCTTCACCAGCTCGTCCAGCAAGCAGCGGCCGCTGCTGTCTACCAGGGACACGCGTGTCAGCTCGGTGCCACACACAGTCACACACTGAGGGGCAGGAGAAACGTTACAAGACACCAGACATGGCTGCAGACCTCGGCGGATATCAATTCTTGATAAGTGTTGACAGCGATATAATTCAAAAACATACCACATACTACTTAGTCTTTCTGCGTACCATCCTGTCTGCTGTACTACTTAGTCTTTCTGCGTACCATCCTGTCTGCTGTACTACTTAGTCTTTCTGCGTACCATCCTGTCTGCTGTAC
>JABFEA020000098.1:24660601-24675033 GCA_019775915.2 Cyphomyrus plagiostoma | reverse complement strand
CGATGGGCTGGCCCCCCATCCAGGGTTGTTCCCTGCCTCGTGCCCGTTGCTTCCGGGATAGGCTCCAGACCCCCCGTCATCCAGAATAGGACAAGCGGTTTGGAAGATGGATGGATGGAGTCGAATCATGCCAAATATCCATCCATTCATTTTCTGAAACCGCTTGTCCTATTCTGGATGAGGGGGGGTCTGGAGGGGGGGTCTGAAGGCTACAGGCAGAAGGCAAGAAGCAACCCAGGATGGGGCACCAACACATTGTACCCCATACACTCGCACATGCACACCTATGGGTTACTTGGTAATGCCAATTAACCTCAGCATGTTTTTGGACTGTGGGGGGAATCCTGAGTACCTGGTGGAAACCCCACGACTACACGGGGAGAACATGCAAACTCCACACATGGAGCCATGGTGGAGACTCGAACCCTGGTCCCAGTGGTGTGAGGCGACAGCGGCATTGTGCCGCCGCCCCTCATACCAAATAATGCATTTGATTTTTTATTTTTTTTATTTAAATGTATCTATAAGAATTTTGTATAAGATAACATTTTATAGAAATGGACCACTGTGACCCTGTTTTCTGAATTAAAACACAGATTCCTAGATAAATTGATGGATTTTACCTTGAGTAGATTAAATCATATTGAAAGGTTATTAATGTGTATTGCATACCATTTTCTTTACTTTCCAAGGTCTTTTCCAACTCAGAATTGGATATGGAAAGTACTGAGCTAGTGTTTTTGAAATTACAAAGCTCAGTGCTTAAGATTTCAGACAGCACATTGCCAGCTGGGGATATAAGACTGCATCGCTGAAAGAAAATAAACAGTTTATTAAAACATCTTGCACCCACCAAAGTGACTCCAGGTTAAATTTTACACACTTAGTAGTATGTAGCCAATATCAGTCATTACTAGAATATTTTTACTGAATACAGTATTACATATTTTAAATAACCAATCATGTCCCAAAAGATATTACAAGAATACCTCATGATACAATATCAATCTTGCAATTTACGAGTGCATTTAAGCTTATTTGGTCAACTTACAATTTTGTATAGTTTCCTGAGATTTTTAAACTGCAGATAATATCTGTAAAAATGCAGCTGAGTGAGACCTTCTAAAACTGTTACATTAACTGCACACAGTTTCTTTTGAAGATGAAGTCGACACCAACTGAAAAAAGAGGGGATAAATCTTAGCAAGCAAATCAGAGACAACAGAAATATTGCCATGACTGTTTCTGGCTTAATCACTTACTCTGACCGTTTCAGACTGCACGTATTCCCCAGCGACGCAAACAAAAGCAACTCGCTTAAGTTCTGCTGAGAGATTGTTCCATATAAATCACGGAACATCAGTCTTAATCGTGGAATACGCTGTCAAAAATCAAAGGGAATAAAAAACCGTCAATATTATAAAGAAAATAAAATGACACATAACCCGAATTACCCAGCGTTTTCTATGCTTCCTTCACCCAATTTTCGTACTTTAGTCCGCAACCTCCTCGGATTTTTGGCGCATCCATTGTGGGTCGGAGATTCAGTAGATTTCCGTTTACATCCCAAAGCACCAGCCATTTGCTTACGGGTTTATATGTACAAGACCTCACCTGAAATTTTCAGGAAGCAAGAACCAAAAAGGTACAGTTAGATACACAGTCTAACCATCAAACACACAGTCGTGATAAACTAGACAATTTCTGTTTCTATAAATGTCGTGTATGGAACATTTGTCATAATTTTAATGTACATAATTTGAGGGAAGCATCCCGTTAAGACACAACGCTCCATTATAGTGAGGGGTGTGTTCAAAGTTGTATCAATAGCAGTCAATGTTAAAAATACTTTTTTTTCCTTCTCAAAATAAAGGGTCCTTACACGTCACACTATCGTTAAATTCCCCATTCCGCTAAATTGTGATCTATATCGTTAGCCAATGTATTCAATACTTATTATTAACCTTCAATGGTTCAATTGTCTAAACTGACAATCGACTCAATCAAGCAGAACTTATACTGCAATTAGGTAATATTGCGTGCAAAAACAAATGAATAAACTTATGAATACTTTACTCATTTAAATGGCATCCTCTTCCACAGCCACGTTCTGCTTAGTTTGGATGGTCCATGCTTCTGCTGTATCTGCCATGATTTCCGCGCGATTACACATCCTTGCAGACAAAACGAGTCGATTGCAGAAGAAACGGGAAGTGACGCATTTACTAAAAAAGACCGGAGATTTTGAAATGCAATACAATCGGTGCTATGGTGTCGTTCTGTTTGATTACACTATCAGCACGCGTTCATAAATTATATAAATTACATAATTGGTGACTAAGGAGGTGAACGATATGGCAACGAAGAGACTGGCGAAGTACGTGATGGTTTATGAGCGAATGATATTTCACAGACGGTAATATACTGACCAGAAAGACTCAGAGATGCTGGAAGTTTGGCAAGCGTGTTTTTTTTTGTTGCAGGGAACTCGGATTAATAAGAAAATCCAAACGAGCCATGTACGGAAGTGTAAATGCTCAGATGGGTGATAGAGGTAGTATTTTGTGCTCTTTCTCTGTTTAAATTGATTATACTCATATTACGTGGCATTACCCAGCTTCTTAACAAGTGTTTTGCACATTATCTACCTGGTGGTTTAGGAGTGCGTAAATCTTCCATTTATGATCTGAGGCTAAACAGTTTTAGAAAAATCTTTAACCACAGGAGTATTCTTTGGTGAATTTCTTAATTCAGTATTAAACAGTTTTGCCAGAGATGAGCGACTATTCTTGATTTCTACCTTTTTGTTGTGTAAACTTTTCAGGACAGTTCTTTTCATATCTAATTGTCATTGACTTTGAATCTACCTGCTGGCAAGAGAGAAAAAATTATGCCCAAGAGATAAGTGAGTTGTTGTTTTACACAATTTAATGTCATATTGTTTTTTTGCTTGTTTTATGTGATGCCCTATTTTTTTTGTTGGTGGACCTTAGTTGAATTTCCAGCTGTCCTTCTGAATACCTCAAATGGAAAGATTGAGGCAGAATTTCACACTTATGTCCAACCGCAAGAGCACCCTACACTGTCTGTTTTCTGCACAGAGCTTACCGGAATCAGACAGGTAATGCTGCTACCTTGTGATCTGCTACTTTTTTAGTTCATGCCTTCAGTTCAAAGGACTTGAGCTGAAAATGTGTTTCACCATCAGACACAGGTGGAAGCCGGAGTCCCTCTCCAGGTTTGCCTGTCTCAGTTTGCACGCTGGCTGCAGACGTTACAGCGGGAAAAAAACTTTGCATTCCTCAAAGACAACATTCCCACTCCTGCTCTTAATCCGTGTGCATTTGTCACATGGTCTGGTATGTTGTTTTGATTCCGTCTCTTAAGTACTCATGGAGCAAGAAAGAGAGGTGTATGGTTTACCTGACATTACTGAATTACCATTGTTTTATTTTATTATACTGCTTTTCAGATTGGGACTTGGGTGTTTGTCTGGAGTATGAGTGCAAACGAAAACAAATCTTCAAACCTGAGATGTTAAATAGATGGATTGATCTTAGAGTCACGTATAAGGTAAACTTGTTGGGTGAGGTTAAGAATTATACTTGGACTATAATTTACCTTATTGAATGGCCTCCTGTTTACCTTGTTTGTTTTATTGACATTCTTAGGTCTTTTATAATCGAAAACCAAAAGGACTCAATGGAGCTTTACAAGACTTAGGGATCGTATTTTCTGGGCGTG
Source organism: Cyphomyrus plagiostoma (assembly GCA_019775915.2). Lineage (NCBI taxonomy): Eukaryota > Metazoa > Chordata > Actinopteri > Osteoglossiformes > Mormyridae > Cyphomyrus > Cyphomyrus plagiostoma. The sequence goes on along the minus strand of JABFEA020000098.1, from coordinate 24,671,289 downwards.
AACATTCGGGTAAATTTCTGGTCTTTATTATTGACATGTTTGTGTGTGTGTTTTTGTGTATATCAGGGTCTAATGATTGAAATCCTAACTTTCAGGTTTGGATGATGCCCGCAATACTGCCAATCTGGCCTGGAGAATGATAACTGATGGTTGCGTCTTGAAACTTACAAAGACTCTTGACAGGGTGAGTGGCTTTCTCACGGGTCCCGGTCCTGCGGTACACCATCCAACCCCAACCAGGTGAATAAGTCTTCATAGCTGTTTCAAGGTCTTTGCTGCAACTGCAGTTATTCCCACTGTTTATGCATATTTTCAACAGGCACCGCTGAAAACAAAGCCTGTACTACAGAATCCTCCAAAGACGAATACCTCTGGGAATGGGCGTAAAAAGGCTGAGATTGACTGGGAGGTTGCTAAAAGCACTCTTAAGCACCAATGGTCTGGACATACAGGAAAAGAAAACGAGAGCGTTCCTGAAGTTAACTCGAATATTGCAGCCTGTCAGAGTTTGGTGACACCAAGGACTCTTCTTGATGGGTTGACCAGTCCACTTGTACAAAGGCAGAAACGGGTGCAAGAATCTCTTGGATGCTTTTCGTTTGCTAGATCATCTTTTTGCATAAATTCCCTCCCAGACACGAGTTCTGGCATGTTACTGGTCTCCACCACTGTTGACAGTATAAATGTTGCTCTGTCCAGTGGGGCTGCTGAATCTACTGCATCGAATTTGGAATGGGAAGAGTGTCATTTATTTCCAGAGACCGAGGAGCCGTGCTCCTATGACGATGTAATACTGGAAGACAAAGAATTTGACCCTACTCTTTTGGAAACATCTGCGGCTGCTTTGGATGAGGCTAACAGCATAACCCTGAAAGCTTCTCTTTCTCCAGAATGTGCAAGTACATCAAATCAAATTCTGTTCAAGAATTCAAACACGACAGTATATTCAGTTGAGAAACCAAGTCCACACTTTATTTCTAGTGCTTTTAAGATTCCTACATCCAGCCCCAAAATCAGAAGAGACACCAGCATGTCTCATCCAAATGCCTCAGTGTTGAGGTATCCCAAGGCTCTCCCTGTGCTGGAAACATCAAGAAAACCTTCCGAAATGGACATGACCAAATGTGAAGATTCCCATGCTTCATACACAGATGAATCGCACCTTTCCAGCAAGTCCAGACTGTCATCAGGTAGTTTAGCCTCTCTGTTTTTGAACAGAACATCACTCCCTAATGCCCGTACCGCAGCGAAGGCCGGCAGGAGTGGCACGGCTCCACTGTGCTGCTGCGGCCGCAGGGCCAGACGGCTAACCGTGGCAAACGGGGGGCCCAACCACGGCCGGCTTTTCTACAGCTGTCCCACCGGGAGAAACGCCACTGGGAACAGAAGCAACTGTGGCTTCTTCCAGTGGGAGTCTGCTCATCTCAAAGGCGCCTCAGCCTCCACAACCCTGCGCTTTGACACATCTGCCAGCTCGTCCCCGTCTAAGAGAACTTTCTCCAATGGCGGCTTGAACCCATTTAAGAAATTCTTTGGGACCTCCTTAAGACATTAACTGTGAGTAGATCAACTTGTCAAAACACATGAAAGTCAAGCATGTCTTTTAAAATGCACCATAGTTTTTTTTTATTATAAGTATTTATTTTGTGTATGATTTTATATTTATTGAATGGATGGTGAAATGCACGATTGGTAGTATTTTATAACTTTTTAAAATCATCATGTATGTGCTATTAGGTGCAGTCGTTGAAATATTATGAAATAAACTACAAAAATGTCTAAAAAGAAATATCATTATTGCTTTTTTCAGTCAAACAGGCATAATTATACATTCTTCATAGATCCAGGAAAGCAGCGCACAGTTTATTTTCTTCCCCACTCTTTGTTCCTCAACTCGACTCTTCTTATTTTGCCGCTGACCGTCTTTGGCAGCTGTTCCACGAACTCAATCTGAGTGGAAGAATATTGTGATGTCATAATGGATGCAAAATCGCCCAATTGCAAGCCAGTGGTTACTGTGTCTCGAGCCAGAGGATCTGTGAACCTGCCCCCTACCATACCTTGCGAGGGTATTTATAAGGAGCTGTAACTTTCTTCACGTGCTTCTGCAGCTCGATTGTGAGCTGATCTCGGTCCTTGGACTTGTATGCAGGGGTCAGGACGACAAACGCCTTAACAACCTGTGGGTAGATGCAGTGTATTCTTGAGATTCTTTAAGTAACTTTCCCCCTGAGAGGGTGAGATCGTGCTGCTCACCTCTCCCCTCACTGGATCCGGGCTGCTGACCACGGCTGATTCCGCCACGGCTGCATGCTCGATCAGCGCGTTTTCTACCTCGAATGGACCAATACGATACCTGGATAAGGAAATATAAATGCGGTGAGACACCACCGGGCTTACAGCACGTACTGCGATTTATACTGGTGTGCAAAAAGCTCCGAAAAGCTTGGGTATGCAGGTTTTTGCTGCAACTCCCTATTTAGATTACTAATTAGAGGACTGATTGGATGAAGAGTCCTCACAGCTGGGTTTGAACAGCTGCCCTGAAGCGTATCCCAAAGACCTGCATACACACCGACCCTTTGCGGATTAGATTGGCCACCCCTGGCCTAGAGGTATGATGTCACAGTGTTACACTCTGAGCCTCCTCTTGGTGCCTTTAATTCCAGGGGTTTTCAACCTCTCCATGGACCGGAGGTACAATGCAATGTACTAATGTAACGCGAGTGACTATAATGTTTCTTTCTATCTGGGAGGTGGGAGCCCCTTAAATATGTTTCATGTTTTGGAGACAGTTTTGATAATACCACAAATTCCATGTTGGAAACCCTCTGCCTTAGACTTCATTTAAATTAACTACGAGAATATACGTTACCCAGCAGATAGAATGACATCATCGGATCTTCCCACAAACCACAGGTATCCCTCCTCATCCATCACTCCCCGGTCCCCTGTTAGGTAAAAATCCCCTCTGAAGCAGTGGGCCGTGCGCTTTGGGTCATCCTGCACACAAGGTGGCGCACGGGTCAAAGGTCTGCCATCAGGGAGACCACATTTTGCATGAAGCGGACAGAGAGGAGAGCAGAGGTGCCGTACGGTGTATCCAGTAAAGAGCGAGAATGGACGCTGAGGTTCCACTCTGATGGCCAGGTTCCCCTCTGTACCTGGAACCACCACCTCACCGGCATCATCCACCACCTGGAACAAACGTCGCGCTGAGGGTCAGTATAGAAACGAACGAACCTGTTATACGTTACATTTTACTTGTGAGGCAGGTAAGCTTCAAGCTTCAGTTTTCAGGTTCTTCTTTGGTGGGATGCACGTACCTGCACGTCGTATGCTGGCGATGGCTTTCCAAATGATCCAGGTTTGATCTTCATACCTTTAAAAGTCCCAGCAATCAGCACCTAAGAATACAAGCCCATTTATTCTTTAAGGTTTACATTTTTTTTATGAATGACATTCTTTATGTATTGAATTACCGTTTCTGTTTGTCCGTATCCTTCGTAGATATCCAGTCCCGTGTAAGTCTTCCATTTTTCCATTACTTCTGGGTTAATGGGCTCTCCGGCACTTAGACAGTGCTTCAGGTTTTGGAACTGGTACCTGAAGTGTAGAGAGAGGATCTGTTGGGTTTTTGAGTGTGGAACATTATCACTTACAGTATCGCTTAGAGTATACGTTTACATCGCATACTTTAACTCCTGACCAGTACTATATACATCTAGGTGGTACATATAGACAATGGTGAACAAGTAGAGCCTAATTTCAATTGATGTAAGTTACCTGGAGAGGTCTTCCTGGATAAGCATTCGATATGCAGTGGGGGCAGTGCAGAATGTTGAAACAGGGTAATGGGACAGTGTCTGAAACAAAGGCACTGGTCACGTGCTGATTACAAAGTACTTGCTGCATTCATGACGCAATGCCACATTTATGAATGCTGGAACGGCACACAGGCAGTACTCAGGTGAAGAACATCTGACTTGCCCATAACTCGTACTTATGAGCAGAGGGCCATAGAGACTGTTATACGAAAAATTCGGGTTAAATATTGGTTTGTGACAACGAACAGACACATGGGAAAACCTTGCGTGGCTTTTGCAGTCTGTCTGCTTGAGGTACAGTATAGTACCATAAGCAGTTACTGTCTTTATTACTGTAGAATAATTACATGTACTGTACCGTTATTGTTCTGCGTTACCTTGGGTGGAATGGTGGCTCAGGCTAGGGATCTGTGCCGGCAACTGGAAGGTTTCTGATTCAAATCCCATGAATGCCCAGAGTGATTATACTCCGTTAGGCCCTTGAGCAAGGCCCTTAACCTGCAATTGCTTCCTCCTGGGTATGATGTTAATCTACATCCAGCCCTATAAGGAGGTCCTTCAAGTTACTGGGAATAATTTGGGGGGGGGTGTTTAGCGGCAGGATTGACACTCCAGTCAGTGGAAAATAACTCCATTCGGACTAGTGTGGTGCTGAGGTGCCACATGGCGCATGGCTGCACTCAGGTTCTCACCCCTGAGGTGGTTTGTGGTGTGGTGGGTGTGGCAACACTGTAATCAGTGCGTGATCCTTACACACTGTAATCAGTGCGTGCTCCTTACACACTGTAATCAGTGCGTGCTCCTTACCTCTCTCTTACCTTCAAATTTGCCCTCAAGACAGACTTGGGAAACCCATCTCATTCGTAACCTGTGGACTGCTAATAAAGAACATATTCCCATGACACTAGATAGATTATCAAGATTGTTGGGTGTTTTCCGACAGGCTGGGGGACCCACCTTCAGGACCGTAGTGGTTTGAAAGCGCGGCATGTGGTGCACAAACACACACGCCCCCTGGGTCCAGGGAGCGAAGACGCTACTCCACGCACATTTGGCCCAGCCGGTGTCGGAGGTGTTCCACAGCACGTCCCTCTCCGTCAGATCCATCCAGTACCTGGGCCCCAGTAGGGCTGAGCATGAGAGTCACGCCAGGATCGGGTGTGGCATTTCGCCCCACCCAGCCTGTGCCTCGTACCTGCCGTTGACAGTGAGGCCAATCCCAAAACTGCAGTGACTATGTTCGGTCATTTTCGGAGTGCCGGTGGTACCACTGGTGAAGAAGATGGTCATGGGTTCATTGCTTTTCGTGTCGACGCACTCATGGTCGCTTGACACCATCCTATCGATGTGAGCAAACGCATCCCAATAAATAACATTCATTTATATATCGACGTATACATTTCATTCACGCAAAAACAGCAGACGTGGCTTTGCTGCGACTCTAATTCATTCCGATTTCTTTTCACCTTGAAAGTTCACCGAGGTTCATCCAACCATGTCTGTTGTGCTGAGACACCAGGACTTTGGCTTTAAGGAACGAGCATCTGGGTGCCACCGAGTCGAGCACGGGAGCCATGGAATCGTCGGTTATAACGCACTTGGCTTTTGAAGTGTGCAGTCTGTGGAGGATGTCCTTGGCTGTCAGCTGAGATGTGCCAGGGATGAGGACAGTTCCTGGGAGGAGTGGAACGCAAACGTGTCATCATTCATCATCGTAACACTGCAAGACTATGACACAGAGTTTGAACACTGGATGTGTCTCTGTGGTGCCAATACCACGCTTTGGGCATGTTCCTCAACAAACCTGTCCTCATACATGCCACGTTCACCAGCCACCACTCAGGGACGCGGGGGAGAATCAGCAGGACTCTGTCTCCTTTCTGCAGGTTGCAGGGACCGCAAAGTACATTGGCGACTTTTCTAGCGTGGTGTCCTATCTCTTCAAAGCTCCATTTCACCTCATCTTCTCTGTCATTTACCCACCAGAAGGCAGGATTTGGGTATTTTTTCCCACTCTGCAAACGAGAAAACGATACAGTTTATTATATCGTGCAAGACATATAAGTTAAAGTAGCAGGTAAAATAGATAAATCAGTGTAGTAAAGCGAACTACCGCATTCCAAAATAATTTTGTCAATGTGTTGGAAAAACATGCATCCGACCAGAAAAATCAGAGCCAGTATTTCGGTTCTTTATCCTTTATCCTATTTCCCATAATCAAGTCGCTCCTGGAGCAAGAGAAAATCCTGAATGGCAGCCCACCCCCCAGGCACGCAAATCCACACGATATATGCGAATGCGTCGTGGATACGTCTACCCATAAAATGTACACAAACGAACCATTAAACGAAATGCCGAAATACAACCTTCTCTCTCTCGGTCCACGTATCGAGGACGTCCTTGGCGAAGTTAAAATATTTAGGAACTTCAGGGTTGTATAGTTTTTTCAGGCTTTCGTAATCTTGGAAGTTGTTTGGAGCCGATGTTGTGTATCCTCGAAGCCCATAGCATATATTTTTGGAGATTAAAAATGTGCCCAGCTTCCGTTTCAATTCCAAAGTCTGACGATGAAGCGACTTAATCATTTTGTGTTTTATTTATAAATTTCGCAATGGCTGTAATTTGTACAAGAGTGGGGATTTTTTTCCCCTTTTATTTCAAAACGTACCACTGGGATGAAACTGGAGAAGGAAGGGAATCTCTGCTGCGGCGATACGAGAGAGAAAGTCAACGACGAATAAAAAAGTTTGGACCTAAGTGAAAAATAACCTATTTGATAATCACACTGCATTTAAAGAAAACAGCATTAAAATTCATTAACTTCTATCCATGTAGGTGCAAGATTCCCTTAATACAATTTATCTGAGCAATTAATCTATGTACAATTACTTACTAGCAGACGGAAGTCCATTTAAAACACGGATTTAATTTATGCATTCAAGTAAAATTGGACACAAAAAACACAGTGAATCAACAAGCTGCCAAAGTGTTTTTGAACGAACCAGAAGCAAAGACCGTAACCGTGCAAGCCCATGACCCCTAATTGCGATCATTCACTGTTTGCATATGCATATATAGGGAGCTTTCGATATTTTAGGTTTTGTAGTTCGTGCGATAAATTACCCGTAGAACAAGAGACGACCAAAGAGCAATATGTTATTGTCAAACCATAAACATTAATGCACTTCCGTTGTACTATGCACCTCACATCTATTTATCCGTATTTGAGATATATTTAGGCCTACTTTATTACAAATAACAAATGTGAAATCTCTTGTCTTTTTATGATAAAAAATATTGTGCAACTGATATGTCGTTACTAATAGAAATTAATTCATGTCTCAAACATTTTTATGGTAACAAACACAAAATTGTTGCGATTTTGGGTCTTATCTTTGCAGTCTCTGTTAGGGAGAGACGCTGCCTCGTTATGGAGAATGTGGCGTAATTCCTCAGGGACCTATCGGTTGACAAGGAAAAACAGACAGAAATCCTAAAGTGTACAGATAATATATGCGAAAATAAATATGCATTAATAACATCATAATAGAATAGAACACGTAATAACGCAATAATATAATCCATTTATCCTTTTTCTATGCAGGGTCGCGGCGGTCCGGAGACTATCCTGGATTATTAAAGTATACTTAAATAAAATTAGAAACATAGTAGTAAATGCGCTAACAAGTAAAATAAAATATAGTAGAAATACCTGTAGGTATATGTATAATAATAGGCGCATTTCTCCTTTATATTAATTGATAATGTTCTTCATAATTTTTATATACATATTTAGTAATGTCTTTATGTATTATTTTCAAACTATTTCAAACAAACTGGAGAGCTAAGTGGCCTATTAACAGATTAATTTACGAAATCCCTGGAAATGCACGAAATTTATAATGCTCTTAATTTTTATTCTGGGTAGCATAAGCAGCTATGTTAAGAAAATGGGATGTAAAAATCCCCCAGTACGGTAGGTGGCAGTATGGTGAATAAGGAAAGTTATATATGGTATAAATGGCCGAAGAAGAAAAAGCAAGACGCACATGATAAACGTAGTAGTTAGATGGTAATATGGTAATGTGTGGCTAGAAATTATATCCACGTGATGATATGTATTTAACACAAGAATGAACGTTGCTTAACATTTTTTATTTCATTAGCGTGCGCGTTGCCTCAGAAAAGTATCAGGAAGTTACGATAAGTAAGAGATGAAATTTGCTCTTAATTTCGTGTACTTGTAGAGTATAGACGTAGCTTGTTACTTGACTGGTGTGTATTTAACTTTGAGTTGTTTCTGCACCGGTTAGCCCATTAAGCGTGTTTTATTGTTCCTGTATTTAAAGGTTAAAATGTCTGAGAAAAGGAGTAGAAAACGGTATGGGAACTATAAAAACAAGAAGTACAAAGGGTCCCGAGAGCTGGAAGTGGGCATGCAAGGGATCCTGATTACCTGCAACATAAATGAAAGGAAATGTATCTCGGAAGCATTCAGCCTTCTCAACGAATATGCTGATAAGTTATACGGACCAGAGAAGGTGTGTTACTGACGTTTAGGGTTATCGAGCGCTCTAATTTACGGAACTGATGTGGATGTGAAATGTAGTGATTTAAAACCGCTATTCCCGCTGTTTCTTTTTCCAGTTTTCGGATTCTGAAGAGGGTGACAGTGATGTAGAGAGCGATGAAGATGATGCAGAGGCAGCTCTGAAGAAAGAGGTGACTAAGATTTGCACATCTACGCAAAAGAGGGAGAGGCGATTCCAGGCACTGGACAGTGGAGCCAAGAACGTGGTCTTTATTAGGACACAACATTTGGGTAACGTTTTTTAGCCTCGTATGTTTTTCAGTGTATTGTGAATATAGCTCACAACTACTGTTTTTGCAAATCATTATATGCCTCCATAGGTGTGTGTGTGTGTATATGCATGTATGTGCAGCATGTAGGCACCGATGTTTCCTTTGCACCTTGTAGAAGACGCACATTCACCTGTGTTTGATGTGCCCTGTCCCAGACCCTGCCCACCTGGTGCACCACATTTTGCAAGACCTGCACACGACAAAGAAAAAGAAATCCCGGGTGATCCTGCGCATGCTGCCTGTGAGTGGCACCTGCAAGGCCTATCTGGAAGACATGGAGAAGTATCTCAGCGGCTTCCTGGAACCGTGGTTCAAGGCACCCAACCAGGGCACCTATCAGATCTCCTTCAAGGCTCGCAATAGCAGCCACAACAACAGGGAGGATATCATCAAGGCTTTGGCGGGTAAGAGCTGGAGAATCACTGGACGCTCTGTAACTCGTTGGGGAAATGTTTGCATGTGGACAGAAGGAGATTAATTCAGAAGTATGATTAGTGCTGCTCAAGAGTGCATGCGGGATTTTTAATATTCTTCTCTGTGTAATGCCCGACTGACGTTTAGCTGTCTTGGCTAGGGCTTATTTGCATGTGTCGTTCACCGTAGGCGTCGTCGGGAGACTGAATCCAAAGAATAAGGTGGATCTCACCAACCCCGAATACACAGTCATCGTCGAGGTGATTAAAAGCGTGAGCTGTGTGAGCGTGGTGAAGGACTACATGCTGTTCAGGAAGTTCAACCTGCAGGAAGTCGTGAGGCCGGAGCAAGAGCGAAAGCCTTCTGGGCCGCCGGACGGCGCACCACAGCCCCCCGGCGGAGGCGTAGAGGAGGGCGCCAAGACGGGGGCTGCGGCTGAAGATCAGGACAAACAAATGGGGCTGGGGGAGGAGGAAGAAGCAGAAAAGGCGGCAGCACTGAAGGGTGAAAGCGGGGGGGGCGCCGGCGATGCCGCGGGCCTGCAGCAGTGAGGGACTCGCGGGCGTCAGACATCGTCTTTGGCGTAACGTTACCGGGGTCGTTCGGGGGAAACGCTTCTGCTCCTTACTGAGTTTTTGTCGCAATTCTTTCGAGTTACTGGTTAACATATTCACACCCATAGCTTTCCAGAGTTGTGTTTAGACTATAAAAGGAAAAGGTTTTTAAAACTTTGTATAAAAGGGTGGTTTATTTTATGTAAAGCTACGTGCTAAATGCAGTATGAAAGCTAATATTACTTACTTTATGCCAGGATACTTCATTTTGATGTCACCATACTCTCCCCATAAGCACATGCAGTTCTTGGAGGGACTTCATACTAAATCTTTTGTGCCCTTTCAACATTATTTGGTTTTAATTAAACAGAGAAAAAATCACCTGAGTGAGACTTATTAGTGCTGTGCCAGTGGAGTCAGTGGTCATGTGTACTACACACTTGGATCTTATTCTAAGAAATTAGCTACTGGAAAGTGTCTTGCACTCAATGCAATGGCCAGCATGTTCCAGTCGCAGTGGCAGGAATCTCATTCAGCTATCATGCATTTGGTCGATACATTTAAAAAGCTGTGCAGTTTATTTAGCATTCGGTCTGCATCAGAATTAGGTGCTTGTATGACTTTGGATTTCCCGGGTAGCTTCATACCCCGGAGTGGTGGTGGTGTGTGATTCTGGCCACAAGTATACGGAATTACCCCTGACCTTAACTCTTACCCCGATAGCAACCCTAACACTTTACTTAGCTGAGGTCCTAGCTAAGCAAACCAGTAGATGTATACATACTGGAAAATATGTGAATTAATATATTTTAATATATTAATATGGCTGAATAATCAAATGGAAACTTGCTTTTGTTTAGCTTTTCATTTTAGTATGTGATACAAAGTGTCTACTAATCTAGCAAGGCATAATATTAATGTTTTGTAGTTTAATATTTCACTATTTGGGAAATCAGGGAGTGGGGGGGGGGGGGGGGGGGGGGGGGGGGGGGGGGGGGGGGGGGGGGGGGGGGGGGGGGGGGGGGGGGGG
>JABFEA020000098.1:24648494-24660501 GCA_019775915.2 Cyphomyrus plagiostoma | reverse complement strand
TGTATGTGATAAAAAGTTTATAATAATTTAGAAAGGAATAATATTAATTTTTTGTTTTTTAATATTTAACTTTTTGGGAAATAATGGCGTGCCCCCCCCCCCCCCCCACGAACCTGAAAGTCTTCCCCAAACTTGTCCCCCTTATTGGCGGATCTGCTCCGGCGACTAGTCCAGTACACCGTCGCAGGGTAATTGTAAGACTGTATAGGAGAATAAAATTCCCTTATACCACAAGATGGCGCAATTTCTACGAAATTAAACGCGTTGACAGAAAACAGCGTTTTACGCAGACATTCACCCACTAATCTACTGCAATCTGAAAATAACTCATGAATGGTCTGCTGAGGTATTTATATGGTCGAAAAAAAACGTACTGCTCGCTTATATATCTGAATATATTTGTGATGCATGTTTCGCTAGCGAAATGTGCAGTTGCTGCATTGTGATTAAAAAAAGGTCTAATATATGTTACCATGGAAATACTTTTTTGGTTCAGGTTGCCGTTTAATGATCCCTTCATAATAGTAGACCTACCATGTGCTTAAATGCATTTCATTGTTCTTCACCAATGAGTCACCCACCTGAATGTGAATATTGCCACCAACTACCCAACTATTATCCCCGAGGGCCAAATTCCACCAGCAGCACAAAGCCAAGGTCCACTGTCTCTGGCAAAAAAAAAGAATGTCGACACGGTGGTCCCCCCACTAAGTTGGTCGACAGTGGGCTAGGGTATCGTTGGTACGGTCCGAACACTGTTGTGTAATTATTTCAATCTGTACACGGACCGCAATCCGCCAGCTTGGTAAATGTAAATGATGAAGACTAATTTTATTGGCTGTGGTAAAAGAGTATGTATTTAGGGAAAATTAGGCTAGTTAAGTAAATACAAAAAAAGTAAATTATTATTAATTTTACATCGAAATATGTCTTGCATCTGTCTATAAATATCCCAATTAATTTGATTTTAAAATTAAATGTAATCTTTAACTGGAAATTTACTCCTTAAATATGCCTATTTCATGAAGAAATGCGTAAAATGGTTAAACCACAAGCCAAAATGAGTGAGGCATCTTGTACTGTAGAATTGGAAACCCCGAAACAATCAATAAGGGATATCAAAGTTATATTGTAAATCATAAACACATAGTTATGCCGTAGAGGTAATATACGTGTAAGCATGTACATACAGTGTACAGTACAGGTACGAATGATCACAGTACCAGCAAAATGGAAGGGATAATGACGTCAAACGTCTGTTTCACATTTGTTTGTATGTTCAATCAAACGTTGACATAAATTTTGAAAAAAACATCAAAATGAAAGGAATAGTAAAAGCAATTTATTTATTCCACGACGAGACTCGCCTTCCCTTTGCTTAACTGCTCTCTTTATCTGCGCAGGGCAGCACGGTTGTCGCGTGCCCAGTTGTTCAAAGGACATTCTTGTACTAGTTTTGGTGGTAGGGTCGCCAAAATCAAAGCGACATATAGACTGCTGTACACGACAGATATTTTCAACCTCTGTGATTGTTACCGAGTTTTAAAGCTTATTTTTCAAAATGCTTTTTGCCAAATGTTAAACCTTATTTCTCATCTTATCCTTCACTTCGGAGGTTTTTTTGTGTCTTTTAAGTAATATGAATGTTTTGCAAAATTTTAATGAGGTGAAAATGCTGAGCAGAATTGAAAACGTACAACATATGGTGCAACTATTGCAAATATTCTGGTCCCATATGAACGATCCAGATTAAGTCATAAAAAAAACGGCATCGATACAGACTGTGCATCAGACACCATTCAAATACTGTTTGATTCGCTTGATTATCTATATTGTCCTCCACCAAAAAACAACGATAATAAAAAACCCACATTCCTCGTCCGTACAGCTGAGTATTTGTGAGCCATCGGCTAAGTGGCATCGAGAGATATAAGGGTGCAGCAGCAGGTGTTTCGGGGCGATGCGGTGCCGTGCGGGTCCGGTGCTGCTCCTCTCCTAGGTCCTCTAGCTAAAAACGACGGCAGGATGTTCTGCGCTTCACAACCTTAGCAAATGTTAAGCATTAATGGATGCATGTGAAATAGTACGGTAAGTTTGGTGTCCTCCATCGTGTTTGCTAATTACGGGGGATTTGGTCGCTGTACTGTATTGATTTTTCTGTGCATCATATTAGGATAAGCTATTCCGTGATAGTTTTTTTTAAAAAAATCCATAATTATTTCAAGATACGTTGGGGCATTCCGTACTTTATTCTGGAGAAATGTACCCGGTCTTTGTCCTGCACAGGGACAGGGCAGTGGATGTCACCGAGCTCCTTAATTAATAGCCCACAGGACTCTCCTCGGGTCCCGTCCTGAGCGCCTCCGCTTCTCCTAATGTGTTTTTCCTCATGGTGCCAGAGCAGAGCTGGAGCTTGGGCCTCCCCGAAGAGTTCACTCTCTGCCCTCATTAGGGTTAATTACCTGGGTAGGGATCCACTCCCCGCGACCTGTCCATCATTAGCCTGTGACAGGGACTGCACTTTGTCAGGAATTAGAATTGCCGCATTCGGCACTGACATGTACAGGACAAAATGAGAACCCTGGTGCTGCTTGAATACGAGGATGCACGAATCCTCTCCTTTTTACCCCTGACTTGCACCGACTTGTGGGATGCTGAAATGATGAAGGTGTGTCGTAATGGACTTTTAAGGGAAAAAAAACGAGGGACGACCCGGATTTGCCGTGAATAAATGCAGGCCACCTCCGGGTTAAATGGAGCCATTTTATTAGGACGGGGGTCAAATCCCAGCGGCACCGTCTGGGACTTGTGTGGTAACTATGCCGTAATGAATCCACGGGAGAAACAATCGGGCTGATAATGGAGGCAGACCAGCTGCGGTGTGTCGCTGGAGCAGGAGGTGCAGCCCGGACGTGTCCTTGTCTCTGGTGGAGGGCACTCCTGCCAGCAAATCTGAGATATCCCCACTGGGTAATTACACAAGCACGGCTACCTTCAGCCTCAGCTAGGGCTGCTGTAGCTGGGTTTAGTGTTAAAACAAATCAGTTACTTACTGGGAGTACGCCGGTAGGCCAACTAACGCTAAAGATAGAATTATTTGTTCTGTTACTAATTAAATTAATTACACAGCAATAGCAGTAGCACTGTTGTTTGTGTAATTATTTGGTTGTCATAATCAGCATTTCATATTCAATACTACGTAAGTCCAACACCGACAAATTGCGCTTGCAAATGCAATTATAATACAGGTGCCTCAAATTGGTTTGAATGACAGGCGGTGTTATTAATGCATTTTCTTTTCGCTGAGGAGAAAGGTGACGAGAAACCGTGTAAATGTCATATTTTAATATAGACTGACAAATCCACAAATTAGTGTCTCAAAGACGGGGCTCAAAAGATGTGCATCATAACGGACGTCAATGAATATGATTACATTTTTATGATATGTAAGGAAAACGGATGCAGCTTATTAGTGTGTTAATTTTATTCATCGAAGTAGGCCTATAAGAATATCACAAATTGTATTACAGTTAATTTACCTTTCTGTTCCCACTGCTTGCTCATTATTAAAATGTATAAAGATTTTGCTTACTGTTATATATATGCGTATATTGTTATATTGTATATATATTGTGCTCAGCAAGGGGACTTATTTCACAGCCATGACTCATAGTAGGAAGACACAAGGTACACTTTGAACTGAAATCACCCTATAAACAGAGACAGTCCACACTAAACATCGTCCGTTTCAGCTTAATAAATGATTTATCGCAGATTTATACATTTTCCAGACAAGCAATTAATGAGAGTCTAAATCTTGGCACTCTGTGGATGCGATTGAATAAATTATTTAGCGGATAAATTGGGTAACATCCTCGTCCTTGAAGACGGCAGAATTTGTCCCAGTCTGACGGGGCCTGGCTTCTGCCATAAGACGCCACCTAAATGTCATGGAGCAGCAGGCACCGGAAAGGTTATCGGTGTTATCAGTGCCGGCTAATTGCGCATTAATTGCCAAGAATTTGCATGGCGATGCCTTCGGTCGGCCCTGGTATCCCCAGCACAGCCGAGGCGTCCTGAGGAGCCTGCACTGGAGGTCCTCCTTCTAATTACACGTGCCGGCCTCTTCAGCGTGGAATGCGGATAATTACGGGGGCTCCCTGCGGTGCCCCGCCTCCGAGCAGCCAAGGCCGCGGTCCGGGCAGGGGGGAGCCATACTTATGTTAAAGGTCATGGGTATTTGAAACAAGGATACAAGTTCCGCTGGTTCACAGTCCCAGGTGACAAGATTATGCATCTATTAGAAAAACTGCATAGTGTCTCATTGACCTTTATGATCCCTGGGAGACCTTTATGACACTCCTGGGTTTTAAATTATTGCTCCACTCTTGGAAGCTGTTAACAGAATTTACCAAATAAATTAAATTTCTGCGTGCAAAGTTTGATAACAAGTATAAACAGTATGACCTAAATAAGTTAAGGAATAACACAACTGGTGTATTTTACATAATATGCATAATGATATATTGTACACTATAATTGCAATAAAAGTGGCTGGCAGAGTTGCTCTGGGGGAATCCTATTGCTTCATGCCTCTAGGGTTTGGGGAATCTTACCTCTGCTGTATGTGTGTGTGTGTGTGTGTGTGTGTGTGTGTGTGGCTTTCCTCCCAGAGACTTACAGTTAGCTGAATGTGTATCTTTCGGTTGCCCATTGTGTGTGAGTGTGTGTGTGTGAGTGTGTCTGCGCCCCGCGATGGACAGCTATTCCCCTGGTGGGTGCCTGTCGCTGCCTGGAATGGGCTCCAGATGTAAAATAAGGATACATACCCCTGAATAGCAGCGCATGATATAATCCCAGTGTAACTTCTTCATAGTGTGTGCGTCCTGTGATGGACTGGCATCCCATCCAGGGTGTCCTCCTGCCTTGTGCCCAGCGCTCCCAGGGATTGGCTCAAGGCCTCCATGTGACTTTAACTAGGTTAGGTGGTTGGATGGATGTATGTATGTATGGATGGAAGGATAATACAGAATACAGATGGCAAAAATGGGAAAAAAAAGTCTAAAATACACAAGTCTATAAACTGCCCAGGACACCACTGTTCGGTTTCAAGGACAGTAATGTGCAGAGTATGGAGAAAACAGCGATTTGAGGAGTATAGAGAAGACATTTCAGAGGCGTTTGGCTATATGATCGAAAGAATCATTTCCTGAACAAATGGACAGCAGGCTGCAGCTTTAAAATACCAACTCCGAGTTAAATGTCCTTTTGTTCAATGATGTATTATTCTGGCAGGGCTCAGGTCTGTCCGTTACATAAGACGGCAATACTTCTCCATGCTGTTTCTTCCTTGCTGGAGGACTCGGTTCTGCTCCGTTGTGCAGGGATATCGGTAGCTGGTTGGAGAAGTACAGCCCAGACAAAGATACCCATCGTGGGTTTGCCTTCCAAGTCACAAAGCTCGAGTTCCATAGGGAGTTTGTGGGACTGTCAAGAGCATTAGATAACTCAAAGCGGGGTTCCAAGCTCGCTGCCGACAAGCCAAGACAACCGGCTCTAATTTCAAATGATTTGTGGACGATACACAGAACACCAGTGTCTTACCTGAGCATCAGGATGGAACACATTGTGCATTATGTCTACAGCCCTATTAAAATAACTCATGTCTACTGGGTAGAGTTCCCTGGAGTCCATCCTTCCAACAGAACATGTATCACCCTGAACCAGACTGTCCACCTGATTGGCAGGTATCCCAGCCAATGGTCCCTGAGCCTATTACAAACAAACACCGCAGAAAACCATGCAGCGATGGGACTTCCGGCGGCTGATGGTTCCGGCAGCTCCGGGACCAGATGCGCAGGTGAGGACCCAAGAGGTCAGAGCTGGTTGAACGCGAGGCAAAAACCAGCCCAGAAGCGGTAACCAGATATCTCACTGGAGACAGGAACTGGTCCGAAAATGGGAACCAAGAAATAGGAACCAGCAACGAGAGAGGACTCTGGCACTGACAGATTAAAAATAGGAAAATGAAATATTTGTGTCCAGTCTGACCAATAGACTAAAGGTAGGTAAGGAATTACACTGGGTAAGCAACCCTGACTGGCCCACAGAACACAAAAGAAGACCCAACACCTAGCAAAGCTGGCTGTTCTCGTCATTTGGTCCTTGTACTTCCAGACTGGGGAAGTCATGAGGGGCATCATCATCTTCTCTGGTGTGGGTAGCATCTGGATTCAGCATCGACATATAGGAGGTTCTGCTCTGGGGTTCTGTGCTGGGGTTACCTGCGAAGTGACAAAGAGCACAGCACATGCCAGCATAGCTAGCTAATTTCTTTCACCAATATGGTGGATGACAATTGGCTTCTCTTCAAGCTGATGGAGCTCCAGGTCCTCAGCTACAGAACATCATGTATGTATGCATTCCTTTAGCAGATATTTAGAACAAAATATCAATCTGTTTTCCCCGACTTAATGGCACGTTCAATATTTTTCCATTCCAAAGTACATTGTTTGTTTGCAGGAACAGAACGATAGCATGAAACCCAGCAGGCAGAGGATCAGTCCTGAGCAGGTGGCCTGTGCAAACTGCCCAGACCTCCCACCCCCTGGCTGGTGCCCCCCCCCCCTTCCTATTAGAACAATTGGCTCAAACACTGGCTTAACAAAGCATTGTGCTCATGTTGCTACAGCAAATCATCCTTGCTTTTTAAGACCGATATTCTGTATTAAATTAGCTTATTACTAGCTGCTATCTTTACATAGTTAATGTTAAAACATGTATCTTTTAGAATATTGCAACAAAAGCATTCACATGTGTCAAGACATGCAATATTGATCGATACTCTGATTGCACTATTAATTAGTAATTTCATTTGCACGTAGCTTATATGATTATTATAACTGCAAGTGATGTGTAATCTTTCCGATACTTTGAATAAAGTTGTTATTATTAATAATAATATATATTGCAATGGGTGAAATCGTTGTAATGCTGAAATCGCAATCATTAAGATATATCGAATGCAAATAACGACTATCCCTTTATTAAAATGCATGTTGCAAAGGTTTGAAAAACACTGTTTAGGTAAATAGCAAAGGTACTCTTGGAAGACAGTCTATTTCTAAAACATCCACTTTAATATGGAGAAGCGGTACATTTTTTGCTTCTGATAAATGACATAAGTTTAGATAATTACTATTTCGCGCAACAGCAGCAGCAGAAACTAAAGCAGCAGCACGAAGGGAGCGATCTATTTGGCTACGCACATGCGCATATGCAGACTCAAGGGCACCACGTTCACGCGCCGACAAATACCGATTCGCGAAAATGTGTGAGTTTTGCATTCATTTGACCAAGATAAAAAAAAATCCGAAACCCAGCCGTAATGAATCCCTCTGCCGTGTATTGGTTTATAAAGTGACTTGATAATGAGGAATGTTTATCAGCATTTTACAGCTCTTCATTATTTATTTATAACAATCCGTGCAGTGCGGCAGGTACACTGAGTGCCAGTATTGATTTGCCTATTTATTTGTCAGTCTCGCAGGGCCCGGGGGCTTTTGAAAGCCAAAATAATGGAATGATGCTGTTTTCGATTACACTGGAAGGGATTAAGGATCTGGGACCTGGAAAATAAGTATTAAAAATACAATATGGTGCGTTCTTTCCCCACTGTGGTTATCATTGGTAATGTTTTTCCTGCAATATAAACACGACTAGAACCTCTCTGCCTCTATTTCTGAACACCAATTATATGTTTTAATTAGAGCTTTGCCAGCAGATTGCTGGAGCTGTTCATGCTCTATAGAAGCCTTGATGTTACATCTTTTTAGTTTGTTTGAAAAATGAGTGTTCCTTTTTTCATGGCAAAATGACTGGCCCCTGCCTTAGAATACTACATTTTCAACAAATCCCGAACGTGGAAATTGTATCCATTTTGTGTCTACATAATGAAGCATCACATAGTCTTCTTTTTAAAGCTGGGAATATATAAATATTTGGACTGCCCAGGCTGTCCAAACAGAAGAGGAGGATGGCAATTAAGCTCCACTTTTGTTTCACAATATGGACCGTAGGTTTATATTTTAACTGTAATAAATATGCAAATGCATATGATTTCCATCTCAAAATTCAGGTTTGATGTAGCCTTTGTGATACAGATCTGCTTTGCATTGGGTTGATTGATGTTTCTATGGTGTCTTAAGTTGGCGGTCACAGCTCAGCTGTGTCCTCCGTAACCTTCGCCGTTCCCCTGGCACCGAGTGCCGCCGGCCGTGCCCTTAGGCAATGCTGATTCAGAGACATGGCCTTATGCTCACCACACAGACGGCCTTCTGCATTGCTGAGCTACTTCAAGTGAAAAGAGAACTAGAAGGTCTTAAACTAAAGGAAGATTTTTCCTCACACACAGCGTTGATATAAGTTATAAACGTAACCAGCATTTCGGTGAAATACGCGGAAAATGGAAGTTTTGAATCTATCGAAATACCAAAAAGAATAGCAACAAATAGCTGCATTACCTGCCTCATAGATGTCGTGTCTAAAATTTACAGCCACCAAAAAAATTGAAAACGCAGTTTTTACCCAATTCTAGGTTGTCTGATTTGTCTGGCTGCATAAGGTGTCTGCTGTAAAGTTACATAAAACTGATTTTACACTGATCTCTCGCGTTTAATATGCCGCCGATTCATTGTTCAGTATCAGACCCGTTATTTCAGCAACCAGACGGCTCTGCATAATGTATAGCTTGTCGTTTTCCCCCCTAAATATATACAAGAGGTTATTATCTGCAGTACTGTCTGGAACGCATAGAGGTCAAAATATAAAACACGTGGGAAAAAGCAACAGCATATTCATGCAATGGGGAGTTTATTCATTCATTTATTTCTCCTGAGCTGACTTTTCTGTCTTTCTCTGCTGCCACCTTTTTCATTAGACCCACTCTGCTTGGTCTGCCCATCCAGTCAGCCAACGGTCATCTGTCACCCTTGTCACGTGTCGATGGTGCACCGAAGATCAAGTGAAGGACAAACAGAGGTCACAGGGGCAGCAAAACATTTACAACCATGAACTTCACTGAAGGGATGCTGGATGATAGATAGGTAGATAGATAGAGAGAGAGAGAGAGAGATCCTTTTTAAAATATTTAAACTAATAATATGACCAGTTTAAAGTGTCAGTTACATTTAAAATGTTTTTTGAATCAGAGGATCCAGGCTATGGTCTGGGCGCTGATCTGGTACAACCCACTGTTAACCTGGTTCTTAGACCTTATAACTTGTAGACTGTGGGTTGATCTTATGGTAACATGGTTCATGAACTCAGGCTCTAACGCGGGGAATGATTTTGCGAGGATGCAGGTCTGAATGGTCGCAGCACATGTGGTTTTGATCGGCTGCAGGACTGCTGGGCCTGAGTGCTGTAATCTCTCTTTGTTGTGTAAGCGTGTGTTGGTCATCGGACAGCGCTCTCCACCAGCTGCCTGAAGGCGTGAATAAACAAGCACCTCTGGGAGCGAATGTAGATGGTCAGGGGCCTGAGTGGGTGGAGGATGAGGGGGGGTGCATGCGCGTGTGTTTGTGTGAGGGTGCTGGTGGGTGAACGGGGTGGGGGGCAGGGTCAGGTTTGATGCTGAAACCTGTGAAAACAGGTTTTTTTTTAGGAAAGCGCTGGTGAACAAAACAATTCTTAGCATAAGTACTAACACACTAGGTCTGCCTGAAGTAAGTCCTGTCCTGCTGGGTATTCTCTGCCTACTAAACAGAAAGCTAATATAATATAATATAATATAATATAATATAATAATACAAGAGTTAGGAGGGCTATTTTATTCTAAACATTTAATAAGAAGATAAATATGTTTTGCATTGCCTGATTTCCACTATCGCCAAAAACTGCTATAGTTGCCTTTCTGAAGAATCATTACATTAATTAAAAGAAGATTAATGCATTAAACTGCTCCTTGTTTTTTTCATCATTAAAATTAATGTACAAAAAATACTGATACCAATGCATTCATATTGCGACAGTAATATAATCGGCATTGGAATGTCACACTGCCCTGTCCTCGTACGATCGTCTTCACTTTGCTGTGCTGTGTTTAATATTCACAGCATTTCTGGAAGAGAAGAGCCAGCACAACATTTTCTGTCAATTTGATGCGGTACGATGCAAGCTGGCAATTCATCACGAAATGCGGACGTCAAAGCCAGACATTTATATAATATATAAATAATACTGATCTGCTATATAATAATCCTATATCCTCAAGGTAGGTAACCTTTTTTTCATCCGAAGAGAAAACAAGAGTCTGTTTGTTAATGTAGATTTACAGTGTGAAATTTCTATAGCGAAAACGCCAGACCGACTGACTGTGACATTATAGAAAAGCCACACAGAGCCATATATAACTCCTCTGTGATTGGGGGTATTACCAAGGGAGGGGCCAGACTCTTCTGCAGGCTGAAAGGAGCAAAAAAAATATGCAGTTTATAATTATAATTTAGGTTTTAAAAAAATCACCAGCCGTGGCCTGACATGGAAAAAGGTGAAGTGCTGTAACGTTGTATTGGCAATGTACAGGTTCTATGTTCCTCTGAGGTTTTACAGGCAGCCTTACAAGCAACGACAAGTCAATCGGAAGAGAATCATTCTTTGTCAATTTGTCACTTTATACATCAACTTAGTACTTTAATAAGTCAACTGTACATCTTTCATGGCAGTTAAGTCTAGCTTTGTGACACACTACAATAAAATTACAAGACGTTATTGTTTGAAGCACGATAACTGTATGCACAGAAAACACTTTTTCTCTGACTCATTATCATATTAATTCGTATTACGTCTTGAACACTCTTTGTCAAACAAGTCCAAACTTGAAAGACGTATGGAAAAACTAACAAAATATCCACAGGGGAAGGAAAATCAAAACGATCTTTTGTTCCAGCTACCATTTACGCTCCTACAGAACAGACACGATAAAATCGAAGGATCATCCCCATTTCAGCCAACTGAGGAGACTTGGAGACAGATAATAAAACACAGAACGACGTGGTTGGGGGGGGAGGGGCTACCTGGACATTCTTACTTTGAATATTAGTTTCAAAATTATCAGACCGAAAACAGAACAAGCTATATGTGCAACAGATGTAAGATTTTTTCAACAAGAATCAATAAATATGTAAAAGCTAAAAAGTCCCTGTGTGTGTTTTTGTTTTTACATATTTATACTCTGTGTTGCCACCATTTTTTCTGTCGAGCTTCTCTTTCTTTGCCTCTGAACTGCCTCTTTTTTCTTTAATAAGTCACATACCATGCGGACAGATGAGAGTGTGGTGCCATCAAAGGATCTGATACAATGATCTGTCTTTTTGAAGTGAGGCCAATCTCCCTAATTACCTGGAGGTTGCAGAGAGATGGACCTGAACCTGACATAGAGACAGTTACATGCCCACGAGGCAGCTGGCTGGTATTAAAATTGATTTATGCAGCTTGAAAGATTCTGTCATCAAGCAGTGTGATAAAGAAGCCTTTGCCTGGATCAGGGCTGCGAACTCACACCTGACCGGCGCTTCGTCGCTGCCCCTGAGTGGCTCTCTGCTTTCTTCCGACGGGGAGGAAGCATTAAAAGAATGTCTGTAATCGAACTCTTGTCAAGATTAATCGTTTCCTCAGTTAATGACTAGGAAGTCGGCAAACAACGTGTTGTTTTCAACCACTGCGTAGGTGATGGTTTTCGTGCTGTAAGGTTAACCTAGTTTCCAGTTTTTTAACAGCAGTGTAGAAATTGTTTTCTAAGATGCTCGTCGGTTTGGAATCATTGAGCAAAGCAGGTTTTTCTTTTTTCTCGATGGGTGTCTGCTTTGTTCTGGCCATGGCAAATATGACACATTATTCTGCATTGTGGGACTCCTGTCGTTTCTTGCCTGTCCATCCATCCATCCATCATCTTCCGCTTATCCAAGGTCGGGTCGCGGGGGCAGCAGTCTCAGCAGGGAAACCCAGA
>JABFEA020000098.1:24621067-24641535 GCA_019775915.2 Cyphomyrus plagiostoma | reverse complement strand
GATAACGTAGTGCAAGCTGAATCCTTGGGCTCCTTTAAATCAGAGCTAGATAAGATTTTAACAACTCTGAGCTATTAATTAAGCTCTCCGAATGAGACCTTAATAGGTCGAATGGCCTCCTCTTGTTTGTATAGTTCTTATGTTTTTATGTTCTTACTCAAACTGTTTGCATAGAAATAACTTTCAGGTTAACAGTGCAGAGTGAGATGTTGGACAGGCTAGTATCCCAATGCTTTTGTCTACATACAGTAGTACCTCAGAACCCAAACTTAATCTGAATACTAAAAAGTTGGGAAAAGCAATTAATTGGTTCCCGGCCCAAAAGATTATACCTAAATATGTTTTTTTAGCATTTAAACACAAAATGAACAGGATAAAACAAGAGCATAAGTAAACACATTTAAGCACATTTATCAAAACAGTAATTTGTAAAGTAAAAAAATAAATGTATCCAAACAATGTGTAAAGTTAAAAAAAACATTGTGTCCTGCCCCGATCGTCCGCTCCTTCTGTGTGCCACATCCCTTCGTTAACCCCGTGTGGAATCCCCGTGTCATCAGCTGTTTCTGGTTGTTGTCATTAGTCCTTTGTATTTCATATGCGTTTCAGTTTGTTTCCCCAGTCCGGTCATTGTATTGTCCATCTGTGTTTTACCTGCCTTACCTGTAATTAAACCCCATATTCCCCGATACCCTGACATCTGCGCCTTTGTCTCCATTCCGTCCCCGCTCAGCACGACAATATTATTATAATTAAATGTATTAATGGTTTATTATTAATTATATTACATAATGTTGTCGTGCTTTTAAATAATGTTGTCATGCGTTTAAATAATTTAAAATGTATTTTATTATATATTAATAATTACTGTTACTATCATTGTCTAAATGTATTTTTACTGTCTAAATATATGTATTCAGCTAGTGTAAAAATGAATGATGATATCACAACGAATGCGAGACTGAGACTAAAGCTTTACCCTTTGTTTCCGCCGTGTGATTCATTTCCCCGTGCGTACAAGTTATCTTAGGTCGGCGTTCACGGCTCGACTTATAAGATTCAGATTGAGTTCTAGGTCATTTTTTTCAAACTGTTTGATTCAACTTTTAAGAAATTCAAGTTCTCATGATTTTGAGAACTGAGGTACCACTGTATTTATGTTTTAAATTGCTTGCTTGAAATTAAATTGCTTGTATAATAGTATATTAGTCTAATTTACACATTTTGTTCATATTGGTACTTTATAAAACTGCATAGGGTATTGTAAACATCCACTAGCCTTCCAGTAAAGTCCAACTACTCTCCATAACTGGTTGGATTTTCTGAGTATTTGGATGTTAAATGGGTAGCAACATGATACTGTTAGACGTGAGTAAAATATGCTCTGAAGTACAAATAAGCGCCGTTCTAGACCATCTTAAAAGACCTGACAGTTACAGCACAGTGTACATCTTAGATACCTATCTAGAGTATGAGGAGGGTCTGAGTATTCAGGGTCATAATTAATAGACAGTAATTATAAGTATAATCCCATTAGTGTCTAATATATACTGTGTATTTGTTTTTTTGTCAAAGATGCTATTCTGGAGAAACATATAATTAATTAAAGACACAGTGCTTATGGTTGGGATGGATTAGGAAGAAAGTAAGAGCAGGAAGGGAGAAATAGCTGGTGATTAGATGTGAATTCAAACGGTGTGTTAATAACACAGCTGAGAGTTTCTGGATGCCCTGGTTGAAGTTAAGAGGTTCTCACGATTAAATTACATCCAACAGAGGTGACCAAAAACACATGTCTAAAATGGAGCTTTTGCGGTTTGTTCGAATTTAATACACTGCCATTTAGTTTATGTAATGCGCCTGGAACATTTTAGGGGCAAATAGAGTACAGGTTATTGTGTTTCAGTACACCTTTTTATTTAGAAGTATGTGTGTGTGTGTGTGTGTGTGTGTATTTACCTGCAAGCTTGCAGTATCTGTAGTATGTGACTGACATTTTCTAAGCACATCCATACTAAGGTTCTGCATGTAAAAAAATGGATTTATATGACCTGCATCCAATGTGGTATTCAGAGTCATGGAAATGAAATATGGTTGTAGGAACTGTAATTTAAGTTTTACATCCAGGTTAACTCTGGTTTGTAGAGGATAAGGATTAATATTATTATAATGTTATTTAGATGTTGAGTTGCTTAGTTTTAACCACGGTCCAAATCAATCGCTAGAAATAAATTTTGCACATGTCCCTTGCTCCAGCTTTCTCTGGACGGGGCAGGGTGGGATGCCAATCAAATCAGTGAAGTCAGACTCGTTTTTGTACTATGTAGCTAAGTGCCTGCTGTGGCCCATTGAGAAGGGCTAAATTGTGAGGATCTGCAGGTATTATTGCAGTTTCCCCTTATAGCAGGAAATGTTACGATTGACCAGCTACAGCTCCCAGAATGCTAACTCTGCTAACGATACTTATTCCAGTCATGTCCTTAAAGTGCATAGTCTCCATCATGTTATAATTAACTTTATCCATTTAAAGTTCAGTGCTAATCTTAATTATGTTTGTGCCCCCTTTCTAAATAAGACATGTGTATGCAGCAGACTCAGACTATTACACAGAGTTTGAGTCATACTCACCTACTCTGCAAATTATCTGAAATGCTGCTGCCCAGATTGGAACTGCACCTGAAAATGTTTCATTACACTAATTTTTGTGTCCCTTTACCGGCTTCTGGTCTGGCTCAGAACTGATGTCAAAAACGCATTAAAAGATTCAACCCCCATTATGACCCCAAAACTTATTAACACACATCGGCAGAGCTTCCATGATTGAGACCACCCGGGTTCAGAATGTTCTGGAATGACATGGGGTAGCACTGCATCTGGGTACCTCCAGAAATGGGATCTGAATTTCTTCCTTTAGCACTAGTGTGTCTACTAGGGTGTAGCCCACCTTTGTGCCCTGTACCCCAGTGTGACCTGGCCTATAATATGCAGTTATTTGATGAATGGATGGAACTCAAGCATAATACAAAACAACGGTTTCTCTGCAAGAAATATACACAGTACTGTGCAAAAGTCTTAGGCAGTCAAGGAAAATGATGTTTAAATGATGTTCTTGTTGGTGCAAAATTATGATTTTATGCCTGTCAAAGTGTGTCAGCTTAACCATATTAAAACCTCTGCTAAAATCACCCCCGTATTTGCAGTAACCATCCAATACATCAATGTATTTTATGACTTTACCACTAGTGTATATGTTCAGCTAATCAGCACCTCACCGATTTTTTAACTAATTAAACAAATGAATTAAACAAGCTGGTGGTGAAATTTAACAAATGCATGCGATGCCTGAGGTGTCCCCGGTGGGAACTGATACGGTGTTATATGTTCTAGCCATCCAGCAAGATATCCGTGACTGTCGGGAGAATAGAAGAAATTCCTTTTCGTTTTTATTGTGTTAGTCTTAATTTATATATTCTCTCATGTTAAATAGTGTTTTTGTTCTGAGCAAACATACACTTACTGCCAAGATAAATAGCTTTACACATTTCCTATGACTGCATGAGAAATTTGCACAGTGCTGTAAATCATATGAAAACATGAAAACGTATGCATAATTCTGAGCCAACATAATTATCATAGTATTATTTGAATGTTAGCTTCTTTACATGTATTAATAACTATTACAGTTTTTCAATATCTAACGTTCAGTATTGCAAAAAAAATACCAGAATTCAGGTGGAAGACTTACATTCTCACACATTACACTTTTCTGTTATTTAAGTAACAAGTAACACTGGATCTGAAGTGTTTCTCTAAAGCTTCTCACTGTCTACATAAATTGGATCCATCCATCCATCCATCCATCCATCTATCCATCCATCCATTATGCAACCACTTCTCCTGGACAATGGGATCATTTAATTTGTGCTCCTTTGTGTTTTATATACAGACACTTGCCGAGTTGTGACATTCTGTGTTACGATATTTTGACTTTATGATAGATAAGTGTTTTTCACTTTCAGTACATTATTCAACAAATTCAACACGAGGTACATTTTTTATATATAAATTTGGCTTTGTGTTAATGATTTTTCCCAGCTGTAGGCTAATGTAAATGTCCTAGACATGTTTAACGTAGGCTAACCTAGGCTAGGCTATGAAGTTTTTTAGGTTGGGTATGCTGTATTAAAATGCATTTTTGCCTTACGATAGGTTTATTGGAAAGTAACCCCATCAGAACCTAGGGAGAGCCTAGATTTGCTATAATAGATATTAAGTGGGTTTCAGCTATTTCATTTTTGGTAAGTTAATA
Source organism: Cyphomyrus plagiostoma (assembly GCA_019775915.2). Lineage (NCBI taxonomy): Eukaryota > Metazoa > Chordata > Actinopteri > Osteoglossiformes > Mormyridae > Cyphomyrus > Cyphomyrus plagiostoma. Next base: position 24,637,226 of record JABFEA020000098.1, on the reverse strand, counting down.
ACAGAAACATAAAAAGCAAACTAAACATAATCATGTGAAAAATGGGATCAAAAGAAACATGCAGGAAAAAATAGCCCAAAGCAAAATAATTTTTAAATAGCATATTCTAGTTTTCTTTTGGTCCTTATAAAGATCTTCATAGAAATGCCTTTCAGATTTGTTCACCCTGTTATTCATTGGAATTTTATAGCCTTCATTAAGATATTTTGTTTTATTAATGCATTCTCGCAGTGTTCTTTATTTCTCTCTGTAAAAGAAAATAAGTGTTGTTTGAATTTAACTGGGCTGCATTTTCTGTGGAAACCATTTTTAAAATGCAGCGCATGTAGTTTGCATAGAAAAGTTTATTCTTATCAAAAGCATTTATGAAGATCTGTTTCTGTCTTTAATAATATTGTATTGAACGCGGGAAAGGTGTAAGGGTGGCATATAACTAGGGACAACCAAGGAATGAGTGGCTTGTGATTGTCACATGTGATTATATACAAATGTCAGAATGAGCCGTGCTCGGAATGCCAGGCACTCTCAGTGCCCAATATGATCAGATTATAAATGAGTTTGTCATCTGCCCACAGGTCAAGGTCATGATGTGCTTATTTCTGCACCGAATTGCTTATAGTAATTATATTTATCCCGCCTTAGTTGATGTGGCATATAAAAAAGGAATTTTAGCATTGCAAGGGTGTCTTTGTTATTGGGTAAAATTTTCCATCAGGAGGTGGATAATAATCTTATGTTGGCAAGATCGAGCTCAATTCTGACACAGGATTCCAGTTTATGGACTGTCATTACTAACCTGGGGGATATGTGAAGGCGCTGTGTGGGTGGCAATTTGAATACCTGTACATTATCAATATCTTGGTATAAGACTCAGATGGACCTGTGAATGGAAAATCGCGCTCAGTATCTCCTTGGGGTCCTGAATTATCACATGTTTGCCCTTTGATAAGACAAGTGCCTCCAGTAAACAGTACAGTGTCTGCATCTGGTCACAGCTGTTGGAGCACTGGAGGTATCACTGAATGACTTAACCAAGTCATCAGTGTCTCTCCCCTGTGCTGTCCGAGGTGATCATGTGCTACTCTCTCATTCACTACCAAGTCGGCTCTTTTCCCTGTAATGCATGGATGGTACCACTTTCTATATCTCATGATTGGTTGGAAAGCAGCACCAGCGATAATCCAGTTAGTCAACTGTGATTGGTTCATTCTGTGCCAAACGGCTGAATTCTACAGATCAATCAATCAATCAATCAAAACTTTATTTGTCCCTGAGGGGCAATTTGAGGGCACGTAGAGCAGTGTTGAAGATCAACCCAACCATACATATACAAACATCACAGAAGGGGGTAGACAGGTCAGAAAGACAGCCACTCTACAAGCCAACCGGTCGACCGCACGAGCAGTGACCCGGGTGTGGAAGAACAGAGAACAAGAATTACATGAGGTGAGAAGAGGCGAATAAAAAAACAGGCCCCAGACTGTAGTCCAGTAGGGAGTATAATGTAGGAATAGAAAAAACACCCCAGCAACATAAGCACATGGTCACTACACCTTACAACATAAAAAGTCGTGACTTGCAACAGGGAAGGGAATGGGGATGTAGAGGTAGTCCAGCATAGACAAACAGCCATCCGGACCTGCAGCCATTACCGGGCTGTTCACAGACCCGTCTGTTCATGCTGGGGGTATGAAGCGGCGAAGGCGTGGGATGGGGAAAGGGTGTCCTTGGGGTTGGGGGAGAGGAATGCAAGAGAGTCTCACTGCCTTGTTCTTCTGGGGGAGTTGTTGAATTCAGCAGCGGCCTTAGCCAAGGCTAGTACTGATTAGGGGGCAGCCAAAAGCAGATAGAATAGGGTTGTTTGGGTTTTCGGGCAAGAAGCTGTAATTTCGCAGTGTCCACGCTGGTCTCCGCCATCCAATCCTGGGCAGCCTAGTGGGGCTTTGAGCGGCTGTCACCGTCTTCTTCAATTTCCGATAAACCAGGGCAATGCGTCAGTCCTGTAATGATGTAGGTAAATATCTTCGATGTTCTCCACGGACAGAGCTGCCAGACACACGACCCTCACATCCGTCCATCGTGGAGCCAGCTGTGTCCGTCCCTGCAGGACTGTCAGGTTCCCTCAAACCTGTGCTTCTCTTCGAGCATTGAGAGACCAGTTGATCAAATCCATGATCCAAATCCATGGTTTTCTTAGTTTTGGAGAGCAGGGCTGAGAGAGTCTCTCAAGTATAAGACAGTAGACTGGACGAGACAAGAGGAGCAAAGCAGGGAAGATAAGGGGAGGTAGAGGGGATGAAGTGCGTCCACCTCCGCTGAGAGCCAAGAGAGGATCAACATGCAATCATTTTTTCTTAAGTACGATGCCTTAAATATATATATTTATATTCAGTACAACAGAATCAAACCCGTACAATAATGATAACATACAAAGCTGAATGCTTTCTTCCATCCATCCATCCATCCATCCATCCATCCTCCTCACTGCTTTTCTAGAAGTTAATATTTATGCATGGTACTTGAGCTGCCCTGAAACGAGAGTGAATGTCAAAAATTGTCTTAAACTCCAGACTCCCACTAAATCCAACAAATTGGTACTTCAGGACAGAAACAAAGAACATCGGCTATCACCTGCTGATTTCCCCGTGACACGGCACCTGCTCATGTTTGCTCGATACCCTCTCTAAATCCGCCCTATCACCTGTCTTATTTACTGTATGTGAATCACAGGGAATAGGCAATAAAACCAAGAAGAGACACATTTTATTCCCAAAAAATACATATACCATATGCTCAGAAGGCGTAATGTTCTTTTATATCCTTCTGCAGTTTGGTTATGTGTGACGCTAGTTGTTTTTCAAGTGAAATATGTTCTACTAGCAAACTGTAGCACTATATCAAAGTAGCTCTTCATTTTTTCCCCTTGACAGGGATAGCTTCCTTGGCAATAGTGTGGCAAAGTAATGAGGGTGGATTGGGAGATCTGACTCAGATGCATCTCCCAGTAAGCACTAGGTCAGGGATAATGGGCTGCCGCATCCAGAGAATTTGGAGAATTTGCTAGTGATTCTTCCTTGCTAGTGTATTTTATAATTTTTATATATATAAAGTTTACTCTCTTATGTGAACTCAATAATCAATAAGAGCAACATTTTCATTTTTAATGCAGTGTTTTTTTATGGACACCATTAAACAGTCACGGTTCAAGACGCTATTTTAATTCAGCTACGGTTGGTGACCTTTTAATTCCACACTGAGAACAAAGAAAGGGCATGGACCTGGAGCAGACATTGCTGCTATTTACTCTGCGTCTCACATTCTGAGTTTGATATAAGCCTGATCCCAATAATAATTAATAATAACAGCACCTTCTCATGGACTGGTATCTGGTACAGGGTGTCCCCCTTAGCCCTATGCTGCCTTGGATAGGTTCCACCCCACTGCACACAACCGTGGCCAGAACATGGATGGATGGATGGATAGTCCAATAAGATATAGTTTTCTCATTAGGTGATTTGTACTGACTACATTGACAGGAAAGATAAGTATAGATCTTACCTAGTTGATGTTGCAATGTTTATTTGGTGCTGATATCAGAAAATTCAGGAGTAGTATCTGATTTTTCTGGTAAGAAACACATCCAGCAGTGAAGGGGCTGGTGCCCATAATTGTTTAAAACGATTTGCAGAACTTTAAAATATTGAGGTTAACTATGTTGTTTTATATATTTGTACACAGCAACAAACAAAAATGCTGATTTAAAATGAATGCAGAAAGAAAAACAACCATGTATGCTGTGATGTGATTATTTTATTACATTTGATTAGATTTTATTACATCTGAAGATTAGTGGTTAAATTTTAAGAACATTAATATCTCCTGAAAATGAAAGCTAAACATGACAATGAAGCAACATGAATCCAAAAGGTATATGCTAGCTATGATTTATGATTTTTTAATTTCGTGTAGAAACCATAAGCAGAAATTTTATTTGAAACACAAGAAAGGAGATTATTTGCGCACATGGCTATATTTTTAAATATACCTGTAAGGCTACAGAGACGTGCCGTTTTAATAACCTAGCTACAGAATCTACATACTGATATATGCAGATATATGGAAAGCCTTTCTCATGTCTTTGCTATGGTTATAAATATGTCCATTATTCTGGATTAAGCCATCTGAGGTGTTGATGCTCTCTTACGATTTCCAGGCTGTCATGACAATATCGTTCAGCTGAGTTCTTTTTATTCCATTGCTTTTTTCTCACGAAGCTTTCGGATTTTTGCATAAATGAAACAATACTTCCAAGTTTCATCATCTTAACTAACTGTTTAAAAGATACAAACACAAAAATGCATGCTGTAGGCAACATCCCAACCTAAAATACTACTTTTACAAAGCAAGACATTTCACAAACCATCTAAACATCTAAGGAAGAACGGATAGCAGGGAACAGTTATCATGGAGGAGATACTGAATAAACACCAAGTAAGACAGATACAGAATAGGAGAGTAATAAGAACAGAGCTCTGAGGCAAATTGTCAACTGTGTGCTTTTTAATGTGCTCTTTGGTCACTCCCACTGTTTTTTTTCATCCCTCCAACGTATCTTCATTCAGTGCCGGGGGAGCTTTTGAAATGACGTCGAAAGAAGAAAGAAAACAAGACAAAACGTGCGTAAGATTCGTGTCATCGGTGAAAATGTAAGTGGCAGGCGACACGGACGGCTTCCCTGTGACGGCGTGGACGGAAAATCGGTTTTTGTGGGAAGGGTTTCCTGTGGCCGACCTCGGCGGCTCCAAGACAAGCAAGTGTGAAATTCACATGAAAGGTAAGCAGCTGATAACACCTCACTACAAAGCCAATATTTCTATCTCATCTTTTTTTCATTTTTCTTTTCACTATTATCCAGCAGCCTCCCTTCTTCTGCTAGGAAGTTTTGTTGTTTTTTGTCATAGTTTCTACAAAAATAATAAAAATATACCAAAGCAAAATTAAACCAACTTTTTTTTTCTTTTTTTATGAAGTCAAGCCCTACTGGATGGTGGTAGAGTATACAATATGTTATCTAGTCGTATACTTTTTGGAAACTTCATAATATGTGTAAATGCATTTTTTCATGTTTTGCTTAATTGTCAGTTAGTTTTTTTCACTTGCTAAAATAATAAACATTTCAGTTGCTAACTTATTTGAAATGTTTATACCGAAATTTGGAACAAATGTTATGCCTTAGGGATCCGTTGCCATAGTTACAATAGGGTTCTAAGCAACATCATCTGGTCCTTGCCTCATCCAATGAGGCTGCAGACCCCAAGCTGCAATATGAAGTAAAGATGCACATCTTTCTGCAACACAGTAGTAAGAAACAGAAAAAGGTCCAAGACTACATGAAAGTGCACGCGGTGGCAAGTAGGCAACCGTTCGCTAGCATGGCGGAAGAGGAGAATCCGACCCGACAAAGCGCTCAGCGGGAGAGACAGGTGAGGGCACCAACTGTTTTGATTTAACCCCCGTTATTGTTCTCCAAAAGCCGCTTTATGATGCAAAAACAAGAGGGAGTAAACAGGATTAATCTTAAAAATGCAGATGCCACTAAATGACAGAAAAATTGATGAAGCAGGGACTGGAGGAAAACAGTATTGGGTACTAAAGTGGACGGTCATACTTTTTAAAATTCTCGTCCTAGGCCTTTCCTTTCACATTTTGTTGAAAAAATTGTATAATTAAAGCACTCCAGCTGGGCTTGTGTCGCTCAATAAATTTCCTTCCCAGTGTTTAAAATGTTTAAAAATTTCTAGGATATATTCGGTGTGGACTCCGCGTGTGTGTATGTCTGCGAATGTGCAGTGTGTGTGACTCTATTTGTACATAAAAAGGGGCCTAGATTAATTATAGTATTTTAAATCTCATTATTTGGAACTTCAGAAGGCAAGATATTTTCAAAGGACTCTATTAAGGGGCTGTAAACGCCATTCTATTTGACATCAAAGGCCATCAGAAGTGGGACGAGTTTTTGTTTGCAGGTCTTGTGTTTGAGGAAGGATTGAATGTAGCCAGTAAAGCGGCTGCGAGACAGAGGACAGCAGCCTGCGGACGCCTCATATTTGTGCCGCCCCCCCGCCGAGCGGCCCGCGAGCCTGTCGATACTGCAGTGTGATGTCAGTCAGATCAGAGGACCACCAGAACAATCAGAAGAAGGGCAATGAAAAGCAGAAAGAGACGGGAATGAGAGAGGAACTACCGCGAATGTACTCAGTTATGATTAAAGATGGCGGCCGTGAACAGGGCAGACTGCGTGCCGCGAGATCCAGTCTGTAGAAAGACAATCGGAAGGGTTTTCAGTTTGACACGACGAAAATGCCACATCGTGAGGTAAACTCAGACAACAGTGGTAGGTATCACATTTGCGATCTTTCATAGCTCTGGAAAGTACCGGTTCTCTTTTCTCCCCATACATCGTTTGTTATTGGGTGTTTGTGTTTTGCTTTTCATTTTTTCGCGTAGCTATTCCCACCCCCCCGCCTTTATCGTAACAGACGCTTTTCTGTTTTGGCCCCCTTGTTTTCAAAGGTGGCACGTCAATTGCTTTGACTGTTCGGGGCACATATAAAAGTCAACGTATCAGATTTAATGACAAGCGTTCAGTCTCATTTACCTTTTTGCGTATTCACTTCTTCGTCGGACTCCAAGACTTTGTGTGACCAAGACTCACCCTTGAACTGACCACTGTCATTTTAAGTCATTTGTTTGTATTTCCACAACATTTAAATATACTCAAAAAAAGACATGTTGGTTCAGAAGCTTTCACATTGTTAGTCTGTAATAATGACCCATGCAATTGAAGGTAAATTCAAAGAGGCAAATCTTTTAATCCACTGTGGCTAATCTACTCTTGAGCTTGTTAGTCATGATATATTCAACAATGACAAAGGCATCAGTAGGACTCCAGAATATATTCTGTTAAAGTCTCTGTTGTATGCACTTTCAATACTGCTGTGAAAAGACCAGCATTTGTATACCAAAAACAACGCCACAATCGCAAGGCTATACAGATCGAAATAGTCATTTTCAGAAAATATACAGTTGTATTAACTGATTACATTGATATTCATATAATTTAGTATGACTGATACACTTCAGTGTGCATTTTAATGTTCAAAAACATTCCAAGTTATAGGTTATATGAACAGTTTATTATGACAACATTAGATCTTTTGCAAATTGCATTTCTCTATGCTTGGAGCGTAGCAAGACTTATTTTAAATGTACACAATCAAGTTTGGCTACAGCTATTCCAACTTGAAAATGGCATTTTCCCGCTCTCTTCCAAAGGTACAATAAACATGGCAGTCCCTTTTTTAATGTCTAAATGGGCTATTGTGAAGAAGGACCCTCTCAAAAGATAAGCCTATTTCAAGCAGGCCCTACAACGCAGCGTAAATCTAAATTGGCAAGTGTAACAAAAGTAAGAAGAAAACTTACTTACTTTGGGCTGAGGCTCCTGGCGAATTCTGTCACCCTCCAGTCGCAAAAATTTGTAGCTGAACTGATGATGATTTAACTTTTTAAATGGTTGGTTATTTTCTTACTTTTCTGCTAGTAACATAAAAGTCAGAAATGAATGTTATTTTTATTGTGTTTTACAATGTTGCAGTGTTTGTTTCCTCATCATACCCTATATATTTCAACATCTATTTATGTTCAATTTCATTTGCTTCCCTTGAGGCCTTTTTTTGGACGCTGCAAAGCATTATTCTACTAAACTTGATTTCGGTGTTCTGTTCAGACCAACTACTTCACCGAAGTGATACAAACACTTGTGAGATTTGCATCACGAAGTTTGCCTGTGCTGAGTTCAGCCACGGGGGTGAAATCCTGCTGAGCTTGTCGGAGTGCTCTCTCACCCCGCCACTGTGCTCAGATGGCTTCACGCTTTCGTTAAACATTATCGTTAAATTATTTGTCTGTTACTTCTTACAGTAAGATCTAGGAGCACAAGTATCTTTTAGCTGCACTGTATTAAATTACTCTAATTTATTACAGAAGGAATTGTTATATTGTCTAAAAAAATCCCTAAAAAAGAGTCCCTGCTGGAACAATGGGGTTTTTCCTTGATGGGTAACCAGATGTAAAACAGTGGGAGATTTTCTGAGACCATTTTGCAATTTGCAAGTGGAATTCTAGACACTGTTGCATGAAAAATTATTTATTTAGCTCAGAATATTATCATGGAAATCTGGATTGTAAAAAGATGCAGGCCGATAATAATCAATTACCTAAAAATTCCTGGTTACTGTTTTGTTTTAAAACTAAAATAGTGATCTGGAGTATGTTTGCTTAGTAACTTCATTTGGAGGTATTCAGTTTGTTCATATCATTCTATATATTCATATTGTATGTTATATTTATATCATTTTATATCCAGATGTAGGTACAGTCATCTCTTTGAGGAAGACCTAGTTTGCAAAAAAAATAAGAATAAAAGTGATGAGACACTCAAAGCACAGGAGAAGCTGATCAGCATCTTGCAATGTCTTAAAAACTTTGTTCTGAACTTGAGTGGAGTCGGCGTCACATGGCTTAATTTCACTGACTGCCGAGGTTCACTGGAAATGAATTACTGGGAGCCCTTTAAATAAACCCTAACTGGGGATTATTTGCTCATCTTCCATTTACTCATGATTGGCTGTAGCTGCATCGGAGATAATATGATGATATTACTGTAGATGGTTGTTATTTACCTTTATGCAGTCTGTACTTGTAAATTTCAGTCACGCAACACATGACCTCTTGGGGTCCCCTGGTCTTTGTCTGCATTTTGCACACAGATTCACATAATGCTGCTGTCGTCATTCAAATGTCTTTTTCTGCTGGCATCATAAGAAAACAGACACATAAAAATGCATACTTTTAACTTTTTAATAGCTGTCTAACCTGTATCAATGATCTGAAAGGCTGTCATGCTTAAATATAAACTTAGATCTAAGTCTACCTTCTTTATATAACAACAGAAGGTTTCCATTAAAGTTTATTCTCATCAGTCCAAAACACAAATCTATTATTCAAATAGTTTATTTAGTCTAAGGTCTGATCAGCCGCAAACAGAGCAATGAAGGGTAATCCAAGAATCTTATGGTGAAGCCACAGAAGACAAGAATTACATGGGAAAACAAACCACTGGGAGCAATGTTCAGGCCGCAGCTGAGGAGATTCGCAAGTAGAGTGCAGACAACGCCCAGACAACACACAGGTGGAAATGAGTGCCATATTGTGTCCAGGGTGAGCATTGACGGCTGCGTGTGGGTCAGACTGAAGTCTGTGAGGGTGTGGCATTCTGGGACAATGTGCAAAATACATTTTGGGCCCTGCTTTCCTAATGGGATTGCTTACAGGGGGCCCATAGTGGCCTTGGGGCTTTACATGTCCAATCAGATTCTGCTTAGGGCCTGTCCCATATAAATACCAAGCACTGTTTTAATCAGGTCCAGGGTTTTGGCTTTAAAACACATTCTTTAAGTTATTTCCTAACAATCATGTCATAGCATGTGAAAATGTCCTTGTGATGTCATTATGAAATGATGTGAAATATTGTTTACATAACAGAGTGTGCTCCAGCTAGGGTTTCCTGCCCCCACCCTCCCCCAGGATAACTAGCTAGAAGTTGGATGGGTGATTTGCATGATTAACTTGGTTTACTGTGGCTAAGGCTGTGTGATAAAAACTGAGAAAACACTGAAAGTTCCAGGTCTTCTTCACAATTTCATGCTCTACACTTCATACAACGCCAGAAACATGTAGATCACATGACCACTGTCACATGACTGTGAAGGAATAGGCGCTCTGTAGATGCCAGGTATTCTTATACGTTTTCCAAACTGTGCAAGATCTCATCCAAATTCACTTAGACTTACAGTTTGGTTGCTTTATCAGCTTGGCTCTTTGCTAGTGCTGTGAGCCACAGAGAGATTAGTGCAAGTTCATTCGTATGGAGTATACGTGTTGCATAACTTCTCACTGATAATGCTTGGATCGTTAATTTAATAAAGTTTTTCATGTACAATTCTGCGGTTGGGACAGTGTTCATATCTCTCCAACACTGAGGGCTGGCTTTGTCTGCCCCTGTCTGTAATTAGCACCAGATTAATACGTAAGGTACAGTCATATTTCATAGCTGAAGCTCCTAAACTCCATGCCATCTCAAAGAAAATATTTTATACCTTTAACCAGAATATTTATTGCAGAATTAATTACTCCATTGCTGTTAGAGCAACTATAAAGATATGACTACTGCTTTATGTATAACTTTCTCAAGTTTATCTGAATTGTAAGTGTAGCTGAATACTCTTTTCAGAACAATTAAAAGGATTTTAAAAACTGTCTTCCTAACTGCAAATGTACAAATGATTCCAGTTCTTGTGATGAATAAGAGGAAATGAATGTGCACCAGAGTGTTTATGGAGAGAATGATGATCCTCCATTCTTGTGTAACACTAGGCCATCCCTGCCTTTGTTTTAATTTCTGTACCAAATGTTCCAACAGAAAACACAGGCAATCTGCAAGGTATAATCATTCCCATAAATGTAGAAATTTACAGAAGATAGAGGTGCCCTGCCAGCAAAGGAACTCCACAGAGCAGGATGTGCTCTTGCACATGCTCTGCTCATTAGTTCTTAATTACGCTCTTTATTACACCCATTCAATGTTAAATGGATTTATTTGTTTGGCTGTTACTTTAAAGATGAATTCATTACAGTTCTTCCCATATTTCTGCAAGGAGAAAAAAATGTGTGAACGCCAAATGAATATGCCTTTGAATTGCCTTGTCCCAGTTTGAATATTTATTTTGGCACTATCACCCCTTATACACACCTCCCCACACATGTGACACAGCTATGAACTTTGCACTTGAGGAGTCTTTCCTGATCACATGACCTTTCTGGTAATCTCAGGTAATTACTCCAGCTGTAATCACATTCCGCAGGCAGTTACGGTTTCTGCAGGATAAAAATACAAGTTATTATGACATATATTGGATCCCTCTGAGACTCGAGATATTTTCTTTTAAATTTTCATCCTATATGTGTCTTCGTATATGTAGGTAATGTAACATAGTGAATCCTGCAGAGCTTCACAGAGGCTAAGGCTGCACAGGCACTGTCCTCTCACCACTGGGGAAGGGGTGTCAGTCCTACCCCTGGCTTTGAGGGGTTGCAGTGTCTATGCTCTCCTCCACTTCTGTGTGTGTCCTCCCATTGTCTGAAAACATGCAGTTTGTGTGTGTGTGTGTGTGTGTGTGTGGGCGGGGGTGGAGTTATGTATATCTTACATTGTGGTGAACAAATGTTCCCACAATGTGATAAAATCCTGTTATATTGACGTTGTAGGAACTATTTTTTTTAGTCCTTGCACAATTTCATATATAAAGACATTGAATGCAATCAAGAAATCAAAAATGTCAAATGTCAAAAGTCTTGTATTTTGTTTGGTTGCTTATGGTTAAGGTTAGGTCTGGGTGTGGGTATTAGAGTTTTTCCCATAGAAGTGAATGGACGGTCCCCATAAATGAATACAAATCATAAATACATATTTACAAAAACAGTTTCATAAATTGTTGGTGCCCATACACCTGGAAACCATTAAATGTAATATCTTCAAAGTCTTCATGTATTTCTGAAATTATAAGGGAACATGGATCTTTTCCAGCTGTTATTCTGACAGCCGTGTAACGCAGAAATTCTAAATAACATGTGATTAATAATTTCTCAACACAATTCTAATCTGAGATTTATTTATTTTTTTTGGAGGGGGACTCTCAGATAGATGAAATTGAAATTCCAGAAGCATCCCTGGAATAACAATTATGTATTAGTATGAGATGGAGACAAACAAGAACAGCACAGTGAGCCATTAAAAAAACAAATTCCAGTTGCTTGAGGGCATGTAAATCATCACTGGTGCATATTATAACACCTGAGATGCAGTACAATAAGTTATCACCAGTTTTAATTTGGTCATTTGTGTGGGATGTGTGTTGAGTAAGACGCTGTATAATTGGACAGTATAGGCTTCTGCACTTGCTATAGATGTGCAATAATATCAATTACACAGTAATTATTTTAACAGTTTAATATTTGGTCTATGAGCAACTGCCAGATAAATAGTGTCTGTGTCTGTCTATGGGAATAATTTCAGGATAAATACAAGCTGATAAGAAATCAGAAGGAAGGTTTGAAAAGTCTCACATGCTTAGCACCCCTTATTTGTGTATATTTAAAAAATACATTATTTTTGTTTATGCGCATTAGTGAGGGATGTCATGGTTTGTTCTTTTGGTCAAGCACACACACTGCCTGTAATTTTTCTTGGCAAGACAGACAAAGGTGACAATCTTCTCATGCCAACTCGTATGCAGCAGATCGGAAGGTCACAGTGTGAGGGCGTCACAAGGTGCATTGGGGGAATCGGCACGGCCAGTGTCCGGTGAGGAGGCAACTCTCTCCTCTGCAGTCTTTCAGTGTTGTTAACGGCAACCTGAACTGCGCGCCATTGTCATATTTTGTGTGAATGCAGTAGCGGTCCTGGCCGACGTGGCGTCCTAGATGAGCATCACCGCCCTCCGTCCGAGGCAAACTGAAACTGGCTGGCAAGCCAGCGATCCCTCAGAATCTGGTACCCTAGGCGGCCGCCTGTGTCGCTTATATGTGAACAGCTCTAACGTTCAATTTCTGCTCTAGTTACTCAATAACAGTGATTCACTAGTTTTCAGTCTAATAGTCTGTTTGTAAGGTACTTATTATAAATAATGAATTTGTCTAGGGTTTATAAAAGTAATTTCAAGTTAAATGTAACCTTCTAGGTAGTGGGTGAGTTCATATTTTCTAATAACGGTCTATCTTTGAAGGGATGACTTTAGGTGAAATTCCGGTGTGTGGGACTGGAGGTGATAGGTGTAAGCTTAGAAGTTTGGTGAGATATATATTTTTTTTAATTATTCTTTGGTGAAGGAAGTTTCCCCAGGGGTGTAAGAATCGGGAGGGCCGTTTGGGGGCCATCATTGCAAACAAAACCCCAGGGTGCTTAAAATCCTGCAAAAGGGGGAGCCTTTTTTGGATAAGGACCATCACTGCAGATTTATTGGGGCTGCTCTCTTCCCCGCTGTTTCTTACTCCGAAGCCAAGCATTTCGGTACTAGCTGGAGTCCAGCGCCTAAAGGGAGGCATATAATATTATCGACAGAAATTAGGGATGCCAGCTTCAAGCCCCCAGGATAGAACTCCACGTACCTCACCTCCAGCTTGATTATACAGTCGAGGAAGATCAGGAACAGGGGTCGATGCGAGATCCACACTGCAATATAATGAATACGGACGCTGATTTTGCTTTGAAAAGGGCAAGCACACTGAAGCACCTCCCACAGAATATTCTGGAAAAGATCATCTTAACAGATACATAGATCACATGCAGTGGGCAGTGCAGGATAGTTATTCTACAGACCAAGTGGAAACCTTGTTATTCCTCTAAAATTGGAGCCTTTACTACTGGACAAGGCAGTCTTGCCTAAGCCTTAATGCTGTTCACGCAGAGTAGAATCCATCTCTAGCGGCCTCCTCTATTGGAAATCATAATCGCAGGCTCCATGCCCTGTGGTGCACTGTGCACCTTCTCTGCACCACTGGAAAGGAGCCGAAGCCACAAAACTCGGACCGCATCGAGTTTCAGACCTTTCAGGTTGAATCTCATCCTCCCGTAGGTGCTTCAGTGAATTTAATCAGCTAGGATTCGCCCAGACCTCGCCCAGAATCCAGTGCTCTGTCCCTACACACTCCTGGCACTGCATGTACTAATGGGCACTCTTTGACTACAGTGCTTGTTACGGGCATCCCATATCTAGGATAGGGATCCCGTTAATAATTTAACAACCAGAGAGCAGAAGCTATCTGTGTGTCCATTCTCCCGTCGCTGTCTCTCAGCACGTGAGTGCCCCGACACGGCTCAGGTGCAAATTGGTGCCACTGTACGTGGGCACCTCCTTAAAAGAACCACGTGCTTGTGTATATTGATCGTGGCTTTTGACGACCTGCAAACATAACACTGATTCTGCAGGTTACATTTTCAGACACTTAAATTAGGTATATTATTTTATTGAACATGCAGAAGAAGAAAGACACTTAGATATTCAATAATTACTTTAGAGGCTACTTTTTTTCCTGTTGACATACAAAGTTTTAAGAATTTCATAGTAATGAATAACAGCATTAAAATATAATCTTAACCGAAGGATCACCATTGCTGCTTCTGCTAGTGTGAAGCATAACGCCTTGCATTTCATAGGCACTCTGGGGAGAAATTCCCCTCGGTGGGAGACTGACCTCCACCTGTTATTGGGGGCATTTAAATATTAATAACTTACGCCACAAGCAGCGCATACATTACCGCAGCATGCAGCGGCCGAGCGGTTCTGAAAAGCCGAGTGCTGCTTTTCTTTACGGAGTCCGTAAAGTGGGATCACCGACTGCCTTCCTTGACTGTGATCGCGGGGCACCTCCGGGGGGACGTCTTCCACACAGCCCAGCCTTCCCATCCTAAGCCTCCTCACTTTTTTCGCCTTGTCTGGCTTTGCCCGGCTGACCTAACACCATCCGGCAGCTTTCGCTGACTGGCACCGCGATCCTATTTAAATGTTTGCTTTCGGTTTGCAAGGCAAACGGCTCACGCGAGATGTGAACCATAATGTAAATATTGCACATTATGTATATAATGTATATAATGCATACACATTTCCACTGTCATGCCGTGTCAGTCCTAGCTGGTGATTTTGTGTAACGTGCCAGGTCCCTCCCTGGAGAAAACGAGGGTCAGTCCCTTCAGCAGCTACACCACCCCCTACCCATGCCGGCGTGCAGACAGTGACCGCTATTTCTATTTGACCTTTTCCTTTTCTGCGCGCCTTGAATCCATCCACTCAGCATAAACTGTTTGCAAAACCTAGAAAATTATTAGTATTTTTTTAAATCTTGAAATTATGGGGGTTTTGCCAGTCTAGTCCCCAATCCCATCTCAAGGAAAAAAAAAAAAGCTTTAAAACAATACATGCTCCGTTATGGATTTTATGTATTTCGTGAACAGATCTTAAATTATATAATTAGTTTATTATATAACATAATGATATATTACATATATAGATGTAATTACATAATTTGAAGGCTGCTGTTCTGTTGGTTGGCAGATAGCTGTGTAATGACCACCCTCAGGACGCCTGTTTTGCTGTCCTCGTTTTTATCTTCAGGATGTGCATTTTCAGGGTTTCTGGGAGAGCAGTGTGATCTGCTCTGAGTGCTTCATGTGTTTTAGTGCTGCACTCTCAGAAACAGCGTCAACTGCTGCTGTAAGGTAAACCCAGGGCTGAAGAAAGGGCAACAGGGAATCGTGGCCCTTCAAAAAAATGACCATAAAACTTTTGTTTCTGTAAATACATTTTAGGTGTATTTTGGGACATAAAGCCAGGCCATTTGTTTGAAATTTGGTGATACTTCCATGTATTTTCTACAATTAGATATACTAATTGTAGAAAATTGTGTAATTATTTTTGTTTTTGATATACTGAAACATAAACGTAAAGATTTTTATGTTACTATACAGGATAGAGTAAGCCAGTTACCTTTCCAATATTGCAGGGCCAGATGTTATGGTTTGGGTATTTGTAGATATTAATTAATCTTTTGGACCAGATAGAACATGTCATTTGATCTTTGGGATCTTTGGTCCTTTTCTCTCATTTTAGAGGCATTTTAATCACAAACGGTCTGATACACTGGCGTGAACCACACTGAAGCATCTTTTTCACTCCTACCAGGCTGTGCGATTCCTTAGTAGAACAGCTCTCTGTTTCGTGGTTCCTTTAATAATATCGCAGGACTTGGGCATACCAAATGACATCCATGCCTAATTATACATGTGAGGATAGGAGATTCATTGGAATTCAGCTAACAGCCATTTTATAATTAAAACGCAAATGATGATGTCTGCATACTCATTAGCAGGTGGCAGTGAAGACTGCACTGAGTTTTTGTAGCATATTAAATATACACTGCTCAAAAAAATTAAAGGAACACTTTTTAGTCAGAGTATAGCATCAAGTCAGTAAAATATCTGGGA
>JABFEA020000098.1:24602623-24618465 GCA_019775915.2 Cyphomyrus plagiostoma | reverse complement strand
TATATATAAAAACTGAATTTTAATGGCTCACAGAAAGCAGTGATCATAACAGATTTGCCAGATGAAGTGCTTTGAATATGAAGTGCCGAGTTCTTGGGATTGTGTCGACTCTGGGTGGTCGTCTCCTGATTCATCTGCATCATTCGCATTCATTTATAACTCAGCGTGCTTGAAGCCTTTCCCTTCCATGCAGACTTTCCACATTACATTTCTCTCCAGTTCATACCCAAAGGACAGGCATGTACGCTCTTTTTCGGGTATTTGAAAGAGCTTCAAAGGTAACCATTTAAGTAATTTCTTAGAAGTATACTTCAAAACAAATCTGTATATAATGCTTGTTGAAAACCCTCATATGAAAAGAAAACAGCAACTTCTTCTTTAAAAATCAATTCCATAACTAATATGCTCACTATGGTGGCATATTAGGTGACATTACAATCCTCTATAGGCAGATATCGCTCTGAATACACCATTATATCTCAGGGTCTATTCATACATATTACATACACCTACAAGCTTACCCACTCCCAGTGAGCCCATTATTCATTTAATAACATAAATGAGCAGCATGTTTGTTTTGCAGTTTCTGTAACACACATCTCCCCCGAGCTCGTCTCTCTGTTTCCGTACCTGTGGAAAATACTACTTAATGAATGGACAGATACCAGGAGGACACTTGCAACACAGACCGTTGGCTTTTTCTAACCAGATTTTCCCAAGTTGGGTTTCTCTAACACTGCAGCCTTTCCATTTCTTTTAATTTATGAATGACTCCATGTCTTATTTACATCAATCATTTACATTTGCTCTGTTATTAAAGTGCTGCTGTCTTCTATTACAGTTCGGGAAAACGCAATATTTTTTTTTTAATATTGTTTTAATATGGCTGTATATGTAAACAATCTGTGTTGCATTTTTTAAACTGGTTTCCTTACTTGTGCATTTTAAGCTCATGGTCTTGGGTGTGTGCGCTCGTGTGTGTGTGTGTGGGTGTGTATGTGTGTGTGTGTGTGCGTATGCTATGTCCATGCCGTAGTCTCTGTGGAGTATCATCTGCAGCTCGGTGGGTTATTAGACTGCTCCTCTGCTCTGACCACTCACATGCCACTGGTGCCAGTAAGGAAGGAGAAAGTGAGGGAGGGGGGAATGGAGGGGGGAACAGATGCCTTGGCACTTGTTATGAGCTCACCAGGATAAACTACTTAGCAGACAGTTCCCGCTGCCAATTACTTCCTGTGTCCACCCCCTGCCTTCCCAAAGCCTCCTGCAACAGTGCATTGGGGCAGGTACTTAAGCTGCAACTGCACCTGTCACTTCATTCGTCAATCAGTCACGGAACACAGGTACCTGATTGGCAGCTGCAGCCGTCAATCACAGAAGGCACTTCATTGCCAAATGCAGCTGTCAAATTACTGCAATAGTTTCCACTAGCCATGCACATAGCATTCAGTCCTCCTTCCCGTGGTATTTAAAGGCACAAAAAAGAAGCTTCTGCATTAAAGCGCCACGCTGCCAGGATTAATTGCTATTGGATCGAATCAGTACTGTTTCTGGGCCTGGTAGTGATTGTGTTTGATTTTGTTTATATGACTCTGTTTCTTGAAAACAGATGACTAATGAAAGGTTAATGAGTTATCTGCATCTTCTAGAGAATTTCTCATAATCATATAGTGCAAGCAGAAAGCTCTGCCTTAAATTAAGTATCCATCTTCATTTGATAAGATTACCAGTTTTTCAATCTGATTATCAGGCCTGAACTATTGGTAACAGCTGAAAAGTGTTGGATCTCTGTTATCATCTCTCTGGTCTCCTAAATGAGTCTGTGTCTGTGCCGATGGACAAAGGAAAGTGGGTGCCCCCTCAGCGTTTCTGTGTGGTCTGCTGCAGGGGGGGCTCAGATGCTGTTGAGCTCTGGTGATTGACAGCTCTCTGGAGTCATAATTAACAGTGCACTGGGACTGAGTCATTGACATTTCAGTTCATATGTTTCTCTTTAGGGTGGATCATTGTTAGCTGGGAGGTAATTATAACACTGAGGTTATTGGCAGAATTTTTTTTAAAGAAGCTGAAATTTATGGCCTTAATTTTCAGGATAATTCACAGCAGTGCAGCTGAATCGCACACATAAGGCACTGCAGTCATGTAGTAATAAATTCAAATGTTTATTTCAATTATCTTATTTTTTCTGTATTTTTGTATCTGAATTTCCAGCCAATATTCTGTCCTGTAGAACTAAACTCAGTTTGTTAAGAAGTGCATATCGAATATAACAACCTTTTACTCTCTACATGCATAAATGCAATCAAAAAGCAAAACGAATCTGAAATAGCACATGCATAATATGAGTTTTCATTTGTATATTAATTTATATTAGATTTTTATTTCATGCACAATATTTTGTGTGTATATTAAATCATGTTTTATAGGTAATTTTATGATAGAAGATTTTAGTTTTCAGGGTCGATGACTTTGACTGTAGGAAGGCTTTTTAAATGAATAAACAATCTTGGGTTTAAGTATAGTTAAGTATAGTTCAGTATAGTTCAGTAAAGGCCAGAAAATGTGTACATGAAATTTGTCACATAGTTTATGTTTAGTTTGCACAGAAATGTAAGTAAAATTTAATCCTCCAGATACTTTGTTGAAGGACAGCTGATAGCAACATATGTAAGTCTGCTGCCGGGAATCTTAAATGCTGCTTAATCTCCGCCACGGCCTCCCGTTTCTCTTCCAGGGGGTAATGGGTGCGATGACTGCCCTGGATCGGCACGGTCGGCCGCGGACTGGAGCTCCATCCGCGCCTCCCGGAGATGAGTTTCATTCCTGGTCGGACGTGAATTTGTGGGATGGCCTGAGAGTGGAA
Source organism: Cyphomyrus plagiostoma (assembly GCA_019775915.2). NCBI lineage: Eukaryota > Metazoa > Chordata > Actinopteri > Osteoglossiformes > Mormyridae > Cyphomyrus > Cyphomyrus plagiostoma. Next base: position 24,615,602 of record JABFEA020000098.1, on the reverse strand, counting down.
TGCAACCGCCAAAGGCAGAAGCTCCAGAGGTCACTGTCCACGCCGCGAGAGGGCTGTCGTTTGATGGTAGGAGACAAGCGCTTTTCTGTTGGGGGAAGCGGCCTGTGCGAGCGTCGTGTCCCCAAGCTGAGCAGACTGCCTGGGGAAGATGGGAGATGTACCCATGAGAGAAGGGATGTGTTCACTTAAAAACATTCTTTAATTAGAACTGGAGCAGTACACAGTCAAACAAAGGCTTGAAGTACAGCATGGCTACGTGGCAAGGCTTAACGAGATCTCACACTTAAATGCGACTGAGCACTACCATGTTGTGCGAAAGGCATTCCTACGTTGAGAGACCCTCACTGTCACTAGCCTTTGATACTTGAGTCCTCTAAATTGCTTCTTAGGTTTGTGGGGAGCTTGATTCATAGCGTAAAAGAGGCTGCTTTAGCATTTAAAGAATTGAAGAGAGCGTGTAAATATGTGCATTCCCAAACCTACCACCTTCAATAAATCATCAGATGAGTGGGAAGGGAGAGAGAGCGGATGTGACTCTCGCTATTTCAATTTCGCTTCCAGCTTCCAGCATTTGCAGGGAAGCTGCCTGGATTTGGACTGGACGACCCACTGTGCCTCCAGACTGAAAGTTAACATGCGCAGTGCTCTTAATGAGGTCCGGCTCTATCACAAGCCTGTCGCTGTCTGAGAGCTGTGCATATAGGCAGTGCTAATGATGCATTTACCTTGGGGTAGATCAAGAGGTCGCTTGACAGACTTCCCCATCAAAAGGGGCGTCGCATATTTTTAATTGTGACTTAGGTATCGTAATGCCGTGACTAAGTCCATTGTTTTGATGGCATTACTTCCCCATTACCAGTTTAAATTCGGTACAAATAGACTCTGGTAACAATGTGCAGTTTGTGGTGCCTCACCCTGACGACTCGTTGAAGGAGACAGCGTCCGATGTTTCTCATTAGGCAATGGCACAATTTGAAGAGCTAAACAGGACTCACCCAGCAACACACATGTGAGAAAGGGGTAAACACAAAGGAGGCAATGTCTCTGCGGGCGGTTCCTAGATATGCTATCCTTCTTTGCTGTTCCTCCAGATACAGAAGACAATTATGTATCACTCATCCTCCAAAGCTCTCAGCTTGATGTGAAGAGACACTTTTTTCCCTTTTTTACACTAAATATTAAGCAAGGAATATTCTGGAAAAATTCAAAATATTACCAATCAGTGAATCTATTTATTGACAAGCACACACACAAGTAATTCTTCTGGAATCGTCTCTGTAGTGCTCAAAGCAGAATGTTATTTTTTCATGAGCGGCTTGGTACGGCCTGAAGCTGAGACATTTTCTCACACATGGTAGCAATAATCAGCTCTTCCTGTCAGCCGCTCTTTTGTCATTTGAGACTTCAGTCTGCACTGACACTTCAAACGCGTGCCGAGCTGTAAGTACCTCGTCCGGACTTCCCCTGTTTCCGTTTCCTCAGGAAAAAGAGAAGCAGTTCACCAACCGGAGCTGTCTTCTTCTTAGGTTTTGATGTTACAATGCAGTAAATAGGCTAAACGGGGGCTTGGCACTAGTCTACCTCTTCTTACATTTTTTTAAAAACAATTTTTAGTACTTAGCAAACTACCTTTAAATGTGAAGTTTATCCTGTTTTACAGCAGTCGGGATATAAATGTGTGATAGAGACCTTTGGCATTGGCATTCATTTTTTTATGGTTTTTCTGGTCTGAAATAACCTAATCATTTCTGTATCTTCTGGAATGTTTTGATGCTCAGAAACCCTTAATTTTATTTAATTAATCCTTCTCATTTAAACTAAATCTTCTGTGATTTATGTGTAAATGTAACTTAATGTTTTGCGCAAGGGTGAAATTTCACTATATAGTTCAAAATAAATTGAAGAAAAAGAGGAGCACAGATTAACCTTGAATATAATATGGTTGCACATTGTAACACCTTCCTTTACGATTGTGAAATGAGTTCTCTGGCCTTATATTTTAAGCATCTGTGCCCAAAGATTATTTGTATAAATGGATGCAATCAAACCTACGGGGTAGAAACCCTTTGTACATTCCTTTGTACTTAGAATGCCGGCCAACAGTTAAACCCTGAGATTACTCATAATTGTTTCCAGGTGTTCTTATAAAGTCAGGTGGCTTTAGCACATAGGTTTCAAAAATAAAAAAAATCAACTGGGAACAAAAATTACTTTAAACAAACATGATATATAAAAGAACAATTGCAAAATGAACACACAATGTGTTCATGGGTATTCTTATTTAAGGTGCTTACATTATTTTGTAATAGGTAAACACATATGTTGACTTTTTAAACAAAAGGTTATTTTAGTTTGGAATCTCTTGAGGTAATCGAGGTTGCTGAACTTTGAGTCAAATAAATATTTACCTATTTTTTATCCTTTGTTTACATTTATTTATTTATTTTACCAGTAACTTTGAGATAATAGGGAGGGATTGTTCCTGATGAAGGCTGAAACATCTGTCATTGTGTCTGGGGCACAACGTAGGCGAGAAATTTTCAGGCATCGTCCATGTTTAGACCAAGTGCAATGAATGTCACGTGTATGTCTGTCTTCTGTGTGTTCTCTAAGAGCTTTTTAGTACACAAACATCATAATCTTTGCCAGAATGTAACCACACGTTCATAAATTCCATAGCCACACATTCCTGAATTTTAGAATCTGTTTCCGTTTTGCTCATTTGAAGAGAAATGATTTGAATCCCTGTTCTTAAAAGTTTCATTAAAACTGGTGCATAACACTGATGTATTCCTACAGTCTTTCTCAGCCCGCTCCCTGGGACCCCCAGTCCACATTTTCTCTCCCTCCCAGCTCCTGGAAATGTGGACTGTCATGAAGGGTCTGGCTGCAGGGAACTGGGTGATCTCTGCCAGGAGGTCCTCCACTGTGGGACCAGAAATGGCATGACCTCCACTACTGGCTCGGACATGACGTTTTGCAAACTCAGGAACAGAGGCAAAATTACTATAGAGTATTATTATTATTATACTATAATAAATTAGTATTATAAGCTAGGGAATGAGTATTATAGTATTACAATGATAATGATATATTTGTATGCTTGTGTGTATATATCATATTATATATCACTATTTTATTTATGTAATTATAGTATAATAATAATTATTATTAATGTTGTATTATAATGTATTATACTATAGGATAAGATATTACTATTATCTACACTTGGATTATATCTTATTATTCTCTATATAACAGAAGATAAACCGCCACTAGGAAACTCGAAATCACGAATCTGCAGTAGTGCTGGATCTAATGTCAGTGTAACACTGGGAACTAGGAGTGGAGCTCATGTGATTTCTGGCCCCACAGTGGAGGTCCTTTTAGTGGAGATCCTCCTAGTGGAGATCCTCCTGGTGGAGATCCTCCTGGTGGAGGTCCTCCTGGTGGAGATCCTCCTAGTGGAGATTGTCCTGTGTTCTGCAGGCAGGGTGGGAGGGAGCAAAGACGTGGACCATCTGGGGGTGCCTGTGGACCGGGCTGGGAAGCACTGCTTTAGTATGTGGCCATGCAGTGCAGAAACAGAAAAACTGCTTGATAAATTGTGATTTCTTTCACCAAAGGGTGGCACATTGCCCCAGCGTGTAGCATGTTAGCCTGATACCTTCAGGGCTGGGGGTTGAAGTCCTACTTCTCCTGCGTGTGTGCAGCATTCACATGTCCACCCTAATTTACAGTGAGGATCACTGGATTCTCTAAATGACCAGTGTGTGACTTGATGTCTGAAGTGGCCTTGCGCCCTATACTCCCTGACTGGGAGAACTAATTAGATGGTGGATATTCTAATACAGTTATGTGGCATGTGTCTGTGATTCTCTCATGAAAAATCTAGAAATAGCTTCATGTTTATCCCACACTAAGTCCACTTCTCTGGGCCGGAATGATGAAAATGATGAGGAGAAGAAAAGGCCAGATGTTATTCCAGCTTCCACAATTGTTCAGCCATATCGATTGTCATACGGCTTGTTCAAACACCAGTAATGCCATTTAAACAATAATATCCTCTTACCACTAATGTGCTTCCATGTGCTTGTTTAATTTTCTAGTACAGTTTGGAGGTCCAGCCTGTGGCACGTCCTCGGTGACCTTACTCCGATCTGCAGAGGCTTCCTGTTTGACATAGAGCCTGTCCAGCTAGCAGATGGGCAGACATGTGCTTCTGTGAACCTTTCCCTGGACATATAATCAACAGGCCCCTGGAAAATGTAGAAACTGAAGTTAATTCAACACCCAGTTTGTTACTCAGTTTATCTTGCTAACTGTCACAGTTATTTGCTTCAATGCGTACTTCTCTCCTACATTCTACAGAATGTAGTCTTAAAAACATTTAAATACATTTTCTTTTCATTTAAAAAAAACACACAGACATTTATGATTTTACTTGAATCATTCATGTCTAACTACATTGCAGAGCAAATAATTACATAAATGTAGTTTATGCATAATCAGCATATATCCTGCATTGGACATAATCCTTTATAGATACAAAGCAGACATCTTGCTTTTCAACCTAAGATGCTAATTATCGTATCTGTATATAGTTGTGATAGTGATCCTTTATTTTTAAATCCTCTAAAGACAAACATCTGAAACAAACCTGAGGTAAAATTCTCTGGTAGACTTATATATACTATCGATATGCTGAAAAGTAATAATCATATTTAAAAAATCCAACTGTCATTGATCAGTATCAAATTCAATTAATATTGGTGTCTAGCAACTAGACTTGTATAGATATTTTGCCAACGACCTGTTTTCAGCTTCTATTGCACTTTATTATTAAATGGTTAACACAAAGTTGACCAGAATCAAAGAATCAATATAGTAATAATTATATGTGCTGGCAGCTTATAACAATTATGATGCATTTAATTTTCAGTTTTGCTAGAATATATTTATGTATACATCTTAGCTGAAAGTGCTCATTATTAAAATATGCACTATTTCTTCTGTGCACTAGACTAAAATTATGATGTTTTCGTCGATAAGACTGAAATAATGACTAAAACAGAAACAGCTGACTTGGAAAAACCATAATACTCTACAGGTGGGACGCAGGCAGCCAGACAGTCAAGGAGAGGAACAAAAACAGGCAAAAGAACAAAAAGCTGATTTATTAAAGGAAGAGACACTAAAGGAGTTCGGAAGCTGTGCTGCAGGATGGACAGGGGGGCGAGGTCACTTTGTTGAAACACTAAATCCGTAGATCAGAAATAAAACCGACAGGTGCGGTAATTTTATTTCCTTCCAGATTTATCCTACGTTTTGCGATATCCTCCCACCTCCCCGGCTTCTCCTGCTTATTCGTTAAGCCCTGTGGTTTGATGTTAACTTACCGTCCAGAATCGGGCTACAACTCTGCTCAAAAACAGAAAAATAAGATTAGTGCACAAACTCTCACACCCAAAGCAAAACCAAAAATGTCTTACACAAAGTAAACAAAAACAAAGGCAAATCGAGCCACAAAACAAAAACAAGAACCAGGCCCGTTTCTGAGGAGGGGTGGAAGCCAGGACAAGCCCACTTATTCAGGGCCACAACAGGAGCTGATAACCCAAGTTATGGGAATCGCTGTGCCTGCAGCTGCTTGGCCATTGCAGTACAGATCCAACTGTAATGAATAACAATAATAATAATAACTCAGCCATCGCTGACTTTCAGCTACAGTCTGACCTTTCTAGACTAGCTAGCACCAAAGGTAGTGTGGCTACGCAGGTTACGTTAGCCTAGGCTATGTGAGCACCTGTCTGCAACATCATTTAGTGTATTTAGTGTATTTCCAATGTTATATTTAGGAGGGGTGTAACAGCACACAAACCTCATGCCTCGGTACAGGCCTCAGTTTTGGGCTCACAGCACGGTTCAGTTCAGGTGCAGCAGGGAAAACAGAATGTATTTTCAAATAATTTATTGCTGAAACTGCAAACACAAAAACAGATAGGAACAGTTGAGAACCAAAGGCAATGCATCTGTCGACGGTTCTATGCAACAGAACTTAATTAACTGATGCTTCTTTGCACATTGTAAAAACAATTATGTAAAATAAATAAAAACTAAACTAAACTATCAAAACAATCATAATAAACTAAATTGTCATATATCTGTGTAGTGATAAACATCCCTTATAGCCTATGGCTATTTTTCAGATATATTTTTCAGAATTTCCTTGAAAAAGTACCTTTAAATGCCACAGGGAGACTTAATTTGCAGAAGGTTTTTATCCCTTACTGTGGTCCTACACGAATTTAGGTGATATATCGAGTTCGGCATAATATGGAGCCCCTTAGGTGTCATGGTAGAAAATATGATCTCATAGTAATTCATGCTCTCCAGTTACTAATTTGTGCACTTCAGTTAGTAATAATTTGTGCTCTCAAATTAATCACCAATCGTGATTGGTGGTAGTAACTTACTGGGTTCAGTAAGGGTGATATTCCACTACATAGTTCAAAATAAATTGAAGAAAAAGGAGAGTACAGATTACCCTTCAATACAATATGGTTTCACATTGTAACACATGAATTAGTAACCCGAGAGCATGAATTAGTAACTAGAGAGCACAAATTAGTAACTCTAGAGCATGAATTAGTAACTAGAGAGCACGGATTAGTAACTCGAGAGCATGAATGAGTAACTCGAGCATGCAAATTATCAATTCCAGAGCAGGAATTACTACAAGATAATATTTTTTTTCCACCATGACACCTAAGGAGCTCTGCAGTTCAACAGAGCAACTACGCTATGTCTCTGGTGTTGGTGTAATTCTATCCAGGAATGTTGCAAAAGATTTTGGGCCCCATGAAAGCATATCATATTGGGCCCCCCAGTCCAGACCAATACAGTTATTTTCCTAAATTTTTAGGGCCCTTGGAAACATCCTAACCCAACCCCCTCCGTGTACTGAATTGTGCACAGCGAATATGTGTATAGTTACAACCATTCAGCTAAAATAACAAAGTTCTATTTATGGTTAAATTTAGCTGCACTCAATCAATAAAAATAAACAAGCATAGATAAACAAAATTACATAGTATCATAATATCATTTAGTATACCGTTATACAGCCAAGGTTCCCATTTGAGGAGCCGCCTAGAGTAGGCATCCCAGTGCGGCTGTATAGGTTGCACCTTCCAAAGATGGCTCTGACAATAATCAGCTTAATAGGCCTAATAATAATAATAATAATAATAATAATAATAATAGTAATAAATATCGATAACGATACAGCCCACATAAATAAAACCATAAAACAGACCACATGAGCCGCACACGAGAAAAAAACACTAGACATTCACATGAATAGGCCTACAGAGACCGGCCTGGTTAACAGGAATGTCGTCTTAAGGGCTCAAATATCCATTCTAATCTTAAAGAATAAAAAGATATTCGCTAAAAAAAAAAATCTTTCTTACTCACTCGGCGCTCCTTCTTCTCTTTTCCCCGTGACTTTCGACAGCCGCATTAAAGGGCCATTATTTCGGCGGCCCCGAGAAGCAGCGAGCTAATTAAGGGCGCCTCTCAGCCAGCTCAGGTGAGGCCACCTGGAGGGAGGAAGGATCACCGGGCTGCGGCGTGAAAAAGCTCCGATAAAACCCCGGAGCGTTTTTCCATGTATTGCTCCACACGTGGTGGCCAGAGGTGCGAGCCCTTTACGCATCGCGAGAGGGTCAGCGTGCCTGGGGGTGCAGGCTTTAGTTTGTGACAAGCCATTATAAATTCGCTTTATTTACCTGTATTATCTTTAAGTATGTGCGATGTAGAAAATTTATGCTTCAAAGGACTGCAAAACCGTATAAAGATGTACATTAAAATCGTATAGGTTTTCAAAATCATATTTATTACGTCCATATTATTATACTCATGTGATATATTTGATGTTATGGACCTTTAGGGTATAATTTTTATTACGATTAATCCAAAATTCGTGATGTGTTTAAAAATACACGACAGAGTTTATTCTCTCTTTTTATTATGCATGTCAAAAAGGCGCAACAGTTTATCTGTACTATAGACAGTATATGTGTCGATCATAATTTCATAGTATAGAATTTTCTTTGTTCATCAATAGACTGCACGCGTCCTCGTGAATGTCGTGAATTTGCATATCATGTACTCAGCTATGTTCTTCATTCATTGACCTACAGGGCAGAAAGTTCGACTTATTTTTTATTTACTTATGTAAGCGAAGTCTTATTTCAACAAACCCAAGCTATATTTTATATCAAAAGCACCAGTAGAGTTAAATCAATCACCAGCATAGGCGATTGTACCGAGGGTGCAGGGGGTGCTATTGCACAGCCTACTCATGAAAATGCTATTTGAACACATTAAAACAACAGTTCAATAACAGTAATTATACTATAAAGTGAAGCTTAGATTTCAAAATGTGGCATGTTTTAGTCATAAAATGTGTAATAATCATTTATTGTAGATTTATTTGTTTATTTGTCTGGATGAATGACTGGTTGGGTTCTCTATAATTGCATCCTTTGTGGAAGAAAAGGCTAGAGTTGCCTATGATCACCAGTAGTGGAATATTCTTGAAGCTGTTCATCTACTGATATTTAAATTATCATGAAGGTAGCATGCAGAATATTCGTGCGGATTTTAATATTTCCCTAAAGCAGGCCACATAGCATTCTACAAGTTCACTTGGACAGTAATGCGTCCACCAGCAGCTAACGCCATCTGCTTTAATGGCACTTGTCAGAGAGGTGAGAATTGTTGCTGCCAAAACACAACCGGTTTATTACTACAAGGACACGCAGGACGTTTCGTATAACCAGACGAATCCCGAATACTCTTTAAGAGTGGGCGGTAAGCAAGCAACAAGTGAGCTTACCAGGGACGTGTTGCCCTTGCACGACTCCTGTCTCAAGTAACAAATTAGAGATTTCTAAATTATTAGAAACGGGAATGGAACAGCAAATGAAGGCAACGTTCTTCAATAAAATTCATATTAGCTCATTGCAAATAAAAGGCCAATAAAATGCTACTTGGTAATACTAGCAGTTTCAGGCGTGTGTGTGCACGTGAAAATCGAGGAATGCTTCTGAATAAACCTTCAACTAGTAAAACATGTCAGCAGAAGAGAGAAAATCGACTGCTGAAAGCGTAGTAAATTGTTATACGTCACGAGGAGCCACAATCACATGAATGAAGAAAAAGCACACATGATTACACTGAGTGGACACAAGAGATTGTATATGAACCCATCTTTTAATTTGAATTTCAAGTGAATCTTTTTTACACTTGAAAAGATTACACGGCGAACTGTGGGACAAGCCGCAAACGTTTATCGTCGAAATTTAATAACACAAGGTCATCCTTTGTGTCTTTTTTGCACACTTAAGGGATATCATAGTACTGGCGTGATCGCAGCGTGTCTTCCCTTTGCTTGACTCAAAAATCCCCCGCTGCACTGTGCTACATTCCATAGGTGTCATTCCTGGTGATTTTTAATCTTTTTGGATGCACCAAGTAATAAAATTGCTTTATCTGTAAATATTTAAATTAGACGATATTCATTTTATTGGTTTAATTTAAACGGAAAAGCATGAATGAATTGATTTGAATATTTCAAGAGGTTCAAGTAAGCAATTGCTTTTCATGATTGCGCTTTCTTGATGACCCTGCTTTGCACACTTATGTTTGTGGTTTTGGTGTGACGGGGTTAGGCAATCTTGTTTTGTAGTAAATAATCTTTTCTGCTTTCCTTCTTGCAGTTGCGCATGCAGCGCAAACTTAATCTGGTGTAGAAAAGGCAGGAGAGCAGATTCTCTCTACGGCACGGAGCTGTCAATGTCAGCGTCACTTCGCAGACGAGTAGGCAGCGCGGCTGGGGAGAGATGCGGTATTACTGCTAAAGATCCCATTTGTGCTTTCCCCCTGTAGCCTACCTGGATTAATATATGCTTCAGCTGTTTCGCTGCATGTAGACAGAAGTTCGAAAGCAATGCTCGTTGATATTTTTCCACCTCTCCTTCCCTGCTTTATTACCGATGCCTGGATAGTTCCTTCGTGACACCCTGATTAAACGTTTAACTGAAACGCAACAGGTAATTCTTTGTTTTCTCCTTTTTCTTAAGATCACTTGTAAAATTGTTATTTGAGCTGTTTTCGCGTATATTTGCTAGATACTGGAAAACTTTGTTAATTTAATGCTAAGTGCGTTCGTTATTTGCCAATTACGATAACGACAGAGGCACTGAATTACAATTTAATATGTGAATATATGTGCATTTGTTATTGACATTGTTAGTACACAGATTTTACCTTTTGCAATATAACTGTCGCGATCTCCGCATGTAGACTATTGGTCGCTGTTCAAACGCTCAGATGATTTACGTTATTTTTAATCATATAATGGTCATATTCATCTTGTGCTCGTTTTGTTTTATATATTGGTCAGAATATCATATAGATACTACTGTTCTCTATGGCCGTGAAACGGAATTGGGCGAAACTGAGAAAACTGCAACGATTTTGGTTTTATGATGGTTTATGGTTTTATGATGTCAATATGTGCCTGGGTGTTTCAAGAATTTTTTTTGACTGTACTTTATTTTTTCCGGTAATTATGTCAGCCTCTATTTTATCAAATAGGTTTCAGTCTTAGATGTGCCTTTTGGTTTTGGTTTCAGATTCCTAAGCAAAGTCAGTCTACTTCGAAATCAACTCAGCTAAACATAAAAGTGAGGTGAAGAGGCTGGCATTTACTACAGCAAAAATCAGACCAACCTGGTTCCCTGTGTTAAAGGTTACAACGTCACATTTTTATACTGTGTAAAGTAAATTTTAAATTGGAGTAGAGTTCTTCTCACAAATAATTCTTACATATGCTTAAGATATTTGCAAAAAATCGTATCATAGCTAATCACATCTTAATATTTTGTAATGTCTGGCAGACCGATCGAGGTATAGTGGCGGTGGTGAGAAACGAAAATACTTACTTCAATGGAAAATAATGTCCTTTTATTAATCCTTTAAAAGGAATACCGCGAACGCCACGGTCCGTCGCTGAGCAGTGAGGTACACAAAGTAATTTATACAATGACCAAGGACACGCGAGGATCAGACAGGGTTCACGCAAAAGCACACACGACAACAGGGAACACAGTAAGTATTAACAATACACACAAGGGGCTATTTACATTTTCCCAGCATGCTCTGGTGTTCCTCAGCTCCCCTCCCAGAGGTTTGCCATCCCAGCGACCACTACAGCCAGTCCTGCGCTATATCCTCCAATGAATCGCGAAGCAATTGTTGCAGCTGCTAGAGCTCCATCATAGCTGTACATGCAGACCAGTTGAGGACTGCTGGCAGGGCTAGGCAGCTAGAGGGAGCGCTAGGCAGCCACCAGGGCCTGGGGGTGCGAGTCCCCATGAGTCCCAGACCTTCCTCGCATAGTTGGTAGGAACCTGTTGCTGACTACCAAGGTACTTCTGCTGCTGATCCTCCTTTTCCACAACTCTGATAGCCGTGTGCAACTGCTCCTACTCCTCCGGCTGTTCTCACAGCACCTTCAGGCTGCGCTGCTGCGGCTCAAGGAACTCATGCATCCACTGCTGCTCCTACTCCTGTTGCTTTGCCAGCTCGCTGTGCCCCTGCGCCAGCTGTGCCTCCGGAGCGCAGCGTGCCATTTAACGGCCAAGTGATACTGCCTCGTGGCGGAGTAATGCCACCTTGGCACCTCTGGCGGTTGCCCTCGCACTCCCAGCTTGCCAGTTCCTCGTGCAGCCACTCCTGGTCCTGCTGACGATGCCACTGCTGCTTGTCCAGCTCGCGGCGCCCATGTGCCAGGCCGAGCCTCCATCATGTGCCACGCCTCCTCGTGGCCGACGAGCAGGCTGAGCCTCTGAGAGCTCCTCTGCCTTCCCCGACTGCTGAAGCCTTCATGGAAGAGGAGCCAGTGGTTTGGCGTGGGTGACTTGAGGGCACGCTGTAGTACGACAGGGGCCTGGCGGACTGGAAGGGCTGGTTTCAGGGTGTGCTGCAGCAGGATGGGGGTCCGGTAGACTGGAATGGGGGGAGTCAGGGTCTGCTGCACGTATCCAGGACTTTTTGAAGCTCGGGGCGGCACCTCCATCTCTCCATCATCCCTGCTTATCTTCTGGCAGCTTATTATCCAGAGCCGTCCTCTGAGGAGAATTGCTGCTTCTTCTCCAGTGTCGCCACTCCACTGCTGCCTATAGGTCTGCCAAGTTAGACTGAGCTCTCAGAGGTGGAGTAAGGCTCTCTCTAGCACTACAAATGGGGCTGCTTCTGGTATCCCACTTCGACACCAATGTTTAACAGGCTAAAGCATGGTGATAGCGCTGCGATTGAACTAGACTTGCTGTAAAAAGAGAATAAATGCGCTCCCTTTTAGCCCTGAGAAGAAGTAACAGACACCGGACAAGTGGTTTTAGGGAAAGGGGAGTCAGTCGCAGCACAATAAGGCACACACATGGGGAGTAATTTACACAAGGATTATTCATGTATGTCAAAGACAAGGGTACTCAAGACAATCGGAAACACAACAAGTATTAACAATAACACAAACAGGGGCTGTTTACAATTTTCCCAGAATGCTCCGGCGCTACAATATTATGCCATGCAGGACCGTTTCAAATCTAGACCTATTTAATTTTAGCGTTCAAACTGTTCATGGTATTTTCAATAAAAAACAACATTTCTGATTCATTGTTCTTCCTAAAAAAATTTTAAATTTTAATGATTGCCAAACCACCGTTTGTTTCAGCGTGTCGGCAGCCTTTATATGTAAAGCATGCATGGTCGTAAAGCGAGATATCGAGGTTGACTGTTTTAAAAATATATAGACCGTTTCACTTTATGAATCATGTGTTTATGGATATGTTTTTCTAAACTTTATGTTTTTTCTTGTCTTGCAACTGCAGTTTCGTAATACGACCGA
>JABFEA020000098.1:24592113-24602523 GCA_019775915.2 Cyphomyrus plagiostoma | reverse complement strand
TCATGTGTTTATGGATATGTTTTTCTAAACTTTATGTTTTTTCTTGTCTTGCAACTGCAGTTTCGTAATACGACCGAGAAGTACGATTTCCTGGATGAATACAACTCGCCGTTCTTTTCAGAATGTAAAATATTGACTGATAATCCATCCATCCAACTGCTTATCTTGGACAGGGTCACTGGGTATTGAGTGTTACTGGGTGTGAAATATAAATTGCTATATTGTAGATCCTTTTCTGATAAGCTATGAAATGATGCTACTGCACTGATAAGGTGTAGCATGAAATGTGACATCTTTGCTTAAAGCATGTAATTTCTCATTTGGTTGGGCAGGTTCTCAGCTAAAACCAGTTTGTAACAGTCATTTTCTAATATAAGGAAACTCCGTAAACAAACCACGCACTCGAGACAGTATTAATAGTAAACTCTGAATTTTTGTACATAATAGGACCCAATTTAACTTATAACTAGACCTCTGCATTAAATATAGTATATATGTTTATAGTATAGTATGTTGAAGAGATTATTTTCCCCATTTTTGATCTAACAGTACACTCCATTGCTTTGCAAGAATATAACGCATTGAGTTTTTGTGGACTGCACGGCCAAATTCTACTGCTTTCGCTTTCCACGCTGCGCTTCCGCCTTGCGGCCGCGGGCGGCGCTGTTGGGCAGCGCCTGCTCGGCGCTCTCACTCTTTCGCACACTGCGCGGAGTCGGAATAAGAGTGTGAGGCACAGACATGGAGAGGGCGAAGGGAGCGGATCGCTCCCTTTGTTATTTTTAAAGTCCCGCAACTCGCCGTTATGAGGCGGCCCGCGGCGGAGCGCAGACGCCGGGATCCCGGATGCACTCAGGAGCGGGGGGAAGCCTTTCACGGGTATAGTATAAAACTTTTCGGGCGCGGGGGTTTTATTGCGGTAGCCGAGGATGAAATGTGCCCTCGCTTTGCAGTGTTTGAATCAAATTCCTGCTTCGCCCAAGTCGGCGGTGCGTCTTGATCGAGCTGCAAAGCCACGTCTCTGGGGTAGACGGGTACCGACGGGGACGTCGCGGCTGCACTTACTGTATGGATCATGCTGTAAAGTTGTATACCCCTGATCACCGGGGCTGACGGAGGGCCTGCTATCTCTACCCCTCTCACCCCCCCGATCCGTGTGTGCATGTGTGTGCAGAGTTTGTTTCTTCTTCCCCTCCCCCCATCCATCTCCGCCTCAGAGTCTCCAAGAGGCCGAGACGTGCATGCAGCGGGGAGGGGGGTGGAGGGTTCACTTCAAAGCGATCGCGATTGAGGAGGGCGGGGGGGCTGTCACAGTCAGGGTGGCTAGCTAGCCTACCGGCTAACATTTGCGCAAATGTCGGTCGGATCGTGCGGACACGTGCGGCGGCTCAACTCGGTTAATAAGTTTAATTGTGGGGGGAAAAAATTCCTAATTACAGACGGGTCATCTGGCGCAAGTCGGAGCCCCCTTCTCGCTCTCTTAAGGAGCCGAACGGGCGGGTGGATAATTTCTCTTAAACAAAAAAACTGATTCATGTAAGTTGTAGGTTTATACAATGTTATTGGAGCATTTATATGAACTCAGCCAATCTGTTACGTGTATACTTTGTTTTCATTTCTCCTTCGGCTTGCACTCTTTGAGGAGGCTCTCCGAGTCCGCATGTTTTCGCTGTTATATTGTTCTCCTAGCTAGCTGTGATCGCCGTTTGCCTTCCCTGGTTTTTTTTCTATTCTTTATCGCACCCCATTTCCCGTTTTATTCATGCCGGCTCGCCTGCGTCGAGACGCCGCGCAGACGGCGCAGTTTCTGCGCAGCAGGCGCCTCCGGAGCGCCTGCGTCGCTGGGCATGGATCTGCGGCCATAAAGCGAATTAGCTGGGGAAGCAACGGCCTGTGGACTCTAAATACATAAAGAATAAAGTTAAATCACTCGAGAGAAAATGTATAATATTGTGTGTATAAATATAGATACCCTTTTGTTTAATATTTTTGATACTGGATGCGTTTTGTCATTGGAGAATCAGAATAACATTAAACAGTGATTTAAACTATTGTTTCTTGTAATTGATCAGGATGCTGTCAACGCTGAGTCATGCAAATTATGCATATTCATCGTACTACTCTGAAATTTCGATTGACAAATCATACCACGTTTTTTCATTTCAGTTCTCTTTCTCGTAAGACAAAACGCATCACTATATACAAAAACAGGAAATCGTGTACGATCCTACCCTACATTCAGCAGGTTTAGTCAAGAGAGACAGTTGAAATACACCCGGCGTTACATTTCCTGTCCTTAATTCCTCAGCGCCTGGTGAAAAAGTTGTCCGCCGACGTTAGATGCGTTAGGTAAGGTGCAGTTTTGTGGTACCCTGTGGCTGTGAATCTTGGACTCGCGCATGCTGGTGTGGTCGATTCCCTTCTGTGTACCTTCATGAGGCTTCCATGTATGTTGAGGTTGGGCCTGTAGGAGTCAGTCAAAAAGGCGATTAGGTATTTTGGATGTATTTTATATACATAAGACTGGGATGTAGCATAGATGTCTTTATCAAAGCCGTAGAAACATGCCCTTCCTTAGATAATCAGGCAGTATGACTGTTATGATTCATGCCATCAAACTAGGAAATTCTCCCCACCCCAATTAGTGTTCCTTGTTTCTCTGCTGGTCAGTTTTATGAAGAAATTGCTTAAGATATAATTTGCACAGGAAGTAATGTCAGACTTGTCACTTTCTGCATTTTTTACAGCATTAATTTCGAAACTGCTGTTGGCAAGAGGTGAATCCATTTTACACATTTTCCGTAATATTTTTTTCCCCCTGTAATTTGTCCAGCTTGCCAATTTCACAACCTGACATAGCTGTAAATTTATGCGCAGAATTTACCGAAGCCAAATCTTGCTGGAATTGACATTTCATACATTCATACATTGCATGAACGTGATCTTTCCAAAAAAATAAAAATACTGCCGCTGTGCATATCAAGGCAATTAGAACGACCTTTGATGGCGTTCCTTTTTTAAAATGGATAAATAAAAGTTTAAAAGCTTTGTTGTTTCCGTTGCTGATGAAACTGAGGCATCTGTGTCTGTCAGAGAGGCAGGACTTCCCAGTTGTGTTACATAAAATAAACAGACACTGCAGGTTGCCTGCCCGTTCTTCCCGCTGTGACCTGCGGCGTGTTTCAGTCTGTCTTGTCTGCCCTGTCTTTGCAGGAGGAGTTTTACAGCAGCGCGAGAGGACGTCCGCGTTTAATCGTCGCCGAGTTTCGTCTGTGTCGGCGGGATGAGCGTGAGCGTCGCCGAGAAGCGCTACCCGGTGGACCTGGGCGGCAACTTTACGGAGGATGCTCCGAGACCCCCCGTCCCCGGGGAGGAGGGGGAGCTGGTGTCTGGCGACGTGCGGCAGTATGGCTACAGCTTCTGCGCGGCCAAGAGCGATCCCCCGACGGCGACGCCCCGGAGGCCCGACCAGGACCTGGGCTACGAGCCCGAGGGCAGCGCCTCGCCCACCCCACCCTACGTCAAGTGGGCCGAATCCCTGCACTCGCTGCTGGACGACCAGGATGGCATCCACCTTTTCAGGACGTTCCTCAAGCAGGAGGACTGCGCCGACCTCCTGGACTTCTGGTTTGCCTGCAGCGGCTTCCGGAAGCTGGAGGCCGGGGAGTGCGGGGAGGAGAAGAAACTGAAGCTGGCCAAGGCCATCTACCGGAAGTACATCCTGGACAACAATGGCATCGTGTCGCGGCAGATCAAGCCTGCTACCAAGAGCTTCATCAAGGACTGCGTGATGAAGCTGCACATCGACCCCGCCATGTTCGACCAGGCACAGACCGAGATTCAGACCATGATGGAAGACAACACCTACCCCGTCTTCCTGAAGTCCGACATCTATCTGGAGTACACCCGCACCGGCGGCGAGAGCCCCAAGTTGTACGGCGATCAGTCGTCGTCTTTGGGGAATGGCAAGGTTCCGCCCGGATACTTACCGACGCTGAACGAAGATGAAGAATGGCGGTACGGCCGCGAGCCGGGGGGGCAGCGCGAGGGCCAGTCGGCGCCCTCCAGCCGCCTGACCGAGAAGCTCTTGATGGAGACTGCTTCTCAAAGGGCCGTCGCTGGCAGGAGATACCAGGGCAACCAGGAGTACAGGTAAAAAAGCTCTACCGCCCAGGTCGGGTTCTTGTCCGGGACACTTTGTGTTCTGGTCCAAAATCGACTCGCAACGGGTTGCAACCTAATGCGTACTGATCTCTGGGGGATTTTAATCCTGCCTCGTGATTTATAGTGCATTTGGGTCAGAAGAGAGCCAAAACGAAAGAGGGTATAATGGAAGGCATTAGGTAACTGCTCTTAAGTGCAGCTAAATCCTGCAGGCCAGCTGAAGTAGCTGGGGCACGTGCTGGGGTATTTATTAGGAGGTGAAAGTATGGGCTCTTTGTGTTGGCCACACAGGTGTTCTGTGAGGGGCTGGCTTTCAGGAACAGGGTAATGGCTTCCGGCGAGAGGCTCCACTGGGCTTTTTTCTCCAATGTGAAAACCAGAGTGTGTCGGCGAAGGGGAAAAAAATGTGAAACATCTGTTTAGCGCTTTAGAAACGGGGGAGTGCGGTTCTTTGTAGGACTTTGAGATGAACGTGCTGAGATTGCGATCTGGAACTATGCAACACATGCAGTCCAGGTGATGAAACCAGTCTTCAAAGGACAAGGAACTATCTCTGCATTGCAGTGGTGCAGTTCGGTGTTTTCATACCTGGCGTTCACTTCAGTGTAACGGCACAAAAACAGGGAATGTGCCCCGTAACTCAGGGAAACAATCAAGACATTGTTCTGAATCAGTCAGGAGTGAAAGAGGCCCGGGCTGCAGGGTCGCGGTGCCTCGTGTGCCCTGGAACCCGCTGCGGATGGAAATGCGTTTCCGTCTGACGATGGAGCTGTAACCGCACTTCCGTGAAAAATGCGTCCTGACACGCAGGTGAGGCCCGGAGCTGGGCTCGGCGCGCACCCGCTGGGTAGGTGACATCGTGTCGCGTCGCCTGCCTCAGCGTGCTGACATGCATCTAGCTGACTGCATGCCTCTGAGGGAATCCCCAAGATGCTGGAGAATTAGTCAGTATTGTCGAGCATCCTTTTTAATGTCAGCTTTACTCCCCATGTATGAGGTCAATTGAAACATAAAAAAATATCGTTAGGCATATTTGAGTACTTGTCTGTGTGTGGCATCCCACCCAGAGAGGTGGTACCCCAGCATTGCATCCCCCCCCCACACATGGATTATTATATAATACAGTAGAGTTATAGATGGCAGTGTTAGGCTTCTTGATGTGTAAACTACCAGAAATTTTAGTTAATAATCACATCGTACTTGTGCTTGCATGGAAGTCTTATTGCAGAATATTTATTGCTGTAGATAGACCCAATTTCTATCTGTGTTTCTCTTGCATTGTACTTTAGTGGCATGTATCTCTCTCTCTTTTGCTGAACCCCCAATCTGACCTTTGAAGTGCTGTTACGTTTCGGTGATTTGGATGACGTACAGAGATTACAGTGCATAGCAGTGCTACCTTAAATGCTAGAAAGGAGAAGTAAGTGGCTTGATGAAGTGGCTGAAATGCGGGATGGTGGCCAAACGTTTTTGGAGATGGTGCAGTTTCTGTGTACCTCTGTCCTTTAAGAAAGAGCATCTTGACGAAGATCATTGTTGCATGCAAAGATAACAGGTCGTTCTTCATTTGAGACAGCCTGTGATTTTGTGGTTTCAAGGTTCATCTCATGCAGTATTGCTGTTAAGCCAAATACCATTTCAGTTGACAGTTAGTTGCCATGTTATGTGATTTTCAAATAATAATGGGATGTTCTTGACCCCCAGGCAGATAAGGGAATCTGTTGTTATTTACCAAGAGGACTATTTATGTTTTAGACCGTCATTTATCTGTATTTTTTCCATTTAAAAAAATATGGCTAGATTTAAAATGGCTCAGAATGTCTGTTAGTGGTGTAACAGTTCTGTATCCAAGAACAAAAACGCAATACAAACATTTTGTATGTTGTAGATGCAGCCTGAGCTCTCATTATGCTACTAATGAAAAAACTCATTTTCATTTCACAACTAACGCGAAAACACTCACAAAATTATTATCCTATTTAAAGTTAGAGCAAGCTGTATATTTTATAAATTACACATTTCACCTTCCAGCTGCGTGAGTCATGTGACTATTTTGGTCCAATCAGGATTGGCTAGTTTCATTAGCTCAAGATGGATAATACCTCTGAGATTGCAGAACACAGGGGCACATTAAAGTCGGCAATGCGGGTGCGTTTTGGTTATCCAGTACAATGTAGTATTTTATTTTTTAAATGTATTTTTGAATATGTTATTTTATGTGAAATTAAGATATTTAACATGTCTTTGTGGTCTTTTGTTAATTGGTGATTAATGAAACAGAATTTTATTCTCCATTCCCCCCCCCCAGAAAAAAAGTGGTATGAGCTGAACCATAGATTCAGAGAATCATGACAGCCCTACCGTATCTGGCATTCATGCAAAACGGGTGGCTCCTGTTCTCTTGTGCTATTTCTCCGTGTTGGATAATGACTCGCAGATGCTGACCCCCCCCCCGAGTTAAAGTAACACACAGGCCTGCCGCTTCCCCCATGCCCAACGAATTCCGAGGCCCCCGCTCTTGGACATTAAAGGGTCCGATCCAGGATTGGTCCCTTTGGTGTACGGCACCCCCCCCACGGTGTACGGCACTTGACCCCTGTACTGAAGATCTGAAGATGCACACGGTACAATCTGATAATATAGTGTCTTGCCTGTTGACGTTGCTTATGGTGCAGAACCTCACCAACCAAGCCGCCACACGACGACAGGAAACCGCGAGCTGTTTACCCTGTACGTGCCCCACATACACCGAGAGAGCAAGATGCCCTCTTCAGCGCCATGTTAACAAACGTTGCCTCTACGCTTCTGTGCCTGTTATCAAGCTAATAGGTAAATGTAGCTAAATCTGATCCAAGCTGTAGGATGTTCACTTGAAATAAGATTAACTATAATGCAGTGTCCCGAACGCATTTATGCCGTTGCTGATTATAGTTTTTCTGTGTTGGTGATGCTTGACTTTTTAAATATCCTTACTCCAGTTTAATTAAACTTCTGAAGGAGGGTCTTATATGTTCCTTTAAGATTGGTTGGTATATTTACTTACTTATCTGTGTTGTGTTGTTTCCTTAAGGATAATTAAGGCTTTTACTCCCACTTCCCAATTGCTAAGTTTAACTCTGAGTCTTTCTGAACTCTGAATCCCCGTCAGTGTTTGTATACGGGCTGCGTGCAGCTCTGGGATCTGACGCCGCTGACCACAAGCGAGCGGTGTGTGAAACGCCCTCTCTCTGCGTGCTGCCCGTCTGTCTGCCGGCGGCCCTGCTTACCTAAGGCGCTCAGTACGGGCCTCCAGGAGCCAGCGAGGGGCGGATCCCTCGTCAGCAGGCCTCCTCGGGAATGCCCTAGCCTTGAGTCGAAGGGCGCCTCATCCCCCCCACCCCCCCTGGGGGTCACAGAGTCAGGTATTCGGGGGAGGGGACACGTGACTGGATGTCGGCTAGTGGCCAGCTCTGCCCCAGATCCTCACAATGTTCCATGTTTGATTAAAGTCTTTTAGAGGAATCACAGCAGTTTGGATTTAATTACTGTGCACCTCAACAGTGTTTTGGAATGTGCCCAATGTGACAATGGGGCTCTCAGTTTGCTGCTCTGTTGTGTTGTATCATTCACGTGTTTGTAGTTTAGCCGCGTAATCCTTCTTTACAGGGAAACTGCAGAGTGTAAAGGTGCCATTTTTTAAAGCACCATTTGCTCTGTGTGTGTCTAATAAAGATGATTCATTCCTACATTATTGCTTTGTGATGGCCGGTGCACGAGGGCCCTTTGATCCAGAATCCATTACATGAGCTGTGCAGGCTTTTCGTCTTTTGATCCGTGTTTCTCAGAATCCATCGTGGAAATTCAAGCACTAACATGAGATATATGACTGGCCTCAGTCACTCTGTCTTTGCATCGACTGATCTGTGTCTTCTGGCGGAGATTTACATAGAAGAGCATAATGTGCACTTAGGAAATGAGGATTGTTTCCATGTGATTCTGGTCAGGTAGGCCTAAATGTTCTGTGATGGCTGTTTTTAAGTGAAATTTAAAATGGACAAACTTTAGATCGCTCTGCACAACCTTCAGACAAAATGTAGCATTTTGTCTTTACCGGGAAATTGCCTGTCCTCTGTCTCATTTGCCATTAATCACAATGTAATCAGCCATTAAAGGTAATAGCTTTGTGAAATGACTTACAGGACAGTATTACAGCTGTGTGTGTATGCATATGTTTGTCAGACACATGCAGCATAATTTATTGATATTGGGGAGGAGGCCACGAAATGTCTCACTATGAAGTGGAACACAGAACAGCGTACCAATAATTCAACAACATGCGATTCTACATCTGACCTGAAGGGGGCGATACAGAGCGTCGTGCCGTCCTTGGTGCTGCATGATGCTATAGGATCCCAAACTATCCCTTACCAAACTGACTAGTATCAAAAGATGTGAATGTAAATTTTATTTATAAAGTACATTTCAAGATCCTTTCTTGTTTACTAAAGTGCTGCACAATTCACAAAAAATAGATAAAACAACCCAAAGGGAAAACCTTTACATTCCAGAGCAGCTGAGTAAATGCATTATCAGCTGTACTCAACTCATAGACCTTGGTTAAAAAAAAAAAAAAAAACAAATAAAAAAAAATGTAGTAAATAAAACCCAGTTACTTCTCAGTAGCTTAACAGACTTTTAGACTGTTAAGTTGCAATGTGGAGATGAATTGCAGCTAGCAGGGATCTGTGGAAGTACAATAAACAGTATTTCATAGCTTATATTTTATGGTTCGGTCGCTCCAACGTGGGTTTTAAACTCTGACTGAATGCAGTCGATTTCTTATCCATTTCAGACAGCATGTTGAACGTTGTGGTTACAAGTAACGATATGGCTAATGTCGGCTCGACTTGAAGGATAGTTCTATGTGCATGTGTTATGTTTTTTTTAATACTGTAATCAGTTGCCGCATAACTGGTACTAAATAATATATATTTTTTTTATTGGGAGATAAAATCTTACCATCACCCATGAACATGTGGTTCTGGTTTCATGAGTTGTAAGAAGTGTGCTAGTCGGTGTCCCCTGATCATGCAGCGAGTGTCTTTAGCAGGATGTCGGTGCACACTGCCTGGCTGAAGGCGTTAGGAGGCCTGCTGTCCAAGTTGCCTTCGGGGTCCTGCAGACCCCCCTCAGTGTCTGTGAGCTGCTGATTAAATTAAACATTGAATTAAAAAGCTCTTAAAATAGAACCAACTCGTTAAGAACTTTAATTCTTTTTTTTTTTTTTTTTGCTAAAGCTAGAGGTTTCCTGCTAAGTACAGGAAGCTATTCCAAGTGTGCAGCATGAAGACAATAGAAATAAATACAGCTTGTATTATTGTTCGTGTATTAAAAGCAACGAAAGTTTTCTGCTCGATCGTTCGAATGCCGACGGGCAGTTTGGAGGCTTACTGAATCCCAGTAGTATTTCTCTGTCCCTCTTCTGGCTGCTTCACCCTGGACCCTGTCCCACACAGCTTGGGATACACCATGGGCAATTTAGAATCACCGTCTTGCCTAAATGGGGGGGTTGTGTGCTCCACGCACACAGTGCCAGGGGCGGGAATCGAACCTGCAACCCTAGAGGTGTTAAGTCACAATGCTGCCCTCATTGCAGTAATCAATATTTAAAGCGGATGCCAAATCCTACTCATTTTGTAAACAAGCCATCAGCACTCTAATTATTTTTTAACCTCATGCATTGGAAACGTATGTTGAGGGGCAGGTAATGTACGGCTTAGCTTGAGGGAGACCTGCAGAGTCGTCAGGGCAGAGACGCCTTCATTTAAACAAACATTTGGAGATGAAACAAAGTTTAAAAAGGAATTTTAATCCATCTTCATCTTCCATTTAGCTGCTTATCCTAGTCAGGGTTGCAGCCGCACGCTGCGTGACGTTAATATCAACATCGCATGTTATGCACTTGCAGTTGTCGCAGCGCAAGGACTGCGATAGTCCGCTGGGTTGAGACTCGCTTGCTTGGTGTCTCGTTTTTCATACGCCGCACCGTCCGTTCCTACCGCACGATGTATCGTTTATAACGCCGTGATCACATTGCAGGATGTGTAGTGTCAAGTAAAGCCAATTAAATCAAATACATCAGGGTCCTTCAACTCGTAGTCCTCGAGGTCCGAGCACTGCTGGTTTTCCGGCCTTCCTTTACCTATCAGTCAGGTGCGAAGCCTCTGACCAATCAGAATCAGTAATTATTAAACAACTACCTGGGAG
>JABFEA020000098.1:24569043-24582937 GCA_019775915.2 Cyphomyrus plagiostoma | reverse complement strand
CCCCCCCCCGCCCCCCCCCCCCCCCCCCCCCCCCCCCCCCCCCCCCCCCCCCCCCCCCCCCCCCCCCCCCCCCCCGCGGGCAGCACAGCAGATCGTGGTTTTAATGCGCCTTTAACCTGTCACGGGAGTGGGTTCGTGTTCCGGCACTTCCCGCGTGCCACAGGATGAAAACAGCCACCTCCGTTCGGGCTCCACTTCTGATGGAAAGGAGCAGGCTGGGTAATGATGTGCTGACGGAGAGGGGGGCGCTGACCGCACCTCCACAGCCCCCGGCGCTGGAGCTCACACATCAGTCGCCCCGCTTCACTCAGGCTTTTCAAATGACAAGCAGACATTGGCTAGACCCTGGCTGCAGCTGTGGGGCCGGACTCTGAATCCAGGGCTCGCATACATTACTACCTGAAAACAGCCCCATTGTGGACCCCATCTCTCCTGGACAAGAGTAATGATATGCTAGTGCATGTTAATTGTATGTGGAACAGTGACCTCTAGTGGTAGGATTTCTTTCACGGACTGCAGCTCAATGCCTGATACCTGCATGGTTGGGGGTTTGATTCATATTTCCCGTGTGTGTGTGTGTGTGTGTGTGTGGAGTTTGGGCTTTTCTCCCATTGTGAGGAATCTGCAGGAAACTCACAGAAATCCATGCAGTTTGGTTAATTTGTGCATACACGTCTTGGTGCGATAGCGCCCCATCCAGGGCATATTCTGCATGACAGATGAATGATTCAATAGATCAGTGTATTAATCTATTATTATTTGTTGATTGAAGGAGGAGGAAGGTGACGAGGCTGACGTCTCCACGGCACCCTCTCTGGTCGGCCACAAGACGGCAGCCGGTTCCCAGCATTACGGCCCCGCGTACAGCGCGGCCCAGCCGCGGGACGCCCACGAGGAGGATCCCGAGTCCATCCTGGATGAGCACGTTCAGCGAGTCATGAAGACGCCCAGCTGCCAGTCGCCGGGCAACGGGCGCTACTCGCCCAAGACGCGCCCGCCGGACGGGCTTCCAGGCCCCGGGAAGCACCCAGCCAAGTGCGGGCCCAAGCCAGAGCCGGCGGGGAGTCACCACCACAAGCACGCACATCACGGGGGCGGCGTGAAGCCCAAAGAGCACGGCGACCCCGAGGCCCCGCTGAGGAGCACCCTGGCCTGGAGCCCAGAGCCACACCTCTACGCAGGCAGGCCGCGCTTCCCTGACAGCTCGGGGCCCGCCCCGGGGCCCCTGGACCCTCTCGCGCACAGGTCAGCCCCCCGTCCCCTGCTCACCTTCCTCCCCGATGCCCTCTAGTGGGCTTTTCGGGTCGACTCACGACGCGCACGTCCCTACAGCGGCAAGGGTGGGGTGCCGACGAAGAGGGCGTCAAAGAAGGCAGAAGCAGGGGTGGCGTTGGAGGCCCTGATGACCACAGACGACCTGGAGAGGAACCAGAAGATCATGCAGTGGATGATGGAGGGGGAGAAGGAGGCAGGCCGCCAGAAGAGGTCCCCCTATGGGTACGTCAGTCAGGCTCCGCCCCCCTGTCCGTTGTGGGTGGAGCTTTCAGACTCTGTGTTGCGTGATATTAATGTCACTTTCTGGCTGCTTGAATGGCTCACATTAGGGTATTAAGTTAGGTCAGAATGGGGCAGTTCTGGCAGCTCTGGTTTTTTAATTCCCCCCCCCTCGCCCACCCCCCCTCTTCGTTTGGCTTTCAGGAGTATCGCCGGGGCCAAGAAAGGTCACGGGCACGAGACGTCGCGGGTGGGATCAGCGGAGCGCCCTGGGGCTGCCTACCCCTGGGTCAGCACGCAGCTCTGGAACGGCGCCCAGCCTTCGCACCCCTTCATCCAGGACCCAACCATGCCCCCCAACCCGGCCCCCAACCCCCTCACACAGCTGGAGGAGGCCCGCCGGCGGCTTGAGGAGGAGAGGAAGAAGCAGGGGGCCGTGCAGATGAAGCTGAGGTGAGGTCACGGGGCTCACGCCGCTGCCAGGGGCGCCACCTGCTGGACAGGGGGCCACATAACCATCCCGGGTCGAAACTCAGGAATCCCCACTGTCGCCTACTCTGCTGTAGCAGGAATCCTGAGGGGTCGTCGGCCGTGGCGCTTTGTACGATTTATTCAAAAGGCTGCTTCACGAGACAGATGACTGGACAGATGGCAGTAGGAAGGCTGATTTACGAGATCCCGTCGTGTTCGCACTGCGCTTGTAATCTCACGCACAAATGCTTTTGGTTACAATGAAAAGTCAAGGGAAGGCAGGACCTGGCATCAGATTAGACATTTATGCGTCGTATTTCCATTCTTATTGGCTCGACACCTTAAGAGAAAACGACACTTTCGGATACAGATGACCTACATGGAAAATACCCACAGGCAAAATGAGAGAACCCAGTATGCAGATGATGGGATTTCGCTTAGGTTGTATTTTGTGACGCTGGTCGATTTTTTTTTTTTTTGACAAGATGCATTAATAACATCCATAAGAGCGCTGTTGTGATTTAGTATGTTCGCCCCTCTGTCTCTCGCCTGCGTACCCAGCAGCCCCTGCTCCCCCCTTCCCCCCGCCTACGTTGTGGTGTCCAGCCGCCATGGTGATCATTCCTGAGTGAGAGTTGGGCTTTCGGAGGCCTGCTGTGGGTTCTGTGAGGAGGGGCTGGGGTACTCCCAGGGTGAGTGTTAATGCCATGACGACTCGCCGTCCCTGATGAAAGGGAGGCAGGACGGACACTCCGGGAGGCTCTGACTCTGACATTGCCCCCCCCGGCGGTGTGATCACGGCGGGGTGGGGAGAAGCGTGTTGCCCGCCGTCAGGACAACGCCCCCCCCCGCCGCCCTCGACCTTTTTAACATGCTTTTACAGCGCACTCCCTCTCACCGGCATTAAAGGCAGCGGAGGCTGACAGCTGCTGAAATACGACGGGGCTCCTGACTGATGCTGTTGGCGTCTCTTTGAAGGGATTTCAAAGGATTTATAGCTGAGCACGTGTTGGCTTTACAGAGCAAGGTCACGGGCGGAGATTTAAGGAGGAACGCAAGGCTGCCTGGCAGGGCGCCGCGACGAGCCCCTGTGGGACTGACGCGTCTCTCGGCTGCTTGTCTTCCAGGCACAAGGCGGCGAAGAAGCCAGCCTGCGAGAACATCACGGTGGCTTATTACTTCTGCGGGGAGCCCATCCCATACAGGACGTCGGTCAAGGGCCGGGTCGTCACCCTCGGCCAGTTCAAGGAGCTGCTGACTAAGAAGGGGCTGTACAGGTATGCCGGGGAGTCGTGGATTTTCATTGGGATTAAATGTATATACACTGTTTGGCCAAAAAGTATGTGGACGCCCCTTTTATGTTAAAGGGAATGGCTTACTGAGCCACACCCATTAATGACACTGGTGCATAATTAAGCACACAGTCACGCATTATCCTGCGATAATTATTAGCGTCAGATTTGATTGGTTATGCAAAAGAGGCTAGTGGTTTTAAAGTTGGCACCGTCACAGGATGCCGTAATTCCAGCAAGTCAGTTCGCCAAATTTTTGCCCTCAGAGTTGCCAAGGTCGACTGTAAATGAAGTGATTGTGAAGTGGAAACATCTGAAAGCAAATTCAGCTGCGAAAGTGGCAGCAACGCAAACAGAAAGGGAGCTGATCACCCAACATCAATACCCAACCAGAATGGCAGTAAATCTCACCAGCAATGTTACAACATCTGATGGAAGACTTTCTCAGAAGAGCTGAGGCTATTATAACAACAATGACTGAACCATGTTTTTATTAATGCCTTTGGTTTTTGGAAAGACCTGTTGCTGTGTCCGCAGACGTTTGGCCACAGTGTGTCTGGTAGACTGCAGTAAAATGAAAGGTTTGTAATTAACGCGATATCGGTCTAATTGAGAGTGGTGTTTCTCAGATATTATTTTAAGAAAGTGAGCGACGAGTTTGACTGCGGCGTCGTATTCGAGGAGGTACGCGACGACGACGCCGTCCTGCCCATCTTCGAGGAGAAGATCATTGGGAAGGTGGAGAAGATCGACTGAGAGGCTTCAGTCGCTCATGGGGGCGGGGAGCCGGAAACGGCTCAGAGGGACGCAGGGAGGCGGGCATGTGGAGGGAGAGCGGGGACGTCACTGACTCACACTGCCGACGCGTCTCCCACGTGAAGCCGAGGAGTGAGAGGTGGCTTTTGCAACATCCGGAAAACAATCTCCCCGCCCCCTTCCTGGGGTTCCTCCTGGCCAATCAGCGCTGAGAACACAAATGGTGCTTAGACACATAGAAGCTGCACAGTGGTGCAGGGTGGAAGACTGGAAGTTAAAATAGGATGCCGGAAACTTCCACTGGCATTTGTCAGACTTTAACTGTAATGTAGCATTGTAAAGGTGTATTAGACAAAATGTACTATGAATCTGTACAAAAGCTGCATATTTTTGATATTGTGTCATAGAAGGGAAATAGCCTTTTTAATGTAATTATTATAATGTAATTTTGATATGCACAGGTACTAAATTTACGAGATATGTATAGTCAGTCTAAAAAGTTATTCTGTATTTATAAAATTATTTTATAAGAAAAAATTGCTTTAAACTCCAAGCATTTAACGGACGAGATACTGTTCCATTTCCTGATAACTGTTCTTGGCTGGGTCGCTTTTCTCGGGCATTCAGACCCCTCGTGATGTACCTGTTTGTTTTTTCCCTTCGTCGTTGTGCTTAACATGAGGAATCTGGTCGGAGTCGCCGGCTGCTCACTGCGGATAACGGTGACACACTTCTCCTGGAGTGGACTTCAGTCGTGAAGATCGTTCCGCCTGTCAGATCGAGTGAAGGCAGACTATATGTCACCTCTCCAGAGGTGGCGGCAAACAGACCCGCTACCTGGATCGCTATTATAGCTGTTTACACGGCAGTCTGCTCAGTGGGTGTGTGCGTCTCTCTCTCTCTCTCTCTCTCTCTCTCAAACGGACGGAAAGCGTCAGCAAAAGTCATGAAACCATGGTGGACACAAACCTGTTCAACTGAAACCAGTCCAGGCAAAAGAAAACTAAACTAAACTGTCAAATATCTTTAGAGAAGTGTGGAATGGAGAAAATTAATCCCATTTTAAAATACCCTTTGGCAATTAAGGGTGTACTTAACAAGACTTTTAAAGGGTAATCTACAGATGTTGGGTGGGTTAACATGTCCTTTAGTATGATAGCAACTAAAGCAAAATCTAGCTATTTTCCGCGGGTAATACAACAAGTTTCCATGGGGTGGTTTGCCTACAATTCCCAGTATGCATTTCACCATCGCCACTTGCTCCTGTCTCCTGGCAGCACAGATCCCAGAGATTGGGGTGGATATTTTATGTTTGATTTGGGAAAACGGAAGCACGATAAGGTGGCTGAAATTCACCTTCAGATGATTTTGTAGGATTATTGTCTTTGGGTGAAATTGCCGTTTGCTACTGCTTAGAATGATAGGTATCTTTCTGTGGTGGAGCACTGAGAAAAAGACATTTCTGATTTTATCACGTACAAGATTCAGGTTTACATTGTACTTTGGCAGACTTAAGGAAGAACTTAACGTACATTATTCTCAACATTTCGTGGCTGAATCCAGGTGCCTGGTAGTATTTTAGTCCTTAAAATTTGTACCTTTAATATAAATCTCTACTTTTTGCTGGATTGTGGAAATGCCAAAGAGCATGATATACAATAGAGATTAAAAATTTGTATTCTTTTTTTTATTTTAAAGGTATTTTACTACTTCATACAGTAGTGGCTTCACAAATGTGTGTGCGTGTGTGTTTTGTCTCCCATTTTCAAGGTTATGAAGTTGTGCAAAATGTAATGCGTATTTAATTCTGGAAAACATGAACACGTTTTCCTAAATTACGAAAGGGAAAATAGGCCTAATGGAAATGCTTAAATCTGAACTGCTGGATGTACCTACGTGCTATATTCTCACCAACAGCGTCCCGCCAAATGTTATTTTTGTATTTATTCTCGCGCTCATATGCAGTACTTCGGGATCTTAAATCTAAAATAGTATTGGGACGTGAACGGAAGCCGATGTGTCCGTCCTGAAATTGTATTTGCTGTGTTTACCAGGATTCTCTCTGAAATTAAATGGTAAAGCATTTACTGTGGAACTCCCGTCTCCTCCCACAAAATCTCCTAATTTTAATAAGTATATTATATAAATGTCTATCACAGAGTGCCTTTTCTATTTCGATGCATTCTCTTGTCTGTTTTCGATTTCCCAATGTCGAAGGTTTACTTCCATCCAGGGGCTAGTGTCGTCGTTTTGGCATGTCATTATGGTGTTAGTATGACTGTGTAAATATGTATATTTTCATACGTGTCCTCGGCCAGCTGAACATCAGAATGTTTAATGTCCTGATCGTATTCCAACGTGCTGATTTGTACAGTTGTCTTTTAAAAGGTACTTGGACAATAAAGGCGATAAAATTAAAGACATCATGCATGTGATTTCTTGCTTGGATATCGTAATTAAGATATGTGGTTTATACTTTGTAAAAGCACATTTATTACATTACATTGTACATACATTATGTTATACATGGCACGAGAGACCATGTAATATCAGCTGCTCTACAATTAATTCAATTAAGTGGGGGTCCATTTATTAAAATAATATATTAAAAATCTAGTGAAAGGGCAGAAAATGCCTGGTGAAATGACACAACACTGGTTGTGGTGCACCGAGTATGTGTGCGACAGATATCGTGCTTAGTATTGCATCATCGGCTGAGCCGGACTGGGCTGATCATTGCCATTGACTGTAAACATCTTCACTGTTGCAAGGGAAAAAAAAGAAAAATACGCAGTAAAGATTATTTTGTTGTGAAATGCAACATGAAACGACTTGAACAACATGAATCGTTGTATAATGTGCTTATCATCCTAAATTGTAAATAAATATAAATATGTGACTGTCGCTTCCAAAACACTGAAATGTTGGAAGCTTCTGTTTCACAACGAAGGCCGGGTCGGATTGTAGTCGTAAATGGGCTCGTATGAGGCCCTGCTACAGGTTTCGTGGCAATGCCCTGAATTATCCCACACGGCCACTGGGGGCAGTAATACACAGAGGATAACGGAAATATGGTAGGATATGAAAAGAAAGCGACAAAGGAGGTGATTATAATGATTATGCAAATTATTATAGTAATTGTGTAATTTAATTGCCATTGAACATCTTTAGTATTTACATATACCGTCTTGGCCTTCTCTGAGACACACATACACAGGTGAGAGCGAAGTTTGGGCAATTACCCTCCACAGCCGATGGGGCAGCAACGCCCGCTTGAGACCATAAAACCGGAAATTAAAAACAAGCAGAAGAAGGAGGTCAAAGGTTCACCGGGAAGGAACGTCACGGATTACGGGCTAATATGCGCTGGTGTAATGTAGTCCTTTCGTGGGGTGTTCAGTGTACACATCGCGTTTTGGGGATGGATAAATATTAAACAGTTAACCGGCTAACACCCTGATATAATTTTTTATGCACTTAGACTCAGTCTTAGTCTCAGTCTATCATAGCCATCAAATCATGGACGCCCTGGAGATGCTTATTGATGAAGTTGCTTTAGAAGGTCTGGATGGAATAACAATTTCTTCGTTGTGGATCCGCTTAATGAACAGAATCCCCAAGTTTCCACTCAGTCTAGATCCTGCCACTAAGGAGTTTATTTGGAGAGCATTGGTTTGTGATGAGGACATTGAATTCTACGAGCTACCTCAAAAAAGGCCGCAGATTGTGTTATTTGACAGGTAATGCCTATCATGTCAGTTAGCCATGGTTATTCGTTTAAAACTGCATATTGCTTTTTTCTTTATCCGTGCGATATTTTAATTAAACGAATTGATAAACGCAGCATTTATTGAGGCAGACACTATAAGCCTGATTTCTTTGTAGATTTGCAGAAATTGACCCAGAAACAGGGATCCAGGAGATCCGGAGGTTCACAGGGACTGCAGACGCACGGGAAGATGTGTACCCGGTCAACGTGATCCAAGAAGACAAGCAAGGCATCCAAGGATCGTGTCTGTATTTTAACGAAAGAAAAAACATAACGGATCTCATCAGGACACGGGACTTTACGCCATGTTGTACGCTTGAGGACGCTCTTAAAAGGTAAAGATACTGATGCAGATAGGATGGCATGGCTTACGATGTGTTTAATTTCACCATTCGACGTTTGTCAACTTTCCCCATCATTTTCTTTTTAAATTTACCTAACGCACTGATTGAAAGATTGGACAGTGTAGAATCGTGACAGGATGGGGTATTCTCGTTTCTGCCCCATCTTTCTTCTAATGCGTTGGATTAACTCAGGTCGTCATGAAACACCTATACATGTACTGTGAACTTGCTGAGACAGACCGAACCGTATTCATAGCTCTGCGGTATTCCGTTTCTGATATAGTTTATTGCTTACACACTGGAACCTTAAAATGCAGTGCAAGAGTAATTAAACTATTTTTTTTATAACAAGAGTGAGATATCAGTTCTTATTTTATTGCAGGTGTTCTATAAATAAAAAATTCAAAATTTCAGTCAAAAGCAATCTGAATTTCAAATCTGTGAGAATCACTTTGTGTCCATGCTGCTGTCTGGCAGGCTGTTAATCCTGACTAGCATACGCCATGCTGTATGTGGTGGAACCTGTTGAAAGTATGAAATTACTATTCAACCAATGCACCTTCATTGTGCTTTGTTCCCAGTGTTTAGTCAAATGGACTTTATTGTCATATCATCCATATACAGGTATACAGTGACCCAGCACCACGGTGCAACATGCAGCTGGTCAGGGACTAAGTGAGGGATTCACAGTAGTTTATAAGTGCAGAACATAGAATAAGTGGGTTTGAGTCAAAATTAGGGCTGCACATTATCAGATTGATGGCTTTAGATAACAGGAAAAAACGTTTGCCCGAACGTGGGCTTTTTGGTACTAAGTGGACGTGTGCTTACACTTACAATTTAGTAAGTAGCTTAGTAGTGTGTTTAAATATTAATGAGCACTGTATTGTGATGCCCAAAAGTTAGTAATCTGTGAAAAATTGGCATATCCTTGTTTATTAAGTTCAGTTAGCGGAGCACGCCAAGTGCTACTTTTTTGGTAAATCATGGATACGAAAAGCACTGAAGTGGTGGTGAAGAAAGGGAGAGATCAGCAGGCAAAATATCTTTTGAAAAGGAGATATTGTGGATAAACATGGAAAAAAAGATGTGGTGTAATTGTGGACATAACTAAACGTCCGTATGGTACCGAAAAGCTGGCATCCGGACAAATGTTTATGCCCGTCTTTTGATTCCTGCTCATAATCGCGACGTGGCATCGTGCAGCGGCTACCCAAAACTGTATTACAACTGTGTTACTTACTACCTGCTACTCCTCCACGTTTGGAAACTGCGGCAGGTGGGGGGAGAAGCTGGTCGCCCTGGCCGCCCAGACGGTTCGCTTCCGGACGCTGATCGGCCCTGTAGGCGACCCGGAGGTGAAGCTGCCTGACCACTCGTACTGCATCCTGGAGCGCTTGGGCAGGGCCCGCTGGCAGGGCGAGCTGCAGAGAGATCTGCACAGCCGAGCCTTCAGGTAGCGCTCGCCCTCACTCCGCTTCCTGACTGGCTGCTTCCCGCACTCCTCTAAGCTCCTGATATAACAGGGTGCCTTGTTTAGGACCGACGCTGGAAAGATGCACTACATGAGGAAGTCCCTGGACAAGAACGGTCTGATCACACTCCAGTCCCACGTGACCCGGCTGCCCAACGGCGGACAGCAGCACTCCATTCTGCTGCTGCTGAAGAGGTTCCACGTGGACCGGTCAGTGTGTCCGTTTCCAAGCACTGACCTTAGAGCATGCACTGTTATGGAGGCCTTCATTCTTCAAATTCTGCTGGCTGTAAATTGTGCTCAAGGGTGACCCCTGTTGGCAGGAATGTTTCCAGCATGCTGGCTCAAATTCGCCCTCCTCTCTGGGGGTCGGCATGTTCTCCCTGTGTCACTTGGGTTTCTTCCAGGTGCTCTGTTCTCAGCCTGCTGTCCAGGAGCTTGCTGTTAGGATATTTGGAGTCTCAAAATCTCCCATAGTGCTTGTGTGAGTCTTGTGGTGGACTGGCATCCCATCCAGGATGGTCTTTGCCTTGCGTCCTGTACTTCCTGGCCTTGACTCTGGCCTCACTGGAACATTATAGTGAACAAGCATTTGGAAGATGAATGGATATATTGTACTATATTCCGGCAGTTAAAGATTGAACATTGGCCC
Source organism: Cyphomyrus plagiostoma (assembly GCA_019775915.2). Taxonomy (NCBI): domain Eukaryota; kingdom Metazoa; phylum Chordata; class Actinopteri; order Osteoglossiformes; family Mormyridae; genus Cyphomyrus; species Cyphomyrus plagiostoma. The sequence goes on along the minus strand of JABFEA020000098.1, from coordinate 24,572,685 downwards.
AGGTTAGGTTTAATAAGTTTTATTTTGATACCAAATAAAGATTCAAGTTCAAGTTATTGGCTTTAATGCTTTTTGAGGGGAAAAAAAAAAACTTTCATTTATTTTGGTAATAAAGGTTGCAATAAATCATAGAATTCCAATGGATAATTTCAGTTTTTAAAAGAAAAAACAAAGTAAGTAAAAAAGTGTATGAAGTATTCTTTATTTCTGCGAAAAAAGTGACATTTTTGGACAGAGAAATAATACAGTGGTACCTTGGTTCTCAAGCTTAATCTGTTCCGGACTTCGGATTGAATCCTAAAAAGTTCTGATCAAATTTTTCCCATAAGAGAGAATGCAAAACCAGTGAATTGGTTCCCGCCCCCCCAAAATCACACCTAAATATGTTAGGAGAGCATTTTTTTTCTTAATAGCTTCCAAAACGATAAAGATCTTATCCCAACATTACCCCTGTCCTGCCCCGATCGTCCACTCCTTCCATGTGCCATGCCCCCTCGTTAACCTCGTGTGGGATGCCTATGTGATCAGCTGTTTCTGGTTGTTGTCATTAGTCCTCCGTATTAAGTCCGCGTTTCAGTTTGTTTCCCCAGTCTGGTCATTGGGTGCGCTCGACTTGCTTTGTGATCCTGACGCAATGCATTGCAATGGTTAGATGCATTGCAACCTCTCACCTGGCTGCACAAACTGGAACCGCCTCCGTCACGACATACCTTTGCCCTTATTGGCTGAAGAGTTTAGGTACACGCATGAAGTTTGTATCCTAGGCAGTTCTGATGTGTAATCTGCTATTTCTCCAGAATATCACGTAAAGCAGTGAGAACTGGTTTTCAGTTAATTTACCTGGTAAAATAAAGTTTGACATAAATGACATAAATGCTCTAATAGTACACGTAAGTTAGTGGTTTATTTATTGTTTGTTACTGTAATGTTGCGCTGCTTCATTTGGTTAATTGTCCATTCTGTGAAGAAGGCATTCAAGTAAGAATTGCATTGTAGTATGACACATTTCCTGGCCTGTACAATTTATGTCAACGTTCACGGTTTGACTTCTGATATTCAGATCGAGTTCTAGGTAAAACTGGTTTGCTCGACTTTCAAGAAATTCGAGTTCTAGTGAGTTCGAGAACCGAGGTACCACTGTATTTTGATTCTGGAGTGATTTGGGCCACTTTTTGCTCTTTCTGCCAGGCAGCGTGCTTATCTGCTGGGACCTAGTTTTACTGCTCTTACTGGTCTGGTTTGTAAGTTAAAGTGCTGCTTTACTTTTTCAAGGAGAAGCAAGTATGACATCCTGATGGAGAAAACCTCCAACCTCCTGTCAGCTTGTCCGAACAACATCGGCATCATGATCAACCTGAGGGAGCAACTGGTGAGACACCAGGCCTTTATTTTCTGGTGGGGGACGGAACTTTATGGAAGTGCAGCCCAGGCCTGTGCTGGAGATGGAGCGTGACGTTCTGTCCCCCCCCCCCCCCTTCCCTCGGCAGTGTGTGAGCGAACGCACCTTTAAGCGCGTGTACCAGTACATGATGGCTGCCAAGCTGGCCCAGAGCGTGTGTGTCCCGCTTCAGACCCTGAACCCCGACGCCACACAGTGCAAGACCAAGAAAGGTACAGGCCAGATATGCTCTGCACCTCACTGCATCAGCTTGGCGTGGACGGAAATGCACTCTGCATTTAACCCATAGGAACAGACATCATGGTGCGCTGCCTGAAACTGCTTAAGAGCTACGGGAAGAAGGATGAGGAAGACGAGGAGGAGAACGACGAAGAGGATGGCGGCAGGAAACTGCAGTCAGAGAGCCGTATTTTAGAGCGTGACACCCTGACACAGGCCTATGAAATAAGTATGTCGGAATTACACACTACAGACAGATTACATGTGTTTAGCAGAAAGGAATTATTAATTATAATTGGGGAGTGAATACTACTCATTAAAAAGGGGGATTTCAAAACCAATATATGAATCAAACCATTTGGTTCATGGGAGTTCTACTTGTGCAAAAAAGTTCTGAGGGCAGAATGAAAAATGATTGGTCCAGAGAGATAACTAATCAGGGGTCCAAGCAACTGGAGGACGTGGCACCAACCAATCAGATGTCTTGATCACGTCTATTCTAGTTTCTTGGGCCCTCCTCTTCAATCCGATTGGTTATTTTTCTGAACAAATCTTTTTTTGGTTCTGCCCTCAGAACATTTTTGTGTAAGTAAAACTCTCACTGGTAACCATTTGAATTTCATACATTTTTTTTTTTTACTGGAGGCTTGTTATTGGGTGCTTTTCAGTCATATCCAGCGGGACGAAGGGAACCTCGCAGACCGCTCTCAGGGGACGCATGAATGTTGGGAAGCTAGAGGCGCGTATGATGTGTCGTCTTCTGGAACGCAACGGCATGATCAAGGTACGGCTGCTTTGACCCTCTTCTCCTTCAGCACCCTGGGCCTGATTTGAGGGTGACTTCAAATGAGGCCTCGTTCCGGCTCCAAAGTCAGAGCTGGATCCACACTTGATGGTATCTGCTCTGATCCTTGATATTGTTCAGCCAGGAAAATTGTGAGAGGAGATCATAAAATAGTTTTCCCTGTTAATTTTAAAAGGTTGTGCCTCAAAGCAAGGTAAATGTTTGTGTGGTTTGACCATCTTTTCTGAAAGTATATCAAGTTATTTAACTAATAGTGTTGATTATTTTGAGTTTAAGGTTTTAATATTATTATGTCTTTGGTCGTCACACTCAGGGCTTTATGGAAGATGAGGGGCGGCAGAGGATCACCAAATACATCAGCAAGATATATGTGGAGCAAAGCGACCTGAACCAGCAATTCGCCAAGGAAAAGGCGCGCAGCGAGCAGCTACGGACGGGCACGGGGGAGACGCCATGCCAGCAGAGCAAGGGCTCACCGGCCGCCTGCCCCCAGGCCCAGCCTCGGCGGACAAACGATAGGGCCTCGAAGAAAGAGCCCCGTAGAAGTGAAGCACGGAAGCAGATCAAGCTGGACTGCGGGGTCAAGCACTCAACACCCGTGAAGGGTGAGCGATGGGCTGGGGGGGAGGTGGTGGGAGCCATGAAACCGGCTGCGATTTAGACGCTGAGCATCATCTTGCTGCAGAAACTTCATCACTGAAAGCGGCCCGGGAGGTGACAGAGGTGATGGAGATGACCGGGAGAGAAGACTCGAGTGGGATGGCGGAGGAGGCTGATGTCACACAGGACGTCTCTTACCAGCGAATAGAAAACACGGAGAACGAGGCCTCTGTCACCATCGTGGAGGAAAAGATCGGTCCCAAGGTTTCAAAAAAAAAAAAAAAAACCTTTAATGCTTCACTTCTGGCTTCGTTGACCTTCGGCCTGCATCTGTGTCGTTTTCTTGCCTGGGGTGTGAAATCTGTGCTTTTGTCCCAGCAGCAGCAGCCGGTGAAGAAAAAGCCGGCACGCATGGAAAAGCCCCACCAGACCTACAGGCTGCTGAAGCGGAAGAACCTGATTATCGAGGCAGTTCGCAGCCTCAAGATCATAGAGAGTTTATTCACGTAAGGCGTCGTTTGGTCTGCGTCGTTTGGTCTGCATCGTTTGGTCTGCAGAAGGTGACGGTTTTTCAAGCTGGTCTGATTGGTTGTTGTAGTACGATTCACGCAATTTTTAT
>JABFEA020000098.1:24546011-24566999 GCA_019775915.2 Cyphomyrus plagiostoma | reverse complement strand
GGCAAGTGGCACGGGGCCCGACGGGGCCCCTGTGGGCGGTGCAGAGGCCGGCGGGGCCCCTGTGGGTGGCACGGGGGCAGAGGTTGATGAAGAGCAAGCGGGGACAGAGATGGGTAACTATTCTCGCCGGCAACCATTTGTGTGCCATCTTTATGAACGTCCTTAAGGGCATAAGGCTCCTCTCACATGTCTCAGTGGTCTACATGGATGAGACGTCCTGGCGGAGGTTCATCCCCCCCATGCCTCTGCACCGCGGCTACAGCTGCGGATGGGCGCTCACCAGCGATATTCTGCTCTCCCTGCCTCTCTCCATCTTCATTAAGGTCATCCAAGTGAGCTACAAGGTAATGCTGCAAGCAGGACGGGGAGAGGATGCTAGGGCGGGGCCATGGAAAGGTGCAGCAAACTGGGAAAGTGTTAGGGGTTTACACAGGGAGGGACTCCAGGAGGACAGCCCCACTAGAGAATCGGTAAAGCCTCCTCAGTCCGTAGTTCTTTGGGTGATGGGGACCCTACTTCTGTGATATTGTTAGACTTTGGGAAATGAGATTCCAAGCGGTCATGGGAGCTTTACTTGCGAAAACATGTTCAGATACTGTAGTGAACTTGGGTCCAAGCAACTAGAGGAGGCAGAACCAAACAATCAGATGTCTTAGTCCCACCTCCTTTACAATCTGATTGGTTATCTCCCTGAAGTAATGTATATATTTTTTGTGTGTAAGTAATACTCCCACTAGCATTCCAAGGGGCACATCCCCAGGGAGGGATCACGTAACTGCAAAAACCAGACCGTTCCAGACTGGACGGGCACAGTAGCCTTACTCTATGTACCCAAACTCAGGTGGACGACCTTGAATTGTACCTGAACGACCCTGTGAAGCAGCATTACCTCATCCGTGTCCTGCCTGGCAGGATGAAGAAGCAGCTTCTCTATAAGAGGTAGCCCCGCCCCCTTAAGGGAACAAGCCCCTCCCCCACCCTGGGGAAGCCACCCTGACCTGCACCCCTCTGCCCACAGGAAATACATATTTAGCTTCTATGAGAGCTTGCAGCGTCTGTGTTACATGGGCTTGCTGCACTTTGGCTCTATCGAAAAATTCCAGGACAAGGATCAGGTATGTGTGTGATAGGCTGAGTGTGTGCTTACTTAGGCAGCGTGTATCTGTGTGTGCACGTACCCTCCGCATTCCTGTCTTCTCCAACCAATCGGATGTGGGTTTGAAAGCATAGAGAGAGCCTCGTACCACTGGGGGGCACTGTAAGCTGTACCTGTGTCTCCTAGGTGTTCATCTTCCTGAAGAAGAACGCCACCGTCACAGACACCACCACCTGTGACCCGCATTACAACCTGGCCCTGTCATCCTGGCCCTTCGAGGTCCGGCGGTACACCTTCAGCACCTTTCAGGACGTGGAGAACTACTGGTTCGACATGCAGTGCGTGTGTCTGAACACGCCCCTGGGTAGGCGCACATCTCATCGGGGGAGCGATCTGGGCGTCGTATACCTACATTCTCAGGCCGGGAATGAAAATGGTGTTCAAGGCCTGTTTATTTTTTCGTAAAACTATGATTATATGCCTGTCAAACATGAGGAGAACATTAGAATTTGCTAAAGTCACCCGCAAAATTTACACTTACTACCCAGTATAGCAGTGTTTATTCTTGGATCCATCATCCATCCATCCATCCATCCATCCACTGCTGCACATCCGGATTTTGGTCACGGGGGCAGCAGTCTAAGCAGGGCTGCCCAGACCTTCCTCTCACCAGGGGGATACCAAGGTGTTCCCAGGCGCCTCAGAGATGGAAGAGCCTTCCGGAACCTATGGCAAACCTCATCCACACCCAAATCCTTACCACTGAAGTTTTTTTTTAGTTACCTCAGTGACCTCAGCCCTTGCTACTCTAATACCGCCCCAGGACAGAACAGACAAAATACAGTCAGAAATGAGAATTCAGTTGAGTGGGAGCGATCCATCTGTTGTTGTTTAACATAGTTGGTTACATTACAAATTATTTGTCACAAAACACCCTATATAATTTTACTGCCCCGGTAAAAGTCTTTAAATGTGATATTCTTTGGTGGCTCAGAATACCAAGGTGACTTTTTGGCAGCCAGCCTTGTCTTCCACATTGTTTAATGTGCTGTCTGCTGCCCCCTACAGGTGTCGTGAAATGTCCCCGTATGAAACCCAGTCAGGAGGATGAGGAGGCGGAGCCTCCGAACTCCATGGAGCCCGAGCGGCCGGAGCAGAGATACGCCAGACTGGCATTCCTCCTCAGGTAGGATCCACAGGCTCTGAATCCGCCGGGCTGAGGTGTCACCCGCTCGCACTGCGGGGTTAACTGAGGGTCGCCGGGATCTGTCCATCAGGGGCAGCCGGGAGGCCGTCGATGAGGGCGTGACGCCTGGCGACAGGCAGGGCGCCGCAGGCCTCGACTCCTGCTTCTTTGGCCACCTGAAACGCAACTGGATCTGGACCAGCTACCTTCTCAGCAAGCCCAAACAGGTCTGTGTGTCGACCTTCACTGTTCTTTAAGATTCTTCGTTAATCTGGGGGATGATGCGTGGCTCAGATGGTTAGGCCCCTGTGCTTGCGATCGGAAGGTCGGCAGTTCAAATCCTGTAGTCAGCAGATAGGTTTCACTGTTGCACCCTTGAGCATGACCCATAACTCCCAGTAGCTCCAGATGGGAGTAGTAGATGTGGGTTATAAAATGTCCTCCTGGTGCCTTGCAGATGGGCAGCATTGTGGAAGGCAACCCTACTGTCAGACTTAAGAACCTCCTCACTAAACACCCTTTACCCCTGTTCCTGAGTGGAGGTAAGTCCCTCTATCCTGCCATGCCCCTCATCGCCCTGGTGCCCTCTGCGGGCATTCAGATGGGCCTCTTCCACCCCACGGTAGGCAGTAAAGGCAGTGGCGTGAGGGAGCCCCCGATGATACTAGATGAGAACGTGCAGATGGCCGTGGAGACCAGCGGGCGAAACAGCCGCGTCGTCGGCGGGAAGAAACAGAGGCGGAAGAGGCCCCGAACAGTCAAGGCACCCAGGAAAAAGAGGAGAGGTAGGTGGCCAAGTCTAGGAGTGTGACTGTGTCTAGGATCGTTAACTCTCTGGAGTGTAGGGGTAGGGAACACACTGTCACTGACTGGGGCATGGTCACACGTTTCTTCAAATATCATAATTTATTTGCCATGAATTAGGTTTATTACATATTTGTTTTGGCATAAACTCATCTTAATCTTACTGTTCTTTGTAAATATGTCAGATTTATGTGAAGTTTGTAATTTGACATTAAAGTATAGACATGGCAAACTGCAGTTTGGAACACTTGCAGAAACATTATAAAAGTGCATCGTAAGCAATGGTGGCAGTTTGTTTTGATCCCAGATATCTAATCAGCAAAGTCTTGGTTACATGTAGATGACTAAATGGTGTAGTTTCAACATTCAGTTGGACAAATAAGAAAAAGCTAACTCATGTTACTATTTCTGGCTCTTTTCATTGAATATGTAGCAACTTTCATATGTATGAATGAGGCATTGACACCTGGCCACGCCCCCCCCCTTTTATGGCGCTGATAAGGATGTATCTGAATCGTGTTTCGCTGCTTTGCTGTTCATCAAATTACCATGCGAATGCGATCTGAATACGCGCTAATGCGGCTATTTAGAATGTGAGTAGCAATCTCCGGGTGAGGGCTTTACTACACGCCCCCGATGCAGGTAAAACCAAGTAAGATGACATGGTTTACTTTTTTGCCGATTGAACCTAATTTTAAAAACTTTAATACTTCTGACAATAGATGTTATGAAAAGAAGACCGATTACGGATTTAGTCAACATCGCTGACGATGCCGTGGACTCCAGAGGGTTAATGAGGGTTCCTACCGCAAACATGCAGTTGCGCTGATTGGTGTTCCTGAATTACCCATAGTCCTCCTCCTTTCTGTCCTGTATTTTCTGGGACAGGCTACAGGCCTCCCTGTGACCTTATGCAGTGTTTCCTAGCCCAGTCCTTGGAGACACAGGAAGCCAAAATGTGGACCGTCTGGCATGCAGCTTGTAAGGAGCTAAAACTTGGACCGGCTGTGGGTCCCTGAGGACCGGATTGGGAGACGCTGCCTAAGTTGTTGATCTATGCATGATCTATTCTTACTACGTTTACATAATTTTTGTCTAGCAAACACTTTTGTCCAAAGCAATGTGCAATTGAGGCAAATAGCACATTAGAAGCATAATCGAGGAGTCGACTAGGCATAGGTGCGGCTTTGCTGAGTTTCCGACAAATGTGTGTGTCGTGCCGTAGTGGCGAAACCGGAAAAGAAGCGGATCCGGCTCCCTTTTCACGACGAGGCTGACCGGAGCGCCCTGCTGAGGATGACCCGACAGCGCGTGACCTGGTCCCCCCAGGAGGACAGCCTGCTCATGCTGTGCCGAGTGGCGAGCCACTTCCTCAACCGCAAGGCAAGGCCGGGGAGGGAGGGCCGGGTGATCGGGGTGGGAAACCAGGCTCGTTTACACAGGAACCAAAGTGCCACTTGCTGTCATTCATTCCTGGGGGAAAAGCCTGCATGTTAACTCACAGTAAGATGTTTCACACCATACCTTCATCTCTGAGGTGTTTTCATTCCAAGAGTTAATCCCCCTGTTGTAGTGATTTTTCTGAAGCTTTGTTTGGCCACAAGAGCTCTAGTTATTAGTTGTGTGTCCTCCATCGATTACACCCTTGTGCAAATTCACTTAAAGTTTGACATATCAGTGTTTCAATACAGTGGTACCTCGGTTCTCGACCTTAATCCGTTCTGGACTTCGGATCGAATCCTAAAAAGTTGGAGTTCTGATCGAATTTTTCCCATAACAAATAATGGAAAACCAATTAATTGGTTCTCGCCCCCCCCAAAATTACACTTAAACGTTTTTTTTTTTTTTTTTTTAGCATTTAAACAAAAAATGAAGAGGATAAAACAATAAGAGCTTCCAAAACGATAAAGATTTTATTCCAACATTATCCATGTCCTGCCCCGATTGTCCGCTCCATCCGTGTGCCACGCCCCCTCGTTAACCTCGTGGGGGATCCCCATGCGATCAGCTGTTTCTGGTTGTAGTTATTAGTCCTCGAGTCCGCGTTTCAGTTTGTTTCCCCAGTGCGGTCATTGCGTGCACACCGCTGAACATCCACCCGCTTTCCCCGTGAGCAGATCAGGAAGCCCTTCGTCCCCTGGCAAGTGGTGCGAGACCTGCTGCATGCGCAGTTCGAGGAGTCGCTGGACAAGACCTCGCTGGCGGTGGGCCGGCGCTCACGCTACATCATGAAGAACTCCCAGACCGACCTCAACTTCAAGTGCGTTCCTGTGCCCTTGCACCTCTAGCAGCAGATGGCGGAGTGACACACCGCTCGCGTGGCCGTTAACTCAACGGCTTGCTTGTTTTCGCTCGTAGAATATGTCTGGCGGAGGTGTACCAGGATAAAGACCTTATTCACAAATTTCAGAGCCGGGAGAACAATTACAGCAACCCTGAGGTGGGAATTGCATCCGTAGCCTTATTGAGGAACACAGTGCCTTGGTTTGGTGATAAATAGCAGGTTGTTCGGTATAATAATCCTGCTACGAAGGGACAATAACATGACCTAAGGCTGTCTGAAGCGTCATTGGTCAGCCTCGTCCTGCAAACCCGTGTGATTTGTGGCCACTTTGACCATTGCAGGTCTGTGCGTCAGAGTTCAAAGAGTTTGTCGCCGTCCTCAGGCAGAAATTCAGTTCACCTTCGCTGTTCCACAACTTCACCATCCCCGACACCAAGGCCGAGCTCTTTAGGAGGTAAAAACAAAGGATCGAAATGTATGTCGATATGGTTTGTGTAGTGAGCTGTGTACCAGAAAGTACAATTAGTTGTTTTACAGGTTCAAGGTGTATGTGATTGGAGAGGAGCTGAAGGAGCAGAGGAAGGACTCCCTGATGAGGTAGCGTGCCATGTGACTGTAAGCATGTGCCTGTGCAATAGAGCGCTAAGCTCACTTCCCCGGGTGCTGTGATTGTAGCCTTGAGGACATCCACTCCCTGGTTCTCAACAACCTGATCCAGAGTACGCTGGTGCTGTCCAACTCGCAGATGAAGACCAGTCTCTCCTTTCAGGTAAGAGGCAGAGTTCCACCAAGGGAGACGCTACTCTTTAAGCCCTTCCTTCAGTCAGCCATCAGAAGGCTCTGTGTCTGAGATGTACAGCACTAGCGAATCGGCAGTGTTCCCCAGCCGTGTTGCATGCTCTCACATCCGAGAGGATTCACAGCCTTTATTTTTGTCTTTCTCTCTTTGCCTGCCCCAGACGTTCCGCATCTACAGGAGGTACAGGGATGACATCCTCTACAAAGCCTTCCTGAAGTGTCAGAAGCGGGGGCTCGTCAATCGCCGTCGCATCAACCAGCTGACCGGGCCCAAAAAGAGCCGTGCTCTTCCATTTCTGCCCATGTCCTACCAGCTCTCCCAGACCTACTACAGGTGACTGTTAGCCCATCGCACTGGTGGCTGCTTCAGTGGCCCGTAGCTGTGTTGGATGTTCAGATCAGGATTTGCAGCTGTAGTGGTGCAGACCCACGTATGTTTTGGTTTCCTTTTCCCCTGGTCGTGCGACTGAGCTCAGCCAGTACATGGCTGCCCTCACTCCCTCATTGCTGAATGGTGCAGCTCTTCAGAGCTGACGTTCCAGCCTTGACGTACACGCCCTGGATGGTCACACGAAACGGGCCTTCCCGGCACTGCTGTCCCTCCCAGGTGCTTCTCCTGGCGCTTCCCCAACACCATCTGCATGGAAGCCCGTCAGTTCCTGGAGACCCTTGAGAGCGTGGGCAGGGAGGACCAGCTCGCCACCATCCGTTTCCAGGACCAAGAGGGGGGCGACCCCCAGCCGGACCCCAGCATGGTGCTGTTCTCCCTGGACTCGCCTGGGGGCTCCTGTGTGGCCTGCCTGAGTCTGATGATGCTGGGCTGGTTGACTGTGGAGGTGTCCATCCCTGAACACATCGTGGTGGTAGACAGCACCATGGTGGATAACGAGGTGGTGAAAAGGTAATATGAGCATCCGTCTGTCCGTCTCTCCATCCATCCACTTATCTTTTTCATGTCGCAGCATAATATGAACCTGGAAGCTGATTTATACCTCCTTGCGTTGTAATATTTAATCATTAGTTTAAACGTTCAGTGGAATCCATTTCATACTCCCTCGAACGTCACGCATTGACAAGTGTCACGGCTCCTCCAGCATCGCGAAGGAGGTGGCTGAGGACGACCCCGACGAGGACGAGGCCGAGGAAGGCGAGGGCAGGAGGAAGATCGAGGTGAAGGCCAGACAGGCCTCGCACACCAACTACCTGCTGATGCGTGGTTACTGCGTGCCAGGAATCGTCAGCCTGCGCAACCTGAACACCAACGACAACATCGTGGTGAACTCCTGCACCATGCGGGTCAAGCTGCGCCGCAGCCCCTCGCACCAGCTCTTCCCCAACCGCGGTGAGTCCCGCCCAGGCGACTTGGGTCCGGCGCCCCCCCTACGGGCATCTGTCGGGTCTCTCCTCTCATCCCACCCCCCTCTACCAGGTGGTGACTTGCTGGACAAAGAGACTCAGGCGAAGGATCGCCTGCCCAGGAAATTCACCCGTCTCCTGCGGACCTGCCAGGACTTCAGCCGGCTGGAACGCTTCACTGATCGCTGCATCCACCAGTGCGGCTACAGCAGCGAGGACCTGCAGGCCATCCTGGACGTGAGCAGCGCCATCGAGGCCGGCCAGTGCTTCGGCTGCGAGAGGGTGGAGCTAGCCCGCATGTTCCCTGACCTGGCAGAGGTGCAGGGAGACAGGACCCGGACCTTCTTGCAGTACCTGGAGGTAGGTATCTGTTCGGGAGACCCTCGGAGGACACCAGTGGGAAGGGACCACTTTCAGACCGCGGCGCGTCTTTGCTCAGGACCTGATCGATCTGGAGGAGGTGGTCGAGGTCGGAGGGAACTCCGTGCGGCTGGTGGCTGTGAAATACGCGGACCCCTGGCTGGTCCACGTCGCTGAGGGACTGGGACCCGCAGGCAAGGAAGCCCCGTCATCACAGGACACCCGCAAGAGGCAGGCCCCGGACCCGCCGGAGGACGAGCCTAGCGTGAAGAAACCTGTTCTGGAAAGGGAAGCCAACGAAGTGGCAGGAATGCCGGGCTTGGATGGAGCGCCTACAGACGGAGTCGGCCTTACTGGAGACAGGAGATGCGAGGAGCCCCCGCCCTCTGCCCTGGAGGACACCGGTGACTCCATCCAGATGGTGGAGGAGCGCAGCGGAACAGACCAAACTCAGGCGGAAAAGGCGGGAGCCGCATCTGATGTTAATTCTCCACCTACGGGAGATCCAACGTCTATAGACAGCAGCTTATTTCCAGTGGATGGAGATGACAGGTAAGCATTGCATTTGACTGTGAACGTTTCCAGTGTGTGGAGTGTCATTTAAGTAAAGCCTAGTGTTTTGAACTTAAGATCTCCGCCCTTCTCTGCGTACGTTGTTGGTATATCCCCATTTCGCTGATGGTGAGTGGTACGTTCAGATGCTGGATTCTGTTTATCTGGATGTGGTGACCCCTCTGCCGTCCTCCAGCATGGCCGCAGATTTGGGCTCGGGCACACAGGAGAGGGTGAGCTTCATCAGCCGGCCCTGGCGCGTCGTGGACGGGAGCCTCAACAAGTCGGTGTGCAAGGGCATGTTGGAGGCCCTGCTCTTCCACATCATGAGCAAGCCTGGCATCAGCGAGCCCAGCCTGGTGGAGCACTACCAGGGCGTGCTGCAGCCTGTGGTGGTACTGGAGCTTCTCCAGGTAACATCTCCCCCGGCATGCGTACACGGAGGGACCCGCACACCTCAGGGTTATCATCAACGAAACCTTAAAGTATAGTAAAAACGAAAGCTATAAATATTTATTTTTTTCCGAAACTAACGGAAATAAAAAATAAATAAATGAATAAACGTCTAAAAATCAAATTTTTTTTTTACAGTTTTTGAATACTTTTTAGCAAAAGTAATTGTCTATCTTTGCTTCTTGATGGAAATTATTCGATGAAACATAATCCAGGATATTACCTTTTGATGACCATTAATAATACCTAGAACATGTTTTGCCCATTTTGAGGATGTTAATACATAATACGCAGGTTTCTCTCCTAATATCACACATAAGATCCCTTTGTCCCTAGAAATAAAATTACTATTTTATAAGATTATATTAAAATCTTAAATATATGAACTAAATTATATCTTTAAAATAAAATTAATGAAACTACACTGAAATCTAAAATTAACCTGGATTTCCAATGAAAATTAAAATTAAATATATTAACACTGATGTAATGTGACCTTTCTCAGTCGTCTTTGACCGAGAGGTATTGTGACCAGTCCTGTTGAGGTCTCCCTACATCCTTGTCCTAATTCCCCATCAGGCTCTAGAGGACCTTGGCTGTGTGTGGAGGAGGTACATTGGCAGGCAGGCCAAGGCGTCGCTCTTCTCCCCGGTCCGGGTGCCTGAGGTGAAGGGTTCCGTGAGGCTGCGAGAAAGCGCCACCCCCTTCTACGAGCCCACCGTGGACTGCTGCCTCCGGCTAGGAAGCCTTTTCCCCGAAGAAGACAACTGGAACCGATGGGTCCAGTTCACGCACAGCTGAGATGTCGTGACCAGCGGGGACATTTCTGGGCTGAAGAGGGCACCCCGCCCGTCCTTGTTCTCCAGTTTTATTCATTTTTAAGTTTAGGTTTGCTCTTTTGGAAACTAATAAATGATATTTATAATTTCAGTCTCTGTTCTGGTCATTCATGTGGATGTTGTATCAACAAGTAGGTATACTGTTATTATACATAGGTATACTTACTATATATTAGTAAGTGTTGCAAAATGAAGACCTCAGAATTTATTTACTCCAGTTTATTTTTGTAATAAACATTTTTGTACATGTATTGTACATTTATAAATTCAATAAATATCACTGTCCCCATAAAACTGCCTCAATTTTAATGTTCAGTTTTACAAATGAAGCATCCTGGTAGCAAAATTCTGCTGTTTCCGTTATATAGTACTTCTTGCTCTTCCAAAATTAAATAAATAAAAATGGACGTACAGCCACCCAAATGAGACAGTTGCCACCATCACAATTTTCCAAATGACCTCAAAATGACCACAAAATGACCATGATTGTTAAACTGAAGATATTAAAAGACTTTTAAAAATTCAAGACTTGAGTCTAATGTGCTTATTCTATTGTCACTTTTTGCCCCGTTTCAACCTTCATTCACACGTTTCTCCCCGTTTAAGGCAATAAATAAAACCTCTTACCTAGGACAAAGGTCACAGATTTCCATTAGTGCTCTGACTGTGCTTTGTCAATATTGCTTGTACAAAAAGCCCTTTGTTGGTCGATTTAATTATTCAAATGCTCTCAATTACACTACATTACATTTCCCAGAACACCACTGCATAAATAACTATGGCTTTAAATTTCATAAACATTTAAGAGAATGCGCAATCGCCGTGCGCTGCCTGGCAACCGCATCCACTGCGACTCAATTCTGTGGATATTTCTGGAGGTAGTTTAATGAGCGTGTCAGAATGGTATGTGTCTGGGTCCCAAAGCGGTCTATACAGAGCTGGGGTGGTCAGCCGTGCCCACGAGAGTCCTGCACATCCTCAGCACACCCACGGGCTGATCCCCGACACTAACCGCCTGTGGTGGTTAATTTACAAGTCAGGCTGCTTTGCAGAGTGGGCCTTACGTTTGCCTGCAAAGTCCTGGTGACCTCTGTATATCGAAGCAATGTACTGGTCAGGCCTGATATGGAGGCCGCCTTTAGGGTGACGATTCTGCAAAGCAGGCCTCAGGACTACATGGCCAAACATGGACTGATGAGCAGTAAGAGGTGTTAGGGGGCTGGTTCATGTAAACACCTGAAAGCACTTCTGGGCCAATGAGCTAGTGAGTGTATCATATATTCAGAAAATCAATGCTGTTAATAGCCACACGATGTATGATATCTTCATATTTTTGAACAACTGTAAATCACAATTGCGGAATTAACATCTGGCTTTTTTGTGCTGACCCTGTCATTTGCAGCACAAGCTAAAACAGCTTTAAGTGTTCAGCACACCCGTGAGATCTAGAAACCGCTGCTGTTTTAGAAGCATTGTTCCATAAGATTTTTTTTCCCAGTATCCTCGACTAAACATGCAAATAGGAACAAAACTTCATTACATGTCAAACCTGTTTTAAGTACAGACCTCCGAGAATCACAAAAGTGGATTATCGGCCATTGTTGCAGAAGATGGCTTGGGAACTGGTCATCTGTGCAAATCCCAGGTTAGGAAACAACCTTGTTATATAATTATCTCGGTGACATAAATCGAATGGTAGCCCTCTATCATATGAGACGGCTAAGCTGCTGTAATTCATTACTACAGGGTAAAATCAGATTATATTCAGGAAAACAGTGTCTCCTGTTTCTTGGTTGGACAAAAAGTGGCATAGATCACTCATGAGTCTTCAGTTACAAAATAATAGTATCTCAAATACAAGCTTCGGGTAACTGGAAAAGTTTCCAGTTTGCTTGTTGTTGGGATTTTATAGCCCTTGGAGTGTGTAGGTGTGTCTGTTTGATGTGTTGATACCAGTGTTGGGATGCTGTGTGCATGGCTCAGAGCGAGCCTGACCCAGGCGCCCTGAGGACTATCTGGAGACGAGCGAGCTGCTTTGGGACTGGCTGGAAGAGGTCGTGCCCGCGCTGAGCTGTGAGAAGCCACTGTGACATGACTCCAGGCTGGTCATGGACCCCCTGCACAGAAGGGAAACCCTCAGTCAGTGACACGCAAGGCCCCCACCTAGGGACAGAAATCCCGACATACCGTAATCTCTCTAAAACACGCTCACTATTTCTGTGTCATGGACAGGGGCAGATTAACTTCTCCAGGGGCTTTAGGGTGACATGGAGTATTGCACCAACAGACTACTCAGCTAGGTTTAATAAGCTTAGCCGTTTAAATTCTTCCTCGTTTTGTAAAGAGGGGCCCCTGATTTTTCCAGGGCCCTAGGCTGTAGTCTAGGTTACCCCATGCATTAATCTGCCTCTGAAAGCAGAATTGTTATGAGGCCCGTATTAGAATGTTACCTGTTGGAAAAATGACAATATGATCAGTGTGCTATACAGAAATATGAGCCCTGATGTTTAGCAATTTCACTTGAGTAGGTATTACTTTATTTGATGTGACAATTTGGATTTCAGCTCAACCAATCAGGGCTCAGACAATAAGGGTTTAGGAATGACATCGTCGCATCATCTGTATTCTAGGGAAATACATCCTTACAGCAATGCGTTTTTCAATATTCATAGTGTTTAAGATGCACAATGTTGCCACTATGCAAAATGTCACGAGACACAAATGAAAATTAATAGTTTTCTATATGCCTGCATGATTTGATCCATGAAAAATGTGAAGCAAGAGCTAGATGGAAATGCAGTGTCAGTGCTCTATAGGATGAGCTGACTGTGTGGTTAGTGTATGACAGATGAGAGCACACTTCTGATGAGCCAGCACCCCAACGCCGCTTGGCACTGCCTCACGGCAGGGGGGCTGTAGTTTCACACCACACCATTCTCATGAGAATGAGAAGCCTGAGTTCCCACCTGAAGTCTTCGGAGGCCAGCACCTCGGTGTAGTACATGACCTTGCACTTGTGGGACGAGACTTGCAGAGAGGCCAGCATGTCGTCCACGCGGGGCAGGGCGTTGCTGGAGCAGGAGGCGGGGCCTGTTAACTTCCACTGGAGGATGTAGAGGCCGGGCCAGCGGGTGACGTGGGAGCCCTACAGCGAGCAAGACGTACACATGTACAGGTGAGGGGCCCCCCGTCTGCGGGTTGGGGGCTCGCTCAAGACACATTTAATGTCACTCATGTAAAAACAAGCTCAAAGTTGAAATATATACAGATGCTCCTCTACTTACGAACTTTCAGACATATGAACGAAGAGGACCATAAGTCCAAATTTTGTTCCTTGGGCTCCCGTCTCCTGTCTGCAACAACATTTTTTTTCTGTGTGCCAGTTCCGCCCAGTACGACTTCTGTCCGCTACTCCCGCCACGCAGCAGTGTAGCGTGCGTACTCCCAGCATACTAGTTCTTTGCACTTGCGTATACCCTTAAAATGATGTTGATTAACAACCTACGAACATTTCAAATTATGAACGGCCGTTCGGAATGTATCTCGTTCGCAAGTAGTGGAGCGTCTGTACTCAGTAACCACTTTAGTAGGTACCTCTACATAGTAGCAAGTAGGACTAACTTTTGCCTTCAGACAAACGTAAAAGGCTGAGAACAGCCTTCCTGTTAGCTTTAACGAGTCTAACCATTCTCCTCTGACCTCTCCCATTAACCATTGAAGGCATTTTCACACTTGTCAGGAGTCGCCCTTTCACACATGTGGCACAAAACCAGAGACTATCTGTGTCAGACACGTTCACATCTACTACAAATACTCTCGTTTGTTTAGACGAGGGGCGGGGTTTGGGTAAAGCATGAGTGACGCAAAAAGCAGGCTGCAGAAATCACAGTGTTTTGTTAACAGCGTATTGAAGATGTTTGCTGTTCACCTGCACTTTAGCTGGGATTTCACTGCGGTCACAAAGCCAGATTGTAGGCTGATCATGCACAACTGAGTCTCTTGCAGTTCCTTGAATCTGTCGGATGATTTCAGCATCAGCTCTTACTGATAGAATTCTCTGATTGTTTGTATTCTTCTGTTTTCTTCTCCAGTCCCATGACAGGAACGTCATCGTCCGCCCACTCACTGGGGGTGAATTACCCAGAGTTCTCCCTGCTCCTTTCACACATGGCGGTCAATTGGGAATTTACCTGCACTTTGTACTAGGAAGGGAGGCAGCTTAAAGTCCGTGTGATGTCCGGTACGACTGATTCTGACGTTTGCGTTCACAACTACAGACCCTCCTGGTAATGTCTAGAAAATATCAGGGCGGCAGTGCAAAGTCTCTCATCAGCCTCCAATATGCCTCTGACTGGATGCTTTTTGTCTACCATGGCTTTCTTCATAAACTCTAATCACTGAGAATGAGAAACCCAGAGGCGTCTCTTTCTACGATGCTGGAACCACCATGCCTGACACAATCAAATCATGTTCAAAAACACTTAAATCGTGCATCTTAGCCATTCTAATGCCCAGCCAAGCATTAAATGAACCTACTGAACACGTCTGTGTGCTCTATTAGAGCCACGTGATTCCTTGTTTGTACTGGAGCTACATGTATAGACCTATCAACTGCAGTAAGACGGCTTATATATTCAGGTGTGACTCACTCGTCATGAAATACAATGATTAAAATCAATCAAAAGCTAAGGATTAATTGAATACTTTCAAAACATGAAACTATCAAGGCAGACAGCTACCACACAGCCATCCAGACTCTGATCTGGTGCTACACATAGCAGAATGAACAGACCTGCTCTAAACTTTCAAGATAAAATTTTAATTGGAATTTCTCGGTCTTCCTACATGTGCGCAAAGAAAGAGATTAAAGGCGAACCTGGATGCTCTCGCCCTCTCGGCACACGAGCGAAGACTCCACCATGCTATAATCCACACCCAGGACCCAGCTCTTCTCAATCAGCTGGACGTTGTCCACACCAGGGCTGGAGGTCAATGGGTCCTTCTTGATAGTCTGTGGAGACCTTTTGGAGTGGAAGATGTTGAAGACAAGATCCCCCTTCAGGATGTCAAAGTCCCAGGTGATGACTGAAGAGCTTTCTAGGATCTCAATGACAATCTTCAAAAAACAAATTAAAAAGGCATGTAACTGATGTTCTGATATTCAAGCAATGAGTCATAGTAAATATCTGTATTTGTGAATGTATGAGTCTCACTCCCCCGCGACCCCCGCACAGAATAAGCAGCTGGAAAATGGTCAGATGCATCGATTAATTTCATCACTGAAGACGCCCGAGATGAAATCATACATCCATTTCCCACTCTGTAAGCCATCCCATGATGCCACCCACAGTCACACACTAATCAACACCTTTGGATTGTGGGAGGAAGCCAGACAGCCTGCTGGAAACCAGCACAGAAACTGGGCAAACGTACAAACTGCCCAAACGTGGATAAGCTGTCCAGGAACCACACCCAGATATACAGCTATAAAATCACACAGTTACAGGCACAATGCTAAGTCGACACTAAAAAGACCTACGATTAGCAATTCTACACAGTGTATAGAGAGGAGAATAATGGGAATGAAAATGAACTATCTATGTATGAGAACATGATTACCTCGTGAGGAGCTCCTTTGAAGACATGAGCTGACTGATATATAGTTTCTGTCCACAGTTTAATGTGGTCTGAGTTTTCAAGGTCCTCTTCTGTCTGGTACAGAGATTTTGGTACGAGGCCTCCTTCTGGGACAGTGCACTGGAAAAATGTAACGTTCAGAAACGGGACAGTCTTTCTGTGACAGATTTCAAGGCAAAAACAATTTAAAGGGTTAAAATCAAACTTTAAAGGTCAGTAAAATAAGGGTTGTGGACACTCTAATTCTTGGTATTAGGATGCCACTCAAAACCTAAAAATCTTATTGAAAAACACAATGGCGAACAGGAGCTTACCATACAGTCTCCCCCGAGGAAGTCGGGGATGATCTCTTTATCGATGTAATCGACCAGTCCTCCCACTCCCTGGTAATTGTTCCCACTGTAGACGAGGAATTTCTGCCGAGTGTTGTCGTTAATGAACGGACTGACCTGGAAGTCAAACGGACATTGGTAGTTCGTTCCCATTTTCCTCATGCTGTTTCATTTTGCTAATTGTGTGATTAACGTATTTCCGAAAGTTACATTTCTTTCGCCTCGTTTCAACGCTCTATACCATATTCCAGCTCAAGAGGTAAATATCACTTTGACAGACTGATGGAAAATGTTTCAAACTTCACCAGATCTCCACATTTAAAGGTGCCAGTCTGATTACTGCTACAGTAAAAACGCCTCGCTTATAATGGAATACCGTCTATGACGGACGAGGTCCGCTGGTCCCGGCCGTGTGCCTTTAAGAACATGCTGAAAAAGCATCAGATATAGTGGACTCACATATAATGGAATTTCGCTCATATCCAGCGCAGATACATAGTCGGGATTATTAATAGTCACGCATCTGGTCAGGTAAAGTTGGATTACTACATGTACACTTTAATAATCAATACCACAGGTGTGTCTGCTGGGGTGTGCCATGAGTAAATGGTATCCTGTAGGTGTAGGGCATACAGCAACTCTGGATATAAGGGACTATTTTGCCAGGTCTATCGAAGTCCGTTATAATGGGATTTTATTGTATTTTGCACACTCACCAGGGTCCAGAGCACGGGGAAGACCCGAGGCGCTCGCACGATGAGGAGCCGGCCCAGCGTCTCAGGGTAGTTAGCCTCCACCACCTCGATGATGCGGAGGAGAGCTTTCACGCCGGGCCTCCAGAGGTGCCGCATGTTCAGACCCTCCAGGTCCACCAGGCAAGTCCACGACCTGAGCAGAAGAGTCACACGCTCTCACGCTTATGATCACACCTACAGTTACAGTCTGACCTCAGTAATTTAGCGGGGATGAATTAGACCCAGCCATCTGTCCACCTATCCTGTGAGCATGAAGACGATCCCGGATAACAGAGGGAAGCAGAACACCTGGGTGTGACAGCAGGCCATCGCAGGGCACATGTATACACTATATCAGGGTGTGATGCCAATTAGCCTAAGATAAGGAGTACCTGAAGGAACCACACAGTAACACAGGGAGAGCATGCAGATCCCACCCAGGAGCTTAAATCTTCGGGAGTTAAATTACTCTAGAAGTAACCCTAACTCAGTACCAAATGAATCATCACACTCTCAGGACAGAATGAATGGATGATCAAATTTTCTATATTTAAAACTCCAAATGTGTGTGTTTATTAAATAATTATCTAGGCAAGCTTACGGTTTAAGCCTTTTTCATCTGATGGTAGTGATCCCCCTCCCCCCCCCCTCCCCGGGATTTGGATCAATAAAAGTTTGGAAAACATTTATCTAATTAACATGGTATACTAACGTGATTGGTCTTCCAAATATCTTGGTGTTTTCTTCACATCTTTTCTGTCCTTCTTCATTGATTGACAAAACCTGAAGTGAAAACATTTTGAGACACACAAATAAACCATTTTCTTTTGCTTGCAGTT
Organism: Cyphomyrus plagiostoma; assembly: GCA_019775915.2. NCBI lineage: Eukaryota > Metazoa > Chordata > Actinopteri > Osteoglossiformes > Mormyridae > Cyphomyrus > Cyphomyrus plagiostoma. Next base: position 24,549,729 of record JABFEA020000098.1, on the reverse strand, counting down.
TGTGTTACCACCCAGAATCATCCCCCTGATTGGCCGCCTCCCCTGTCACTCACACATTCAAAACATCTCATTGGCTATCGATAAGGTCGGCCCATCTGTATCAATTACGGCCCCTCTTATGCCTCCCGCCTTCTAGAATGGTGCCGGTGGAGGAGTAAGATGCGGAAATGCAATCAGACGCAGTGCAGGAGGACAGATAGGAGGCACCCACGTGTCTGAGCAAGGCCTCCTCCCCCAGGGCCTTCACCAGGCCCTTGGTGTCCATCTGGCCAAGGCGCAGGATGTAAAGCGGCCGGCCATCGCTGTCGTGGAAGTGCCAGCCGCCGGCGTAGCACTCCTGCAGGAAGCCCGGCGGTCTCCAGCTCTCCAGGATGTAGTCCACCTGGTACTGCTTCCTCCATGCCAGAGACTGGCACAGCATCTCGCGCGCCTTGTCCAGGTTGAAGTCGCGGGCACGCAGGAAGCGGAGGATGTGCTCATCTTTGGGGATCTGTGGATGGGGGTGGGTGGCGGGGGGGGGGGGGCAGAGTGTGGCCCGGACCACGTCAGTGTCTGGGTATATGCCGACAGACGGCACAGCAGAAAATACCCAATAAAAGAAACAGATGAAAATGAATTATGTTCCATTCATGTTGCAAACAGCGTTTTGTTTTCAACATGTCACTCGGATTGGTGATGGATGCGGCAGGTCATGCAGGTCAGTCGGAATATGAGTTACAAGGAAATAAAATACGGTGAGCAGCACTGCAAAGCTCTATGGGCCGTTTTAGGCCGGTTTGGAAAACGGAGCCTCCGTTCTGTTTCTCCATGCATCTGTTCACCGAAAGGCATTCTTGGTAAAACTAGGCGGCCAAACTGGACAGCATGTCCGTCGGCCAGACGTGTTCATCTACTGCCGTTTGTACTCCTGTCTTTTCGTTGTGTTATTATGTTCAAAAGTCAAACAAAAGCTGAAAAATCATTTATAAAGAAAGTGTGACAGAAGTAACTTCCCAAACTGAAAAAGGGATTATGGATGAATTTAAACGTAAAGAAATTCTGGAAATTTCCATGTTTTAGCAATAGCCAGTTCTTTAAAGAAACCACAATAAATGAGACACTGAATATCAGCAGTTTCTTTATACATGACTGATCCCAGTATGTTTGCTCAGATTTTATTCACGGCTGTTACTGTAAAGATTCCTGGATTAGACTTTTTGGATTTAGATTAATTCCTAAGGAAAAATGATTGCACTGGCCATTGCTAAAACATAAACATATGAATGTCCCGGGAAGTTTCTGTGAACATAGAATCTGCAAGGAGGTACTTTCATCTCAGAAGCAAAATCAGTCGTCTACATTTGCACCTGGATCACTGCTCCAGTCAGTAATTAATCGCCACATGTCAACACTCACAGAAAAACTGCGGCTCCACAATGAAAATCCAAAATCCCCTGAACATCTTCCACCTCTGATCCAATAGCTTTGAGAATTTACACGTGGCATTGGTTTGACACAATGCTGTCATACATCACACCGCTCCTGGGAAAATGATCGACTATTGCTTTCTTGGTTGAGGTCAAGCCAGAGACAGATCAATCTCTAGGTGCTGATTTCCATTCTGCGATGGAATATCTGACAGGTCTCCCCTGTCACTCAGCTTTGGATCACTGGGGGTTCCTCCTCAGATCTATAGAAGATCTCCACACGTGTCACACAGCATGCATCAATGTTTACCTTCTCTGCCTTCCATTCACCAGCTTCTGACTACAGAGAAAAGAAATCATTAAACCCGTGGTAGGAGCACACTTCCTACAGGCCACAGACGTCACCTGATCCGCTCACTCGTAACCTCAAGAGGTTAAAGGTCTAACTAAGCTACCCACCCAGATTTATGCTTAAGTTCACTCACTGCGGGACATTACACAGCTAGATTATACATTATCCAGCATGGAGTCATTCATTAAACAGAACAAAGGTAAGAGGGACTTTAATTCGACTCAAATGTTTAAAATAAAAAAAAATAAATGTAACATCTAAATGAGCAATGTACATAATGAGGAAGGCAAACACATTCTTCGCCTATATGTCATGCACATAGAGTCCTTGTTCATTCTTGCCACGACAATGAGATCAAGAAGGACAGACGCTGTTTAGCGATATAACTGAAAGTAAAGTGCAATGCGTACATCAGTACAGGGCTGATATTTTAGGTCGGCTCACCTTTCCTTTGTGCGTCTCCTGCAGCCATTGCCGCAGGCGAATCAGACAGCTTTCCTGCATGGGCGCTAACTGTCCCAGGTACCGCTCGATGTATTCGGCATCCAGCTTGTCGGCTGAGAGAGACAAAACACAGCTAGCTACTTCCCTCAGACAAAAAGCCTACTGAGTCTTAGAAGGAACACATAGTTTAATCACTACTAAAGAGCTCACAGCTCACCCATTGGATTTCATATGTGTGTAGGACCCTCGACCGTCCAGGAAATTGCCAGCTGTGTGCGTGTGTTGTTTTGATTTCACTATCTGTTCCTATCAGCTTGTAAATGGCCTTTAAACGCCTGACTCAGCGTGACGCTTCTAAGTGAGCACTGTTATGTTTGGGGGAGTAGAGGGCGCTGTGTGAAATGATTCTCATACACCTACATCATTTAAAAAGTCATATACATAAATATTTGAGATGTAATTTTACCCAAAGTGCTCCTTTTTGAGGCACCGCTTTCCAAAAATTGCATGAAATTCAGCAGAAGGATATGAAAAAGGGCACTGTGGGCTATTATAAAATGTTAGTAAAAAATAAATCACAAATCGTTTCCATCTCTGTTCACTTTTAACAATATATAACATCTTAGTTGGTAGCTCTATGCTACAACGTTTGATAAAATCCCTTGAGCAAATTTCATTATGCATTTCTCATTGTTCTTTTTAGCTGTGGCAAACAAGTAATGGCCCTCGTAAAGGTGTGTATATATGTTTTATATTAGTTGTCTGATGTGGAGTTTAGAGAGAAAATAAACAAATGATTTTTCCTTTTGTTGAATGTTTGCTGATATTAAAAAATTTAATCTTGTATTCTGCATAAATGAAAATTCCCCACTACCCTGGCCACAGAAAGCCCTATATAGATTCTGCTCCTTCTGAGACATTCGCTATACACACAAAGGGCTGAGTCGCTAACCCTTTTCATTTCCAGAGCTTCTAATGCGACGTTGTATATTGTTGCCTCTTTGTTTAAATCTCAGCAAGCTTAAAATAAACGTCCCAGAAAAAGTGCAGCCTCAGCCCCGGTCCGAGCTCCTGTTGCGGCTGATAAACGGCAGAGAGTGTGGTGCGGAGTGTGACAGGAGCGTCATCAACAACACCCAGCTTCTCTTTGTCTTTCATCTACAATATAGCTTCACACCTCTAGGGCTGCGGGTTCACATCCTGTTGCAGACTCTGTATCTATGTGTAGATGCACCTGCATAGTCTCCTCGTGTCTATGTGGGTTATTCTCCGATTGTCCAAAAACAAGGCGGACTGGCATCTGTAAATGGCACACAGTCATCCTGTGCGTCCCGTTACGGACCGGCATCTGTAAATGGCACACAGTCATCCTGTGCGTCCCGTTACGGACCGGCATCTGTAAATGGCACACAGTCATCCTGTGCGTCCCGTTACGGACCGGCATCTGTAAATGGCACACAGTCATCCTGTGCGTCCCGTTACGGACCGGCATCTGTAAATGGCACACAGTCATCCT
>JABFEA020000098.1:24527987-24539905 GCA_019775915.2 Cyphomyrus plagiostoma | reverse complement strand
GCTGCTCCCGAACCCGGGGTTTTGGGGGCCGGTGGGGAAGCGCTTCTCGTACGCCGGGTTGGGGGACAGCCCCCGGCGGTCTGCTCCCCTGAGGAAAAGCGCCCCCCCCCCCCCCCCCCCACAGGTCTCCGAGGGAAGCGCGGCTGTTCCTGTGACGCGCTGCTGCTTTGCTGAAACGTGGCGGCACGCGGAAAAAAGTCTGGGTTTGCGCATTTCCAGCGTGACCCACATAAGGATGACAAACAGCTGGAGCGAATCTCCGGATGCACAGTCCTGACCTGCGCAGATTACTCGCTGCAGAATTTATTCAAATCCGATTTAACAGGGTGTAGAGCCGCAGGTTTCATTGACTTCCAGTAAACAACATACCCAACGTACATACACACGCGTGTCATTACCACGTCACCAATAAGTTGCATTTTTCAATTACGCTACATTTCCATTGATTTTTTTTCCGGTTTTATGCTCCACTGTTTCAGGTATTTCCCCTTTTGTGCAGGATTTTAAACTGAGTAATTAAATTTAGCCAGCTTTCGGGTGGCGGAGGGAGCTACCAGAGCGTTTGACCTGAACGATTGTTCCTCTGGACGCTGAGTTCCTCCGAGGCACAAGGCCTCCCGTTAAGGCCTGGGTCATAGGCTGCCCGCGGCTTCCGTCCTCACACGCCCACAGCATGCCTTCCGGTAAACAAACCGCTCCTCACCTCAGGAGCAGAGGGACGGCCTCCTGAGCGCTGGAATCCCCAAGGTGCTGACAAGCTCATTAAACGCACAGGATGTCATCCTTGGTGCCGGGACTGATGCAATGGCCTCTGAGGCAGGGGGCACTGCCGGGGGCGGGGAGGCATCAAGACCCGTGGCAGAGAGTGAGCTGTCCTCAACCTGATTTACTCCCCGGCACAGCAGTAAATTCTGGGCAAGCCTGGCAGCACCTAGGGCAGGCCGCAGACGGACGGGGACGCCGCCACGCTGGAACGTCTCTGCTGCTTTACACGCCGCAGGCTAAAGCCTCACTCTCTGCTGACGTTAGACAGATTAACGCGACAGGTCCCTCACCGGGCTGGGAACTTCACTGCCGTGCTGAGTCTCGCAGATAAAGTCTGGGCAGCAGGGATTTTACAGAACTGACGCACACTGGGCTTGACGGGGGAATTATGTGTCCTTACATAATGTGGCACAGGAAATTTAAATCCTCCTGCGGCCCCCAATTTGAAGAATAGAAGGATCCTCTCATAAAGCAGCTGCTGTCCGATCCACGGGCTGCCTGCCTCCGTACCTCACGTCAGCAAGTGGCCCCGTGGCCCTGCCCTTATATTCTGTCTTTCCCTGTAGAGAGCACCAGGTCCCCTATTAAAGTTTAAAAATGTACCCCTTCACCAATGCAAGCCATCTCCAGGCGGTCAAAGCTGGCAGCTACTGTCTCTATTAATAGTGTAAGATAAACAGCTCAGCATTTCCGGCACCCCACAATGTGCCAGCCAAACCCCCCCCCCCCCCCCCCCAGGGGAATGACACAAGGTCCAGGACCCTGCACTAAAGCAGAGAGAGGACACACAGAGCAGCCAGCGATACGGCCCATGTGCATTTTTAATTAGGGAAATCGAAACGCGTGACCCTACAGCCGGAGTGCCGCAGCACACAGAAGACCCAATCCAGGCTGCTGGGATCTTCAGATGTCTAATTAAAAACGTTCACGCCTCTGTCTGTGAAGCGGCGCAAGAATGAGCCCAATGTGGCCTGCAGGGGGCACCATCCGTGATGCAGTGTGTCACTTGACGGAACATCGTAACTGCGGGGGGGTCAGCCGCTGATTCGGGGCAGTGGGACGGTGAGCCAGAGTCAGCCGTGGGTGCGACTGCTTCACACACACCCCCATCCGGAAGCCAGCATTGTTAGCGAACCCCTCCTCATACTAAACATTTGGACACGGGTGTTGGTTTGAATCCTGGGTTCGGCAGAGTGATTTCACCATTGGGTGCCTGACTGTTTGATCCTGCTTTCTCAAAAAGAAAAATCAATGCTTGTTTTGACAAGGCAACTGCTAAATATGTAAATGTAAAATTACACAAGCAGGAAATGATATTTAAAAAGCAAGGCTAATGTAAAATGAATATCAATCTGAGATTCTACCACATCACTCCCCGCAAATAACAAATACTACAGGCAGCCATTAAACGAGGCGACCGGTTCAGCTTTTGGCATGGCGTGCAGGTTAGTCTAAAACACAGCTATTCAAAAACACATGAGCAAGGCGTTGCTGTCACATGAGACCAGGCCCCAGCACACTTGCTAAAGCCTTCTGGGAATATTAATAGCAGCTCTTCTCTTGTTTTCAAACAGCAGCGGGGTGGCTGACTGCGAGGGCGAACGGTGCGTGGAGGACAGAGCCAGCCATGCAGCGGGGAAATCACAAACACGCAAAGACATACCAGCAAACCATGTGCACTATTCCTGCTTAATTCCATTATTCTGGATCATCTCAAGAGCTCTTCATTATGGTGGATCCTATACTGTTCACATTGCCATGCAAAGTCTAATGGCTTCATGGTCAGGGAACTGTGCTTGTGATCAAATGGGTGCTGTTCCTAATCCTCAGCCAGCAAGGTACCCCTGAGGTATCCTGAGCGAGACACCCCCCTTCATGCTCTGCTCTACGGGTTCTAAACAGCAGCAGCCCACTGTCCTGCCACATATGGGTTAAATTCAGAGGACACATTTTTGGGGTCGCCGTGCGTCTTGTGCTGAGGCTAAAATAAGTGCAAATGTAAAGCTTTAAAATGTAAAGCTTTAAAAGCACAACATTAACACCCATGACAAGCAACTGTACATCCAATATACAATGTTTAAATACGTAGAATAAAGAGTCATATATAATTTAGAAATTCAGTGGAATTAAGGACTGATGATTGATCAGATGTGAGATTCACAGGCCTGTTAAACATCATGATTGAGAGTCATGTACTAATAGGGACAGCCAGCTTGCGATTCCCAGAACCACGGTGCCCGGTGGGAAACCGGATACACGTGGGGGGGTTGTGGCTATGGGGGGCCTCCCGTCCTGACCGCCAAGCGGGAGGGAAGCACGGCGTGCGTCACTGGGCGGCATCTTCCGGAAACCCTCCGGATTCAGGTCTCCGGCATCACGGCCGCTCGGCAAGGTCGTCAAGGACAACCGTGGATGGGGGGGGGGGGGGAGAACCGAGAAAATGGGCCAGGCGAGCTCAGCCCCTCGATGCAAAGCTTTACCAGGAGGATAATTATAGAGCTTGTACATTACAAGCACCTCTGTTCCTCATATTACTGAGCTGAGGCCCTTACAGACAGACATATGGATCGCACAACCTCGTGGGCTCAGAAGAGTGTCGCGGCTTTCGGGCAGGAGACATGTGTACAAACATAAACAAATAACCGATGCAGACCCTGGCTAACATACCTGCACACAGTCAACGGCAAAAAAATAAATAAATGAAATACATTCACACTCGAAGCACTCTTTTCACACAGAAACAACGCCATCTCAAAATACTAAGTGAGACATCCTATCCAACAGAATGTTGTAACCACGCTTGTGGCGGCCGCAAAGCCGACGAACGAGAGCAGGAAAAACGAAATACAATAATCTGGCTTGATAAAAGGATATCAGTGGACAAATTGAAAGCCTTGTCATTTACTAGCATAAAAGGCTGAATTAAATTACCATGTTGTGCGGCATCAATTTAAGTGGATCTCTTCCTGACATACAATCTGCTCTTGGACGTAAGTCAATTAAACCCTACTTTTGTCAAACGATCTCCGATGGTGCCTTTGCCCGTCTCAGGTTTCCCACAGCCATTTAGCGGACGGACTCCAGCAGGTCCCCTAGTCCCGCTACATTAGTATGCGCTACCCCGCTGTATTCCTAGAGAATCTAAGAAACGCCAAACCTCCGTCACACTCAGTTGGTACAACAGGGGTCAGGAACAATCCTGGGATATTTTTAGACTAAATCATCACTAATTATCTTTTACAAACACAGCGATGCCTGGAATTAAAGATGAGGTAAAAAAATTCACACCCTGGAGGGGCGCTTCTGTCCCGCCGTTGCCCTCTACTTGTGCACCATGATGGCTGACCTCAAGCGATCACGGCTCATCGCTACGGAGAACAATCGCCTTCACTCAGACTCGACGCCCTTGACTCAGCGCACAGTGAGCTCACTGTAGGGCCCCCGGGAGCAGTGCGTGGGGGCGGCCAGCAGAGAAATGCTGAAAAATGGCATTTCTAAGACCACGGTGGAGTAAGATTCCATGCATATCCTCTATATGCCCCTAGCCCACCAGGAGGCAGCGGTAAGCAATGCCAATCACCAGGCTTGTACTTCCTGGTATTCACACTGCAGCTATGAGCTGTGGGCAGCATGGGAGGCTGCCGGAATTTTCCACAGCATATCACACAGATACTGCAGAGTGACATGACAGAAGTGCCACAAAGTACCTGTCCGACTGTGACTTAACCAGCCTAAGAGTGCTTGTCTAAATATGAAAATGACAAGCTGCCCATTTTTAGTACAACGCATCAGACACATTTTCCCCGGCATTCCTTAAATGTTGCATTTTGCCTACTCATAAATATTCAGTGTAACTTGCGAAAGGTGTTTTAGCAGATAAAATGATTCCACCTTTAATAAACGCTTTGCATATCTAATGATTAATTTTACGCTTCTGGCTATCTGTGTGTAACAGGAGCACATGATTGTTATAGCCTATTTACGTTAGCAATATCCATAAACTGGTGAACGATGCTGATAAGCAGAGTGACAGATATTTATAACAATGACTACACATATTTATGTACCTTTAAACATTTCCTACAAGGGAGCTTACAGCCTTGACAGAACAAACCCACAGAAATCCATCCCTGGTTAGACTTGTTATGCTAAGTGATTTATGTAATACTTAATAGTTATTACTGGCTATATATCAATTAGTTGCAATTAACTATCGGCTATATAGTAAACGATGATTTTTCTTTGAAAGCAGATTAAAGTATGATCTTGAATGAGGAATGCATGCAGGAGCAATGTGATGAAGCTGTCGCTGGAATCCACTAAATGCGGCCAGGAAATCTCATGCTCAGCATCGCCTATATTATGCTGCATGCAAATGCAAATGAGGCAGAGTGAATGACGAGCGTGTAGTGAGGGGGTGCGGCAGCCGCTTGCGAGGCAGCTGGGAGGCCCCTGGGCACCGGGGCGGAAGCAGGGCTACGCTGGTACAAAGTGCCTTTTGTGCGCATGCCTTTAGCACTAAATGGTCCCCATAGACCGGTGCGGTACATCCGACACTCCATTAGACGGGAGGCTTATAAGACATGAAGGGACAACGGCCAGTTAGATCATTAATGCTATCATTGTTATAGCACCCACACGTCCACATCTGCTCATCTAATCTTCTCGTCCATGGTCTTAGAGTCTAGCAATTGTCATATTCTCAAAAAATAATAATGGTACAATAATAATAATAATCATCATCATACATGTAACAGAGAGGAAGGATCACATGACACTTACCGCCATGACCATTTCAAAGGAGTGCTTATACACTCTGACAGGAGACTGGTACTTCTGCACCATTTTCACGCTGGAGGAGCTAAAAGAGACAAAACAAAGACAGACGTCGGCGGGAGATGCTCTGCGTTTCCTTCTCGCCGCTGATATTGTCCTGCAGCCCTGCCAACTGCAGGCTCCTCTCCAAAAACCACTGTGCCTGACGCTGCCAAGGTCTGCAGTTTAACCACAGTGTTTAGCTAAACAACTGGAGCAATACTAGCACCGGAGCACTGGACATACAGGATACGTCGTTCATTTGAATTTGTGATGCCAACTTATCATTAAGTGTGTCTTAACTACGCTATTAGGAATCATGCTCAAACTGCCGCTTGTTTTAACTTAAAGAGGATGCCCAACAGCACTGCGGCTGTGGTTTCTTGTTCCTGGTGATAAGCTGCCAGGGCCGAGCTTGTCTATGGCATTGAAATCATAGAGGGATGATCTGCACTTGCTGAAACCAATTGTGCTTCTAACCCCTCCTTGCACGGATAACCCCGCAGAACTCTGTGAGACCACAAATCCCACTGCTCTCTCACAAAACTGATACAAAGGTCAGATGGCGTCCTGGTCAACGGCACGTACATACGAATAAACGGGCAACTCAACTGGGCAAGATGCTATAGTCATGTTTCTATGCATTAAATCATAGTAATACATTATAACTCCCACTCCCACTGTGGTGCAATTAACCAAGACAATGGATGTTGGAGCAGTGAATCAGTGATACTGCTGAACAAAGTCACGCTTATCCATATTTTCAATGAGGTAATGTTTGGCTTATTCTGTCCAACGTTTCTGGTGGTTCCATAATAGTGTGGAATGGAGAAGAGGACAGTACACCCTATACTGGATACAGTTACATCTGACATGAGTGTTCTAGTCCACAGGTCACATTTGTCAGTGTTGGCTTGAGAAGGGCATGGACAAGGTTAAACATGTTCTACCCCCCTTCCCCAGTTAGCTGCCCACAGTAAGCGTGACCTCCTAATCCTTCAAGATGATGATAGCCAGGGTTCATGCTAGGTTCCCCAGTTCTCTTAAAACAACTTTATACTTCAGTAAAATGCTCAATGACTTAAATTAACGCGACCGCGTGAAACTTTCCGCTTCTCGAGCATGCTTATACGCAATCAAAATAGATTATATGAATAAATATTTAAAAACTGGTTACAAAGCATGAATACTCATATTGAAAGGAAGGAATGAATAATTCTAAATTTCCTTACCTTTCGACTCCAGGAACTGGAGATACAACACATTGAGTTTATGATCCTAGCCTTTATAAGTAGGTTTTAACATTGTACATGCACACTGGATTTGTGATCGCATGTATGATTTTACAAAATACAATAAATCTCAATGTAACTCACTTAGGACGAAATGTATCGCCTTCTCCACTAAAAATAGCTAAGAAATTGATAGGTTAATTCCCAAACTTGCTATGATTGCTACAACTCAGCGCAAAGGCTATATGTGCGTGACGTGTTTTCATAATCCTCAGCCTTCACTTTATTTTCGGAGCGCAAAATAATATATACGTGTAACTTCCTTTTTTAGACAGTGAAGAAAATTGAAGTAAATACGGCGAATTGCAGTTATTGTCATTCTATTTATAAATGCGACAAAAACGGCGTGACTAACCAATAGGGTGAGGTTACAAAACATTTTTCTTTGGCTTAAAACAATACAAAATATCATGAGAAAGATACATTTATCACCTGCATTTATCACAAACGATTTTGCCTCTGTTCACTTAGAATCATGCATTTTAAAACCATAGGAGATATCTGTGCAGCCTCTATAGGTGCAGAACCAGTAGAGTAGATATAGTTAGGATCAATAACATTATTGTAACGCATTAATGCAAAAATACTACTTAAACAAAGGTCTTACCTGGCTTTAAAGGGAGGCTTTCAGGCAACATAAAATTCCTCCCTTAAATTAGGACGTTGCGGTTCACAGATGAATCATACTCATTGCAAGGTTATTTAGTATTCGTATTACTTTCGGTTTGCAGACTGCAGATTGTCAGTAAATTACATTTATTTTTTTAGGAGTTAGCTAATCTTTAGAAGCGTCTTCATTCATGACATGCTTTTCATTCATGTTAAATCCTGTTATCGGTTTATTTAACGAGAATCGTTAACACACAAAGATGAAGCCGATTCACAGTAAAGTGATACGTGCTATGCAAACATTAGATTAGGTATATATAAACGAAAAATAAATGCATGTAATTACCTAGCTTTCGCCAAATAATTTCAGGAAAGGGTCTCGAAATATGACGCATTGGACAACTAGTCAGCCATAAGAGCAGGGATTTGTTTCAGATCTTGTAACCTGCTATTGCAGCGCCTTGAAGATGTTTGCAATCTATACCCTCGTTCCTTCCTGCATTATAGTGAATGCTGAGCCCCTCCACCGGCCACCACGCTTTGGCCGCCCGTCACCGCTCAGTTTTACCGTGATGTCAGCGACAGAATTAGTCTTATTAATACCCACGACTACCTGCGCCCCCAGGCGGCCACTCCCGCGCTGTGCACTGTGGCCCGCGTCTTAAGACGAGTCCGAGCGTAATTTATATTTTATTACATTTATACGTTGATTTGTAGCATAAAGCACACGCACATATATGTAGTACTTCTGAACAAATCAATAAATGGAATAATAAAATACAAGTTCTATTCTCCCTCACAACGCTGGTCGTAGCCCATGCGGCGCCCTAGGCGAACATCACAATCAGCGTCCCACTCACCCCCCACTCCAGACAGCTACAGCAAAATAAACCTGCAGACAGTAAGAGTAAGAAAATGGATATTGTTCAATATTTCATAATTAGTACTACGAGTAAAATAACCATTATGTTATTATTAGTATTAACACTGATATTACTAATAATAATTCACTACGTAACAAATCTTTATTTTATTTTTGTTCCTGGGTATACAGCGCGTTTTCCGAATCCCTTGTGCCTAAAATAAATAGAAAATGACTCTTGTTCCACAAAATCTTTGCTTCTGTGGTCAGGACAATGATATTTTTAAATTTATCTATTTTCGTGAACATTTTCAATTCACATTCAATGCTGAGGAGACTTCCAGAATATTCTAGAGCTTTGAGAACTGTCCAATAAAGTGTACAATTGGCCAGAATTTTCTATAACTTTCTGGAAGTTTTTAAAACTTTCTAGAATTTTCCGAGGCTGCAAAGTAGCATCAATAAAAGTATAAAAGTGCTGGTGCCTGAAACAAACATTTCAGTTTATATTATTGCAAAGTGACAGAATAGTGAATACCAATATTATTTTGGAAGGCATCAAGAGGTTGCTTGCACCCAGCAAATGCATTTTGCTACGTTTGTTGACAATTTATCAAGACAAGAGCAAAAAAGTACTGGGTGAAAGCCTCTGTTGAGATGTTCGAGGCTTACATCATACTTCGGGATGCCTGTCGGGGATCAAGACAAGACATGGGCACCTCATTTCACATGCGAACATTGCAATAAGACTCTTGAAGGCTGGTACAAGGGATAGAAAAGAGCAATGAAGTTTGCTATCCCAAGAATTTGGCGGGAATCAACTGACCACTCCAGGAATTGCTACCTCTGCATGGTGGACCCTTCCAAATGTCAAAGCGGCAAGCAAGCACCTCCTGTCATGTATCCAGACATTCCTTCTTCCATCGACCCGGTACCACACTGCCCTGAGCTCCCCACTCCCACCCCTCCGGAGAGGGATCAGCCATCTTCAGCAGAGAACAGACAGTCAGACAATGATGAAGATATTGCAGATCACGATTTCACAGATTTGGCGAGGAGAGAAAGCAATACTTCCCCAACCAGAAAGACCTCAACGATCTGATCAGAGACCTTGGTCTTACAAAGTCCACTGCTGAGATTCTGACATCTAGGCTCAAGGAGTGGAACTTGGTGGATGAAGATGTGCAAGTCACAAATCAGAGAAAGCAACTACTTCAGTCACCAGAATGGGCTGTGCTTCTGCAGCAATGCGGCCGATCTACTCGAGGCAATAGGAATCACCGGTAACCCAAGTGAATGACGCCTATTCATAGACAGCTCATCCAGGAGCCTCAAAGCTTTGCTGGTTCATAACTCCCTGTGGTTCACTCTGTGCACCTGAAAGAGGACTACACCAGTGTCAAGATGTTGCTGAGTTACTTGAAGTATGATGACTATGGCTGGTAGGTCATTAGAGACTTCAAAATGGTGGCATTCCTGATGGGCCTGCAAGGTGGTTTCACAAAGTTTCTTTGTTTTCTTTCCATCTGAAATAGCAGGGACACAAGTGCACTATCACTGAAGGGATTGGCCACAGTGGACCGAGTTCTCTGTGGGGAAGAACAATGTCAAGTGGAATCTGCTGGTAGACCCTTGGAAGGTGCTGATGCCACCACTGCACGTCAAGTTAAGCAAACAATTTGTCATGGCTTTAAACAAGGAGTCAGCAGATTTTAGGCACCTCCAAGATCTCTTTCCAAAGCTGTCGGAGGTAAAGGTCAAAACTGGTGTCTTCGTCAGACCACAGATAAAGAAAATCATAGAATGTGACGATTTCACCAGGAAGCTGAACAGGAAGGAGAAAGCAGCTTGGAGCAGTTTGGTTGCAGTGGTTCATGGATTCCTGGGCAATCGCAAGGCTTGCAAAGTTCAAGGGAGCTTACTCAGAGGAGCAAGGTGAGCACTTTCACCAGGATATAAAGGACTTTGAACGTCGTTACTAAGGACAATATAATGAAAACATAATGGGGGACTATATTTGGGGGCTTGTTCAAGAAAGCAATTTGGTGTGTGCCTGCAAATCTAGAAAATTTGCTAATTTCTGTATCATACTGAGTCGTTCTGACTGTATTTGTGCATTTGCCAGCAAGTATTATTCGTTCTCTGACTGCACGTATGAACACAAAAAAATTCGCCTCCTCTGTCTCTATAAATACGATACTTTTTAGACTGTGGTCAAAAAAGCAAAGTTTGCAGTGAATATAGCCATTTTTCCATAATAATTGCTTGGTTCTTGGTCCTGGAAGTCTGTGCCTGATGTCGACCCTGTTCAGTGTCCCTGACTCTGCCTCGTGTCCTGGCCCCATGTGCCCATCCCCTCGTCTGATCTCCTGTGTTCCCTCCCTGGCCTGCCTGGCATGCCCAGAGTGCGTGCCTTCGGGGGGGTACTCTCACATCCAGCGCTACCCTGCTTGTATGATCCCAGTATTTCCCTCGAGAGCGCCAGAGGCTTGTTAGTCTTACCTCTTGTTCCTGCCCTGTTGTTCCTTTCCTCTTGTTGCTTTGCATTTACTTCCTTTGTTAGTCATGTATACAGGGGGTCCTTGGGTTATGACGGCTCAACATATGACGTTTTGAGTTTACGGTGAACACTCCCATAAAGACTTTAAAAAATGAGAAGTGTCTTGGCTTACGCCGTTACCCTCATGCTTACGGACTAAGTGGGTGATTTAGTCTGGTTGAGTGCCGCGGAAGAATAGGCAGTAACGTTTGGTATGAGTGAGGGAGTTGGTGCCCCCCAGTACGCTTACTTACGCCATTTTGGACTGTTAAAAGCGCAAGTGTTCCGGTTATGAAGAGGAAAGCCGTCACGATGGAAGTGAAATTAGACATTGTAAAGAGATCAGAAAGAGGGTGTGTTTCCACACACCAAAATTCGGGTTACGTTACTGTCGTAGGAACGGAACTGTGTCGTCACCCAAGGACCCCCTGTATTAGTGTCACTTAGTCCTCTGTCTACGTGTGTGATCCTGCCTGTTCCCTGCAACAAACACCCCTGCGAGGGCTTTACCTCAGCACAGCCTGCATAAGGGTCATCCTTCTCCTGTTGTCTACCTACTATCAATTATTGGTTTTGATGTCATTGCAACATGCTCCCCTTGTAATACCATCGTTTGACAGCCCTATTAACAATCTTTGCTCCCTTTGAAATGTTAGTCTTTTTCTTTCTGCTACATCACTTAAAATTTTTTTTTTCTTCATTATGCCCTGGTAACCTAAATGCATCCTTGACACTGTTCCCCTACCCTTCACAGGTGCCCCCAGTCCGACTCAAAATGAAATTGGCTGGCTAAGGTGCCCCCTCAGATACTGGCACCCAGGTTAACCAGCCCGGCATTCCGACAGACGTTCATGTGTGCTTGTGTGTTGCATCATCTAAACACCAGTATGAATTAAAGCTGTAAGGTGACCATGTAACCCATAATCGTGTAGAATATAACTTAGTATACAATTGCAAAACCTTATACACTCACCTAAAGGATTATTAGGAACACCTGTTCAATTTCTCATTAATGCAATTATCTAATCAACCAATC
>JABFEA020000098.1:24501561-24527887 GCA_019775915.2 Cyphomyrus plagiostoma | reverse complement strand
AGGCAGTTCTGAAGGCGAAAGGGGTCAAACACCGTATTAGTATGGTGTTCCTAATAATCCTTTAGGTGAGTGTACATGGCCAGGTAAAAATTATAAGAAATTCATGTGCATATAGATCAAATTTATCATATCATTATCTTCTCTCGGTTGCTCCCATTAGGGGTCGCCACAGGCGATCATCTGTTTCTATTCCTTCCTGTCCTCGGTATCTTCTTCTTTCACACCAACCACCTGCATGCTCTCTCCCACCACATGCATACACCTCCTCTTAGATCTTCCTCTTTTTCTCTTGCCTGGCAGACATCCAAACCAACCAAATCTCGCCTCTCTGGCTTTTTCTCCAAACCGTCCTATCTGAGCTGTCCCTGTAATATACTCCTTCCTAATCCTGACCATCCTCATCACTCCTAGTGTAAATCACAACATATTTAACTCAGCCACCTCCAGCTCTGCATCCTGTCTTTTCATCAGCACCACCGTCTCCAGCCCACATAGCTGGTCTCACTACCACCTTGTAGATCTTCCCCTTCACTCTTGCTGATTCCTGTCTGTCACAAATCACTCCTGTCACTCTTCTCCACCCAACCCACCCTGCCTGCACTCTCTTCTTTAACTCTCTTCCACACTCCCCGTTACTCTGAACATAATCCCATTGCTCTGAACACACTCCCCGTTACTCTGAACATACTCCCATTGCTCTGAACACACTCCCCGTTACTCTGAACACACTCCCATTACTTTCATTTAGCATATTATATTAAAGTTGATGCTATAGACATAGACCTGATATACTGGGATGAACTATAATCTGAATTACTAGTAGAAGTGCCTGAACATATATTCAGCTGAAGGAGCAGAAAACTGAACAGCGTATAAGCAAATTAATCATACGATGAACTCAGGCTCCACTCAGCAATTTTACCTTCTGCCATCCTACACAGAGATGTTATTTCTCTAAAATAAAGCGACCAGCACTTCCACATATACCCATAAAAGATGATTCCAGAACACTATGCAATGTCAGTTAGGAAAAAACATGTCCTGTAGCATAAAGGAGCCATTAGCTAATGGGCGAACGGTTCAGAAAAATAGCGTAGAAAAGACAAATCAGACAAAAAGATGTGAGCAGACAGGAATATAATTCACTCGTGAAAAGCAAAGCACGGTACAATATGGGAAATTAAGGCCCTGAATGTCGGTTACATAATTTACAACGTATAATTACAAAATATTTTTTGATTTTCCTTCTTCAATTAACTGTCTTTCAGTTCAGTAAATTATAGAAAACCCACAATCTCACAGCACTTAAAAAAATTAAATATAAATTAGCAATCATGGTAAAATGCAATTTATTTAAATGGAAAACATAGGCAAGTGACAGCTGACTTGAATAATACTTGTAATAAACATGGTTACAGTATCTTCTGGTAAGTTGCAGGGTTAGACCTCAAATCCATTATCTTCTTCTATTCCCTCAGAAAAACCAAGTAATTCTGCCCTTCCTAGTAATAACCACTAAAATTTTCTTTCTTGGCGAAGCACAAAGGGACAGGCTGCCAACCTTGAGTCTGTCATGATAAGCTGTGAAAAATGTGGATTTTAGAAGAACATTTACATGCACATTGGAAATGAATCGTGGCCAGTCCTTGGCACATTATTGGTTACAACCTGTTCCTGGCAAGGCAGTACTTCATTATACGGCGTACAGCATAATCTACAATGATATCTAACCATTCTCAAAAGATGCTGTGTGACAGCCTCCTTCATTCCAGCTGGCTTTTCCTGATTGCAAGTATGTGTCCATCTCATTTATTCAGAGAAGTGTAGTCATGTAAAAATCAAACTGAATTTCAGATGGTGGTAAATATAGTTTGTGGGTGGGCATAGGGAGAGAAACATCAATTTGACAGCAGCTGAGTGTCAAAACCCATCAACTCTGAATGAGTATACTAGAGTCACAGTGAGTAAAAGAGGAAATAGGGGCCGTTGGCCCAGGATAACTTTGAGGTCCACTGGAAGGAGGAGGAGCTTGTGTAATCGGGTTGCCTCTGACGCTCCTTGGAGTTTAGGCACCTGGCAGGCTTGGGAACATCTCAGTAAGACGTTTCGGCAGAGTTTGCAACATTGCAGGCCCATGTCTGGACAAACCCAAGGAACTACTTTCTGGAGTGTGGCCATGCATGGAGATGGAGAATGAAGAATGAAGGCAAACCAGCAGATAACTATTGAAAAATGGGACCAGAGGATGGAGAGGCCAGCCTTTGAGAAGGATGCCAATGACCATCTGACCATTGTAAATCATGAAGGAACCAACCAAGGCTGAGAAGGATCTCCCGTCACCTCCCACATGCATGTGGTTCTTCCTCAGTATCCCATTAGAAAAGGAATCTGCACCAGTATCATCTTTCACACCATCCCTGCTCAGAAGGCCAAAAGCCATCTCTCCATTCCACAGGACACGCCACAGATTAGCCTGCTGCCACTCCAGTCCTGTCCAGGGGACCAGATGCCATACTTCCCATCCTACTAAGTGCTCAATCTTTGCAGCCTCCATGTGGAGACTCAGTGTTATGTCTTCTGCATACTATCGCAGGGACGCTACTGGGACAAGACAAACTGCATATAACTAACTACCCATAATAAGCCTGGGTAGGACTACAGGAGCAGTGGGCCAAAGTTTGCAACCTAAGTCGTGCCTGTGTCTTGCCAGCAAAGATTGGCTTTATTAGTGCTTTTCATTGTGGATATCTTAGGGCTGAGGCATGTGTTGGAAAGGGGGTAGGGAATATGGTTCGGGAGATTAATGCAAGACCAAGAGGCAGGGTTACAGCGATCAGGTGATTGCCCAAGCCACTCATCATCAGACACAGGCACATCAGCACCTCAGCAGGGTGGATCTGGTGAATGTTAATTTGCATTACTGATAAAGTCTGAAGTTTATAGGCAATTCCCTGTACTTATTTTACTTGGTTTTCCTGTTGCTTTATGTTTGAGCCTCAAAAGGGACCTTGTAGGCTTTTCTTACAATCCATCAAGCTCCTCTGTCCAGCCTGTTTTCAGTTCATTTTTTCATTTCTTTTATTCCTGAACTTCCCAGGAACATCTCCTGATGGGTTTTTCAAAAAGTCCTGAGCAAGAAGACCACGTCTGGAGAATCTGTCGATGTGGAAGAGAGAGAAATGAGATAACAAGCTAAAATACAGTACTGGCTGAGGCAAAGTGTGTCAGCCTAGCCATTTCGAAACCACTCTTTATAGTCACACCAGTATTGACAGCAACAGTCCAATACACCAATGTATTTTTTGACCACTACCCAACCTTGTTTGGCTGGCCAATACCTTGCTGAGTTGTTTAACTAGGTAAATGAATTAGCTTAGCTGGTGGTGAAATTTAATAAACACATGGAATGGCTAGGGTGCCCCTGAGGTGAGGTTTGGGAACTGAAGCGGTGTTCATCTAGACATCCAACTAGATATAAGTAATGTTTTGGAGAATAGAAGAAATCATTTTTATTTTATATAGCGTTACTGTTGTTTTCCATATGTTATAATGTGAAAATGTGTTTTTTTCTACGACCCAGATAAATAGCCCTAAATAGATAAATAGCCCTAAAACAGAATTATACATCATTAACCAGTTAACAGAAAAAGCATGTGAAATTACAGATGGTACGAGGCAAGAACAAGCAGTAACTCTTAAGTGTTCTGGAATGTTCCATGTAGATATTTTCTTCAAAATGTTTTTATTAACATTGGTCCATTAAAAAAGCACTGTCATTTTAAAGAGAAATTCAGCTAAATACATTGCCTATGACAAAAGATTTAAATAGGACACACGACAAGAGACACAGAGTGTGAGTCTCTGCTGGAATGAATACAAAGATAATCCCTGCATGGAGATGCCAGCAGAGCATAGATCTGCACTGGGCTCTGCCCTGATATAAGCTGCCAGTCCAGCAGTGAGTTACTGGGCAGAATCTGTAAACTGTGCATGCGAGCTACTGTAAGAGCAGAATTGTAATGTAACTGACCAGTTTCCTGTTTGTACATAAAACACGACTGCAGAGAAATGAACCCCACAGAGGTAAATAACTTTCCTGAAGAATACACCAATATACTAATCAAAATGAACCACAGATCTACAGCAAGTACATCTGATAGGGAATAACTGCAAAATGTTTGAAATATGGCAATTCAGTCTGTATAAGTTATACTATGATAAATATGAGTTTTTTACCTTTAATATATCAGACAGCCAGACTATATATAAATATCAATTTTAAAATCAATCTAGAGCTACATGTTCATCAGGGGATTTACCATGATGGATTAGTCAGCTGACAGAGAACCACCCAGCAGCACCACGCACACACACACACACACACACACACACAAATACTGACAGGCACAAATACAGACTCACACACACACACAAAAACACTGACAGGCACAAATACAGACACACACACACAAAAACAGACAGGCACACACACACACAAACACTGACAGCCACACATACAGACAGACAGACACACACACAAAAACAGTGACAGGCACACATACACACACGCACAAAAACAATGACAGACACACACATGCACACACACAAACACACTGACAAGCACACATACACACATACGCACACACACACACACACACACACACACACACACACACACACACACACACGTGCTCAGGATGTTATGCATCGCTCTCCGTGGCTATGGATTTGAGAGCTTAATCTCTTCCTGTCAATTAGTCTTTATTAGGAAAGCTTTGAAAAGACCAGCATGTCAGCCTCTCCTTATACGCTGGTTAAAAATGGCTCTCAGTTAAGACATCCGTCTTGCTGACAATGATATCAGTGCAGCTACAACAGTGGGCAGAGCACTCGTGACTTGAGATACTGCCTCGAGATACCCAAGGACACAAACACGACAGCCTGCCTTTAACTGGCATTCTGCAGAAACTCACGACAGCTTCTCACATCCAGTAGATGGCTGAACTGTCCTTAAAGCAACAGCTAGAGATCAAACAGTAGGCACAATAAGTGCATGCTGACCAGTCATCTCGCTATGTGCATGGCAGGAATAACCAGGCCTATCTGAGCTGCTAAGTGCTCTTTTTGATTTATAAGGCTATTCAGGAGTGGTATATATTACATTAAACCTAGCTTCAGTTGTGATATCTGGGGTTATTCTGCAAGTTTATTTTGGATATAGACTTTAGACTTGGTGTCTTACAGCAGTAGACAGCTTCTAGATGGGGCAGAATATCATTGCTTGCCAACTCCAGGAGACTAAGGTTAACATAGCAATCTATGCTAATGTCAACAATATTTTCAAACACTCTGCAGGAAAGCATCATAAAAAAGCAAAAATTTCCAGTGATGAGATACTGAAATATTATCCCTTAGAAAACAGTGAAAACCAGTACATAAACAGCAAGAACATAAAAACATAAGAAATTTACAAATGAGTGGAGGACTTTTGGCCCATCAAGCTCGTTTAGGGTGAACTCAACTAATAGCTCAGAACTGTTAAAATCTTATCTAGCTCTGATTTAAAGGAACCCAGGGTTTTAGCTTCCGCTACACTAGCAGGAAGACTAATCCATACTCTAACTACACACTGTGTAAAGAAGTGCTTCCTCAAATTTGTGTTAAAATGTTCTCCCACTAATTTCTACCGGGAATTAGCATCACCTCCCTTGACTTAAACTCCACACACAGAGAGATGTAACCCAACATCCTATTGGCCTTTTTAATTGCTTCCCCACACTGGCAAGAGTGGGACATGGAAGCATCAACATACAAATTGAGGTCTTTCTCATAATCAGCTACCTTTATTTCAGTGGAACCTATAAAATATTTGCACTTTATATTTCTGCTCCCCGGATGGATTACCTTACATTTATCAGTCTTAAATTTCATCTGCCAGGTATCAACCCAGTCAAGATCCCATTGTAGCTTCTGTGCTGCTAGTTCAGTATCTGCTACGCCACCCACCTTGGTGTCATCTGCAAATGTAACCAGTTTACTGTATGTATTGGTGTCAATATCATTAATGTAAATTAGGAACAATAGTGGTCCTAAAATTGAACCTTGCAGTACCCCACTATGAACGCAGGCCCCCTGTGACATTGTGCCTATAATAACTACCTGCTGCTTTCTGTCCGTTAACCAGTTTTCGATCCAAGCCGCTATAGCTCTTAAAATCCCTGCAGAGCTTAATTTGAGCTTAAGCAGGAAAATCACTCCCACCTGCCACGTGTTAGCCCCTCATTAGTCTTTGCACTATAGTAGGCCTATATAAACCAGTACATAAACAGTAGGCCTATATAATGAACACAGTATTTACTGTTTGCAAGGTAACTGGCTAACCTGTGACCAATCTGGTTAAGGGCTGTATCTCACACTTCAGAGTTTAAGACCCACCATACTTGTGCCTTTAAGAAATGTAAACAAAATGTCAAAAAAAAAAAACAACAAATTTGCAAATAAAAATTTTGGGTCCTGGTCTATGCACACACTGTTCTGCATAGGGTGAACAGATCCCACATCACATATGCTCACAAAACAATAATGACATGATAAAACTTATTGATCCCACACCAGAGAAATTTACTTGTTAAAACAGCCAATTAAAACAGAAAACAAAAAGCTATAACAATAGAAAAAATTACAAAAATTATAGAAATTTGTATACAGTTACACATATTGTGCATATGCAGTGGATATCGCACAGATGCAATGAGCATTCATGTGTAATAAACACTCAGTACCTAAAAACGGAGGTATATTAAAATGGTAAATCGAAGTCAAAGGTGTTAAAGGTATATCAATAAAAGGCTTGTGTCAGTTAAGTGGGATAAAAGTATGACACTAATCAGATAAACTAACATCCTTTAAAATATATCTGTAAGTGCCATGCAGTGCTACTATGGTTAAGTAGTGCTGTGCATGGCGGATTCATTTGATTTCTGTACGCAGCTGCATTCTTAGGTCAGTGTTACCGATTTTGCACTGCTGTTGTCAGTATGCCAACTGACTAACTACGCAGGCTGAGCCAGGAGTGAAGACTCAGCAGGAACACTTGGGAATTAGGGCTGCACCTATGATGATTAATCTAGCAATTATTTTTTCGATTAGTCAACTAATCTAACAGCAATTTATTGGATAACCCAATTTAAAAAATGTGACTACTCCATAAAAAAATCAGACAAAATTAAATAGTCATACCCCTGCCCCTGTCATGGCAGTAAGAAGCCATACCTGTTACTCATTTATCGCTCTTGTCTTGCCTCTTGTTCCTAACCCGTGTGTGGAAATCACTCCCATCTGCCTCTCGTTAGCCCCTCATTAATCTTTGCACATAAGGACCTGTTTGTCTTACCATCCCCAGTCCAGTCATTAATGTCTGTCCTCCTGTTGTCTGTGTCCTCACCTGTTCCAGTCTGTCAGTGGACTGGTTATATTACCCAAAATTCAGGGAATACAATGAACTTTTTTGTTGTGGGGTGTAACACAAAAATATGCTGCCAGTATGGTTTGTTGCGACTGCGTCGCTGCTCATTTCAGGGGGTGGGTTTGACATTGCTGGTATTTGTGACAGTAGGCACTTGCATGGTGTAGGGTCAGCCTAAACAGCCAAATGACAGCCACACCACTCACCGCTTCTCGACTTGTTTAGCCACAATACCTCTTTTCTAAAACGCTACGACAATATGATTGGCTGGAACTGAGTTTGTTTCTATGATGTGATAGGCTGTGTCTAGCAAACAATGTTCCTGATAATTTATCAAAGTTTCTCATTTTCTTATTGTTTTATTTTCTATGATAGTACAGTAAGTGTACATATTCATATCATCTAGCCCTAAATCATACCATTATATGTGAGAAGATAAGGTTCTGTACCACATATCTCTAGCTGTACATGTATTTCTGAACTCTGGAATCATGTAGAGCTACACTGGTGGCCCATAGAGGCTCTTGTACAGGTAGAATTGTGTTGATAAGTACTATTGTATTATTATTGATGACTTATTTTGTTAATTTGCACTCAGCCCAATCCCTGACATCCTACTAGGGGCCTCTGAGTTAATTATTAGGTTTCCTTTTTTTAATTCTTTATAAAACCATCAAAGATATAATGCTAGGTTAAGAATCATGTAATTTTATGATATAATTGGAGTGAAAGAACACTGAATAATCTCTATGATCAACCTGATCAACATAATAATCTTCTGAAATATTATCAGGACACCACCTATGGAATTCTAGACGTATAATTTTCTGTGATTGATAATCTAAGGGACTTCTCTCATTATCCAGTTGCCCCGGCTGTAGCCCATCAGGCAGTACTGAGCTTTGCAGATGTGGAGCCCTAGGCAAGCATTATGGCGCTGGGGACAGAACCTGCTGCTCTCGAGACCCTTGTGGGTGTCCCTGATCTCTTAGAGAGCTCGGAGAGGAGAATCTGTTGAGTTCAGATTTGCCTCACGCAGTTTCCTAACATTCCTTCTTCCCCAAGAGCTCTGGTGTTGCCAGCCTTACTTGTGACTTAGCAGAGCCCATTAGCTAAAGTCATTTTGCCACTCTGCATACCAAGACTGTTGCTAATATCTTTTGGAAGCTGCTGTATTTTTTTTGGTGTTCCTGGGCCCACCCTCCTAAGGTAGGCCAACTGCAGACTTTTCCTCTCCTGCCCCGGGGTGTTTTTAGTCCCGTTTGCTCCTCAGCCAAGCCCTTTGGCTGGACTCATTTCCTCTCTTTGCATCCAGAGACTGTCTGTTGAGAATAGCTGTTATTTCTGCAGCTGGTTGGTGAAAGCTCTTACGACAGACCAGCAGTGGGCTCCTCCTCACGTGCCCCATCTCCTCTCCGGAGTGTGCCCAGACCCTCTCGATCTTCACACGCTGCTCGCCCTTTGGCATATCAAGCTCCCGCAATGTGGGAGGAGATTTTACTTTTTCTCCCACCAGCTGTACTGCCTCTCCCAGCAGTTCTTCCTTCTTCATCTTGTCTTCTGCTGCTTCATCTTTTGATAGTATTGTTTCAATTTTCTTCACTGTTGCTCTAATTTTGATTTTGAATTCGATTTTCTCAATGCTGCTGTCCTCCATTGTTTGAAATGAAGAGAATTAAGAGAAAAGAACTTCATAGGATTCCAAAGAAGATGGAATCTCACTGTTTTTCCTCACCGTGTCGTTGTGGCTAAGTAGAGACGCATGCTGCTGATCAAACCATCGATCATGACTAGGGTTGCCGCTTTCAATTTTAAAAAGTTAGGGAAGCCACTTCCCGACCTCTCAAGGTCCCCTACAATAAAATTTCCTGGGATTAAAGGGGGGTCAATTGTGAGTTTGGAAAATTCAAGACAGGATGCAACATTTTATTTTTTCAATACAGGGCAACTGCACTATATACAGGATAGGTGCAAACTCTAATCCTCATGTTTACGAAAACATGTACCGGTAATTGCAAGAATATATCGACATGTTCCTTTTGCACAAAAGAAACAGAACAAAAATGAACCATCTTATTTACAGTATATACACAGTATTAGCTGCAATCAACTAGAACAGTATTCACAAATCAAAAAATTTTTACCTGAAATTTTACTTTTTGGCTCTTTCTCTGGCCGATTCTCCCATGCATTTAAGTAAAAAAAATGTGTGGCTGCACTTTTTTTTAACTTAAATGTATTTTCCCATGAACTTAAGTCTGAGGTTTACGCACACTTAACTGTTATTTATACTTATGTGTAGAATCTATGCCCTACCCGCGTACCCTACACCATAGCCTACTGTATGTAGCCTGACACACACCTCCCCAGCAATGTACCTATACATAGCGGTGATGTGGAAGACAGCACCTGTGACTGGTCCACTCTGTAGCATCATTCTTCCTTCTATGCAGATGTTTTTTGTTGTCTGTTATGAATTGGGAAGATTTTATTGTGGGATTTTATTGTATTTAGCTCATTAGTAGCCAGTTGTTGTTGGTTGCAGCCATTCACGCTAGGGATGCACAATACTGGAAAATTTCAGATATCGCGGTGTGATA
Source organism: Cyphomyrus plagiostoma (assembly GCA_019775915.2). Classification (NCBI taxonomy): domain Eukaryota; kingdom Metazoa; phylum Chordata; class Actinopteri; order Osteoglossiformes; family Mormyridae; genus Cyphomyrus; species Cyphomyrus plagiostoma. The sequence goes on along the minus strand of JABFEA020000098.1, from coordinate 24,517,822 downwards.
CTTTTTGTGATAAATACAGTGATATTGATAAAGAAAAAAAGAGTTCAAAATATATTTCTCACCGGCCCAACTGAGTAAATTTAACAGTAAGGACAGAAATTGTAATGATTGGCTCAGAGAGCTCATGCAAAAGCAGTAGCGGTAAACTTTAAATCAGGACTGGAAATTTATGACTACTTATGGTTAATGTGTTGTGTTAATTTTAAAGTCATACTGCGTTATTATTTCTTTGGTCGAATTCATGCACGTCACATTTTGATACTCAAATGGGAGCATAGTATGAGCAAACATTTTTAACTGAGACCTATAACATTCCTTCCTCATTGTAAACAACATGAGAATTTAGGTCTTGGCATTTCACAGAATCCCAGAATTCAAAGAACAATTTTTAAGCACTTTTTTTATCCTAAGTGACTGATGGGAGAGTAGAACCCTTAGAGTACCCCATTGCCGTACCTACAAAAAACCAAGGAATACTGGTGAGCAAGTCATCTTATCTTTCCCGATGGCTGAACTCATGTTTTGATGGTTAAATGTGTTTAATTACTCTCCTTTCCAGACATACTTGGAAACACATACAGATGTGAAGAGACAATTTCCTTTTTACACTAAATTTTAAGCACGGAATACTCCAGAAAAATTCAAAATATTACCAACTGGTGAATTTATTTATTGACAAACAAACAAACAAACACACACATACAAAAACACACACACTCCAGGTATTCATATCTTTGTGGGGACTCTCCATTAATTTCTACGGACATAACCCTAATCCCAACAATGACAACCTTAACCCCTACCCAGCCCTAACCTTAACCATAAGTAACCAAACAAAATACAGGGCTTTTGGCATTTTTAGTTTTTTTGATTACATTCACATTCTTACATTGTTGGGGAACCTGAAAAAAATGTCCCTTCAAGGTAAAAAGTTACAGGTTTTTATTACATCGTGGGAACATTTTTCCCCACATTGTAATAAATACAAAACCACACAAACACACTATTGGATTTTGCCCTACATTTCAAATCTCCGACACAGTATGGTGAAAAACTAGGTCACATCCTTGGACCCAATATCAAATAAAAATTAATGAAAATTTTTAATTGCTATGACAATGTTACTTGGCTTGAAAGAAATAAATACAACGCCAAACTTACTCAGCAAAGTCTCCATGGGTCATACTGCTGTCCTTCACATCACCTGCTGCTTCTAAATGAAAAAGTATATTGGTAATTAATGTTTCAATCAATTACAGCCTGCAACTAGTGATTCAAAAAATAACATGGCAATATAGCAAATAGTCTAGTCACACGTCAAAACAGTGTCAGAGGGCAGAAAATATTGAGGGTGAAAGAGGTGAATTAAATGAGTCAGGAAGGGAACTGACAGTGCTGCAATGGAATAACTGACGACGCAGTGGAATGTCTCACCATCCTCAGTGCCCGGGGAACAGACTCGCTCCACCAGTGCTTTGGCCTCAGCAGCCAGCCGTCCAACAGGCTCAAGAATGGATGGGGAGACGCTGGAAAGCACAGAGACACACACGCCCCTTAGCATACTCCTGGAGGAGCATCCCCCCCCCCCCATGTCCACGCTCTGGGGAGGGACCGAACTGCACACCAGCAGTAGAATTTCATGCAATACGCAATTGTGCATTACCTGCCATTCTCCGTCCCAAATAAGCTGGATGAGGAGAGCACTCGGAAAACGTTCTGTAATGTTAAGAGAAGAAGAATTGGTTATGACAGTTTCCTCTTCGTTTCTGTCCAAGATGTGGCAATTATGATTTCTGTGATGTTCATACGGTGAAGAATATGATCCCATCAATATGTTCTTATGTGGACATAACTCACAGTGGAAACTGTGGTGATGGCAGGTTGACAGAAAATCCATGAGAATGAAGGGCAGTGATTCACTATAGCAAGACTATACCTTTCCTTATGCAGATATCCCAACGGACATTACGGCATGCTTACCCGTACAAATCCCAAGAGCTCTCTGTTGGAGACCTCCAGATGTTTTCTCCTGAGTTCAGATTTCTTTAGCTGGCCTCCCATGATTGAAAGCCTTTTCTTCAGTACAAGAACATCCTCCTGAAAGAATCCAACATTTTATTAAGTGTTCACAGACCTTTTTATTCCAAATTTATACTATTCAATACTACTAAATTTCCAAAATTTTAGGATACTTTACATTTTGTCCAATCAATCAAAGTATTTATCTGAAGGACCTTAAAGCACACACTGGCAAAATGCCAGAGGTATTTTTACTGACTCATGTGATCATTAAACAAATATATTGTATTTCAAGTATTTGAAAATGAAGTTTTCAAGTATATATTTGTTGCCCGCAAATATTTCCTTGAGTGAAACATAAACATATAGTAAAATCTAAGAAGTCTATTATTGTAGCTTTCACAAGACATGATTACAAAATGCCCCTGTTGAGATAGTGACCCTCCACAAAAAATAGTAACCTTTAAAGGTTTAACACCAAACACCCTTCCAGTGACTAGATCCTTTATCTATGCGGTCACAGTTCTCTAAAGACTATCCTGCCAGCTCTATCAGGTTATGATGTCGTGTGCAGTGAAGATTCCCACCTGAACGGCCATAAAAGATGGCACCCCTCAAGGTCTCTCCCTACCTTGGGAGCGTCCCTTCCCGGTCGGTGCTGCTCCCCCGTCAGCTGCTGTTTCAGGTCCTTGATCTCCGCCTCCAGAAGCTGGATGGCCTCCTCGTAGTCCTGCTCGGCACTGTTAGACTGCCTCTGCACCACCTCTGCTGCCGGCTCCTTGCTCTTCAAAGCCTTGCTCTCCCCAGACGAGGTCTTAACTTTCTACAGCACAAACCAGCAGGAGGCGTCAAACCTACCTGTGACTGTGAATCATTTCCATCGAGTGCAATGGGTCTGTTCTGGACATCGGCACAAATAATGATTCCATGTAATCGACACCTTTTGCACCTCTACCAAGTCAGAATTCTTCTATCCGTCAAACTTGCTTGTTGCCAGAATACCACTAGATGGCAGCACGTAATCATTAGCCCTCCTTCTGTGACTCAGTAAAACTGTCATAGAAACATAATAAATGAATTCAAGACAGCACCCCTTTGAAGTCTGTTCTTGCAGTGCTTTTAGTTCTTTAGTAACTCCTGTGAAATATTTCGTATTAGACAAAGGTTTGAAATTAAGTAAGATTACTGTCCCCCAGAGCCAGATTTTATGGATTTAGTCATTCCTCACTTTAGAACATAATGATGCTCACATGTAGGATATTTGCATATAAAATCTGTGTTAAAATGACCATTACCTTTTTAAAATGACCTTAAACTCTTTGAAAAACTTCAAATGTCAGACAAATCTATAGTCCTAATGGAATGGCGATTAAACATGTTGGCCATCAACACAGGCCTTTCTTTAGCTAGACATTGAGAGAATACAAGTTTCCCTATATATCATTTCTGCTCCATCCCATAATGTTATTGCTATGCCTTGTGTCCTCCATTTAACTGCTAGGAGGGGTTCAACTGAATGGAACGGCCTTTGTGACCGATCGGAAGGTCGCTGGATCGAGTCCGGCTTCGGCAGAACAGTCACATGTCTGTCAGCCATCGAGCGAGGCCCTTAACGCCCAGCTCTGTGGGCACCATTGTAGGTGGCTGTCCTTCATTGCCAAGCTTCATCTCACCTATATGTGCGTCAGGCAGAACAAGACGGCAAAAGCACAATTTCCCCACGGTGATCAAAAAAAAGTGTCAAGATAATCATAATATCATTGATCTATTGTTGTGATTGATGGAGGCAATGGTAGTGGCCCATTGCTTTACCTGTTTCACTTGCTGATGTGATGCCAACTCGGTTTTAAGTGGATTGAATCCCTCAGGGACGCAGCTGATTGCAGGGTCAGGGATCTGTGTTGAATAGCATGAACCGTAAAGTAAAGGAAACCGCTTGTTAAAGGACACACCGACTGCCGAGACGGGTAAGGGAGGTGCTTATTGCTGATTATTACTGCATGCACATTTGATTTAAGCAAAATAGGGTTCCTGGGAAGGCTTGAGATATGGCCACAATTGGATAAGGGATACTTGCTTAAAGTACAACCTTTAGAAGCAATTTCGATTATTTGTTCTCAGCATGTACAGTACTTAAATGTAGTAAAAGACGCTTCATGAACCATTTGTTGTATTTTTTGACCCCACTAGATGGCGCTCTTGGTTTGTTTTGGGGTATACCGTGAGCCCCTTTCTAAACATAGTGTACCATCTAGGGGGATCAGATAATACAGACTCCAGATAATACTTGAATGACTTTGGGAAATATGTTCAACAAGTAAGGTTTAGAGGTGTTAATCAGTCACCCCACAGAGGCATCCGAAATAATGTACTGACACAAAAACAAACAGCTTGGTATGTTTTACCGGAGAGCAGAAGGCGGATATATCCATCAGGCTGGCTGCTTCATGGTAGGTGAACATGAATGGTCCTTGGACTAAACCCGCTGCTTGCAGTTTGTCCAGTAAAATGTTCCGGGTGGCTTCCGCAAAGTCTGCCCCAAAAAGATACATCTGTCAATGCACCACATTGTTAAAAAGACTCTCATATCACAAACAGCAGGATCTATAGTAGTCTAGGGTGTCTGATATATTTTTTTTTACTTAAAGTTCACTGAATGTTCAATGACCACATGACATATTTGATTGTGTGTCAGTCTGAATTTAATAAACCAAAGTCATTAGTAAAAGAGTCTTAAAAATTGCATTAAGCCAAATGTTAGGAGTCATTAAATACCCACTTCTAATATTTTGAAATGTTTTGTTCCACTACATTAACTCATTTTCATTATTAACTAATTTTCAACCCATCGGCATTTGCCATGTAATTACCGATTGAATGCCATCTAAAAATAAATCTGACAGGTTTCTGCGGGCAGAGCTGTTGTTTCATGCCTGCAGAGCTGTTGCTTCAAGCCTGCAGAGCTGTTGCTTCAGGCCTGCAGTCTGCCCAGCTGTGTAGAAGCTGTTCACATGCCTTCAGTATTTTGAGTAGGTTGCTGCTGGTTTCCTCCCACTAACATTTATTGGTGATAATGGTGTCCCCAAGTCGCTTGTGGCATGTGTGTGCCCTGGGATCGACTCCCCCCCCCACCGCAGGGTATCCCCTGCATTTTGGCATATGCTGTGATGACCGGCGCTGTGAAAGCAGCTCCATACCATAAGATTAAATAAGCGGCTCTGAGTGTTTGTTTCCTTCCGGGGAGCAGAGGAATGTTTCAGAGGGTCCGCCCACACACGACATGTAATGTTACTCCGGTGCTAAGAAGAGGCCCCAGCACAGACAGGGAAGTAGTTTCATTTGCAAGCAAAAGGCGTGCAGGCCAAATTCTAAGTGATAAACTCCCCTGGCTAAAAAAGAGCTCCCTGTCTGTGTAAATACACTGGCTTTACAGCTGTGAGCTCACAGTGAGGGTCCTCTTTCTCAAACTCACCCCCATAAGCCACAGTTCCTTGGGGGTCTGTTACCAAGCACTGTCTTAATTTCTTCTTCTCTTCTTCTGTGACCTCTAAACCCAAATACCTTAGTGCCTGTAACACACAATGCCATAATATTCACTGCAGACATAATTATCCTGACCGATTTACTGTAATATTTCATTGCTTTCTTTTATTCTCCACAAGAGGGCAATACAACACCAGCATCACGTAGTTTTTTAAAAGGAAGTAAATCAAGTCCCTCTTACATGTAATATTAAAGTTAATATCAAACCTTTAATAGAAGCTTTAAAAACACATTTACTGATGAAGAAAATAAATTACTATATTTAGAAACTTCTTTGAATGACTGTTAAACTAATCTTTCAATATTGCCTTTCTTTCTCTTTCGATTACATTGTGACACAAATGACCAAAGTTTTAATGTTTTTCTAAATACAGGGTACATTGAATTTCCATCCAACATTAAATTGCTCTCTACTGAAACATAATCCTATCAATGGTCAGTTAGATTAGGGTCAGGCCCAGGATTAGGAGGATCAGATTAAAGCACTACTTCACAATCGAATGAATACATAAATCAAATAATATTGAGGGTTGTAGGTTCTACAGCATCCTTTGTGTCTTTGTAAACAAACAACCTGCAAACTGCTCAGAAGACTGATCCATGCAAGACTGTATAGATTCTTATATAACCTACCAAGTGCAGTTTGTCTGATCTGAGGCGAATGTGTGGATCGAGGGAGATCTTGGTCTTAGTCGAAATGCCTGTTTCCAATGCTGAGACAGATCCTGGACAGAAAGAATACAAACAGCAAATGTTTATAAACCCATGTGCCATCCGAATGGCCCAGGATGCGACCCTCTGCTGCGTTTAACTCATCTTTGTTGCTATAAACAGCCAAATATTATTCAACTGATGCAGGAATTCGCATTTTAAGGAATAGTAAAGAGCCATGTAACTGATCAACTGTGGAACTTAAATTATACAGACAATCATCTTATGAAATTAAGATGGCCTGTTTTCTTCTTAGAGATGAAATCTGACCTAATGCAATGAATTGTACAGAATTAAGGTAGAGACCTTCTGCCGCATAAATAAGACCCTCATTAGGTATTAGAACAAGCATCCATGTCATAGAGAAACAGAGTGATGTTCACATTTTCTCTCTAAAGTACAAATTCTCATTGAACAGGACTTGATAAAAACAAGTCATGCCTTATCCCATTCTCAGCTAAATGATTGATACACTAGTAGTACAGGAAATGATGCAGGGATTTCCCGTCTGAAGGGAATGAATGACTGAGCTGTACAGATGTGCTTTTCTGCATTTTTCATGGTGGGGAAGGTCACAGGCAGCAGGTGAATATAACAGATGGTCCAACGACAGTCTATAAGCTCCAAAACAATAGGCTGCAAAGCGAGATCTTCAACACTTTTTCAGAGGTACAGAGATTATGTGTATCGAGTCTGGAGCTTAAAGAAAGACACAGGTAACAAAGGACCTCAGCAATCTCACCACCTATGAGCTACAGTCAAAAGTCAGGAGGGCGTGCAGTGTGAAATGCACCATGCAGCGGGAAAATGAGATTATGATAAGCAGCAGGAGTCTGTTTTGCGTTATAAGGTGGTTAAGAAGAATGACAAATGGCATAGCAATTCAAGTTGTATCACAGAACTTGGAAAAGGCAGGCATTTGCCAACCGCCAGGATAAGTGTGTGTGGATTACCAGACTTATGAATGGATACCACACTGATTCGTGCTACAGATAAATTTGGCTTTACTGTGTTTAATTCCTAATCCATTATCCTGAGGTGCTTGCCATAGGCAGATTATATATAAATCAATTTACATAAAAAAATAAAATTGCAGTTCATATTTGGAGGAAAAATACAACATAGAAAAGACAGCATCTGGCCCTGAGGAGTCGCCCTGCTTAGTGTCCCAGTCTGCCTGGGACAAACCCACCCCCATGACCCTGTACTGATTGCGTAGCTGGAAGTTAAATGCATGGAAGAATGGATAATATTTTTATCTGAAAAACTTATATAAAAATGCCATTTCAAAGACCCCTGACTGCATTTGCATTACACTGATTACTTACGTCAGCAATTGAACACCATAATGGCTGTCAGCATATAGTAATGGTTTATGGATTAGTTGCCAAAACTCTCACACTGTCTGCTACTTCCTCATCAAATCAAATCAAAGTTTATTTATCAAATGCAGATCTGTTATAGAAAATAGTTGTAGATGCAGAATTCCCTGTAGTAAGTGATTGTTTTACATAAAGGAAAAAAGCTATTGTGTCCCGTAAGTCGGAGCCAGCTAATTTAACCCAATCAGTGCCTGTACCTATGCCGCTGAGCATAGATACCCACCTGCCCCGACACACAGTGTGAGGTATTGTCGCCCTGATTAGCCTTACTGGCCACTCTTACCTTGTCCTGTGTCCCTCCCTTTTTCCTCTGCCTTACCTGTTTCAATTTCTCCTGATCCCCGTCTCGCTTGGACCTGTCTGTTGATCTTGTGACCTTGACCTGTCTGCCTGCCAGTTTAAGTTCTGTCTGTCTGGCTATTCCAATAAACTGTGTTTCTCCTCATACTGGCTCTTTGGGAATTTGTCCTCCCCGCGTCTGATATAAGTAAAACAGTGCTATGAAAATGGTAACGTGACAATAAAATAAAAATATGCAAATTGTCTATTCAAATGGCCTGATCAGCTATTGAGTAGAGTCACTGCTCGCAGGTGGTAGGGCCTGATCGTCTGTGTTCCCTGATGTTCCAGTTGTGAACGCAGTTTGTGGCTGGCACAGCTGGGGTCCTTGAGCAAAGACCAGACCTTCATGAGGCAGATGTCCTGTATGTCAGGCAGGTTATGACCACTGATAACATGGACTGTACAGGATGTGGGCTCACATGGGGAACTTTGTGAGGTAAGAACAGGTGCTGCCATGCTGTTTATGGTTTTGCAAAGTTATGTGGTGACCAAGACAGGTCCCTGGAAATGTCGACCCCCCGGAACCTGAATCCGCTCACTCCCTCCTTTGCTGCCTCATTGGAAGGGCGCATACACACTGGTCCATTTCAAGTGGAAGTCCACAATCACCTCCGTACTCTTGCTAATGTCTCATCCCTGTAGGCCAGTGTCTCTCAAACCTGTCCTCAGGGACGCCCGACTTTCCACGGTTTTGCTCCTTCCCAGCTGTCAGGGGACTGGGAGCCGCCTAGGACTCCCTGTGGACTGGCTTGACACTGTTGCTGGCAGTCTCATCACTATTGTGGTGATAAGGCCGGTGAATATTGTGCCATCGGCAAACTCAACAATGAAACTCGAGTCATATTTGGCGACACAGTCATGCTTGAATAAGGAGTGGAAGTGACCCAGTGTTTGCAGTTAGGGCAGAGGAGTTGTCACTGTCCACCCCCACCACCCGTGGGTGTCCTGTCAGGAAGTCAAGGATCCCATTACATTGCAGGGCTTCCTCAGCTGCCATTGTTCAGATATGTTAACTGTGCAGGGTTCAAGCTGTTGGGCAGCGAAGAGGAGATGCGTGCTTTGATTAGTCCCACGAAGCACTCCATCATGGGCACAGGAGAGCTCAAAAAGAGGAGCCCACCATTGTCCTAGGTACCAAACTCAGTTCAGTTTCTCATGTAAGACCAACCACCCAGTAACAAAAGGCACAAGGCAGGGGACACGCTGGATTGGATGCCAGCCCATCCCAGCGCACACAAACACCCACACACAGTCATACACTATGGGCAACTTAGAGATGCTAATTAGCCCATTTTCTGCATTTTTTTTCATGGGAGGAAACCAAAAGATTCATTTACTTGACCTCTTGTTATGGGGGCTGGGTGTTTTTACACGATGTTTAGGCAGACTGTGAAAACACTAACAATGCAAAAATTACAGACAGTCACTAATTATGCTGACAGTGGGATGCAGTAAATATTTCCATAGAAGAAAATGTAGTGTAACTGGATGAATAATCACTGTGTTACCTGGAACAAAGGCGCTAGAGGGGTCTATGTCAGGAGCAGAAGGAGGCACGGGTTCGAGGTCTTCCGGCTGCCTCTGTGAAACAAGATGCGTGCTGTTATACGCCCAGCAAATGTACAGATGGACATTGGAAGGTGGGATGGTTACCTCCGGGGACCTGGCTGGTGTCTTTACCTGCAACAGACCACACCCATCCTCCGCAGGCCTTTCACTGTCTCTGGCCAGACAGTGACTGCTAGCAAGAGGCCCTCTGGCAGGGATGAAGGCAACCTCCACTGAACCCTCCTGCCTATCAATGTCAGGCGGAACATTCCAGAAGAAAAGCAGGGAGGGTTAGGCATAGCATTTACATGTACTTAATTTAGTAAATGCTTTAATCTATTTTATATATATATACTGTATATATATATTTTTTTTTGTTTTGCTTTTTGTTGGATTACATGAGGGCTGAGTATGGCTTGTTCCACAAATGATGAGGAAAGCTGACATCTCATCTCAAAAATAACAAGAAATGGATAAAATGCTCCCGTGTATGTTTTGTAAATGTGCCCTTCGGGTGGGGGTGAGGGGTCTCCTTGAAGGGCCCAGCCATGAAATTCCTCTGCTGTTACATGCCGGCGTTCTGCTGGTGTGCAGGTGGCAGACCGGCACCTGACTTTGCTGAGGGTGTTCCTGGCCTCTTCATGAGTCACGCCGATCAGAGACTCTTTGTTTATGGCGATCAGCTGGTCTCCTGCTCTCAGCCGCCCGTCCTGCTGAGAATGCTTCAGTTACACTTTCTCAGTTTACCTGCCACATTTATTCAGCCATAACTCCACATGTACAGGTGATTTTGCCAAAAGATCTCAGATACCTTCTACCCCTAAACTTAGCTCCCTGACTATGGTGTCGCCTGATGTTTTTATGTATGGCACAAATTAATTGGAAATGTGTGCTCTGGTCCCACAGAAAATAGATATTTTTACTGAAATTTTACTGATACTGAACGCATCAGATCAGGGATTGTCAACCTGTCCTTACATGGACAAACCAGTCTGTGGCGAGACTTGTCTGTGTCTATGATAGAACTATGTAAGTTACATTTTTAAATAACTAAATAGTAAATAAATACAGTGATAAAAATTGCATTTTGATCAAAGTGTCCGTCTGAATTCATTACGGTGTTGACCCCAGCAATGAGGTCATTCCTCTGTGTGGCCTGGTGTGATTCTGGACTGTGCCATTTGTAAGCAAAACTGCCTGTGGTTTAAACCATTAAGCATAATGAGATCTTGCTATGGAAGGTCAGCGTTGAGCGCCAGAGGTGAGGGGTGTGCTGCTTAATGTGTCGAAAAATGGCAGAATAAGCCCAGACTTAAACAGTAAACCACAAATCAAGAGACAGACGTTATATGCCGGCAGACGACATCTGCAGAGCACTACCGCAACGACAAGCACATTAACAAACTGCACCCAATCAGCACACACGTGCTTCATATAACAAGCCGTAACTTTAACGCCAGATCTTAAACATTAACACAATCAGCAGACAATAAACCTTCCAATCAGAATTATGGTAGGGATTTCAGAGATTTATTTAATGTTCAAAAATGAAGTAATGTATAATTAACATTACTATCTATGTGTTACTTAAATCACAGTTCTTTTAAATATATATTTCTTGAAAAGACCATCTGTTGTTTGGAGTGTATCCAGAACAGGGTAGTAACAGGGAGGTATTAGCAGGTCGGAACTGGGTGCGGAGTTGCACAGCTTAGGTGGCCTGTTCGTGATGTTGGCATATGCTGTCGATTAAATCACACCACTCCCATTATCTACACCCTCCCCCCTTTGCAGAATTTGTCTGGCTAATATGTCTTACAGGGATGTGAATGGTCCAGCCCCTGACCTGATCAATGCACATCAGTCTGCCTTTACGGTTCCCCAGTGACCATCCAGTATGCGTAATGAGATGCTGCGTTTAAGATGAAGCGCACGCAGGGACAAGCCTAGGTAGGAGATAAACCATCTCGCAGTGCCACCATTGGTGAATGATCTGGACAAAAAGCTTTGGAGAAGCAGGCCGGTGATGCTATAGATGATGCTGTAATCAGAATCACGCCACCCTCCCCCCCCAGCTCCTTCTGCCATGCAGTAGGCATGACGAGGTCACATGGGCAGAATCTCTCTCACCCTGGAGCAGTCACCTCCAGACAGCACCTCCCGGACGAAAACTGCTGGCCCGTCAAGTCTGTTGGAGCCCCCCCTGATGGTGATTCCCAGGCCACAAGAGCAAGCCACTGAGGTCAGCTGAATGCCCGTCTCCCCTGGGTGACTGACAGGCGAGAAAGACACGCACGGTCAGCACGCTGCATGCTGATCAATGAGCACGGTCGACATCACTCTAAAGGGCTGCCTCTCCTCCCACCCAGTGGAGCTGGAGAGCAAACTGAAGCAACAGCAGTGTCACTCCACTACAGTACAAAGCCTTTTAAAAATGTCATCCTTTATGAAAAGACCCTGAGAGAAAATTCTCCCAATCGACATCACTACTTTTAATATTTTCTAGTTTGTAAGTATTCAGCTTTATTGTATTCCTAAACAAGTAATATATTCTTACTCGTAATCTTTTTATTTTTGGTGAAACTAAGTAACCTAACAAATGCTAACGCTTTGAAATAAATCAAGTACCGAAATGCTCAGTATCATGAATTGAGGGAACATGAATCTGACAGCAGTGTTTGTCACGCATAGAAAAAAAGTAAATAGAAAATGTTGAGCCCTTCATTAAGGAAGAGGCAATGAACTTTTGTCAAGTTTTACCAAAGACTGTGTTTATGGACATGCGCACATACACACAGATGTGTTCACACATTGGACTAGAAAGTGTCATGTGACTGTTTCGTCCTATACCTCATAGACCGTGGCAGGGGCCCTGTGCTGTTGTAGGTGTTCTGCGAGCCAGATGGGCTAACCAACAGCGGGCTCTGAGATCGAGACGAGGACCCAGATGACGTGCTGTCTAAGTATCTGCCTGTTTTAGATAAAGACACAGGTTAGAGGCAAAACTGCAACTGAATACTTGGGTATTTCTCAAAATGTGTACTTGACCATATTTCTGTGCTTGTGTACCAGTTTGACATCATCTTACATTACTAAAGACCAGTTAGAATACTCAAGAACAGAAGTATAGAGGATGGTAAAAATCCCTGGATGCTGGTCTTGCTCCGCCCCCAAAATATCATGGATATATCAGTTGTATCCTCACTGCCTGAGACCAGTCCCACGATTCACTGCAGCCAAAATTCATTCTTGGAATATGACCCATCCAGACCGGTCTTGCCAAAACCACAAGTATCATCCTCACGTTCTTTTTATTGAGAAACACCCCATGTTTATGAATAAGAATGGTGTATAGAAAAAAATCGCAGTGCTATACTGTTATTAAAAAAGGTCATTTCAAAAGAAAAACCCTTTCATACTTATGCATATACTGTTTCGGTAAGAACACGGGTTACCATGCTGAACTGGAGAACTCCTTGATGAGCCCACGTTGCTGCATCCATATTTCTCCAAAAGCTCAGAAAATTCTTTCCTTAATGAGACAGGATCACAGAGAAACAGAACACAGACATTATCCTTCTGGGACACACAGGAGGGGACACCTTGTTCTGGATATCAGCCCTTCACAGGGTACAAACAATAGGGGCAATTTAGCAACATGAATTCATCTTATTGCGTCTTTGCTAACTGCAGGAGGAAGCCAGTGCAACATGGAGACAACAAAGAAACCCCAAGACAGAGGTGACATTTCAGGCCTCAGTACCGGACCTAAAATTCAGTGTTGATTTCTAAATAAAGCAGACTTGTGTGTGTGCTGAGAGCAAAGTATCAGGCCCGATCCATCATGCACAGGACTCAGATCTAATCCAAGGCAAGGTTTTCACAAAATTTAGTACTGAAACCAAGTATAAGTTTATACACTTGCCCGGGACCAGCAAGGTCACATGATCACCTGAGACACAGTTTCACCCAGATCATTTTAAGATTGATTTAGACTAATAAATTAAGAAATAGGAAATGGCAGCAAAACATGTGTCCCTATTATTTATTAGGGAATCAATTTATTTACTCATAACCATATATATGAATATATATGAGTATTATAGCCCTCTACCCCCGTGTAAAATCATTTGAATATGCCGTTTTTGTTACTGTGTCATCCGCTAGCATCATACTGCACTTTATAAATGAATGCATCCCTCTACAGAGGACATTACAGCTGAAATATTAACACTGGGTTGTTTCATATGTGATAACAGATGTGACCTTCATTCACTGATTGACAGACACTTGTTTTGGACTTTGTAACAAGGTTCTCCACTGTCAAAGTCTGGGCCACTCAGTGGCCGCTCAGTTTATACACTTCTGTTTACAGGAAGTCAGGAAGGTAATACGCATGCTGTTCTTTATTGTTCATTTCGGCCATAGGTCATCAGAAATCTTCTCACTGATACAGGGAGAAACCTTTGAGAGCAACATAAAGGACAGCAGGATCTTCCTCGAAAGACAGCGGCACTCAGTCATCCTCAGGAGCAGACAGGGCATTCCCTGAGGCTGGGCGCTGCCTCCCAGAACGCAAAGTCAACCAGGTCACCTCTAAATTATTAAACCTCTGACATAACAGACTGAAAATGTGCTGTCTGGAACATCCTGCCGGCCTGTGTTTTGTTTCACAAATATGTGGTCTGCACAGGAGATGCAAGCAAAGAGACTACAGAGAATAATTTTTCTCTCGTGCATTTCTGGATCTCAGAATTACATCTCTGAAGGCCAAACAAAGACCATGGGGCTGAAAGCTGTAAGGTACTGCTACTCAGCTTTGAGATCATGGCAGGTTGGGATACTTTAACTGAACCACAGCAAAGCTGTGGATTTGAAATATTTATCGGCAAAAAAGAACACTTAGGGAGGTCATTAGGGACTGGAGAGGGCAGTAATGAGCCTGGGGAGTAATAATTACTGCTGCCTGGTTTCTTCTAGATTTCCTTAATAATGCACTTCAGTCAATTGCACTCACAATTCATTTCACTGTTAAATGTATTGTTATACAGCAGAATATCTCAAAAGTATGAATATTCAATAAAAATCAGATGGATTTTTATAAACAAAACAATTATGCCACTGCAGTTATCCAGTGAAGGAAGCATTTCCAAAACATGCAGCACATGTGTTTGTGCATACTTCAGATTGCATGTTACATCCATCCATTCATGCTTATCCACATGACAGGATAAGGGTAGGGGGGTAGGACAACACTGGCTATGTGGTGAGGACAGGATAGGATGCCAGTTCATTGCTGGGCACACACACACACACACACACACACACACACACACAGGTTTGTAATTACATCTTTGTGGGGACTCTCCACTCATTTCTATGGGGAAAACTCTAATCCCAACATGATGACCTTAACCCCTACCCAGCCCTAACCTTAACCATAAGTGAAAAAGCAAAATACAACACTTTTGGCATTCATGTTTAGCTTTTTCATTGCGCTCACAGATCAAAAAACTGATTTTTATTACATTGTGGGGAACATTTGGTCCCCACAATGTAATATAATCATAATCCACACACACACACACACACACACACACACACACACACAAAGGGTTCATTTATTACAGCTGAACTGTGAAACATATGGCACAGGGAAAAATAATAAATAAATAAAACAGAGAGGTGCAATGTTTTTAAAATTCCTAAAATTCAAATTACACTGCCTGCACAGCATTACCGTAATACCTGATCCTGTGACTGTGTCCATGCAGTCAGTCTGCATTATAAATTGTAGGACATTCACGTCAAACAGAAAACATGCAAAAGTCTTGACAGAGAAATATACGGGACTGCAGCTCCTTTCCGAGGACATGGACCAGTGGAGGCCCAGCAGACTTCTCTAGGACCACATTCGGAAAGGTTTACCTGGCCTCCTCATCCCTGGCTATAATAAGCATCATGTGATTGGTTGCAGAAGCTGCTCTCAGGATTTCCACTGCCCTGCATCAAAAAATGACCATCAATGGATGAGCAAAACTGAATTTCACTCAAGATATTCCGACATATCATAACATAGTTTTTGTTCTAGAACTGAGCCAGCTATGCACAGCATTATGAACCATTAGGCAACTGGCATTCTAAGTCTTTTAAGGTATTTTAGACAGGCAGTGAAGGGCACAAGACTGCTGTACAGGGGGACAGTCCATCACACGGCATGTAGCAACAATTATACTTTATGGACAACTTAGAGACAGCAAATAGCTTTGGGTGATGGGAGGAAACAGGATTAACAGAATCATACATCTAACATTAAAAAAAAAGCTTGGAGAGGCTAAATTTCAGCTGTTAGCTGGCTACCTTTCACTTGTAACTCCAATTAAACTTTCCCCATTCACTTCCAAAATCTGGTCACCAGGCTGTAGCTGTCCTGTGAAAGATAGAGAAATAATAATAATGATGATGATGATGATGATGATGATGGTGGTGGTGGTGGTGGTGGTGGTGATCATCTAAAGATTTGTCTACAGTTTGAATTTTGTCATGGTTAAGTACATAGCAGTTGTTCTCTAATTTCTTTATATTTTAATACTTCTCTGGTGAAGTAGTATGTTATTGTTTTTCTTAATCCTTTATATTAAGCAGTATATGTTTATCATCATCATCATCATCCATCCATTTTCCAAACCGCTTACCCTACTGGGTCGCGGGGGGTC
>JABFEA020000098.1:24484096-24497802 GCA_019775915.2 Cyphomyrus plagiostoma | reverse complement strand
ATGGTCCATCATGGAGGCGTGCATTGGGTGAGAGGGGTTGTCCATGATACAAAGAAGCTTTTTTAGCATTCTCCTCTAGCAGGTGTCACTGGGCATCCTGCTTCCTCCTCGCTATCTTGTAGCCACTCAGTCCCAGGTATGTTTCCCTGCTCCCTGGTCCTCTGTGTGGCTCAAAGTTTTGAGTATGCAGCTTAAGAGCTGGCCCTCCAGTTGTGGGTTTGAGGTTGGCCAGCCTCACTTTTGTCTAATGTATACTGTTTTTAGTTTAACCATAGCATTTGTTATTGTTGTTCTATGTCTGCTTTGTGTCCCTGATTCTGTGGTTTGGCTTGATTTAATTCTGTTCTGCTTGTGTTTATGTTCCTACTCTTTCCTAGTTTTTGCCCTCCGTGTTTGTCAATATTCCCTAGTTCTTCTTCCATTGCTCCCTGGTTCAGTTCTGATGCTCATGTGCCCATTGTAGGTGCTTTTAGCGATGGACAGTCAGCATGGACACTCTGACTGGTCTGTGGCTATGCAGTGCCATATGCGGCAAGCTGCGATTGTGTATTATGACACCTTTCTATCATTGCCAGCATTAACCTGTTCAGCAATTTGTGCTACAGTAGCATTCCTGTAGGATTGGATCAGATGGGCTACCCTTCGCTCCCCACAGTAACCAATGAGCCTTGGGCACCCATGACCCTATTTGCCTTCCTCAGACCTCTTTTGTTAGGTACTGACCACTGAATACCGGGACCAACCCACAAGAACTGCCATTTTAGAGATGGCCTGAACCAGTCATCTAATCATCACAGTTTGGTCCTTATATTTGCCAATTTTTCATGCTTCCAGCTTATTAAGAAATAACTGTTCATTTGCCTAATGTACAATGACACTCCTGACAGGTGCCATTGTACCGAAATAACCAATGTTATTCACTTCACAACCACTTTGAATGTTAGTGGTTTTAATGTTATGGTTGATTGGTGTACACTAATAAGATTACAGGCTGATCCTACCCTAAGCATACTCCACTGATGAGGTTAAAGCTCTTATGTTACTCCCAGCTAATAGACTCTTTGCTTATTAGGTAAGTTGAATGACCTCTGGATGTTTAAAGCACACAAACACATCCGTACATCTGGTGTAGGCAGCAGGACGTTCACCTTGAAAACATGCCCTGAATCATTAGTGAATTCTTGAAGCTGTGTTTTCTCTCTCTGTCTCTCTCTCTCTAAAATATGCAAACAGCTGAATGTGACCGTTGTCTTTGTCCCCACAAAGGACACAAACACTGTTTTGGGGTTTCAGTGACTGTGTCTAATTCAGGTAGGTAGGCGTGGTCATCCTGTTTTGGCTCCACCCACTGCTTGCTAAATTTTCAGACCAGCACTAAAAGGTTACAGATATGTTACTCATCGTTAGAATCATTTATCCCCAACATTCAACATATCTTGCAAATCCTGAATCGGTTGATTAGACTGCACAGTTTAAGCTGGTGATTTGTTAAGTAATGAGGACTGATCTCTCGCCGAGCGTCTGATAGAAATGTTCTATGATCACATGGCACACTTGGACGTCCAGAAAGTAGGAATGCTCACCTCAAACTTTATGTGTGTGAATTAGATTAACAAAGGAGGACATCCCAAGGAATATTTTTTGATAATTAACAACATTATTACAGATAAAAATGGAAAATAAAATGCACAGATGGGTGACACAGTATCTGGAATATCAAATATTGTTCTTGATAGAAGGTGACATACCAACGCAGATGGCTGTCAAAAGCGGTCGCTAGTATTTGCTGACGGTTTTTTAACATTGATTTAAAATTCTGTCTCTGCTAAGGTGACATAACAGCACACTTCCTGCATGTCACCCAGTGGAACACAGAGTACTGCATAGTAAGTGTTTACTGGAATTGAATACCTGCGTTGTGATAGTACATTAAAGAGATCAAACAAACTTCTGCCACTTGACTTTTATGACCTATGAGAGCTGAGATGTACTATGTTCAATATTAATATTTTTAGTATCTTTAAAAATCTCACACTGACAGTTATTCGGAATCACCAATATACCTGCAAAGTGTGAGCATGTCATCCCCCCAAACAGGGGCTTCTTTTCATATCAGAAAACAGACGTTGGTGCTATTGCAATATAGCATCCGCTAACCAAAAGATTAAGGTCATCATGGCGATTGCCTTATTACATAATTACATTCTGGTTTTTCATTACTGAAATACAATGTTAATTACTCATTGAGAGCATATTTTGTCAACAGCCCTGCTGTAGAGCACACTGCCAATGCACATTAAACGCACATATGCTGTGTGAAATAACAGCAGTTTGAGGGTAAAATGAAAGCTTACCCAGTCCATTCTCACAGTCTGTAAATTCCATGGAGTAGACAGTCCGATCTGATCCATACGGACCCATCAGAGTCCTGAATTTAACACAGAAGACACAAGTGGTCAAATTAAAAATTGCCACATTATAAATACCGGATATGAAAGAAAGTGAAAACCAAAATGTAACTTCTCTCATTTCATGCTAAATGCCTGAGGTGAATATTACATGGTCAACACAGTCTGTACGCATCAATAGGAAGTGACAAGCAAGTGAATATACTATGTGCAAGTTAGGCAACAAATAAAAAAAAACAATATTTTCTGATGAAAAGGACAATACAGGAAAAAATTCACAGTGGCAAGCCATATTCTTTTTGTAGTTATTATGATGTTTAGTACCATCACAGAATTCCTTCCCTCAGTTTCAGCACCCAGTTTTGGAAGCCCAATGGTACAGACAGAACTGAAAGGGGAATGAAGAGTGCGCGATATCAGAGCTGGGATGGACCTTTGTAGGGTGTGGTGCCAGGCGTGATGAACAGCGGTATGTCCCGTGGACTCCTGCTGAGTAACCGCGAGCGGAAGGGAGACAAGAGTGATGTTATGGCTGTCACCGCATGTCACCTCATCCTTGTGACATTACACACTGCTTACTGCAGCCGACCCGGTGTGATAATCACCAGCTTCTACAAAATGTTCTTAAAAAAACCTTAACTTGGTTACTGTTTCAAATATTAAAGTCTACAAGGAGACATTTATGATTTTTCACATCTCAGCATGATTCCTTGATGCTTCACCGAATTTCAATTTCAGTTTATAACCCCAAGCATGATCAAAGGAGCAGCTTCTGTAAGACATCCAAATGGTGTTGGTCTTTTTGGTCCTGGTTTTGTTCTAGCCAAAAAAAAAAAAAGAAAATGAAAAAAACACAACAAGGAAACAAGAGAGAAAACATGTCAATCCACTGAGCAGGGGCATCTACATGATCAGATGTATAGTGCTGGGTCTCTGCATGAACTCAGTACACCCCCACCTCTATAAAAAGGACGTACCATATAGCCACCTAAAAAAGAATCGTGTATCAGTTAGAGGAGAAATGCGTGTATTTGTGATTATATGCCATAACATTATATCCACCTATCCAAGAGCATAACTTTGGACTGAACATTAGTGGGGGGGATTGAAGTCCCCACCCATTCATCATGACAATGATTATTTGGGGGGTGGGTGTATTGGCCAGTTCAGATTATTTACACCAATGCACTAAACTGACCAAGACACCACTACAGCACTGAGTGTGAAAGCCGTCTTATCTCTTTGCCTGTTCAGTTTAACTCCAGCAATGCATTTTACAAGCTTTTTGACCATTTGAACCATTTTTCTCTTGATCTGTTTTGATTTAAGCACACATCTGTTACCTAGTTTCTGTTAAAAGTGAAGCTGCAGCGGATTTCATCCACACTGTTTTTTAAGAAGATCATGGCATCAGTGATGTAAATCCTAAACTCTAACTTCTCCTCAGCAGTGGCGGATCTTCTATGCAGTTTCACTTAAATTAGCTGTAGTTGCACCTTTAAAAAAACGCCTAACCCCTGCTAAACCTCTGCTTTCTATTTACAGTTCCACCTGCCCTAGATGAAGGCATCTGCTAAAAATGGTTGTTTTTAAAGGGTCTGTTAAGAAATGTCACTTACAACCCGCTTACCTCATCCAAAATGTTGTTTTTATTGAGAAAATATTACTAACACCTGAGAAAGACACGGCTTACATCAAGTGACCTGTAGTTGTAAGGCTATGCATGGTGCTCGCTTTGTAAATTGCAAGAAAACAATCATGGGAACAAACGATAAAAGACGCCAACGATCACATATTACAACCACAGGCTAAACAGCATCTATTTATAGACGAACCTGTCTTAATGTTTAAGGATCTAGGGAAAAGTGACATATGATACAAACATGTATACAAAAAAGTACAAAAGTATTATTTGGAGGGCGGAATACAGTTGAATAACATGCGAAATAACCTCCCCCCGGGAAAAAAAAAATCCTCGCACTCGCGAAATGATCGTATGAGTATCGTATGAGTAGACTGCTTACATAAACCAGTTACCCTGGTCAGGGTCCCTTATCTATGCCCGCCGATCCGCAGTACACGTTGCATTACCTGCTGAGAAGAACAGCTCCTTTGTACATGACCGAAAACGTGGGCATTGTGCACGGACTCCTTCGCATCCAGCCGCCGAAACGATCTGCCCATTCGGTGCTGTGGGCGGCACATGATCCTATCCTGTGGTATTCAGCTGTGAACCGGCGATCCACCACAACTTTGCTGACAGATTAAAACAGATGCCTATACAAGGCAATACAGATGCGCAAGCTCAACTGTATTTATATAAAAATTAAATGTGCTGCAAAATTAATAAAAAAAATTAACTTATAAAAATGAAAAGGCTGAATGAATGAACATGCAAATGTGGATTATACTATAGTGTGACAATATTTCGTTTAATTTTAATTCAAAGTAGATTATGCATATTAGCATAAATGTTTTAAATCGCTGGGCACTGACTTGAAGTCTTTAAATTTGTGTGCTATTGAATAATAAAATTGCCATGTCTTTAATTGCAGCAGTGCCGTCTTATCAGAACCCCTGAAGTAATGTTTCATAATAATAGGCTTGCATTGTGACTAGAATACCCCAGGATCCATTGCTGTGAAATTCTACTCAATTAATGTGTAACAGAACGTTCGATATTACGCTAAAGATTACCACCGCAAGCTAAATTAATACAAAACACAAGAAAGAACAGTGGCAATGACAAAAAGGAGACAGGTCTCAAACAGTTACAATCACCTGCATTTGGATAAATTTAATTACCTGGCTGTAATCTGATTTAAAAGTATAATTTTCCTCTTTAAATAATACACCCTACATCCAGGATCCCCAATTATTCTTCAACCAGTTCGTTGGCCAATCGAAACCTTCCTCCTATCATACAACGATAGCACCAGGATCGGTGATTCTATCAGCATTTCAAAATCTCATTAGGATTCCTCCTAGCCACTAGAGGGCAGGGCACACTTAGCTGGACTCACAAATTTTGAGCCCCGACCTCTGGTTGTGTTAGTTGCTTGGAGTTTTTGCCACTTGAGGGTAGGCATTCATTTGAGCAAACAGTACAGTTGACAGGTGTGTCTCGATGTTTAATATTATTAATATTTTTGCACACTCCCTCCTTTGAGTTTTCTTCTATGTGCCTGAGTTTTGGCCTGTAGTTTGGTTGCTGCCTAATTTTCTTTTGACAACATAAAAAAAAAATGCGAAATCAGACATTTACATGAGGTATGATTAACCTGATTGATATGATTAAATGTATACAATACTATAGAAAAGTAATGCTTTTCATTTTGTCTTTTTAAAATGAATGTTTAGTTGACATAAATTAAACTATTGCCTAAAACCTAATGCACACTTAAGTCTCTGTGTGCTTTCAATCTGCTGATGGTCACATGTGCAAAACTTGTACTCCTATTACAGTAAGTTCTGCTACAAGGCTACAGATGTGTTGCTAAAAAACTTTGCATTCACTGAAATTGTGTACTAAAATACACATATCCAATTGGAGAATAGGGTTAGGGGAATGCAACTCCAAAACTAAGTAACTGACACCAAATAAAATGAATTCAACAATAAAGACAGTGATGCCGGTGACCAATAATGTATGTATTTTAAATTAGAAATATTAACAGTACATTGCATAATTATATCATAAACATCTCTTATGGGTCTTATGAGTCTCATGAGAGTTTCCTAGTAACCACTTCAGCTGAACAAGAGTGAGGAATAGTGATGGCCAAAAAGGCACTTCATGAACCATTTGCTGTATTTTGTGACCCCACAAGATGGTGTTCTTGGATTACTTTAGGCCATGTCTGGAGGCCTTTTTTTGAACAGAGAACATCATCAAGTGGGGTCAGAAAATACAGTGGTACCTCGGTTCTCGAACTTAATCCGTTCCAGACTCCGGATCGAATCCTAAAAAGTTCAAGTGCTGATCAAACTTTCTCATAATAAATAATGGAAAACCAATTTATTGGTTCCCGGCTCCCCGAAATTACACCTAAATATGTTTTTTTTTTAGCATTCAAACACAAAATGAACAGCATAGAACAACTAGAGCATTTTTTTCTTAATGGCTTCCAAAACAATAATGATCTTATCCCAACATTTGTCTGCTCCTTCTGTGTGCCACGCCCCCTCGTTAACCTCGTGTGGGATTCCCATGTGATCGGCTGTTTCTGGTTGTTGTCATTAGTCCTCTGTATTAAGTCCGCATTTCAGTTTGTTTCCCCAGTCAGGTCATTGGGTGCCTTTGACATGCTTACAGTGCTGGCTTAAAGCAACGCATTCTGATCCTGATGCAATGCATTATGGTTAGATGCATTGTGACCTCTCACCCGGCTGCACAAACTGGAACCACCTCCGTGACGACACACCTTTGCCCTTATTGGCTGAAGAGTTAGTTACACGCATGACGTTTGTATTCCGATGCGTAATCTGCTATTTCTGCTGAATATCACATAAAGCAGTAAGAACTGGTTTTCAGTTAATTGACCTGGTAAAGTAAAGATTAAATGAATGCTGTAATAGTACACGTAAGTTAATGGTTTATTTCTTGTTAGTTACTGTAATGTTGTGCTGCTTTAATTGATTAATATGATTAATAGTCCAGTCTGTGAAGAAGGCATTCAAGTGAGAATTGCATTGTAGTATGACTCATTTCCTGGTGCGTACAATTTATGTTAGGTCAGCGTTCGACTTCTGATATTCAGATTGAGTTCTAGGTCAAACTGGTTTGGTCAACTTTCAAGAAATTCGAGTTCTAGTGAATTCAAGAACCGAGGTACCACTGTACAGCAAATAGTTCATGAAGCGTTGTTTTGGCCATCATTAGTTGAGAGCAGTAAGCTGCAGCCGCCATGCTTTTAGGCTGCATGCAGCACAAGTCCAGTGGATAACAAAATGCAGGTGGGCAGTGAAGGCAACGCAGCTACTGTCTAGGAAAGGCAGATGTAAGTGATTAAAAAAAGGCTGCTGTGTGTTTTCGTATGATCATTTGTGAAATATTTTGTTAGTTTTAGAATGTAAGACATTGACCTGTGCTATCTGTCGATGTGTTAAAAGTTCCATTTTCTTACATTTTCTAAACTAGTTTGACCGATTCACCGAAAAGAACCGGTTCAAAAGAAGAATGTGTTATCAGTCAAACATTGCTATTGCTCACTTGGATAGCTGTGTTTTTGTATTCCTCGCTAATACCATATAGTTGTATATCGCATAGTGCTTTTCTCTCCGATTGAAAATCGCACAAATACAAACGTGATTCTACGTTGCATTGGACTTTATTAATATTATTAATATTATTATTGGGGTTACGTTACAACAGAATCGCTATGTGATATCATATCATGTAGCATATCTTTCGGTGCATGCATACAACAGAGATCTTCCACCAGACCAAGACAGAGCAGATATCTCACAACTAATACAAGCAGTGTAGCCAAATGGACAAACTATTTATGAACAGTTTAAACGTTATTGCTATAGGCTTGGACAGTATTACGCTAATACGGTATAGTGGGGTATTGAAATCCATATGACAAAATTAGCTGGGACCCCCCCCCCTCCCCCAGATGAGCTTACCACAAAGATTTCAAAATGCTGGAATAGTGTTGATTTGGAAAATATCATATACCACGATTTAATATTTGGACAGTATGAAAAACTGGATATACAGGTGACCTAGAACGTCCTAACTAGTAACTACTACAACAGCAACTGTTCTATGTATGTCCCTCACCCTGTGCTCAGATGGTAACCACAACTGGAAATGTGAAGTATGAATTAACATTAACAGTTTCACTGACAGGATCGGACAGATTTGGGCACAGAAACCAGCAAAGCTGTGTGCTTCTGCATTGACTTTTGCCATTCAGGTGTCTCATAAAAAACCACATATGAATTCAGAGACAATGCTGAATGCAAAACAAGGCGTGACACCGAGAACAGATCCCCCTTGGCCATGAATTCCTTTAGCTCCTGACACATAAATGACTCAAGAGGGAAGTCATTTTCATTGACACATTATCCTGATTCAGCTGGTTATTTATGTTTGTGTACTGAAATGGAAATGTGTAACCTTGACCTACTGCCTAATGCACTTCGAGTTCTCCAGAGATCACATAGAATTATCTGGTACTGAGTACCAGAAAGCCCTAACGAACATAGGTGACCACTGGAAACATCACTGAGGAGGTGCTAGTTGTGGCCTCACCCCTGAACAACCTGCTGACCTGTAACCAGTTTAATTAGTTAGAAGATGGATGAAGATGTCTAATTTTTTAACTGCTACTTGAAGGAATCAAAAGAGTTCCACTCCACTAAAACAACACAAAACTTATTTTAAACTGTCACTACCACCAGTATTAAAAAAATAGCTTTTTATTGATGCTAACCGGCCCCGCCCCCATTGATAAAGAGAATAGTGATTAGTGCTCAAGGTGACCTTGATCATTCTCCCAAGTTATTGTCTACTGCTCCTCTCAGCTGCCTTTGCTCCAGGCTGAAGAGATACTCTGCTTTCAGGTACATATCAAGCCTGATACCCACTTACAGTAAAAGAGTGATGCCCCTTTGAAAGAATGCCGACATCACCCTTTCTGATTAATTTTACAACTTCTGCATAGTGCATTACATGAGCCACACACATAAAGATTGCAGACCACTAGAATGCACTCCAGCTACATGGCCATTTTCAGTCTCTCCCTATACACTCCTCCTTTTACTGCTTAGAATATTCATTTATTCAGGCTAAATAAATCATTTTATCTTGGTTTTAGTGATTTCTGCTGCATACTGAAAGGAATGTAAATTAATTAAGGCTTAATTTATTATAAGAAATGTGACAGCATATTTAATAGATAGTGAATCTCTGGCGATTATCACTTGAAATATTACTGTATGATAAGTAGCCCATTATTTTATATTTTATACAGTATATTTATAGCCACTGTATCTTTATCAGTCAGTTACTAATATACAATATATCATGGTTTCTATCCACATTTTTATGGATTGATATTATTTTACGTTATTTGCACGTTTCCTTTTTTGCTGTTTTATTTGTAATTGAATAAAATTATTATGTTTTATCAATATAAATCCCAAGATAAATCTCAGTCAAATCTGGAAACCTCTATTAAGCTCTGTGAGTTTGTTTTAAGTGTCAAGGATGGCAAGGATGGAGGCAGAGGCAGGTGTGGGGAAAGCCAAAAGGGGCTTTATTAAATAAAATGACATGCAGGGCCAAATGAAACGAACCATGAGGGGTCAAAACTGGATAGGGAGGATCAGGTGAGAACACTGGACACATGGCAAACTAGGAAGCACACGCAGGCAGCAACATGAACTGGGGAGCTCAAGCCACGGAGGCACGGAGACGAGAGGCAGCTGGGGTGATCCACACAAGGGCTGTAATGAGAGGCAAGACTAAACGAGTAACGAGCCACACAATGGAGAGAGCTAGGGGGAAGTAATGCACTGTGTGATATTAAGAATAACTTTCACTATGAAAATCTAATCTTAGTTTTATTGAGTGACTTTTAATGACATTTAATGGGGTTCTACGTAATGAGATTTTGTCATGTTATGAAGTTTAGTAAATGATGCTTTGGTATTCAAAAAAAAAAGTGAGAGAGTTAGGATGATTCCAAGGGTTCCTAAGTGACAGCAGCCCTATAAAATTTGTAAAATAACTGGATTGGTCTAAATTGGTCTAAAAATATGAATACTGGTCTAAATATGATATGCATTAATAGGGCTCAAGATCTCTAGCAACACCCCTGAACCATAATTAAACAAACAAAATACAAATCTTTTGCCATTTTTAGTTTTTTAATTGCAGTCACAGAATTTAATTAACTTAAATTTCTCCTTGCAGGGGATGAAAAAAATGCCCCCCATAACATCAAAAGAACCAGTTTTTACAGTAATGTAAGTCTGTCCCCCCCACCACAGACACTATACTTTTCTTGAGTCTGGTTGCTATGGCAACCCCCATTTGCATTAGATCTTTAATTACTGAGCCTACAGAGTGGGTTGTTATCAGATTAAGGGATAATCCTGACCACACGGAGACCTCACAAAAACTATTTCCCAGCAGGTCTGGGGTGCCAGGTTCCCAGGAACTGTTCCCCTTTGTCTCTCCATCTCCACTGAGAAACAAGTAGGCTGAAGTCTCTGTGGTTCAAGAGGTGACTGCAGAACAGAAGCTGGTTCATCGGAATTCACAGGGGATCTGCTTTGGTTGGATTTAGGTGTGTCGGGAGAGAACAGATGTTTGGCTGCCCTCTAGAGGAAGAAAAAAGAGGGAGCGGTGACAGAGCCATGCTTTGGAGATAATTCGACAGGGGCAAAACTTTCAAATGCTGTGGCAAATTAATATTGATTCTAATATTGTGTATAATATAACATCTAGTGTAGGCTCTAAAATAAAGAAATTTCTAGCTAGGAAAAAAAATCCCTTTAATGAAACTTTTTCACATTTTACATTTTTCACATTTACACCACAAAATAAATAGTTTATTAGCTTGAAAATATAATTAATGTACCCCAGGACACCAATTAGTAATGATGGTCAACCAGTGGAAAAAAATATGTAAATAAAGTAAAACTGTAACTATCTAATTGATAAGTATAATAGAGATTGTTATTTCAAAAGAAGATATTAACAAAGAAATACTAACAAAACCAGCTATAACCCTATATACAGTACTGAAATACTTAAAGCACAAAGGTAAACAGAGGCTAATGTGCTGTGAGATGCATGATAAATGCACACAGGGGATCTCTTGTGTTCTGTGCTTAATAAAACCATTCCTGCCCACGCGGAAGACTGAGGTCATCCAGCGGAGAACATGCGACTTGCTGCAAAAGATGAATAATTAAAAATCACCAGCTGTTCTCATCACCATCTGCACCTGCCAGAACCTGGTCTACTTGCTTAATTAAAATCAAATCCCAAACCACTTAACCATTTCAGCACCCCCACGCGTACCCCTGCCTGTACACAAACGAGCACCAGACCTTGCGTTGCATCTGATGTAATTCTCTGACTGTGTGACAAACTGACTGCCACTGCGCTAAATTCATCGCAATGTTTAGACATTAGGGTTCAAGTTCGTGAGAAAATATTATGCTCACTTTAAATAAACTGAAAGCAAGAGTGTTCCGTATATTAAAATGTGCTTTCATAGGGAATTAGAAAACATTGTGTCATTGTGTCAAACAACCATTAGCAACGAACAGTACAGTTTTATGTGAGACATTTTTATATATTTGGCATACTGACTAAATACTCATAAGTCACCGGGGAAGCATTAGATACCCTCACTACAACTATATCTTACATGAGCTTATTCTCCCATACATTGTTGTTGAACAAGGAATTTACAAATTTTAGGCTTTATATAGGCCTACTGGCTATTCGTCATTAAAAATAGTGTATTGTATAGCAGTACTGCGATTGAAATGCAAAAGAGAAAAATAAGTAAAGGTAGGCCTACATAAAAATTGTCAAAATAACATTATTTTTACTAAACTATACACAACTATACTAAAGCGAATTAATGCCGTTCGACGCAATTAATACAATGAAACACGTTTCACAATTAAGAAGAACAACACAACTTTTTGCTGGTCGGTTATAAAGTTTTTGAGAAATAATGGATAAACCAATATCGTAACCTCCAAACGCAATCATTAACATAAAACATAAAAACTCATAGATCCGATGTAAGCAGTTATAAAAGTTTTCAGCTTCTTCAGATGTACCTGGATGATATTATACCCTGATATTTCCTGAGTAATTAGGCCTACATGTAGTGGTACCTCGGTTCTCAAACTCACTAGAACTCAAATTTCTTGAAAGTCAAACAAACCAGTTTCACCTAGAACTCGATCTGAATATCAGAGGTCGAACCGTGAACGCTGACCTAATATAAATTGTGCGCACCAGAAAATGAGTCATACTACAATGCAATTCTTACTTGAATGCCTTCTTCACAGACTGGACGATTAACCAAATAAAGCAGCTCAACATTACAGTAACTAACAATAAATTAACCACTAACTTACGTGTACTATTAGAGCACTTATGTAATTTATTTCAACTTTATTTTACCAGGTAAAGTAACTGAAAACCAGTTCTCACTGCTTTACGGATATTTGGGCAAAATAGCAGATTACGCATCGGAACTACCTGGGATACAAACGTCATGCATGAAACTAAACTCTTCAGCCAATAAGGGCAAAGGTGTGTCGTCACAGAGGCGGTTCCAGTTTGTGCAGCCGGATGAGAGGTTGCAATGCATCTAACCGTAATGCATTGCGTCAGGATCAGAATGTGTTGCTTTAAGCCAGCACTGTAAGCAAGTCGAACGTACCCAATGAGCGGACTGGGGAAACAAACTGAAACGCGGACTTAATACAGAGGTCTAATGACAACAACCAGAAACAGCTGATCATATGGGGATCCCACACGGGGTTAACGAGGGGGGGGTGTGGCACATATGGCACATGGAAGGAACGGACGATCGGGGCAGGACAGGGGTTATGTTGGGATAAGATCTTTATCGTTTTGGAAGCTATTAAGAACAAAATGCTCTTCTTGTTTTATCATGTTGATTTTGTGTTTAAATGCTAAAAAAAACATATTTTAGGTGTAATTTTGGGGGGGCGGGAACCAATAAATTGGTTTTCCATTATTTCTTATGGGAAAAATTCAAACTTTTTAGGATTGGATCCGGAGTCCGGAACGGATTAAGTTCGAGAACCGAGGTACCACTGTATACATGTTCCTCACGAATCTAACCAGCATAACTGATTAGAATATGGATGGAAGTATGGATGGATAAAATAATATATCATTCCAGAATTTTTATAGATGTATAAAATGACTTAATTACTAGTAAATTAGCGAGAGGCCATCAAAGTGCTGCAGCTGGAGTCCTCGAGATTTCAGATATGACATTACATCCAGACTTAAATGTTCAAGACTGTGATTCAGCTTTAAAGTAATTTTAGGAAAATGTAATATTTATTACGTCATGGCATGCAATGTCATCACGTCATCCTTCACTACGCACGTGACGCCAACATTCGCCCGCTATCAAATTATCTAAAGCAGGGATGTCAAAGTCAAATACATTAGAGGGCCAAAAAAGCAAATTTGCTGCAAGCCGAGGGCCGGACTGGTTCAATGTTTCTTAAAACATATTAAAATGATTGCACGTAACCTATTGAACCAAGACC
>JABFEA020000098.1:24469594-24483996 GCA_019775915.2 Cyphomyrus plagiostoma | reverse complement strand
TAAGGAAGTTCTGAAGGCGAAAGGGGGTCAAACACCGTATTAGTATGGTGTTCCTAATAATCCTTTAGGTGAGTGTAGATTTACTTTATGTCCACGTGGGTAATGTCTGTCTATTCATTTCCAAATTTGACCACTAGAGGGTAGCACGTAGTGACTTGAAGGCTATATGCATATCAATTCATACCACTTCGATAGACCTATTTTCCCCGGGGCTGGCCCAGATTTTGTCTGATGGCAACACTTGTTTGATTAAAATGTCCTAATGCTTGTGACGTGTTTTGTGTGGGTTAAACATTTGATTCTTGCCCCCTGTTGGGAACCCTGATGTAGTCGTTTAGGTAATTTGGCTTAAAATGCCTTTACTCTCTCTACCCACGAAATACCACTGAAAAATAGCTCAGATGTTGTTCTTTGGAAAGGCTCCTGTCATAGTTTTTACTGTATGAGAGTGAGGGCAGCGCAGACATGTCTAAATCTTAAGAAGCTCTTTTGTATTGCTTCAGCACAGCCCTGTGATCAGTCACTGAACATCCCTTTTTATTACACATTCACTCACTAATTACGAGCTCCCAGAAACATGACGGGGAAATAGGGTGTTTTCCGAGGTAGCTGAGGGTGGCTGCGCTGAAGCTTTCAGATGCGGCGACCCTAACCACACACGGCACCTCTGGGACGCCTGTCTTAATGCTGAAAGGGAACAGAAGCTTTCAACAGGCTGTTTAAGGTGCCAGCAGGTGATCTCTGGCTGGGGTTGTGTGCATTAACCACGTCGAGCCCATTGAGCCCGACTAACCCTTCCGTCTGTATAGACCTTCCACCACGCTGACGGTTTGGTCTGACAGTCATGACCTGCTTTGTAGGGGGAGGAGCCCTTTACGAAACAAATTCCACGGAAAGCTTCTCATTTTTCCATCTTACCCGCTTGGTAATGGCACCCGCTCCTGCCCTAATGTTGCCGCTGTTGTGTAACCAGCATGGGCTGTGCACTGCTGTGTGTCACGTTATGAAATAGCGATGTTGTGGCAACACTTTGCATCTAGGGCAGAGGGTGTTAGAGTGCCGCTTCTCCTTTAACTGCCAAGCTCTGTCCCCTCCCAAGAGGCCTCTTTCCATCCATCCATCCATCCATCCATCCATTTTCCGTAACCACTTGTCGTATTCAGGGCTACCAGGCGTTACTTAAAACATAATAAAACCAGTCTGGGGCGTTCATCGTTTGGTTGCAAGTGTGGAAAGATGTTCGTTATGCCGGAGTAAACAGAACACGCTTTGCAAATCCAAGCAAGCCTAAAGTTCAATTGTCTTAATTTAGTGATAGATAATAGCATAATCCAGCTGCTCCCCTAAAATAAACTTTTCCAGAAATATATGTACTTGCTCAATGCTTAAGACTAAAATGCACTATGATCTATAAGACAGGGTCAACCACAGCTTGCTTTATTCTTATGGTCAATATTTCATATTAAAGAAGTCTAAATAAATTATAAATTATAAGCACAGATGCTTTTAGTTACATTTATTAAGCCACTACCTAGGGCAAATAAATAATTCCTAATTCATTGTTTGTGAGCTACTGTCATTTTCTTTGATGATTTTGATTAAATTGTTTTAGAATTCTTAGAGTTCTTTTTTAAATTAGCAAATATAGTTGTAAAGTCCGATTATACTGAGATTATAATCCAATAGATCATAATCAAAAGCTTTAGTGTTCCCTAAATTGTCCTTGGTATGAGATTAAAACATGACTTTAACATATCATACTCCCTGGTTAAGTGTCATGGTTTATATTGGATAGAATGACGGTGCCTCCCTCACTGGCAGGGCAAGTCCTCATGATGTCATTATAACCACCAGAGTATCCACACCTGCAGCATAGTCCTTTATTCATCCATCCGTCCGTCTCAAGGCAGGGGAACATGCTGGACAGGATGCTGGTTCATCACAGGACACACACACACACACACACACACAGTTGCACTCTAAGAGTCATTTAGAGACACCGATTCCCCTAACTGCATGTTTTTGGACCATGGGAAAAGCCCCAAGTACACAGAGAATCTATCTGTACAGACAGAGAACCCCCCCCGCCATGTGCTGTCACAGTCCTCAGCGTAAAGCAGCGCACGTGTATTAAAATTTCATTGTTTGTTATCGTATGGCGTAATTATGGATGATTCTCTCTCATACCTTGCCAGCCCTGGAATTATAGTTGCAATCCTGTCTGATGTAATTAACATCTGGGTAACAGATGACCTTTCCTTCACACCCACAGAGGATTAAGTAAGAAGTCAGTCAACTGCCAACCTCAACCCAAGAAGAGTCAACAAACAGAAAATAAAGAATGTCTCTTTGTTTTTCTGAATTTATACTGAATCATTACATTGTTCTCTTTGTGGACTTTTCTTTATTTAGGGTACAAATTACACAGCAGTTGCAAAACAGGTCATGCCAGTTTTTAGGAGGTTGATTTGACAACCCTGCAGGCTGAATCCTCCTTTCAGCACTATCCGGATTAATAAATTAGGATTCATTCACACACCCTTTATATAAACATAGTCATCACTGTAGTATTCATGTATTTACTAAACTCAATGGCAATGAGCTCAAGGATACAGGTCTGCAAAGCCTTTTTGGACTTGAACCAGAATCTTGCAATTGCTGGGCTCTTCCGAGAATGAGGATGAACTGGATATAATTACTTGGGATACAGGCCAGGGTGGTAACTGCAAGGTGGGAGTGCTGATAATTATATGTTTGTTTTCTTAGTGTGTTTTCACATATAAATGGGAAAATAAAATTGTGCTTTTCAATACTTTATATCTTTCCCATGATGAGCTGCCATTCCATCCATGGTGTTCCCCTGCTCTAGAGAGTCAAGATACAATATTCCAGTGTTGGATCTATATTTAGGTAATGGATGGAACTATACATGCACACCTATATTAGTTTGTTTTAATAACTCTAATACATTCTGATAAACCGTAGCAATTTTCTTGGAACTATCAGCCGTTTTAGAAACTGGCCTCTTCCATCACCCTCCACAGAAAAAACAGCTTCTGATGAGTGAATTTTCAGAAAACAGCACTGCAAAGCAGCCTTAAATTAGATTCTCGCTGACTGTACGACAATATGCTGTTTGGAAAGAAATGGCAACAAACTTAAGAATAATTTTTCCTGATTGGTGTGAGTTAGGAGCCCATGCCTGTATCTGTAAGGTGTCTGGTTCAAATTTGTCGCCAGCAGAGTAATTATGTTGCTGTTGGGCCTGCTTTGCTCTGTATGTGTGTGTGTTTGTCATGGGAGAGCAAGACACGCAGAGACTGAGATTCCATTGTACTTGCTACCTGTACAGATATGGTATTATAAGACACCAAGAAAGACGGCGCCTTACAGGCAATACAGTTTTCTCTTGATAAACATGATATTGTCAAGGTGTAAACTGATCACTGGGTGGACCTCCCTGTATAGTCCAGAAAGCCATGCCTTTCTCCTGTGACTTCCAGCAGGAGTCTTTGCAAAGGTTGCAATAATTTCACTCTCAGGTAAGAACAATCAGAAGGAGACATTTAAGCACTACTGTGAAGGGAGTCAGTTACACTCTTTTACCATGTTTGTTTTGACACCACTTTGAAGATCTAAGGTGTCTGGCCCTGACTTCTTACTCTGTTCCGTTTCTGCATTCCACCGCCCTGGCATCTCCCAATATTATTCTTTCTGCTGTGAAACATATCTCCATGGTGACCCTGGATCAACAGAACCCATGTCAGAGGTATTTAGTTTTAGTAGTTGAAATGAATGACATTACAAATGATCACATAAAGACATTATTTTCACTTGTGTCATTCGGTATGAAGCTGTTGAAGCAGTGTGTGTTGCGGTAATCTTTTCTGTTGATCTTATTTGCTTATTTGATGACCAGGACAAAGAGGTGTGAAACTAGTTTGTTTGTTCATCCATTTATTTATCTACCTATCTATTTATTCGTTTGTTTATTGGTTTATTTATTCATGGATCATTCAGGAGCTCATGTGCCCTGTATCTTCATGGTTGGACGCTCAAATTCTGCTCTGTGGATCGTGCATGTCCATCCTGTGTTGAGTGGATTTGTACTTGGTGTCCCTGAATTACCCACGGCCTCCCTGAGTTACCCACGGCCTCCCTGAGTTACCCACAGCCTCCCTGAGTTACTCACGGCCTCCCTGAGTTACCCACGGCCTCCCTGAGTTACTCATGGCCTCCCTGAGTTACTCACGGCCTCCCTGAGTTACCCACGGCCTCCCTGAGTTACTCATGGCCTCCCTGAGTTACCCACGGCTTCCCTGAGTTACTCATGGCCTCCCAAAGTTACCCACGGCCTCCCTGAGTGCACCATGCACTGGCCTGACATCCAGGCTGCTCCCTCACCTTGTGCTCTGTGCTGCAGGGGATAGGGACCAGGCACCCTTACAACACTGTATCATATAATTAGTTGGAAGATGGAAGGAATTTAATACTGTCCGTGAATTTGGGAAGGTAATATGCTTTAGGGAGAAAGCTGACACTTATAAAACTGCCATTTATTAAACCAATCTAATATCTAGTATTAAAAGTTACCCACTAAAAACAGCTTAACCACAACTATACAGCAATAACATCCATCTAAAATAGCGCTTACGTTAACTAACCCTAAAACACACAAAGACAAATGACATTTCCATTATTTTCAATTCGGAGTGACCAATGCAAATATTTCACTATTGGTGTCATGATTAGAAAAGTATATCCGGCTATTCTCATTCTGATTGACAATTTTGTGTTTTGATGAGAACCAGGAGTATATTTAACATTAATATTCAATAGCATAATAAACCTGGATCGAGTTGTTTAAATAGTTCAGTAATTGACTTATTTAAATCGTTCTGTAATCATTCAGCTATCACAACAGTGAAGAATATAGATGGTTTACAGAAAGTCTCGAGGGTGATCGCAGTTACAAGAGATTTACGTTTTATAAATTATGGATATTATAGTAATAACTACACGTCCTTGTTCCCCCTACATCTCTCTGCTTCATTCCATTTGTAGCAGAGCTGGAAAACAGACATGCAGTGGGGCAGTCATGCGCGGAGCATATTCCGCACGACAGCCAGTGTGATAAAAAAAATACAATGACATGACAGAACAAGTCAGGTAAGATATCAACACCAATCTCACAACTGATTAGATCTCAGCTCTGATCTTATCCCTTGGATGCGTTGCAGAAGAAATAATAAAAAGTTTAAAAATAAAAAGTATTTAAAGTTTGGTAAAGATTGCTTGAGGTCTGCTATTTGGTTTTAATATTCACGATACCGTGTGGTGCAAATTTTAACATCAGGGAAACTCAGCCTGAAAACATTTACATCCATCGATCAGAATGCTTCCTTGTTTTGCTAATGAGTTTCAAGTAAACCATTCCCCGTTGGGGTTACTCCAGTCCAGGGTTTATCCGAGCTTTTGCTGGGCGCTCGGGTGTCGTCTGACATCTGATTTTAAACGGGGAGGGTGACATATGAAAACGGCTTTCAGGTTTTAATACTGATCCAGAGCATCAAGGAGACGCCCAGATAAGCGACCTTCTCGAGGGAACCTGCGCACTTACCGTCATTATGTCGGAGCAAAGCACAAACATCAATGGGAGTCCAGCCGCGACGTAAGTAATCGATTGTTAACTGACATGTTACTGTAAACGTCTTCTTGGGATATATTGTGATTTATTTACTTAATTTTATTGTAAGTAGACATAAGGAAGTAAACAGAGTAATATTATATAAATAAATAATGCCTACTGATTGCACAGACTGAATTTACAACGTGATATTTAGCAAATCATTTACAGTGCGTTCTAAGTGCAGGTGTACAGGTGCTACACTTTATACACGCATTCCGTGTTGATGGCTTTTCTTACTTTAACTGGCGGACTATTATCGAGTGTTCTGCATTTTAATGCTAAATGGAGAGTTTAAAATGATTTTGGACGGGCGGTTTCACCTGACTTGTCGCTGTAACTGCTCCTGAAGAGTTCCGTTTCTTCGGTCAGTCCATTATATGAATATGTATCAAAAGTCACAGTCTCTAAATTTGAAGTTGCCGAAGGGTAAGAATGGAAAAGCGCTGAAAGGAGATCCTGCGGCAGATCTTTACTGTTTGCAGCAATATTTTCCATGTTTGCATATACAGAAATGTTTTATTATGGTTTTATTTTGTATTTACATTTATTTTGTTTTCAGTTACATGTACTAAATGAAAAACTTTAGAATGCTACCTGTAATTGAAACATTAGCCTACGTGTTGTTTTATTTGATAATTATAGTAGCCTATAAGTAAATAAACAGATTTTCTTTTCTGAGAATTTACAGCCTAAGTTAATGTTGTTACTCAATATATCAAAGGGCATTTTTATAAAAAATATTGCTTATTCTTACATTGCTTCATCTTAATGTGATACTTTTCATGCAATTTAAAAATCAAGTTTATGTGTACAATAGTTGCCAAAATTGTGGAAAAACATAGCATTTCTGGCATTATACTTTAAAAATTACTACTAGAACATTGGTGGTAATATTCATAAACAATCAAAGAATGTTTACAAATATAATACACTGGACGTGGAGCAACAGTTGAATAAAGTCCTGCAATCTCTAAAAACTGGACGTGTTCCCACAATTTTGGCCAATAGTGTGTGTGTGGATTAGGTTTATATTACATTGGGGGGTAGCAAATGTCCCCCACAATGTAATAAAAGCCTGTTTTTTGACATTGTGTGGACCATTTTCAGGTACCCACAAAGATTTGTGAATGCAATCAAAATGCCAAAAGTGTTGTATTTTGTTTGGTGACTTATGGTTAAGGTTAAGGCTGGGTAGAGGTTAAGGCTGGGTAGGGGTTAAGGTCGTCACATTGGGATTAGAGTTTTCCCCATAGAAATGAATGAAGAGTTCCGCAAACATATAATTACAAACCTGTACCAAAATAAGACACATACTCTCTTACACTTACGTTAGACTTATAACATAAACACATTTTGGCTACACAAAGAAAGCATTAAAAGTGCAACTTTGGGCATGGTTACATTGTCTAGTGCTGCTGGCTTTTCTGCCTGCTAGCTGGGCATGTCTTTGTAAACAATGACAGGTACAACTTTACATAGAACTCAAATAGTTATCAGCAAAGATCATAGCGTTTTTGAATTCTACTTGTGCCTGCCTACTTTGGTGTTATATTTAGTAAAACTGTCTTTGTTTAGTCACATGCATTAAATTGACACATTTACAAAGTGACAATGAACTAAATCCTA
This sequence comes from Cyphomyrus plagiostoma, assembly GCA_019775915.2. Lineage (NCBI taxonomy): Eukaryota > Metazoa > Chordata > Actinopteri > Osteoglossiformes > Mormyridae > Cyphomyrus > Cyphomyrus plagiostoma. Next base: position 24,476,681 of record JABFEA020000098.1, on the reverse strand, counting down.
ACATAAGAAACACAGAAGATCCTGCCCCTTAAAAACTGGCCATGTGCAGTCCTGTGTATTTTGCATGTTCACCCCTTGTGTCGTGGAGTAACTTTAAAGAGAGGCGCGTTACATAGTTTGGGAAGTAGAGCGGGTGCTCAGACACCCCCAGCCCCCCCTGCAGGTGCCTGTCCAGAATCATGCCGTTAGGAGAGCAGCAATAACCCCCGGCTTCACCGCTGCTCAGTGTCCTGTTTGACGGGCTCCTCCCTGTATCGGATAAAAAGCTGGAAAATTGCCTGATGTTAGTAAATCAGAAATACCTCTAAGAGATTAAAAGTTATACAGTACTTATTTCAATCACCAGTCAGCAATTTAATGCAGAAGTGTTATTAAATTCCTTTAATATTTTACCTGTAAGTGCTAGACATAGAGCTTCTCCTTCAGAAAAGTGTTTTCATTCTGCCATCCATCTATACATACATGCATACATAGATAGATAGATAAATACATACATACATACATGCATCTATACATACAAAGGAAATCATATAAGATAAGGAATATAAGCATAATACTAGTGTTACACAATGGTTCAATTCTCAATTAAGAAGAAGAACACAACTTTTTGCTGGTCGGTTATAAAAGCATGCGATTTTGTAGAGTTTTGGAGAAATAATGGATAAACCAATAACGTAAACCTCCAAACGCAATCATTAACATAAAACATAAAAACTCATAGATCCGATGTAAGCAGTTATAAAAGTTTCCAGCTTCTTCAGATGCACCTGGATGATATTATACCCTGATATTTCATGAGTAATTAGGCCTACATGTAGTGGTACCTCGGTTCTCAAACTCACTAGAACTCGAATTTGTTGAAAGTCGAACAAACCAGTTTGACCTAGAACTCGATTTGAATATCAGAAGTCGAACAGTGAACGCTGACCTAATATAAATTGCACGCGTCAGGAAATGAGTCATACTACAATACAATTCTTACTTGAATGCTTTCTTCACAGACTGGACGATTAACAAAATAAAGCAGTGCAACATTACAGTAACTAACAATAAATTAACCACTAACTTACGTGTACTATTAGAGCACTTATGTCATTTATTTCAACTTTATTTTGCCAGGTAAAGTAACTGAAAACCAGTTCTCACTGCTTTACGGATATTTGGGAGAAATAGCAGATTACGCATCGGAACTGCCTGGGATGCAAACGTCATGTGTGTAACTAAACTCTTCAGCCAATAAGGGCAAAGGTGTGTCGTCACGGAGGCGGTTCCAGTTTGTGCAACCGGGTGAGAGGTCACAGTGCATCTAACCGTAATGCATTGCGTTAGGATCAGAATGCATTGCTTTAAGCCAGCGCTGTAAGCAAGTCGAATGCATCCAATGACTGGACTGGGGAAACAAGCTGAAACGCGACTTAATACAGAGGACTAATGACAACAACCAGAAACAGCTGATCACATGGGGATTGCACATGAGGTTAATGAGGGGGCGTGGCACACAGAAGGCGCCAACGATTGGGGCAGGACAGGGGTAATGTTGGGATAAGATCTTTATCGTTTTGGACGCCATTAAGAAAATAATGCTCTTCTTGTTTTATCCTGTTCATTTTGTGTGTAAATGCTAAAAAAAATATATATTTAGGTGTAATTTTGGGGGGCTGGGAACCAATTAATTGGTTTTCCATTATTTCTTATGGGAAAAATTCGATCAGAACTCGAACTTTTTAGGATTCGATCCGGAGTCCAGAACGGATTAAGTTCGAGAACCAAGGTACCACTGTATAAATACAAAAAGAAATATTGCTGCAAGTGGTGATTATTGGGGTCCAAACACTATGGGCAGAATAGACACATTGGCCACATTTAATGTTCCATTGAAATACCTGTAAATGAATGTGTATTAAGTATGGAAGTATAGAAAGTATAGAAACGTTTGGTGTACATGGTCTCAAGGTACTGCAGTTCAAATTATGAATGATCTCGGATGAGTTTCAAAAAGTAGATTTTTCACATTATGCAAATTATCAAAAAATTTAAGGTGGAGGATCATAATCCCATTTTCAATAATGTTTCAATATGTCATGAGCCACGAAATTTCTGGATAATACAATATTGTTTCTATGACTAAATTTGATGTGTCTATACTTTACAGTCTTTGCTCCCCATATTGTTTAATGCAGAAGAAGAAGAATACAAAGAACAGTCCTGGCAAATACAATAGGATTCCATTGTTATGCTTAGACTGATAAAAAAGATGTGCAACTAAAGTGGGATTGTGCATGTGTAAAGGGTGTTAAGGGGTACTGTGTAATGGGCAGAAACAGGATAACTTACACGTGTGCAAAAGAATGAAACAGACTATTAAATACTATTGAGAACTAAAGCCAAAAGTGTCAGGAAAGCAGCTAGCACTGAAAGGAGCTATACACATCTGTCAGGCTCCTTCCTGACCAGCACACCAGACCCACACCGGTACTGGGAGTGTTAGGCTCCTTCCTGACCAGCACACCAGACCCACACCTGTACTGGGAGAGTTATACTCCTGTTGACACTTTTGACCCGCTTGATAATAGCAGTTATTACTTGTCTGTTTCATTCTTTTCTGTAAGTTACCCTGGTGCTTGCAGAATCTTCCCAGCTGAAACTCATAGAGAGAAAAGCAGAGTTTAATCTGCTGTCTAATTCATTGATTTGTTTTATGGGCTGTGATCTCAGAAAGCCTCTCACAGAGCCAACAGCAGTGACTGACAAAGTGGAGAAGACCATCGCCAAAGCTGAACAAAACCTGGCAACAGTTATGTGAACACCCGACTTTACCAAGACCCTTTATTCCATCTGGATTCTTGATGATATCACAGTGAATTCTAATTGGGTAAAAATGACCTATTTCAGGATTTGACTTTAATTAATGAAGGAAAGGATCCACAATACCAGGATGACAGCAAGGAGAAGATTCTGGAATCTCTTGAGCTGCTGAAGAACCTAAAAAACGTTATCGCCGACCTCAAGCACCCTCAAGCAGAAACAATTAAGAAAGAGTAAGTTTAATGGGAATATTCCATCCATATATTTTTCAGTAGGGCGGCATGATGGTGCACTGTTGCCTCACACCTCTGGGACCTGGTTTCGAGTCTCTGCCTGGTGTACATGTGTGTGGAGTTTGCATGTTCATGCTGAGGCTGATTGGAGTTGCTAAATTGCCCATGGGTGTGAATGGTGTGTGAGTGTGCCCTGTGATGGGCTGTCCCCCCATCCAGGGTTGTTCCCTGCCTCATTCCTGTAGCTTCTGGGATAGGCTCTAGACCCCCTGTGACCCTGATGGATGGATCTTTTTTTTCTGTACCTGCATGCTCTGGAATAGAAATATTCCTAAGAAGAAATGTTCATGAACTCCTCAAAAGGTTGAAATACAAATCTGTTTTAAGTCTTTCAAAACAATGAGTCCATTTCTATTAATGAATAGTACTTCTGACATAATGCTTAATATACTGTACACTGGGTAATCATCAGAATTGTTGTTCTTTTATAGACATTTGTGTTGTGATTTCTGACATATGACAACGGGTCTTTTTCTTTCTTCCAAGCATCATACAGCTGGAAGAGAGAGTGAGGATACTTCAGATGGACCATGAGAGAATGTATAACTCAAGGTGTTTAGAAAGGCTCTGCAGTGATGACTGGGAGAAAATCATTGAGGAGAAACAGGTTATTATGATACCAGACAATCTCTTATTTCCCTGTGACCAGAAGCTCTAGCAGTCTTCTGGCTTAAGACTGTGTATGGTGCTGACTTTGTCTGACAGGCGAGTCTGAGCAGCAGCAAATTTGGGCCTGACTTAACCAACATGGAAAGCCAGATGAAAGAACACATTGCCTTCCACGATGACATTGAAGCGTGGGGACCTCTTATAGCTCAGCAAAATGACAAGGTGAGCAGCATTACATTATCGTGTTGTCAGTTAATAAGCATGAAAATTGTGACTTGTGAGTCTGACGTTTATTGCAAGAGATTTATTGGGTGTTGTTTTATTTCATAACCTTTAATCTAGGTGCTGATGGTCTTCATATTTCTTATTTTCTGCAACAGGGCAAATTCGCTGACCTACAGCTGAAATACGATAAGCTTCTGGTAAGAACAGCTTTGTTCAGCTCAGAAACTTAAGCGGAACCTCCCTTTGCTTATAGGCAACCAGACAATAAAGGATTCATGCATATGAAACATAGCAGGAAGTTTGAAAACCCCATGCGGCACATGAAGCAGAGCTGATTCTAGGCGTGATCGCCAACTAAAGCTTCTAACACATTGGTATCTGGGGCTGAAGGACATATACGCCTTTGTAGAGAATGACAGCTGAAGAATGGCAGCTGTTATTGCCCTCAGAGCAAGACAAGTCAATAATGAATTATGACCTAACTGACCACTGTGGAATGTTGTAGTTGGATTTTATAGGATAGAAACCTGGACAGAAACTCAACCACCCTTAATTAAGTACACTATTACAATAAATGAATGTATAGCAGATATATAGCATTAAACAAAGGATTGATCAGTCAGGATGATCAAAAGATAGTCCTTCAATGGTTGACAAATGATAAGCACATTACTCTTGATGTTGCATGAATTCTAAAAAAGCAGGGGTGAAATCCCTTCAGGCAGTGTAGTCAGTGATGAGTTGCCATTGCGGGACAGCCAGTCTGAAGATTGATGACCGATTGTACAATGCATCAACGGTAGTTTGCCTTTGTTCTGCTTAATTAAAGACTGCTTGAAATAAAAATTGAGATGTTTACTGCTTCAGTTAACATTATGTCTTAGCCTGGATCTTTGACAAAAATCGATAAATAAACTGAAACTCTAAAAGCCTCGAGGAAACTCCTCTGCATCCAGAGACCTGTAAATAACCCTACTGGGGTATAGTTCGGTTCTGCTGTTGGAGTGAAGCTATTTGTCGTGGCGACTTGTGTCTCATTTAAAACAAAGAAAACCTACTAATGCCCTGATTTCCCTAGAAACTGCATCTCATTGGTTCCAAATCAGGTTCCTATGAAACTACAGTTGAAGCATAATTTCTGATCCCAGGTCAGCTCATGTGCGCGACACCAACACCTGCTCACCTTGCGGGACTACATGGTCCACTGCACCGTCGAGCTCTTCTGGATGGAGCAGCAGGCAGAGGAACGTATCAGCAACGACTGGAGTGATGCCAACCTGGATTACCCATCGCGGCAGAAGCAATACGAGGCATAATTCATCATTCGTTTTGCATGGAGAGTGGCAGGCATTCTGGGAGATAAAGTAACTAGAAGTTTCGGTAACACTTTACTTGAAGCACTCACAATGCATAATAATGGTCAGTATATGTCTCTATAATTCATTATGAAGGTACATATTTATAGATGAGAGCTTCCTAAAACATTTGTAATGCATAATAATGGTCAGTGTATGCATTGATAATGCATTATGAGGGTATGTATTTATAGTATGTTATAGATGAGAGCTTCATAAGGCATTCATAATGCATAATAAACATGGCTATAATGAGTTATGGCTTTTTATAAATAGTTATTGCCATGTTTATAATCTTTTATGAGTCTATTATAATACATTATGAGTGCTTTAAGTAAAGTCTTACTGAAATTTCTGACTTGCAAGTGATTATGCTGTAACCTCGAGAGGATGACTTAGCACAAAAGATCCATTACAATTGTAAATGGCATATGAAATTGCATTGGTCCCTTAATTGTTTAGATTTCTTCTCCTAGGTACCTGGATAATATATTATGTTGTTGACGTCTTGTTATTCATAACAGAAGTTCATCAGCAAGTGTCTTGAATCAAAGGAGATCACTGTTTCCAAACTGATTGATGACGGTGAAGCACTCATAGCTGATAATCACCCGGCGGTAAACGTTATTCAGGTGCATCCATCCATCCATGGCTGATCGTAGTGAGAATAGGGCCCACTTGTCTGAATGGCCGGTACTCACAACCTTCTTCTGTAGGCACACATGGAAGCGGTACTGGCAGAGTGGAAGGACTTCCGTGGTCTGCTTACCTGCGAGGAGAAGCACCTGAGGAACATGGAGGATTACCACAGAGTCAGTGCAGCCTGAAAGCACGTAGCCCAGTGTTTCCCAGTCCCGGTTTTTGCGAAAAAGGGGAATGGCTGGCAGGGAGCCCAGAGGGAGCATACAGTATGATTATTCTGTTGAGGCCAGGCTCAAACCAGTGACCTTCTGGGCATTGGCAAAGAGACACTGAGCCACACACCATTGCCCAAAACACAAATCCCGACAACTTTTTAACAGAGGATGGTTTTGATCTATTAACTTCAGGGTTAGAGACCCCGGAAGCTTCCACAGCACCACTCTTCTGGATTTAAAACAATAATAATCAATTTCATGGTTTACGAGGGTAAAAACAGCGACGAAGAGCAGCTGAAGGCTCATCTGTAGAGTAACTTTGACACAGTTAGTAATTATGGTGTAATGAGATCTGTTTTGCTAGTGTGGGTTGATATTGTTTCGCCTTGAGACCGACAAATGAGACGGGTGTGTGTTTTTATGCGCAGTTTCACAGGGAAGCACGGGACGTCCAGGACCTGTTACAAAGGATCGACAAAGAGCTGAGCCGCAGATACAACCCCCAGTTCAAGGATGCGTACCAGATAGAGGTTCTCATTTCAGACCTCGATGTGAGTTACGTTTCTCCTCCGCCTGTGCAGTTCCTTGACCCTCATGCATGACCGCAAGGGGTAAGCCCTCCTGACCCATATGCCTGTGTGAGCCAGGACTTGGTGGCAGCTATGGACCAGCATGAGAAGCGGGTGGAGGTCCTGCAGACGCAGAGTCAGGATGTGCTTCCCTTGAGGGTCCGCAGGAAGATGCCCATGGAGCTCCCCCTGGTGGAGGCCCTGTGCAACTTCCACACAGACCAGGTTACCTGCCCTCTCCCTTGTCACTTGAGCCTGAGTGTTTAGTATACTGCTCTACATGTGGCATATTATATTATGCTGCACTGTGTTGGGGGGGGGGGGGGGGGGGGGGGGGGGGGGGGGGGGGGGGGGGGGGGGGGGGGGGGGGGTGG
>JABFEA020000098.1:24448061-24461120 GCA_019775915.2 Cyphomyrus plagiostoma | reverse complement strand
AGGATTCAGCTTGCACTACATTATCAGGAAGACTATTCCATACTCTAACTACACGCTGCGTAAAGAAGTGCTTCCTTTAAATCCAGTTTGAAATGTTCTCCTGCTAGCTTCCATTATTCAAAATACATAGTGCTGTCTGGGGAGGACAAAATAATAAAACACACACACACACACGCACGACATACAAAGCCAAAGCTGATGAGCTATATTGCCCCAACATACTGGGCTGAATGGGAGGCACAGGTACAATGGCCACATGCCAGATTACCTTGCAGACTTTGCTGTAAATGGGAGAGAGTGGATTGAGCGAGCTGTGGTGGGTGGACGGAACTAGAACGCAAACTGGCAAAAAGACCTGGAGGGAGAGGGAAGAAAAAACAAGGGGAGACAGGTAAAGGGGGACAGACAGCAGACGGGCCAGATCCGGAGTGCAGTGTGGACACAGCGACAGCGATGGGAGAATGGCATCCACAGTGGGACAGGATGCACGGGAAAAGACAGGGAGCGGGGACAGACAGATAGAGAGACACCCCCCCGAGCCCGGACATGGGGGCTTACTGTGGGCAAGGCCATGGTTAAAGGTACCCGGGGCCGGTCCGGTGATGACGGCATCCTTGGAACCCAGGGACGGGGCTGCTGAGTCCGGCCCGAACGAGAGGACCGGGAAGCTAAAGGTGTGCATGGGGACGATGGCCGGGAGGATGCCCAACGCCCCCGCGGTGCCAAGGCTCGCGCTGCCCATCGAGAGGAGGCTCAGAGATGAGGAGGCGGGGCTGGACAATGTCGGCGCAGAGGTGCTCTTCACAGCCTTCGGTGGACAGGAAGCGAGTCGTTAGCAGATATGATGTCACGCAAACAATTAAAGCTCATAACTTAAATAGCGTGATAGACTCACGGCCGGTACAGGGGCAGATGCCGAGGGGGCTGCCGTAGGATTAAGCGAAGATGTGAGGAGTCTTGCCACGCCTTGAGAGCCATTGGCAGAATCTCCATTTTCTCCACAAGGTGGGGCCACCAAAGTGAGCTTCTGGGAGGAGATCTTCTTGGGCGGTGTGCAGGGCAACGGCGATACGGCCAAGACTTGATTGGGGGAAGGGGATTTGTGCGACGCGATGACACTGGTGATGGAGGGGAGGGAGCCGGGGATACTCTGCACCAGACGACTCTGGGAAGCACCAGGCTTGGTCACGGCAGGCAGGGAGAAGGTGGGCTGGAAGGGCGGACTGGGGTTGGCGGAGCTGTGTGGCTTGGCCAGGTAGCTTTGGGGAGCGGCCATCTTACCAAGGTTGATGGAGGTGACTGCAGTGACACAGGGCGGGGCAGAGGGGTGACCGAGGAAAGCCTGCCCCTTTGAGACTGGCGATTGGACGCCTGGGCAAGCGGGTGCGTACTTGGGCGCCTTGCCCTGGGCGCCACTCAGCAGGTTACTGAGCCCAAACTGCATGGTCGTGGGAAAGCCCTTCTGGTGCTGGTTATGCTGAAGGAAGGATTTGGAGGCCAGGGAAGGCACAGGATTGGATGGGGTAGACTGCGTGGCTTTGGGGAGGGTGTAACTTTTCACCTTGACCTGCAGTCCGTCTGCCAGCACCTGGCTGGACAGAGTCTTGGGGGATGCCACCGCATCCTTGTAGGCCGGGATGACCAGCAGCTGGGTGCCGTCGGCCTTTCGGTCTGGTGTGATCGGACCGTGGGTGAGTGCCTGCTCTGCCAGAAGGTTCAGCGGTGACTGCGAGGGAGCACCAGTCGCGTTGGACTGCTTGAGGGTGCTCTTCCGCTCTTCTGGTGGGCCAATATCCGCGGACGGCTTGTACGTCAAGGAGAAGCAGAAGTCGGGCCCCCCCCTGCCGTCGTGATTGAGGGCTGCCAGCTCCTCTGACACTGCCCCCAGCGAGGGGGGATTGTGGATCAGGTCCCCGTCCAGCGAATCGTCCATGGTGAAGGCGTGAGAGGGCACCACAGAGTTGGGACAGGGGGCGGCTACATTAGAGAGGCTAAGGAGGCCACCTGAAGTGGGCATCAACACGGGGGGGGGCACCGAAGCAGGCAGGGCAGAACATTTCTTCTCAAGCTTCACTAGTGGTTCCTGAGATTTAGAAAAAACAATATTTTGATCTGAAACTGCTCCGATGATAACAGTTCCTCACGCTGCACAAGTTAGCCGGGAGTGGTAGCCGGCAGATAGGATTACAGAAATATTCAACTGCCTACAAACCTTTGTTTTCATTTTTGGAGACGTTACGACCTTCTTCTTTGTCCTAGAAAGAATGCAGGAACTGTTAAGCTCTCAGGAATTTCAGGACGGTTATCATTAAGGGCTCGTCAGTGAGTCAATCTTACTTACGGCATGCAAGTCATGTGACCATGAACCCTCCGGGTCTCCTTGAACAACGTCCTGTGGAGAGGTGATAGACCCAAGGGCAATATTAAAAAAAAAGGATGGCTGTGAACAGGAGCTCTTTAAGATGCTTCAAATGAGAAGATGGGGGAACATCCCACAGAGGAAGCTGGTTTTTAGGTCGCTACCTAGCTTGCATCCAGCCTTTGGGCCAAAGCGGCTTGACTTCCACCTCGAGGAAAGCCTTGAGGTACTCCTCGGCGCTCTGAGACTTATTCCTCTCCAGTTCATACCTGCCGATCTTCAGTTCGACCACTGTGCAAAGAAAGTGCCTGGCGGAGAGAAAACGAGTGTTAAACAGAAAACAGAAGAAAATAAAGCAACATTAAGCCACCAACTTCCAGTTCACAGCAGGAAAATGACACCTTGACCTTGGGACTTGCTTCAAAACTTGTTTGGCTATTTTCTGAAACGCCTAATGACTAAAGAGACTCTCTCAAGCTACCCAGCCCCAGATGGGCCTAAAAAAAGAACAGCAATGCAGACCATGCGACCTTCCGCTCTCTTCCAGCACCAGGAAAGGCTACAGGTTGGCATGTGCGTCTCGTAACGCATTATTATTATTATGACGATTATTATTACTACTAATATCCTCCTTCAGTAAGTATTACCTCCATGTTAAATCAAAAGCAAAATGTAATTTATGATTAATTTGCGATTTACGTAACTGGTCAGACTGAATATGTTGTCCTCCTGTAACCAGCTGTAAGAGAGCCACTCATGTTCCTCCAAACAGAGAGCAGCAAACACAACCAGAAAGGACATTTATTCACTAGACGATATTCAAATTACATTTTCCTAGTCCTCACTGATCTGCAACCAGCCACTATTCATTTTTAAATACTTTTTCATCAAACCTCATCCGCCAGGTTCTCGAATCTCAGCAGAGTCGTCTTTACTCTATGAAACATGACATTCGAGCTTTCCTTACAGAGTAAAACTGCTGTAAGCAGAATCTTACACCCTACAAGACATGAAGGAGTGGCACAAAGATATGGCTTACGTATTCTCATGGATTTTTCAATCAAGGTTGTTGCTCGAATACCCCCCCCCCCAAGTCAAACACAGCCCCTGATACTGCTATTAAATTCAGAAATTGTGTGCTTGCTACATGTCAACTGCCATGGGGGGGGGTGGTACGACAAACATTAACTGGCATAACAGCCCTGCAGCAAAAAAATACTACATGTAAAAGAGAAAGAGGGTGTGAAGGACAATGAATGGGGTATCTGAGCTGGGGATAACCATCTGTGTGTCGGGTAGGGAAATAAAGTCTGAGGGGACAGGAGGAACCGAACCTCACGAGACAACGGTATGTGAAAAGAACAGAAAAGGAGAATACAAAACAGAGAGACAGAGAAAGACAGAGGGAGGGAGAGAGGTTCGGCCAGTGAATTTTTCCTACATGAGCAGTACCCAAGCCAGAAACGCTTGCAATAAAAAAAAATGATTGTCCAACCCGACACGTTTATGCATGTTTAAATGTTAATTACACATCCGTACCCATCCGGGATTATGAATCCCCTACTGACAGCTTTTTTTTTCAAATTCATTTGTATTGTGAAGATCCAGGCTCTAGACTAACAGCAAATTTCACTCACAGCCCCCCTCAGTGCTGTGAAAAAGCACTCAATTGACCCGTTTTCATTAATCGTGTTTACATAAGTGTGGTACCATCAGTCAATCCTTGGAAAGACACTTCATGTCCAACCAACCAAAACACAAGCAGAGATACACTTTGCTCCGGTAGAATTTTCTGAGATCAAATCTCATCTGCGCTATAGGGGACATGACAGAACAAAGACACTTTCGATTTCCATCACCCCTTTTCTGTGGGTATGCAGGGAGAGAGCTTAGGCAGACCAAGAATAAAAAATAAAAATCCAATGAAAAAAATCTTTGACAGTCAACTGGATGCCATGCAGATGGGCTTTGCCGTGAAGCAAAAGTTTTACGAGTTTCTTTAATAAGTAACACTCTCCCCCATTCCGCAGTCTGTTCAGCCTCCATGAAAAGCTGGACTGTTGACGGTGCTGAAGCGGTTACATCAGCAGCGCAGAACATGCCCTACCCTCAAACCGCCACGTTAGCTCCCTCACAGACAGACACATACATGCCCTACCCTCAAACCGCCACGTTAGCTCCCTCACAGACAGACACATGCCCTACCCTCAAACCGCCACGTTAGCTCCCTCACAGACAGACACATGCCCTTCCTTAAAACCGCCACATTAGCTCCCTCACAGACAGACACATGCCCTTCCTTAAAACCGCCACATTAGCTCCCTCACGATTGAGTCTCGCGGAGTAGCCTAGACAGTCTTTGATTTCACTTTGACAAACCATTTAGCTTGATCTGCCTTCTATGATTCCTGTATTAAAATGATCGTTGCTAAAATGAAGATCAGCCCCATTACTTAGCCATACCTTTTTACATAATACGGTACATAATTACCATATTTTTGTGAACATTGTGATATTTGTAATTTTGCCTAATTTTGGGGCAGAAAATGAACTATATAGGCTCAGCGTACTAATCAACCAACAGAGTCTGTCCTGCTTAATGTCAACTGCAAAGTTTCTGATATTATATTAAAAATGATTCAATAAATTGTCAGATTAAAATAGGTAGATTACTCGATTATTGGTACAATCATAATGATCGGCCAAAGGCAAATACAGAATTAATCTAAAAAATTTGTCCCATCTTAAGCAGAAAACAGCATGTTCTACAGCGTACATGACCTTAAAAATCACCTGATTTCTTCATTCCACTGAAACTTTTTCCTGGGTCCCATGACCCTTTTCCCAGTCTTCTCCTCATCCTCGTCTTCATCTGACACCACCTTTTCCTTCTCCTTTCCTTCCTCCAGCATCCTGCAGAATAAAAGAGTTTGCAGCCTTCAACTTGAAACCTCGGCACAGAAACTCAGAGAGACAGATCCACACGTACTTGGCAAACTTGGCTTGCGTGTGAGCTTGACACTCCTCCTGGTACTTAGCCACCTGCTCGGGCATCGATCGACCAATAGCCTCCTTCAGCTTCTGAAGTGGTTCTTTGAGACGGCCGTCCTAGGGAGGAGGAAGGGGTTGTCATGGTGACAGCGTCACAGATATCCATCTAGCATTTGAATGATTGAGTCGGTTGCCCTGTGGTAATTAAACGCCTCTGACAGTAAAGCCTAATGAAAATGGTCTCCGCTGAGAGAGCTTTTAAGCATCAGGATAATAAGGGCTGTTGATAACATCAGCACTTCACCTAGACTTCAAAGTACTTAGAGATCTTACTGTTATTAGCATATTCAGATTAATGGGCCACTTAAAAGGTCACAAACATAATGAGATATAAACCAAGCCCTTCAGTTTTCCATCTTTTTACATTAGCGCTTCTTTAAACTACGCATCTTGGATATTTCTCGTGTAAGCCTAGATTCTCAGAAGTTGATTTCGTGGAAATCGAGTCTAACCTGTACCATCATTCATTGGTAACTGAATATAAAATAGTAACAGTCATAACATTGGCAGGACAGCGAAGCCAGCAGCCTCTAATGATCTAATGTAAACTCGAGGGGCCCCACCCTCCCTGCAGCTGCTGGCCGCCTGGTTTTACTGACCACCACTGGAACGACGACACTGGGTTCAAGGCATTTAAACGGATACGTGGGATAATGGGACGGGATATAGCATGGAAGGTGCTACCCATTTAAAACAGACTCAGGAAGCCAAAGCCTGCAGTCTGAGTAGTTAAGGGTTAACCAGCCCAGCCTTGAGAAGCACCATAAGCTGCACTGCTAGATTACCCATTCACGCAGAATACATTGGCATTCAAGGGGTGAGAGGGGACACAACTCATTTACAACAAATCACACTTTGCCATATAATGCTTAATTATTAACAAAATGAAGTGTAAATTAAACGTTGTTGGAATGATTGGAATTTTTTGGCATATTCAGAAAATCATCTGATGATCTGGTACACCAGCTTTCAGGATCTGTTTTGTTGTTCAGCTTCGTCCTTGGGTTGGGTTTACTTTAGTTTTTTTATGCAAGGTGATTATGTGCAAATGGCTTTGTGCTTGTTAGGTCCTCTGCTCATTTAAAATAGCAACTGTTCCAGTCTGAAGTTTGCAACAAGCGGTAAGCCAAATGGCTTATTATAATCATTATCATGCTGCGCTAAACAGGTCTCTATGCTTTGCTAAGCTATGTAACTAGGTTGGCTAATGTTACTCTTCTGAATGTAGCATTTTGCATTATAATGCATCTACAGCTTCAGTGAATTATGTGATTTATAAGTTTTATAATTTTACATTTCCATTGTTTTTGGTTGGGGTCAGGTTTTAGATTTGCTAGTACTATTCAGGCTAGGTGGGGTTCGGTCTCAAGGTCTCAGGCTTTAATTGCAGGCCCATACTGGATTCTAGTCTGCAGACTCCCTTTCTGCCCTGTGATCTACCACTGTCTCAAAGTATAATCAGTTCCAGGGTGTAGCTTAAATATTCTCCAAAGCTTGAAAAAGATCTGTCTAATAGTTTTTGAGCTATTGCCCTAACAAGAAATCTGTCTCCAACAGCAGACTGGTCCAAAAAAATAAATAATAAATATCTCTCTCTCCCCCCCCGCCCCCCCAATCAGTGGAATGCAATAAAACTTCTTCAGCCATGCTTTATAGTTAGTGCTACTAAATCTACATAAATTTGAATAAGATAGGGCATAAAATGCACTGCGAAATCCTCCTCCTAGTGGGAGATCTTACACAATGCCACCACCTCCCTTGGCAACTACGGGCGATATTGTTGTAGTACATGGCCAACTGCCTCTCAGAGACCCCACCGGCATCACCAGGGCAGGCAGGAATGTGCAGAGCGCTGGACTGCGGCACTCGGAACGCCGTCATACCTGCTCGTGCAGATGCAGTTTCCTGGCCCTTTTGACGAGCGTGTCCTTACTGCATGGCAGGAAAGAGGCCAGGTAGGCGTAAATTCCCGAGCGAGCTGGACTGCTGAGCTCCCGGGACTGGATCTCAATGCTGGTGGCCAAAAACAAGGCAGATTCAAATCACATCAGATACCCTCATTCAGTATGCAACAGTCAGACAAATTGATTGAGGGCTTCAAAACACTTACTCAAGCAGCATGCTGTTTACGTCTTGAGTGAAAAACTTTTGCTTCCCTTCTCCCTCTGAGCCTTTGGCAGCCTGCAGGGTCATAAGGAGAGTCAGTTGGCTTTTAACTTCCCATAAAGGGAGCCTTCAGTGCATAGGACGGACAGAACAGATGCTGCATCAGGTCAGAGAGAGCGGGTGTTCAAAAGGAGTGGAGGCTCAAGCAAGAAGCCTGGAAGACTAACCTGCTGTGCTGGATTAAAGTCTAATTAAAACGCAATTAAATTAAATTTATATGAATGTAGGGGACTAACGTTTAATATGGCAATTTATGGGGGATAAAGGATTATGAAACACTCAATGATAAAAAAGGTGGACAAAGAACTGTTCCCTTAAATTCACTGCCTCCGCTGGAAAGAAGGTGCACTAAACAAGCAATTTCTCTTTGAAAATGTAAAAGGTCTGTTATGCAATTTAAGGGCATCACATCCATCTTCCAAACAGCGGGAGGAAACCAGAGAAGCTAGAGGAAATATGTGCAACCCAGGATAGGAGACAGCATGCAAAATGCCCAATGGCTTCTAGATAGAAAATATAAAAATACAGGTTTGTCTTGCTTTTTGAGGAAGTAACAGTACGTTAAGTTCCCAAAAGAACAGCTAAGTGCATTGAGGCATTCAGACTTGATACCACCTCAGGAAACTCAAGTTCAAAGCGAGGCCCAACATTTAGATCAATGGTGACATAGAGAGCACCTGAGTCAAATCTCTGATTCTCTTCTCCAGTGCTGGGTGGAGCCCCTCGGGGAAGGGGGGCGGCTGCTTCTGTGGCTGGCCCACAGCCATAGGATCACTGTTCTCATCCAGCCCGGGGGGGCTCGGTTCTGGGGACTCATACAGCAGTTTGTCCAGATCGATGTCAAAGTCGATGGTGCTGGCGGCCTGCAGAAGGTCACTCTCATTGGTCGACCCGATGAGGGAGAGCAGGGGATCGGTGACGTTGAGGCTCACTTCGGCCTCGCGGTTCAGTAGGGCCACGCTAGGGGGCGGCTTGGCTTCTTCTCCGGGCATCGACTCCTTGGCCTTCTCGAATCTCTTCAGCATTTCGCTGACGGCCACAGAGCCAGAGTGCTTCTTCTTTTTCCTCTCCTCTGTCGCATTTAGCGGCACAATTCTTTTCAGAAAGAGAGGCAAGAAAAGCTGACGTGAACCGCAGCGTAGGCCAAGAAACCCCTCATGGCCAAATGGAAGAGAATGCCAGACTGAAATAGCAACATTACTGAGGATTTACATACATACATCTTAATAATTTAGCAGACGCTCATATCGAGAGTGTCAATTTTTTTTGAGTGGAAAGGAGGGTCAGTCACTGCCTGGGGTTAAAGGTCTTGCTCACAATGAAACCTCTCAGGTGAACCTGGAATTTGAACCAGTGACCCCCTGACCTCCATACCCTCATACCGTGTACATTGTAACATACCCATAATAGACTCGTATTTTTGTACCCTCTATATTATACCCCCCTTTTGTGACATATCTATATTATTATTAATATATATTTTTGTAATATCATAGCTAAAGCACTTCAGGATGGATGCAAACTGCATTTCGTTGCCTTGTATTCGTGACATGTGCAATGACAAAGTTGAATTCTATTCTATTGCTGTGCTAGCTGGGTATCAAACTCAGGACAACTGTTTGGAAGGCAGGTATGACCTCAGAATTTGCATTTTTTGTTTGAAACCTAAAATTCTCCTAAAACACAGCAAGTTTTAGATTCACAGATAAAGTAGAGAAGTTAGCATTGGAATCATAAACTTAATGAATCGCTCTCAAACAGCAAGAGGTAGGAATATAAGATATAGGAATTGCAGATGTATGGCTGGCTATGTATTGACTGCACAATAAAGACAATGTGTCAAAGTTTGTGGGTGGGGGGGGCGAGTGCAAGCTTTCGGAGGGATTCAATAAGCAAATGAGATGGCATCAACCCAAGCCTGAGGCAGGTACTGAAGAAATAATCATGTAATTGGGAAACCTGAAAACGAGAGGAAATGAGCACCATGCCCGTCGGAAAACGTCGATTACCATGACGTGTTTCTGCAAAACACACGTGCCAGATAGGCAGTGCACAGTAAACGAGCTGAACTCACCCAGTCTTAGCCATCTTGGATTTTTTGTGTTGGCCTTCCTTTTTCTTCTTGACTGACTTTACATCCCCCTCTTTTAATTTCTTCCTCTGCAGACAAATAGACATAACAGGAAAGTCTTTTGTTTTGATGTTCCATTAAAATAATTCCTAACATCATAAAATTAATTTCTAAAAAGCTTAGAAACTTTTAAAGGGAACCCGTACCTTTGGGGACTTTAGTTTCTTCTTTTCATCATTAATATGGTCATCATTCTCAGATTCTGAAGCTTGTCTGAACTGCAGTGTCCCCGAATTAATATAAAATCCTCCATACTTTGTTGTAAGCGAGGCTGGAACAAGCTCATCATACTGCAACAAAGACGAGGTTAGAACAGGGTTGTCCTACTAATTTGACAAATGTGCATATCTGAATTCTGAATATTTCCCGATACACATTGCAATGTATTAAAAACGTAAAAAGGACGTACTGCTTCTGAGTTATCAATGAATGAATCGGTCTCATCATATCCATAGCCCATATCAACCAAGTCTTGCATGCGATCTTTCTTCCGTTTACTTCCACCCTAATAATGAAAGACACTCAGTAACAGAACATTACTGGTCGGAAACATTTTACAGTCTTGGTCACATAGAAAAGTTCAGACTCACATATTTCTCTTCAAACTTCTTCGCCAGGGCCTCGACCTCCTTCTGACTCTCCTCCTCCAAACTTTTACTGGACTCTTTGATCGCATTGCTCTAAAAATAGGTTGACCACTTAAATGTCTCGTTTTACAAATGTACTTGAACAATTATGGTCTTTTAATCATTTCTCTATAACATTTCCGTGCGGATTATAACTTTTACGGCGCTGTACAGAAAACCTGTTACCGTGTGGAACATCAAACGGGCAAAGACTGAGACAGCAGAGGGGTGTCCCAAGACCCGGTGTGACACTTACCTTTTTCTTAACAAGTTCAGGGTAGTAAAACTCCGGACAGCGCCTTTGATCGGGCTCGAAAAGGGCTAGAACCAGCCTTAAGCTGGTCTCCACTTTCCCGTTCTGCAAAGCAGCTGCAACAGCCCCGTCCTCCTTTGCCGGGATCTTTAGTAAACTTGCGGGCAGCGGGACGTTGCTCGAGAGGGTGGTCAGCTGTATTCTCCGTAGCTCAGCCATTAAGCAGATCCTAACTTGTCTTACCTGCTTACACTCACTGGTTGCTGGCTAACGAAAAAATATGAATTAAAAAAATAATCCTATATTAGCTGAAAAGATGGCTCTTTTTGCATGTGCCGTGCCAGTTTACATCTCGATGCGGGGTTTCAATTAACCGATGCCCTGTAAGCATTTCCCACTTCATCCTATGCTGGATTTGTATAAGGGAAACGCATAAGGCTATTTAGCATGCCGCCTAATATGACTGCCTCTCGACCCACATTTGCACCGATGGAGGCATGTGGGAAATTAAGCATTAATTCCCGAACTCCGTTAATTTAGACTCCCAAACAGCCAGAACCTGCGATGTCAACGCGGCAGAGCTTTAATCCCCCATGATATGGTGCATGCATCCATGGCCATGCAAACAGCTAGCCTAGCCTGACTGGATTCACTTGAGATCGTCCCTGAAAATATTTCGATGTCACCAGGAGCCCGGGAGAGCTGTAAGTTTCAACGAAAGCAATTTGTTCGCTACCAAAATAACTGTCTACTTCGCATCATTAATTCATTTTGCCAGCTGCAAGTAAGTCCAGTGCATCCTCCATGATCACAAACATTGCTGTTGCATTTATGAGTACTACAGTGATTTGCACTGCAACGCCAAGGTACTTTAATCACCTATTATAAAGCTATAAACGGTAGCTATATAATAGCCGTAAACAGTTATTCGTTGCATGTTTTGCGCCTTATTTATCCCCCCATGCAGCTAAAAGCACAGCCTGTCATTTCGTCATCACGCTGCGCCGCGTCGCGCTCGAGTGTGCATGATCCTACATATCTACCTTTTCCCTTTCTGGGCATTGTCGCCTGGTGGGAAACGCTGCAAATTAAATCCGCCATAAGCTGGTAACAACTGGATATTTGCAATTCTTAAAACATATGATTTGGGGGAATTGCACATTGTCTTAAATGGTAATATAATAATAACAGCAACAAGTGCATTTTATTGTGTGCTCCTACAATTAGTGATTCTCATTTATTCAGAGTGAGTTAATGGACAGCGGAATAGGGTTATCAGTATATTTTTGTGACCCGTAAAAATGCTTTCTTTAAAGAAAATACTTTTCCCCATCAAACTAAAGGTCGTGGGGGTCGGTGACTCATGCAATTACATTTTCCCATATAGGTTGTTTCCCAGCTTTGATCTGTGCTACCTTGAGTGGACTCTGGGTACCACATTGCCCTGACCACATTGCCAGACAACCAAAACACAACACACGGTAAAAATCAGTTACTTTGCTTGTAAAAAAGTTACTGATATCTTGTTGGATGGGCAGAAGAACAACACTGTGGTTCCAAAACATCTCTTCAGGGGCAGCCCAGTGATTTCATGTCATCGTTAAATCTCAGACACCAGCCCAGCTCAGCCCACTTAATGAGGTGTTGATTAGCCAAACATGGTATTCTAGTCGTCCAGTGGCATGTTAGACGATTACTGCAGTACTGGGGTGATTTTAGCAGAAGTTTAGAAGATAACCCAACTAGACATAAAATCATAGTTTTACACCAACATCACATTAAATTTTCTTTGGAACAGTACTATATATGTATGTGTGTGTGAGTGAGTCTGTATAGATTCTGATATTCTGCAAACATTTCATTTCAGAGGTCTTTTTCTTGTTATTTTCATTGACACTTCTGTTTGAATATCATTGTCATAACCAGTTCAGCACAGGGGTATGGCTACAGGCATGCAGGGTGTGGGCAGGACCCACTCAAACGGATACTTAGCCCACCCACACAGACCAAATCTAACCAATCAGTTGATAAATGGAACTGCTAAAAAATTAAATGAATAACACTGGTATACAGTGATTTTGGCACCAACGATGTCCGAACGGTTTTATATTAAGTTTAAGATGCAGATTAAGAATATGACTTCGGTTTTGCCCGATTGGCTCTAGTTTCTGAGATATTTAATAGTTAATTAATGCAACACGTTTGGAAAGCATTCAGAATTGCAAGAATATTTTTATTTTAGTTATAGCTAGTAAGTAAACAGTCTAACATCACACAAAAGGAAATTTAAAATATCTAAGTGACAGGAAAAAGTTATGTATGATTTGATTAAATAATACAATATTAATTAGTTATTAATTGTTATTAATGTCAATGCTTCCAAAAAGTACTGTGGCTGGTTGAAAAAGACGACTAATGTCTATGAAGCGCGATGCGGCCTGTGTAAAAATAAAAGTAATCAAACTGGTGACAA
>JABFEA020000098.1:24399622-24416813 GCA_019775915.2 Cyphomyrus plagiostoma | reverse complement strand
TATTCGTAGCAGTCGGTAGGCAACAAAATTTATAGTGGGTGAAAATTATCCTTGGTGAAAATTATGGTCAGGGAAATTAATTGTGACAAATCTAATCCTAGTCAGTTGTGGAATATGAAACAAACAGGTTTAGATCTGGTAAACCCGATTACCTTAAGACAAATCACACAAAGTTGGACTGGAGAGGTGGGGACAGTATTCATGACAGGCTTGCATGGTATTATGGTAATATTTTCAGTTTGGTATTTTCGTTCACCAAAATTTGCCAAGATGCCAGAGTAGCATTGCTTCTGAAAATATATGATACTGCTGTATTATGTATAGATGAAAAATTAGATACCATTTAAGTCTTGTGTATAGATACTAAATACTACATTCCATTTGAACTTGGACATTATGTGTTCCTAGCTGGAAATTTCACCTGGAATGCCCCCTTATGTCGGAATTCCAACTTGGGAATTTGGAGGAACCTCTGCAACCCCAGCCACAGAATTCAAGATGGCTATGCCCTTTATCAACAGAAGTGAAAGCTGTAGTTATGTACTGTTTACTAGCACTTACGTCTTATCTGTGTCTCATTAAATTGGTTGTAAACACAGTACTGTCCGACCTCTTTGTGGACGTGTTGCCACAGTGTTCGTATGTACAAAATCCCTCAAGAATGTGTTGCCATCATCTGGTATTGCTGACAATGGCTAACAATAAACCTGGCATAACATGTAGCCTGTTTCAGAAAGCAGGATTTCTTGCTTAGCCGAATAACTTGTTGGATATAAGGGAGTCTGGGCTAAATGTAAGTCAATGAAAATAAGGACTGCTGTGCCTTAAATCCGACAAGCTGTCTGGCTCAGCAAGAAGTCTTGCTTTTTGAGCAGGTCCCTGGTCTTGCTAAATGACTTTCCGACTTCTAGTACTGGGACATAGTTAACTCATGGGTTGACAACATTTCCAGTTCCGACTTCCAGGGTAACTGGAACGCAGCATAACATTGCACTTGTCTGAGTGTTTTACAGTGACTGTGATGGAATAACCCATGCTTTACGTTTACACATTGAAGAGGAATTGGATACTGCATGTAGTTAACCTTACTGCAAATGTTCATCAGTTGGAGGACTCTTTAGGGACTGGTTGTAATCTAGGCTAAATGCAGAAGCATTGAGAGAGAACGGAGGAATGAAAATCGCCCTTCATCAAGGGTCATAATCATGGAAAGAATGAGCATTGTATACTTGGTTCTATATTGCCTCAGTTCTTGGGTCACTAATGCAGTACGAAGTGCACATGATCAAGAGGTTAGCACGCATTGATAATAAAGTAGATCAATCCAAACTAAAGTGAAAGTGAATAGCCAAAATGTGATCAAAGAATAAATCCATATATAGTAGGTACTGTACGTACTGCCCGCTATCCATCCATCCATCCATTTTCTGTAACTGCTTGTCCTATTCAGGGTCATGGGGGTCCGGAGCCAATTCTAGAGGCTACAGGCACAAGACAAGGAACAACCCAGGATGGGGTGCCAACCTATCGCAGGGCACAGACACATACCATTCACTCACACATGCAATTTGATAACTCTAATTAACCTGGAGTACCCGGAGGAAACCCCATAACAACATGGGGAAAATGTGCAAACTCCACACACATGGACCCCTGGTACAGTCTTGAGCCCTGGTCCGAGAGCCAATAGTGTTAACCACTGCTCCATTGTGCTTCCCATACTGCCCTCTAGAGGACATTAATCATACAGTAGCTGAAGAAATTCTCTTAGAGTAGATGTAGTTCTTAATATAGTGGCATGGCGTCTCAGTGAGTAGCACTATTGCCTCACACCCAGGGATGTTGCTGGAAATTCTGACCCCAGGGACAAAACGTTGCGATAGAATTTCACTGCTACAGGGGTAGCAGCCTGAATCTCTGACTGATTGTGGAGTTTTACAACTCCTGTCCAGAGTGCCTTGTGACTGGGATAGGTCTGGGTGTGTATATGTACACTGTGATGAGCAGACATTATTGTTTATAATCTTTATCCAGTTTCTGAAGTTACATTCTCAGTATACTTCAATATAGCATAGGTATGGTATTGAGAAAAGTGTACATTTTCTATGTTGACAATGTTAATACTGCCCTCTTGTGGCTCCATTAAAATGAATTGCATTCTGTTGACAGGCAATATTTTGACTTCTCTGTAATGCAGCTAAGTTGAGCTATGCGCTTTTATACTGAAATGGCATACTCTAAAATAGTACTGCACTTGAAAATATTATTTGGAGACAGGAGAATAGCTTAGGGGATGAAGTAATAAGTAATCTGGCTACAAATCTCACATTTGGTAATAAAAATTAACATAAATTATATCAGTTTGGACTACATTGTATGGGTTGTTTTAGGATGCATGTGTATGTCTCATTGATCCGAGCTGTTATACAGTGTAAAGAGGTACAGGCAGCCTGTGTCAACCTCCTTGTGTGCACTGGCTGTCAATAACTGCAGAAACACAACATGAATGGTTTTCTTTTAGAGAACAATCACATTTGATTGAACAATCCATGGTTTGTTCTCTTGTTTCCGAACTCACTGTACTTAACTAGCATTGTTCACGTGTTGGACATGGAATATAAAATACAATGTCAGAAATGATAGCCAAACAACACAGTGATTATACCCATCCATGCACCCACCTGCCCCAAGGTGACATTTTGTCAGTGGGCCTAGAATTTCCATCCATCCATCTTCTAACCACTTACCCCAAGCCATGGGCTGGGCTGGGAGAGCGGGTTGAAGACTACCAATGATCATTTTCAACACAAATTTTACATCACCAAACTTTCTGTCCTTACAGAGAAAAAAAATCACTTAAAATTGCTGTGTATGTGATCTAAAACGAGGTAAGGGCACAAGTGTTAAAGCTTATTTAGTTTGTCATTATCCTAATTGGTAGAGTGGAAAGATAAAAATTAACAGCTTTTGTAAATAGGGACCTAGTAATTTCATGAAAACGGACAGAATAACCACATCCATATAACTTCTAGATAGACACAAAAGGCAACGACTGGAGTGTATCTACACAAACCATACAATGAGTTATTTCTGTGGCTTCTTTTGACCTCGTTAAAACACCTTTTTCATCTAATCTCGATGTGATACAGAATATTTGATTTATTTTTTTGTTCCCGAAAAACTGCTGTTGGGGTCATTCTGTAGAATAAAATATACCAACCCAATTTGCAAACAAATTTAGCAAGCAAATTGTGGTACGAGTATTATTAATAGCTCACCGATGATATATTAGTTACATAATTGTTGGACATCTATGGGAGAAGTAAAGTACTGATAATTTGCATACTGTCACTGAAAATAATGATTTTTGCGACTGTGGGGGGAAAATGGTTTTATAAATTTGTTTCAGTCTAAAAAGTTCACTTTTATTGCAGCTGAATCATCATCTCTCATCGTAATGGTCATTCATTGATAACGAGCAGCTCACGCCCGTGTGCATATTAATTTAGTAGCTGGTATGTCTTATATTCATGTTTCTTTTAAATGTTCCTTGACATCTAGTCGATTTAATGGACTATTACCGATCTGCCCGTTATTTGCCACTGATATATCTAACCTAGTACCTTCAGTAAAGCATCCCAAAAGAAACACCACGACTTAAAAGGTACGTGTGGTCTCTGCTTAGAATGAATTTAACCCATAACAAAAAGGCATATTTAAAAAAGTAATCTTATTTCAGTGTGAACTTAAATTAATCCTTCAGTATTTTAAATAGAGAGGGGAAATCTCTTATCTATAATAAAAAAAGTCAGACAAAACTCTTCATAATTTCTTCTTTTTTTTTTTCAAAAAGGGAAGTAAAGTAATCTTATTGTAAGTAAGCTGTGTCCACTTATGTAAGAGGTATGTAGGTCTCTTTTTGCTTCAGTGACTCCCGCCACTAAAAGTAATTAAATTTATCTGTTCTTTTCATATTAGAAAAAAGAAATACTTTGCTCCCAGGATGCTGCTGGAAAAATGTTTTTCGTTCTCCTTATTGTGACTTTAAAATTCGTGGTCAAAATAATAAAGAAACCGTTCGTCTTCCGTGGCTGACGCCATGCCTCCGACTTCCGTCTTTTCTCCAGTTTAACTTCCTCCGGTACCACTAGCTTTGGCTTTATAATCGGACAGAGTGACTCAGTACCACCTGCGATGGAAAAAAAAAATCTGGGAAAAAAGAACACTGATGTCGACGGTTTTATTATTTGAAGTGTGGGGATTTTCAGGGAAGGAAGCCTTTTCCGGCAGACTAATTTCAAAGGCAGCCGGTAGACTGTGGCTTCAGAATGACAGACTGATTGCCTAAATGCCTTTGCTTTTAAAGAGGGATATACGCTGAATACATTTTTATCCGTCAGTGTGAAGTCCATGCTTAATTGCACAGTGTTCTTGTCAAATTTTTTGACATAGACGTATGTGCATGTATATTTCTCTTTTGAATCACGTGCAAAGGATTATATGCTGCTTTGATGTATTTTTTAGAAACACAGTTTTAGGAAATAGGAATGTGTGAAAGCCAGTATTTGTACGACTTACTTGCAAGCAGTCTTGACAACCTGGTATTGCAAATTTAGTCCTATATTCTTACGCTTTAATGGATTTTTTTATTTTAGGGGATCAATCAGTTCAGTGTAAATGTCATGAAAATAGGAATTTCCACAGTGTGAGTTTCAGAAAGTGCAAGACTGGTGAAACAGTAAGTTATGGAGTTATGTGCTGCCCTTGAAGCTGTGTGTGTGAAGCTCTCCCTTTATTTGCATAGGTTTCCTCCCACAGTCCAAGGATGGGCAGTTGGGTCACAATCGTGCCCATAGTGTGTGTGTTTGTCCTCTGAAATGGGTTGGCATCCCGTCCAGAGATTCTACTACCTCACACACCCCAGTCAGACTCCAGGCTCACCGTATGCTTGTATCCGATGAATGGTCATTTAAGATCAGGGGCGTTTCTAGCTATTGAAATGACCAGGGATAAGTTTACCTGGGGCTTGACTTTTCTTTGAAGAAAGAGAGCATCGGAGCTGCAGCCCCAATTTATTGGATCTATCTACATCCATAGTTAAGATGGAAGAATGACATGAGCCGGTTCAGTTTTTATTCTGTCACTAAAATGCAAATTATGCAGTGGATTCAATAATTAATATAAAAAGTGAACAGCCACACAACTTACCCAGAGACCCCCTTGTTAGGCTACACCTAACAATGTAATGTCATGTGGAGTTTTATGTACTCATTATCGACCGTAAAATGGCAGTAAAATTAGCCAAAGACAAATTTAGATCCTGGTTTGTGTTAATTGGATGTAATTGATTGTCCTACAGCCAGCCTCACATATCTAAGGTCATACACATGTGTGACAGTGACCAGAATACATGGCCCAATTGGTCACTATTCCAAAGGAAACCACAACTTCATCCCGTTGAAGAAAAAAAGCACATCAATTTGAATTTTATGTATTTCAATTTTTCAATTTCATATATTTTTAACTTTGTATTATATCAAGAATGCAGCCAAGGATTAATACCTTGTGGTATGATTAAGGGTCTCATAATAACAGAATCATCATTTAAATCAATGTGTAAAAGACGGCAGATCAAGGCTCCAAATGAGACGTAACAGAAGCAGCCGCAGACTCCTGTGAAGCTCACGGCCTGTATGGCAGCACCTGCTTTACTCCTGAAAAACAGCCGATTTAAGTGCCTAAGCTGTCAGTTCAGCTGCCATCTGGCAGTGCTGAAAGACCACCTGGCTCATCGATGGGATTCTTTTACCCTCGTCCTACGCTATGCGCACAAAATGTAGGATGAAAGTGATAATCCTCTATCCCCATTATTGTGCCTTAATTATTACGGGAAGGGGATACCATAATTATTGTAGAAGGGATATTTGCCTACAAACTGAACGCAGCACGGGAGCTGGAGGACAGGCTGGTAAGGTGCCTGCCAGTTTCACCCACTGCTCCAGGTTTCTCGTGGAGGGTAAAGGTGAGTCCCACCTGGTAGGAGTTCTCCAGTGTTTCACACTTGAACTGGAAGGGAAACAGATGTTGCAGTCTGCAGTATATGCTATACTATATTACTATACTATGAGTGTATAATTCAAAATTTTAAGGAATTTTATACAAATAAAACAAATCATTTTGGGGGCAGTGTGTGGCTCTGTGGGTTAGGATGCGGTGCCTGTTTTTGGAAGGTCACCAGTTAAATTCCTGTGGTCAACAATTTGGTTCCACCATTGGTTCCTTGAGCAAGGCCCTTAACCCACAATGGAGTACATGCTTTATCGTTTTGGAAGTCATTAAGAAGAAAATGTTACGCACGGCGTACAGTGTTGGCACACAGTGTTTTTAACTTTACACAATGTTTGTTACTTTCATTGTTTACAAATTATCATTTTGATAAATGTATTTAGTTATATGCTCTTCTTATTTTATCCTGTTCATTTTGTGTTTAAATGCTAAAAATACATAAGTAGGTGTAATTTCTTGGGGCCAGGAACCAATTGTAAAATTTGATCAGAACTTCTTTAGGATTCTAACCTGAGTTCTGAACAAATTAAGTTTGAATTCTGAGGTACCACTGTCTGTCTCTGTCTGTGTGTGTGTGTGTATGTGTGCACGCGCGCCTTGGTTCTCGAACTTAATCTGGAGTCCGGATCGAATCCTAAAAAGTTTGAGTTCTGATTGAATTTTTCCCATAAGAAATAATGAAAAACCAATGAATTAGTTCCCGGCCCCCTAAAATTACACCTAAATCTGTTTTATTATTATTATTATTATTATTATTATTATTATTTGCATTTAAACACAAAATAAACCGGATTAAACAAGAACAGCATTTTGTTCTTAATGGCTTCCAAAACGATAAAGATCTTATCCCAACATTACCCCTGTCTTGCCCCGATCATCCGCTCCTTCCATGCGCCACGCCCCCTCGTTAACCTTGTGTGGGATCCCCATGTGATCAGCTGTTTCTGGTTGTTGTCATTAGTCCTCTGTATTAAGTCCATGTTTCAGTTTGTTTCCCCAGTTCGGTTATTGGGTGCGTTCTACTTGCTTACAGCGCTGGCTTAAAGCAACGCATTCTGATCCTGATGCAATGCATTACAGTTAGATGCATTGCGACCTCTTACCCAGCTGCACAAACTGGAACCACCTCCGTGACAACACAACTTTCCCCTTATTGGCTGAAGAGTTTAGGTACACGCATGACATTTCTATCTCAAGCAGTTCTGATGAGTAATCTGCTATTTCTCCTGAATATCACGTAAAGCAGTGAGAACTGGTTTTCAGTTAATTTACCTGGTAATATAAAGTTTAAATAAATGACATAAATGCTCTAATAGTACACGTAAGTTAGTGGTTTATTTATTGTTAGTTACTGTACCCAGGGGTGGCCAGTCTTATCCGCAAAGGGTCGGTGTGTGTGCAGGTTTTTGGGGTAACCTGTAGGTCAGCTGTTCAAATCCAGGTGTGAGGACTCCTCAGCCAATCAGTCCACTAATTAGTAATATAATTAGGGAGTTGCAGTGAAAACCCGCTTACACAGCGGCCCTTTGCGGATAAGATTAGGCACCCCTGACCTAAACACTATTACATGTGCTCTGCCAACTCAACCAGCCTTTTTGGGGGGTAGGCTGTCTGTACTTAAAAGACTATCATATGGAATTCCATTTGTTTCTGTGATATGATGGCACACGTCAGCCTACATTGCTCCTTATCAACAGTTTATGGAATTTTCATTCAAATTTGATATGATAATAAGACGATATGTTTTATATCGCCCCCAGCCATATCCCCCCAGTATTTTTCAGCGACTGGGGAAATTTCCCAGGCAGCGATCGGGTTTGCTTCTGTACAACAGCCCATTACAGACCAAATGAAGTTTCCCTGCCACAGTTCCATCGCCCTCTACTGGCCCACAGCCCACCAGTTGAGAAACTCCAGTGTATAACATGGTAAAAGAATTACAATGAGTTTACTGAACCACAAAAAGTTTGGTAATAACTTCAACATCTAAGACAAGTGTCATTGAAAGAAGCCACCCAATTATTATATGAATCAGATTCTAGAAGTAACCAATTAGATTAATAATATAACCCATAAGATGCTGCATATACAGAGATCATTTCCAGGGTCAGCTATTAGTAATTAAGCTTATTCCACATTAGAGATGTACAGATTTAAGATTCAGATTATAATGGATTATTTGGTCAAGATAACAGTGAAAGCCCTGACTGAATGTCTACCACACCCAGGCCATCTTCCGCATTCTGCATATATTCTGGTCAGCGATCACATTTTAATTTGCTGGCTGTGGCCCAGATCACCTTTCGTTTAAGCTTCTTTTCAAAGTCTTTTTTTCTCGCCGTTGATTATCCATCTGCTGTAACGCAGGATATATAAAAGTACAATCTGGACTCGTCATGGTTCAGCTCAGAATTCCCATCAATTGCTACACTGCCGGAGGTAGGGTTACAAATTGTCGTGAAGAGAGTTTGGAGGACCGATCCCAAGGGCGAGCTGGGCTACCAAAGTGTACTCTGTCTGTTTCCCGCAGCCCATAAAGTCGTCCCAAATTGCTGTACTAATTTGAACTGGAATGGACTGTGTGGCTGCAGAGCCACTGGGCATTTACCTGAAATCAGCACCCCGAGCCTTGGCTGCAGAAATATAGTAACAGGGGCCTCTCCTTTCTCAGAAAGTCTCGTCATTGGGGGAATAGTTTCTTTGTTTAGACCTCCATCCAAGAGCTGTCAGTGTAGAAACCCCTTTCAGACGTATTAGGCTCTGCATGAAATTGGACTTAGGATCAAAAACACCCTCTAAGACTAAATGTCAGAATACTCAGTTTAACCGTAAAGCTGAAATTTCCTGATAAACTGAGGAGCACTCATTTAAAATGAAATACTCCATGTTTCAAAATATCAATTCAGCTGTGATTTCATACATATATGAATACTACGTATTAAGGGTTTTAACAAAAGGATGAAACATGTAGGATATTTATACTTAGCATTGATATGTAATTTAAACCACAAAGGACTTCAAATTTCCAGAATCTATCCCAAAGTAACAAGACAGGGTACGTCCTGGAAAGGTGTCACTCTACTGCAGGGCGTACACATTCACTTACTTTAAAAGGCCTTTATTATGGAAATGTGTATCACGTTAGGTATAAGGGCGTACTCACATTTGGCCCAGTTGCCTTGTACCGTGCCCAAGCACGATCGTCCCCCCTCCCCGGCTGGTGCTTCACGCTCCAGACCCGAGGTTGCGTTCATCATTACCGTGCGACAAAT
This sequence comes from Cyphomyrus plagiostoma, assembly GCA_019775915.2. NCBI lineage: Eukaryota > Metazoa > Chordata > Actinopteri > Osteoglossiformes > Mormyridae > Cyphomyrus > Cyphomyrus plagiostoma. The sequence continues at coordinate 24,407,475 of JABFEA020000098.1, read as the reverse complement.
TTGTGTTGAAGAAAACATAGGAGTAAAAACACTATTGCACAGCACAGTGCAGTCCATGATTAATGGCCTTATATGGGCGCGATGACACATTGACCTCAGAGAATTATTGAGAATGTAACACGGTGATTTTTGTTTAATCACACGGCACGTACAAGTAGATAGTCCCTTACTTTATTGAAAATCTCAAAGGTTTTGTGCTGCATCAAGTTGTTCCTGGAGAACCTTCTCAGCCTGTATTTCCAGGCCAAAGTGATCCCATTGCTGCCATGTTTATTAAATGTTTGTTCCTACTCAATTTGTACAATCTATCTGATCTGTTCCTTCTGGGTCCAGTTCAGATATACTGGGATGCTAACGCTCACTCTTCTGGCGTGACACTCGCGCTTTCAGACTCTCATGCTCACCGATAAAATCTTATAGCAAATCCATATTATTCCATCATAAACTTAAAATTAGCTACATAAAAAGCACTGTTACATACATGTAAATGAGTGTGCAGACTTGTTTCAAATTGAACATATCACACCAGCCCGCTGACCAGAGTTGGTAACTCTGTGTACATCGTCGACGTCATGTCTGTGTTCCTTCCTCGCCCGCCGGTAAATCAGCCCTTGCGAACATCATGCCTTCACTGGGAATACACAAAGAAAATCCATAAGTACAGATATTGAATAAAAACTCTCCAGAAGACACAATTAGGACAGAATCATAATCCTGAGTACTACTGGCTACCCCATTATGTCATACGTATATTTAATTTACTGAAATTTATTCAGCAGATGCTGCCTCCCTAGCTAGTACCTAGTATAAGTGAGCATTCTGGAAATTACAAGCAACAGCTGGTCCCTGGAGCAACTGGGGTAAGGGCTGCGCTACAGGGGATCAAATCATTGTGTTGATGCTGGGATTTGAACCAGCAACCTTCTGCTCAGAGCACAGTGTCCTAACCCACCCAACTTAACCTTTAATATCTGCAAGAATTAATTTCATTAATTGCAATAAAAAAGTTTATGATGATTGTGACAAATATGACAGTCAAACCTCTGTGGTTGTCTGGCTTGTTTGACTGGCTGCTGTTGAACATATTATATAGATTTTGCACCCTCCCGATAGGCGGGAGCTGTAGAAGGGATTCCAGCTGGCTACAGTGCACCCAGCTTATGGACAGCATGAGGATGCCAGGCATAACCAACAGCAATGGAGGTTCCAAAAACAAAGTTATCTGCGTTAATAATACATACATATTCACTTTTAAAACAGCAAAAGCAGACAGAAAATCCCCTAGCAGGTATTCAGCACCTTAGCGTCAGATACCCGTGTAATTAGTGCAGGTATGGGTATGTATCACCGAGACAAACAGCAGTTAAACAATTAACTGCTGTTTGCAATATAATTGATAGATTTGTGGGGTGTTATTGAATTTTCACGAATAATGATCCATTTCTCTTTTTTTTAATCTGATCCCTTGCAAAATAAAACGCGGAAAAATAAAAAAAGGCCAAATGTATATGGGAAGGGTCATATCTCTCAGGCAGAATCGCCTGAGCTCACCTGAGGAGCACTGTCCATCTGCTTAAAGGCGCAGTCTGGAGGAGACTGGGATGATGGGTGGCTGTGCTGGGACTTAGTCATCCCAGTATATGGGGGAATGGTTGCAGTGGGATGCTCGGTTACTGTGGGCATAGGCATAGTTTGTAGACAAGCAAGAAGTTCTCCTGTATGGCATATTGCCTTGCTGATCTCCAGGTTCCATGTGGGGGTAGATGCACCATCGGCCGAAGAAGGAGACAATCAGTATGTCATGGTTCATGTTGGCGGTAAGTGAAGGTTGACACTTGCAGGAGAAGATTCAAGAATTGCGAGTTTTAAAGCCAAATGCAGAGCTTTTGTCGGTGGTCACCCTTGAAGTTGCCTTCATTATTCCTCAGATGTCCAAAAGCATCCATCCATCAATTTTCTGTAACCGCTTATCCTATTCTGTGTCGCAGGGGGTCCAGAGCCTATGGGTGCAAGGCAGGGTGCAGGATGGCCCACCAACCCATGGCAGGGCACGCTTACACATCATTAACTCACACGTGCACACATATGGGCAATTTAGTAACTCCAATTAGCCTCAGCATGTTTTTGGACTGTGGGGGGAAACCAGAGGGAACCTCATAACAGTTATTAAATGCCCTTTTAGATTCACATCTCACAAATAACTGATTCAAGTTCCGTATTGTGGTCAAAGACAAATAGTCTTTTTCACCCATGCTCCTTACCTGATAGAATGTCTTCAGTGATGCAGCTTACACCATTTCAGCTCTGGCGACCCATATATTTGGCAAGTCTTTTTGTCCAAATTGGCGTTCAGTGCACCTAAGCACACAAACTTCTTATTATTGAAAGAACATTTATAAATTGACATGGAAGTCAAGCAGATGGTAAAACCACTAACCATATAGATCACATTAATAGTCAGTGGAGCAGGTCACTACGGGTTATTAGAGCATAAAAAGATGCAGATGCCTACAGTGACCGGCATCAAATTGCTGCTTTCATCAAACACAAGTTTGGAAAAATGTTACCTCAAGAGCAGCGTTGAAAGCTGCTGGACTTCATAGAGAATGTCCTACAAGTGGATAGCGGCATTGCAACAGAACTTAAAAACCCAATCAAACCCATTAAATCAAGGCCAGAGGAATGAAGAGGGTGCAAGGAGCCTGATACTGAAAATTTGGCGACTAACTTGATTTTTTTGAGTAGATCTCCGCATCCTCCGAGTTGGGTTTGGAATGATGATCATGGACTCGATTGCTGTTGAGCTGTGTGTCAGTAAAACTGCTGGAGTGTCAAACACCCAGGCAGCCCCATAAAAGCAAGCAATGGGCTACAAACTGACCACACACTGGGAGCAGCTCAGGGTTCGGGGTCCCGCGCGAGTTGGAAGTGCAGCGTAACTAGTCTCTCCTCGCGGTACCGGTTGGGCACGGCCTGGTTCCTGTATGCCAGTGGAAAAGTGCCATTTGTCCCACATAGAAGTCATAATAGGACTACCTTAAACTGACCTAGTGTTAAATCCGTCCCATTGTACAGGTCCGAGTGAGTCAACAAAAATATTTTTTAAATACTGTACATTTCCAAATAGGTTATCTGAGTTATCTGCAGGTTTGCCAGCACAAGCATTGTGTAAACCCAGGAACTCAGATCTCTGAACATGGGTCCATTGAGCAAAATATCAGAAAACATTAGTAGACTACTAGTAACTCAGAAGACATTACTAGGCTCTTCCTGTCAGACACATTGCACCACAGGGTCTGCATTTCTGTGACAGCCATTAGCAAAAAAAACTGATGAGTTAGATTGGAGATGAAGAAATCCACATTCTCTTTCAACACCTAACCCTTCAGACCCTGGGGACACAAAACCAGGCTTCCATGGCACAGAGGTGTCATTAATAATTGCAAGGTTTGTTGAAATGCACCAGAAATTATTCATATGAAAATGAAAATATGTAAGACCTCCCATACCAATTTGTCACGAGCAATTGCATCATCACTGTTTTAGTATATCTGCCAAAATGAATGATCAGAATTTTTTAGTATATTTGTAAAATCCCGGTTAATTTCCGGAGCATGGTTGGGTCAAATATTGATAGCCTCAGACCAATTTGTGTGTTAGATATATTGATCGAATGGCATTATAATGAGCAGGAACAAGCTAATTAAAGACATTTTAAAGATTTCACTAAACAACCTGCCCTAACCTAGTGACAGGTAGCTGCTATATTCAATTGGATAAATTAGTGGAGATAAAGATTTTGGCAAGTGCTGAATGCTACAATACACCTTGAAACACTAAAGCTACACTAGTTGAAATTTCTAATGAATAATGACTTAAAATAGATTAACAGAGCAGCTGGAGGTGAAATTGTGGATTAGTATCTTATTTCGTCCTTTCCCTTGTACTTGTGTTCTGCTGACACGTCCTGTGACCTCACCAGGGGTCCAGACAGGTAATAAGAGAAACACATGTGTTGAAGTAGGTTCTGAATCCTCTGAAGCCTTCAATGAATTTGGCCTCATTTACTTCATGCTGTTTGGGCCAGTGTTAGGAGACCAGGTTCATAATGATTCAGCTCACCTGTCAATCAATCAGGCACCACAGTATAATCTTTCTGACTAGACTCAGACACACGTCCTGAGTCTGGTTACTGTATGTTGTATACAGTATTGTATATATGTATATATGCTTTGGCAGCCATGTCCAATATTATTTTCTTCTGACCAAGCAGCCCTCCTAGTTGCAAAAACCCTGAAGAGATTTTTCCACAATAACCAAACTGTTCCCTGACCCCATGCCCGTGTTACACGCTCTGGTACTTTTACCCAAGTGATTCTCACAGGTTGTGTTATAAACCAGATAAATGACACGTGAGATGGTATGTGGAGGACTTGTATCCGCCTAGATTTTCAGAGGGCCTGGCCTGAGAAGTCCTCCCTCTGGGAGAAAAGCAGCAGAATCCCCTCCCCCCCCCCACCTCCTTACTTTGGCCCACACCCTACTACTTCCTCCCACTTACAAAAAGATCACTTCCTTTCCTTTGTACACCGATACCTACACTGGTCCACCTCTCCCTTTCCCTTTGAGGAGGCCCTTTGTGATTGCCGATTATACAATGTGCTCCCTCAAAGCAGTTTCCTGTGCAACGTCAGCTAAGACTGTTGCTGCTTTACATTCCTCCACGAATGAAACGTGAGGAGGTGCATGAGATACCTCCTAATGACGCAGCTAAATGTTTAAGGTCCAGAGAGTAAAAATCCAGACTGAGATTTTGTTTCAACTACTTATTGTGACGTGTCTCACCCCCCCCCCCCCCAGTATCAAAGACTCCCCTTGTCGATGGGCTTCTGTCAGCTACTCTATAGTCATGTTCTTATAGCAAGCGCAGTACAAGCATAAACATCTGTTTGTAACCTCAAATGCTAAATTCATTAAAACAGTTGTATTCAGCAGAAGCAGATGTTTCGGGGAAGTTTTGTGTGAGAGTAATACAGTTAGATGTCACAAAGGTATCAGCAAAAATATCTGATCACATCAACCGGTATTATAGGATTAAGAAATATTCACAGAGGAGTTTTCTGGAGAGTGCCAGATGTCTACACAAAGACAGGCAAGTACACTCCAACAATCAACTGAGGATGCTGTCTGTGGAGTGTGACCAAACCTTGGAGCTCAAATAGACCCATAAGTAAAGAACCTTCTGACAAGCTGCATCCTGTTGTCCTGGACTTGATCCAAATTTTTTCTTACTGAGGCAGTGAACAGCAAGCAATACAGGAAAATAAAAGTATACAAATGAAACAGCACAGAGGAGCCCTTAGATAGGAATTATAACCCTATACATTTTTGGCTGCATCAGCCACAGGTATGAAAATAATTAGCAAATTCTAATCCCGAGTCTCTTATGTAGCAATACTGAAGGCCGACCTCCTGATCACCGCTCTCCATCTTTACAGTCAGCTCAATGGTACAACTGAACAATCTGATATTGAACTTAAGATCTGTGAACATCTACATAGCTATTTCCGCATTCAGTGGCTATTGTCAAGTTGTTTAGATTGATCTTTCTTATATAATTACTATCTGAGTCATTTCCTCTCCTGCCGTCTTTTATTTCCACTCACATTTTTGCTGGTGTATAACATAAACTCATTTTGTCATCATCTATAATGCTTGTCTTGTTAGATCTTTGTTAAATGTTTTGGGGCATTTGTGTCGGGAATGACACTATATAAAGAAAAACGGAATTCTGAGTAGCTGTTTCAGTGCTTCTATGTCAATAACATGCTGAAAGAGATATTGAGAAGAGCAGTAGTTGTTCAGTAGTCATTCGGTAGTCATTACTAGAGAACACTACAGTAATACTATTACACTAGTACTCAAAGTTGTGGAAACACCTAGAATTTTTGGTGCTATACTTTAAAAATGTCTACACGAATATTGGCAGTAATGTTTATAAATAATCAAAGAATGTTTACAAATAGGTATAAACTCCGGCTCGGCATCTGCCGCTTTGATGGACAGACATCTCAGCCTTATACCCTGTGTTGCCGGGGAAAGGCTCCATGTCCCTCTGTCACCCTGACCAGGAAAAGCAGTGAAATGACATATAGATTCAACTTCCATGTTTATACAATCTGTCAAAAATGCTCTGACTGAAAGTAGCTTTAACATAAAGAGCTGCCCGCCCTCCTAATCAGTCACAATGACAGGTTAAGCATACAGCCTCATAACTCACAATATCTTTTTAGCTTTCTAGCTCTAATGCTAGTGTTTTTTTCCACCATTATTTAACATATTAAAAAACAAATACAGGACTTCATATATTGATAAACAAAATGTCAACGTTTTGCAGAACCTCCTTTTGCAGACTCGGCTTTCTTTTTTTTTACACACATCTGCCAAATCTGGAGCTCTAGGATCTGGGTGAGTTTTAGGGGGAATAATAAAACGCCATGTCTCACATCGTATCACCTTCTGTCACACATCTGTCCCAGGTTCCCGTCCACAGGTGTTCATATCCTATATTCCAAAGCCCTGTTCTGTAGAAACTCCCACACCTGTGAGTCGCGTAAGCACTTTGAAGATGCACGAATGGCTGTTCGCAAAAATAATTTCAACCTTTCCCTGCAAGCGGCTAATCCCGCCTCCTCCTGGAGCCTGCACTTCCAGCACGCCCTTGACCTCAGCTGCTCTGCCAATGGGCATGGCGCTCCCCGTGGCCCATAGCTTGTGCTGGCTACAAGCCCAATCTATTACAACCCTTATTCAATTTATGCATCCATCCAAGGCTAAGAGACACTTCTGTGATCTCCTAAAGAAGATTACTCACTGGCTATATGTATTAAATTAGCTAATAGTCCAGTCCAGAGACACTAATTTTTAATGTCTAACACAATTGTGTGGGACATACTTTTCCTTTGATTTTTTCCCCACAAGAATCATTGTTTTACTGTGACTAAAACTAGGTCTTTTTCAACATAAAGTCTACTTTATGCTCTAGACTGAGAAAAGCATGGTAATACACACTCACCCTAACATTAAGCTAATTCGCAGGTGAAATGTGACAACTAAATCAAGGGACTCCTTCCCCACACCTCTAAATTAAAAGGATATGTCTTGAGAATCATTTTGGCCTTATACACACTGTAGCCGATGCCCGATCTTCCTCTCTGAATTGTAGTTTATGTTATTTCTCTTCCATATACCAGTCTTTATACGTACAGCGTCGGTTTCCACGTTTAACGGTTTAATTACTTCAAAGATAATAAGAATATATTTAGCTTGTTTAACTGAAACTTGTTTAATGACATTTTTTGTAAGCAGGGAAAGAGAAACAGGTTAGCAGCAGACGTGACTTTTAAAATGCTAGTATGCGTAAGTGCTGCCAGACGGCCAATGCCGCAACTATATTAAACAGTCAGAATCTGAACCGTAATTACGTTTCCGTTTGTTTCCGCCCTCTAATCCATCTAAATGCGTTCAGCCTACCCCTCGATATATATATATGGCTAGAAGTGCAATTAGCTGAACAAAGTGGGAAGAAGAAATCGTTTTTGTGATAGTGCTCTACCTTTGTTAAGACTTTCTTTTATGCTTGATTGCAGTTTGATTGGCTATCTGAATAGTAATTGTACATAATAAACCATTTCATTATAAGGCAAGCGCAGCGCACACTTTTTAATTTACTATGATGTGCGTGTTCGGTTGACATTTTTAGACGGTGCACATTCCCCGGAAAGTCACAATACGTGTGTAAAATTGAAGAATATATTGCATTTGTTGTCCTTTAGTGTTCTTTACAGTTTATA
>JABFEA020000098.1:24387230-24394730 GCA_019775915.2 Cyphomyrus plagiostoma | reverse complement strand
GATTCTTTATTATTCAACTTTCATGTCCAATAACTCAAATCACAGGAGAATGACACATCCAGAACAATTCTGAATTTTCCTCTTCATTGTTTTCAAATATTTTTCATTTTGTCCACCCTGCACAGCTCTGCTAGGTGTCAGTCTGAGAGATATTTCTTGTTGTTTTTTGTGTTTTTGCACATGCAAAAGTTTCCTATAACCTCTCTGAGTTCACCATCAACGCTAAAGTCGTCTGCTTTTCCTATCGTCATAAACTTTGCTGTCTTCATGTGTTGCCCCACTCTGTCTCTCCACTCTGACCTTCCTTTTTGGTATCTTCAGATCTTCATAATTTTCCACTCTACGTGTCTTCAGTGTTTCAGTGATTGTTAATGTATCTTCCACTGATCTTCAGTCCACGTTGTTCAGTGACAGTCTGCATTATGTCTCACACATTTGCCACCTTGGATCTGCCCAGTTTCTCCACATTTGGTCCTTACCGTAGCTCTTTGTAGACATTCCTCATAAAGACCATGAGAAGTTCTGGTGGCTTCCTGAGAAACATGCAAAGGGACGTGGAAATGTTAAGTTGAAATTATCTGTGACAGATAATATAGAGGGAAGGCGTCATAAATAAAATGTAAAATAACCCCTAAAAGAAATAAATTTATATTTTAAACTGATCAGATGCATGGCAAATTCTCCTTTGAACTACACCTTAGCTGTGTGTGTAATCTGTGACTGGTCCATATGCTGGAAAAGCGCACATGGTGAAGTTTATCTGCACACTCATAAGGGTTCATTTGTGGTCTTCCCCTGCCATAATATTAATCAGTTTGTATGAATATTGTTTTAAATGAGTGAATAAGCGAGATGCCCATCTCCTTAAAATGGTTTGGATAGGCCTAGTGTCAGGAGCGTCACACAGTGTCTCATGAGGGAGCCAAATTTACACAGGTATCTGACAGAAGACTGCAAAATTATTTATTAGGTACATGCCAAAGTTCATGGGCTTCACTCCATTATTAGGGTGCTTACAAAGAGTAATGTTTATTCTCGGTTTATAATCGCCGTGAAGAATCTCCCCTCTGCTAGTTTATTCTCCATTTTAATCCCTGCCCGGAATCTCAGATCAGACGGCGAATTTCAATATGTAATGCGTTTTAAATTCCCTTATGAGTCTGGCAGTTATAAAATAAAAGTAACCCATTTCTAATTTACTTTGCAATTATATGATATATTTAAAGTCACCTTCTGTACACATCGTCAATAACTTAAGCAGTAATAGCGCTGTAGCTATGTGCATGTGATTTTGAGGAACAGTTTCCAAAGATGGGTATATTTTATTTAAAATTGGAAACGATGATATTAATATATTTAGAATTCGGAGTCATTATAATCTGCAAAACCTACCCCCGTAATTTGTTACCGAATAGATTTTAGTCCCAGTACATCTGAATGCACAGTTGTGTATCTCACTTCTACGCACTTTATTAAACACCAAAAAGGAATGCTAGCTCGTGCGATTACTTTTGCCTGTTATTAGCTTAGTTATTATTACTTAGCTTATGTATTCGACATTTAAACGCTTTTGCAGCTCGCCGTTGAAAAGGCCAGCGAAAGCTGCCGAAGATAAAACCCCAGAATTCAAATGGAAAAGGAAACAAGACGAGGCGAGCTAAGGCCCCGAATGCTAGCCGTGTACGTCTTATTATCAAGTTAATTAAAGCTAGCATCTGACAATGTCACTCGGCTGTAGAAAAACGGATTTAAATGCAATGTCTCCCAGGACTGCGTGTCAAGGGCTGCCTTTCATTGAGCCGCGTGTTTGGCTGGAGCTGTGCTCTGGACTGGAGGGGGGGCTTTTAAGACGCTTCTTTTATGAGCAAATGACAAGAAGGCAATTATCGGATTTTGATGTTCAAATAAATATAAATATATATTTAAAAACTATTTCCATAATTTAGTACAGAATGAGCAAATATGAGGAAAAAAAAGCTTCCACACACAAAGAAAGTCGCATCAAACGGCTACTCGTACCATTCAAGGCAGATTTCGTACAGGAAAAGGTTTTGTCAAGCCAGACAAGGATCCTGAAACATTAAAAAGAGTTGATTCAAATGTACACATTGAAATTCAGAAAGCTGGTTGCTATGCGGACTCGAGGTCAAGTGACAAACGGATTATATGCTTCTTCATAATAATATTAATTAAACAATTTGCATGCTAATAAGGTAACAATTATCAGGGCTTCAGTTGAAAGATTCAGGTTATTACAACACGCCAATCCGGGTGCCAGGGGTCAGAGAGTGAGAGGCGAGAGAAATTTCAACTCAAATTAACATTCTGTCAGCTCTAGAAATGGGATAAATAAAGTCGAATTAATTCTCAGTAATGGAAGCGAGAGAAAGCCTGTACTCATACAGAGTAGATTGATTACCATTCAGTATTCAGAAACACGTTTTTCCTACATTTCACTTCACAAACTTAACACAAAGTGAAGCGATATCGCTACAGGCAAAATCTGGTCCAGTAGATACAGTTTATATTAAGTACACATAAAGAGGGTAATTATGAATAAAAGTCTAGACTTTAGCGAATTAGAAGTAGATGCAAGAGTTATGTCAGATGCTACATTCACATGGAAAATACACGTTGTGTATATGTCTGTATACGAATTGGCTGAGCTTTTTTCGGCGTTTTAATGTGGCATCAGTCTCCCATAAGTGTCAGTTTTAAATATGAAACGTTTATATTTCTGTACGCTAATACATGCGTTAAGAAATGACGTATGGAATCATGTTAATGGTTGCTAGCTAATTTTAGGAGAAACCCATTTGGTTTTGCACGGACAATCGCACGCTGCTTTATTTGAGAATTACGTCGGAAGTGCTTTGGTGCATTTATAATGAATACTTTATTTTGGCTCCTGTTATAAAACACGTATACAAACTGATACATATTACATTTTACACCCGAGTGTGTACACACGTGTGTATACGTCTCTGACAGTACGGAGCAATGGCCAATTAAGAGAGATCGTCTAATTAATAATTATAAGTCTTAAATATCCGCTGTTCAATGCACTGCAAAGGTATAGATGTGGAAGTAAAGATCGCTTTTCCCATTGCCTCCAACATAACAGCTTCAAAAATTGCGTTGAATTCGGGAAGCAGAGAAGATACGAAGGGGGTTGTACTTTTAAATTCAATGTGACAGCTCGGGAAGGGTAGGTGATGAATTCCCTATTATTGGATCAGTCTTCTTGACGCCCAGTGTCTCTCTGTAATTGGAAAACATCACTTTAAAGGTTCAGCGCGTAAAGCATTTCTTCTGAAATATCTGCACAACATGCTGTTGACTGATTTTTGGGGGAAATCTATTATTGTTTTTAGAACGAGTGAGATGTAAATCTGTGCTCTGTCTATTTTGTGTTTAACTGGATATCAATCACGTCGCTAGTTCTCAACAAAAAAAAAAAGAAAAGAAAACGTCTAGTTGTGATGTAGCTCTTATCAAAACCCCTCTATCCTGTTGTGACAGCTCTGATATTGTTTATTGAGGTGGATGTCAGGTATAATTAGCAATCGATATGGAAAACGCTTTCAAACCGCGTCTCTTACGTCATAGCCGATTAACGTTTCTTATTGGTCCCAAATTCCCAAAGCCTGGGCTAATTATTGGAAGGTTGATGTTGATAAAGTAAAGCTCATCCTCCACTCCACAGCATGTCTCCTCCTCGCTGCCCACTCTTACTGCATGCTTTCTAAATTCCCACAACCAGCCTCCAGCCTTTGGCTTCTTTTGCCCGGGAGATGATGGACAGCAGGATACTAGAGCACCCTCATGCCCAGTTTGGAGGCTCTCTTAGTGGGATGGTGGGATTTCCCTACCATTTAAGCCACCATCATGTATACGAATTAGCCGGGCACCAACTCCAGTCTGCGGCTGCTGTTCCTTTCTCTATAGACGGATTACTGAATGGTTCATGTACTGCTTCCGTGGTCAATTCGAACCCTCTACTGTCTTCTGGTTGCGGCATGAATGGAGATAACCAGCAGTATAAACTCACAGGTAAGGGAGTAAAAACGGAACGCGTTTTTATCTTATTTCGACAAACGGGGATTCAGTTGCCGACTTACTTAAAATGACAAGGAAGCTCCATCGCTTATCTTTCGGAAAACGTGCTGCAGAACCGTTACTAACATTTCAGAGGTAAAATGAAAGCCATATTTTGTGTTTTAATTTCCGTGTGTTTCAGTGTGATCGAATAACACTCTTCCGTGTTGTAAGAATGCTGAATAAAACGTCAAGTACACGAAAAGAACAAAATGATAATTTAGAAATAAAACAATTCGTTAGCCTGAACTGAAGCAAGAAATAAAACTGTAAACATAAAACATACCGAGGCGAACAAGATACATATTCATGAAAAAATATAGCTTATTTTCTGCTTTAAATGGACGAGTACATGCGACAGGAATATGTAAGTCTCTTTACGCTGTCTCATACTAATATTATTTACATTGGTCTGATGTGATGGCTTGGCGAAAAATCTGTACAGTTCACTTTAAAATTTCATAAAAAGGCAAATTAACCAGGAGTTTCTGTATCTCTATACCCAAAAGCAAATTTCGAACTTTGTCTATATAAATTTAGACGAGGAAATTCAAATAATTCTACGTAGCATTAATTTCTGTGCTGACGAACTCTTTCTCCTTCACTGTAGATTCAGGAGATCCAGACAAGGATAGCCCTGGTTGTAAGAGGAGGAGAACTCGCACAAATTTCACTGGATGGCAGCTGGAAGAATTAGAAAAAGCTTTTAATGAGAGCCATTATCCAGACGTGTTCATGCGGGAAGCGCTTGCGCTGAGATTGGACTTGGTAGAGTCTAGAGTTCAGGTAAATGATATTTGCTATCTACTAACTCACTTGTGTGGTCAAGAAGGTCTTAAATCAATATGATAATTTTGTTAGCTACTGAATGTGCTTTTTTGTTTTTTTTGTTTTTAAAAATAAAGAAAATAGTTTTACTCTATTTGTACATCCTTAGTATTAGCAGAATATGTCGAAATAAAACAGTTTACCCTGACACCTGGCATGAACATAGTTAGGTTTGCGTGATTTTGCTGCTATTAAAAATATTATATAGCAAAATAAATGAACAGTAATATAAACAAACAGATAAGTTTGTCATAATAATATAACCGATGTATAAAGCAAATGATTACTGGTACGGGTGGTATCTAAGCATTTTGTTCCCGTTGTAATAGTCTTGGACTTTTATTGTTTTTTTACATAGTATTACGTGGGTTTTTATGTGGACTTAATTAATACAATAGTGAAATATGTTGCTACCGTTTGCATAATTAAGGATAGATTGTGCGATTATAAAATATTCCGGCCTTCTGTGCAAGAACTGGACAAAATGTACATTAGCGGCCTTAATGCCACGGCTGTTTCTTGAATACCTACATTATTTCCGGGCAGATTTTGTCATAAAAGGAGTATACAATTAATGGAAACAATTACAAAAATGTTTTTGTTTATTTGTTCATAAATAGGCCTACATTCGATGATGTCAATTTTTTGCGTGTACAACAATGAGTAGTCATCATTAAGAAGGCCGTGTGGAGGTAGCACAAAGAGATGGAAGCGATGTTTAAAATAATCTTGTCTAGCTACACGTTTTAATAATTATAAGACAGCCTACATCTAGGCCTATATTTTATATTACGATATGCTATTATTCAAATATAATTTCCATAGCCTACTCAAAGCAACCACATTTTGGTTAATTGATATAATATTATGGATGCTAAACAAATGAGTGTTTACAGTATAGTAGAACCGCGAGTACAAGAGCTCGCACGTATTATCAGTTCTAATTTAAATTTCTGTGAGCATTGCTGATTTGGTATATTGCCTTACGGATATATTCTTCCTTGGTTCATGGTTGTGTTTCAAATAAAAATAATGTGACTACGTTGTGTGTACAAAATGTGCATCGTAACAATGTTATACAGCTCTTACGTTTGCACGGTAACTTTACACGTAATCTTGTTTAGCATAAAATAAGCACAGGCTTTTGCCAAGGGCCTTACAGTGGCGTTCGCTTGGCACCGAATCGTATGTGGTATACAGGCCTACTTGTTTACACAAGTTTAATGTGAGTCAAATACACCGTGGGAGAATTAGACGGAGTATAATAGGCAGAGTTACTTTTTGCCTTGATTCAGTTCGAGTGACAATTATCGCTACCGTGTTTGTTCAGGTGGACAATTGGCAGGTGTCATATTTATCACCATAGCGTGTGTTAAGTCATGAGTTCTGATAATGCTGTTGCTTTTAGGTTATCCAAACAAAACAGAAAGATTAATATAGTTTTAAATCCTGCATGTCACAGACTAATTGTTGAATGTAGAGAGACTATTTACAGACCCGACGTTCAAAATATATACGATTTTATTATATTTGTTTACAGGATTACATTATGTTTAAAGTACGCACATTTCCCTCATGCATATTTTTGGCTTTGATTTTTAAAATCCAATTCTGGCCGATGCCTCGGAATATATTCGAAACAGATTTTACTTTTGTGACCCAGTTCACTTGTGACTGTTTTCCTGTTACTAGCCTATGTGAAGAAGAATCACACCGGTTTATGAGGAGTCTTAACACAAAACGTAGCCATGCACCGACGGGTAGCATTCTGAATTTAATAAAAACAATTTTCATTCTTCGATGTGTAGGTGTGGTTCCAAAATCGCAGAGCTAAATGGAGGAAAAAAGAAAATACAAAGAAGGGACCGGGGAGACCGGCCCACAACTCCCACCCAACAACGTGCAGCGGAGAACCGATGGACCCCGAAGAAATCGCTCGGAGAGAACTTGAAAGAATGGAGAAGAAGAAGAGGAAGCAGGAGAGGAAGCTATTGAAGTCACAGAATAAAGTTTTATCGGCAGACCTGTTCCATACACCGGGATCAGATAGTGACAGTGCCGTGTCACAAGTAACGGACAGTGAGCAATCAACAAATATGATCAATCCAGACTCAGCAGGCCGAAACCAAACCGAATCAAGCTGTGACCAAACACGACAAAAATACCAGAGCCAAAGAAACACAACCCAAGACGCCGGCGGATCGGAGCAGGACTCCACCGACAGCAGCCACAACTCCAGCTTGTATTCCAACGGCAGAGCTTCCGCCCTTCAAAAATTAAACCCTTTCAGTGTGGAGAGTCTTCTTTCGGACTCAACACCACGACGAAAACCCACTTTGGATTTCCCAGCTTTACCCTCCCCACGCCCTTTAATAGGGAAAGGGCATTTCTTACTCTATCCCATCACGCAGCCGCTTGGTTTTATTGTACCACAAACTGCTTTAAAAACAGCAGCGAGCCCCGAGACAGTTAACCCGGGACAAAGAGGCTTAAATACTGACAGCAGTCCTGTTCAGCCAAGCTTTGCAGTCTCTAATCCAGGACACATAAACAAAAGCAAGAATTATATTAGTA
>JABFEA020000098.1:24369906-24382130 GCA_019775915.2 Cyphomyrus plagiostoma | reverse complement strand
CGATAATCTCACACGTTACAACGTTTCGGTACGATTTCATTTGACAATGACAACACACTGAAGCATTACCTGTCTTTCATGTTTGCAAACTAGATTCAAATCAAGAGGGAATGAATGGAAAGGACTGGACATAATATAATTTCCACGACGCGATTTTCCCACAGTTTTAAATCAAATAACTGTTTCATATCACAGATCTAGGATTACGTTAATATAATACCCAAGTAAATGCAATACCATTACCTTATAAGCTATAGCGCAGCAAATGCAGCATATTCCTTAACAACATGAAATGTGCGTATAAAAGGTTTTCAGACACTGCCCACTTTTCATTAGAATTGCTTTTGAATTTGTATGATCGCAGCAATCGCATGAACCCTCCTACTTTATATTTCATTCTCTAACACCCCTAGGATCCGGACTTGTTCGCCGTGGTTATTAAATATCTAACCGGGAGCCTCTGCAGCCGTGCCATTCCCCGCTAATTATCACCTTATGAAAAGTGTTTCATTAAGACCCTTTGATTAATTATTGACAGTACACTGACCACAGAAAAAAAATCGACTGATTGAAACAGGAACTAAATACCGATTTAAATACCGACTTAGGTCTAAATTAACTGAAATCTGCAGGATAATGAAAAAAGTTTGTTTATATATATAGGCCTATATATTAAATGCAAAACATTCAATACTCAGCATAATGACTCACACACGGTAGATATTGACTGATGTGTGTTTTGTGTATAGTAACGTTTTATTGTTATTTCGCATTTCCCCGCCCACGTACACGGAACTAATATTAGGTAGGTTTTCACGTAGTCAGCAGTGTGTAGTAAATCTGTTTCTGGTGGATATAACTCTTCTGCTTGGAAATGTAGTCCGTTTTGCGTCTCTTATGCTTAAGTCCATAATACCACTTTTTAATTAAAGCATTGAAATGGAAATGGAAATATTGACAGAGAAAATGCCCAGGGTTTCTGCCTTAGATGTAAATGTTTTGAAACTACCGCTTTTATCCAGTCTGATTTTAAGCTGGTTTGGGCCACTTAATGGTAGTATACTTTAACCCGCCTGTACACAACTTAATGTTAATGTTGTAAAATTTATGCTGTGCACCTAGATAAATGCAATTTTAGCAGACAGTTCTACGGCTGATTGTTTTATGATAGCATATGTGGTCTTACATATTCAGCACTGAGACATACAGTAGCGTCCTCTGAGACGTCTCGAAGGAAAGAGCTGGCATGATCAGCTGGGAAAGCGCTTTGGATTACTGTGTCAGTATAATGAACAAGGTGGCCCAGAACATTCAGGAATTAAAACGTCCCCCTTTCTAAGTAACAACTTACTGAAGGTGCGTTATTACAGTTACCAGTGAAATAGCGGTGTCGGATCATTTTGATCTACTGAAATGTTGAATCTATTCAGGCTTTGTTTGTACTTCGAAACTGGGGATGGAACTTTACCATCTGCCCCATACATCGATATGGAAAACAGTAACGTCGACACCAAATGACAGATGAAGATTCGGGTTGAAAACAGGCTAATATCTTGTAGGCTATTTTCTTAGTTTTAATGGTGGTCAAAGAATTATTTTCTGTAATGATTTAATCTAAATGAACTTGTTTTTTTATTGCCTTCTAAAGCATGAAGCATGTCTGATTTTTGAAGTAAAACATGGCATAGGCCTACTGTCTTCTGCATTTGTTGCAGTGTTTATTTGTCATAGTGGCTGCGAACCATATGACCATAATTTAGCAATACCGTACAAACAGACCTTTTCTCTTTCTCCTTCCCAAGGAATCCGAGCCCCACAGGTTAATGAATCGTGAAGTGTGAAAACTTCCTAAGATGGGACGAGTTAAATAGTGTTTCCAGATGTGAGGATACGCGGCCGAAACCTGCCAGCTTCATGGTTTACTCCTGATGTTTTAAAGATGAAGAGACCTCACCGCGGCGACTTGCCAGTTCTGTTCATTACACGAGCTTACGAGCGCTGTATTTATCTAAACGCGATATTTCCAACCAGAAGAAGCCGTGTAATCTGAAAGGAAATTTCAGAAGCTGCGCTAATACTCACTCACACGAGGAAAGACGCATTTAGAAAAAACACGCAGGGGGTTTTATTAGGAACTTATGGTCTATTTCTACTGTGATAAAGGTATGTTTGCATTATTCTAGTGTGAGATAATGGTTACAGAGATGATAATGTCATCGTTTATAAATAAGGAACAAAATAATGAGATTATACTGTGGAGTGCAAACATGTTAAGATTATAGTTAATAATAAAGATGATGGGTGCACAATAATATAGGCTACAAAATGAAAGCTGTAAAATATATTTGCAAGTCAATGGCTGTCCATAATTTTGTGATTCTGATACATCTTGCACTTTCTGTGACTGTGTGATTCTGACTGGTATGGGCCTAATTAACTGCAGTAAAAGGAAACATAATCATCACAGTTTTGGATGCATGTTCAAGAACTGGCAGGGACCCCCCTAAGTCCCCTCCAAAAGGTAAACACAACCCCCTTTGTATGTGCTGTTATCTGTTTAACAACTAGGTAAATATGTTTTTCTAAAACCCTACTCAGTAATATTTTCTTAAAGTAACTGAATTGTAATGAGTCAAAGAGTATTACCGACTACAAGCAATGTGTCTCTGCCTCAAACCGGTGATAGCCTTAATGATATACACAAACATACACATAAATGTCTGATAATTTCTTGAAGTTCTCCAGATGTCTGTAGGATGCACGGGGATTGAGCATGTCAGTAGCAAGGCTTTGAATCAGTTCAAGGAACAAAAAGGAAGACTGGAAACACTCGATAGGCCTAATTCACTAGGAACAAAAATGAAACCAGAACCTTTATAATTGTTTTTCATTTTTTGGAACAGAAACATATATTTGAAATAATGGTAACAAGTCAATAATGCGATTTTTCATTCTTTTTATTACAACAAATGCAGTAACTTTGGTGTGAAGTTTACTTCCTGTCTTCCTAAAAATGTCACTCATATCTTTGGATCGCAGACATAAGGTTACCAGCAGCAGGTGGTGATATGGTGTGAAGGTGAAATGTGGTCTGGTCTCTCTGTTTGCAACCAGAGGAGGTAAATATTACGCTATGTACCTCATAAACGTTGGTCTTACACATAAACTTCATCAATGTTTGATATATAAGCTACGATGTTAAGAGAACTAATGTTGGAAATAGCTAGCTAGCTCAAATTAGGCTAACCATAATGTGCCCGATGTAGCATATTAGCAAGCTTGTTTTACTGTGACATTAAAAAGACATAGTTTCATATTTTTCCCATATAAAAGTTTCTGTTAAAAATGCCACTGCACTGAAAAAACCCAATGCAGCAGAGTCAAATATCAATAGACATTTTTAAACTGTTCGGAATACACATGTTGTCATATCACGCAACCCTGCATGGTAGGCCTATTTTATTTTGGTCCTAAACAGTTTAGGAACGACAAACCAGTAACAATTAAATGACCAGTTCTGCTCAGAACAAAGCAATGTAAAATGTCCTGGTTTGAAGCCCTGTTTAGTTGTCTTGCCCCCCATGCTACTTAACAAACTAAAATGTGACTAATGAGCAGGAAGCCAAGGTCGGGCAAAAACGAACATAAATGAAGAATCCATTTGCATTAATCTGTGCATTGTGATGCGCTTCAGCATCAAATTAAAAACTTCAGATCATCATTGGATTATTAAATATTTTAAAAGTAAAGGAAACATTTGAAAAGGTCCAGAAGCAACAGGTCTTGAGTGTATTCCAAGGGCTAATAATGTAGCTACCAAACAATATTAGTTTGGTAGTAAAAGATCTCTGAACACACCAACAAATTCATGTACAAGCTCATTGATTTCTGCCTTACATGTTTATAAATTTAATCTTGATATACCTATTGAAATATACACATGCTACTGCTGTTTGCCTTTAAACAAATGTGTATGGCATATATAACCAATTTTTACAGTAAAGAAAAATAAATGAATGAATAAAGAAATATATTAGATAGATAGATAGATAGATAGATAGATAGATAAACAGACATAGAAAATATAAGCATGAGTAAATCAATAAATAAAAACCATCAGGCTTCTATAGCTAAAGCTTAAACAAATGTTGCAGTTGTTCATTTGCACATTTTGTGATGATTAATGATGTGTGCACAACTTCTGTCACTCACAAGTTATGGTGCCTTGTAGAGCTGTGAGGTTTATGAGCATTAGAAATAATAATCTAGACTTACTTTTGTAGATATGACCATGACTGCTCTGTATTTGAACTGGTCAGTCCTCATCTATTAATCAGTACCATTTTACAAAACAGTGGCTAGTTCCATTGCCATATACCTTCAGTGTTAGGGGTTTGAATCCCACCTCTGTTCTACATGTGTGCGGAGTTTGCATGTTCATCTAGGGTCATGCAAGTTTTGTATGAAAGATATGCAATAATTTTATTTATTATTATTATCATTTTAATCTATGAGCCTCTTTATTTAAGATCCATCAAACGTTTCCTGTGTCATCCAAAAGCAGCTTTAGGCAATCCTCAAGCTTTATGCACAGCAAACCAAAGAACAGTACTCACAACAGTACCCACAATGTTTCCCTGCTGTCAAGACTCTAACACATGATGTGGTATGAGGCTCACTCGTCTTGTGTCACTTGTGAGCTTTTGCATTTATATCTGACATATGGACGCAGCAAAGCCACAGAGTTACATAAGCTAAAATCCCAACTAGGTTGACATTGACTTTAATCTCAGAAATGTGTTACTTAGATGCAAGGTTCTCACCAGATAACATGTGGCAGTAAACACTGAAGACAGGCAAATAATGGTAGAGTGGGAGAAAGGCGGATTGAGAGACAATGCAGCCAATATGTGGAAAGCCATCTTGGATGTTGAACTGCCAAATGCATGGCGCTTGCTAAGCCTAAGGACTCCTCTTTCCCATTTTTCATGCTAAACCAGGACTTACAGCACTGGGAACAGGGTCTTGTAAAGTACCTTTCCATCTGTGATGTGACAACAAGGTGGAGCTCCAGGTTCTTGATGCTCTAGCAGTTGGCTGATGTTTCTGGGTTGTCAGACTCTACCTGTCGGAGACAAATGGCACACAGCACATTAATGAGAGGCAGTAGAGACTGATGGATGACGTTCACAACATGCTCACATCTTCTGAGGAACTAATCGGGGAGCTAAGCTCCACTAATGCATGTATTTGAGCTGTTCAGTCGGAGGAGACGACACCAAAACATTATGTGCTGAGTGACACAGTTCACTATGGCATTAGACAAAGAAGAACTCTGCTCTCAAGTCTCCTGAGGATTATTTTTTGGGAAATTGGAAAAATGGCCTCCTGGTTGTTTTATACATTTCAGGTGCAGAAAACGCTCGTGCTCATGCTCACAGTGTTATGGTCACATGGGCAGGGAGACCAAAGCATCCAACTGCACTACAGAGGCACTGACCACTATTATTTAATCAGATAGCTAGAAGAGATTCATTTAAGAATAACAATATTTCCATCGGATAGTGGGTGTTTCTCAATACCAAGAACACAAAGTGTGTACGTGTGGTCTTTGCAAGACTGGTCTTGCTAACTTGCCTCCCAAGAATGAACTTGGGGAGCAATGAATCATGGGATTGGTCTCGTTTGGCGTGGATGCAACCGGTGTATCTTTGATATTTTCGGGTGAGGGAAGAATGACATCCTGGGATTTTTACCATCGTCTGTACTTCTGTTCTTAGTATCGGACGTGGTCTTCGCCAATGGAAGATGACATAAATTAACAAGAAGCAGGCGGTGATACAGCAATGCAGCAAAACAAGAACACAAGTACAGTCAAGTAACAGCCAGTGATTTCATTTCGACATTTGTATTGACTATTGACATTTACTAGAGTGTGGTTTACGTTTTTACTCCAGATATATTCTTTTTATTTTTGTATATAACATTCACACCTAGCTGGATTTAGCATTTTGTTTGGAAATGGATCGAATCTGAAGCTCAGATTTCCTTATTCTACAGAAAAGTAAAAATCTTGGACGCTGAACTAGTTTTTTCAGCATCTGCGTGGTTAAAATAAGGCCTTGGAGAACAAACAAATACTTACATTCATAGTTGGTAATAACAGCATTCAGGAAGCACTGGTCAAAAAGGTGGGAGAACATCCTGGATGTGATGCCTAGCTACATTAAAATGAAAAGAAAAAAAAAACTTTAAACCAAACTATCAGTTATTATGTAATAGACACTACAGCACAATAAAGCCACGCATGCTGAATGTGTGAGGAAAAAGGCCTTCAGTCAGAGCTACCTTTGTGTCGATGAAGGATTATGTTGCCTTTCCATTTATGTTACAACAATTTATTGCATCACAATAGAATTAGTTAGATACAAAACATCTAGGCGGCTAAACAATGAAACCCAGGGGACGTATTTTTACATTGCAGTTCACGTCTAGGGCATTAGCTATAAAGTTTCCTGATTCACTGTCCAACAAACCGGCATATTCACTGTTACAAGGTTTGATAAAACATCAGGTTCTGACCAAACAACTTGCACTAAAACATTTGAAAGAATAATAGGATGGCTGGATTCAGCACATCTTGAGAGCTGGGCTTATTTTTCAGTATCGATATGGATCACTTTGCTCTTGGACTGGATAGTAAAAAAATGAAACCACATACATCTAACAAGTCAATAATAACGATGTTAATTAAATTCTACTATGATCCACATTGCTGTGTAATGTGTACTACTACCAGTAGAACTGCATTAATAGTAATATGTAATATTGTGTTATACATTAATAGCAATGCCTTGACTTTGTTAAGGTAAGCAGAATATTATGCTGAAGCCTTCAGATAAAATTATTTTCAGGGGAGAGTCTAAATCTTCATTTCCTCCTCTAGCTGTACAGTTGTTAAGGGTTGGGGTCAGTCAGAGGTGCTGCTTTGCTAAGAGATTTAATAGAAGAAAAGATTTCATTGATTTGGGTCTAGCCAAACACAGCAGAACATGGGGGAAATGGCCAAAGGGTATAGTTAACCTCAAGATAATTAGCTATTATTTCAAATTTCAATCTACATTAACCTTTACGTTTTACACAGAAACTACTCCTGATCATGAGCAGACTTACTTCCCTGGCTGCAGTCACCTTAATGAATCAATATACCATTTCAGATGATATTCCACCATTTTATTGTAGTTTATACGATTATTTCCAGAATATTGTAATGTTTTATTTTTTTTCCCTTTTTAACAAGGCATATCATCAAAATCAATAGTTTCTATTATTTATTCCACAGGGAGCCTACCACTGAAATTCATTGATATAAGAAGTATACAAGAAACAGATTTGTTCACTTGTTACATAAATAAGCCATTCATACTGAGAAATTATATATCTGCAAAACTGATTTTTCACAGCATCGCTCACAAATGGCAAAATGTAAAATGTGGCCTTTTCAGTTCAGCAGCGTAGAGATGGGTTTGGAGGAATGAAGGGCAGAGTAAAGTATGTTAATGCAGTGACAGATGGATCCAACAATGAATGACGCTTTACATTTACTGCACCTTGATAATGTTTTTATAATACATTCGTAAAACATTCAGTGCACCTTCCTAATGCATTCATAGAAGATTCATAAGCAACATGCAAGTATACCTTAACATCCTAACATCTCTTAACAGCTTTAATACACATTAATAACAAGCATTATAATCATATAATTATATACATTTTGTTATTAATGTATATTAAGTAAATTATACTTACATGCTGCTTATGAATCTTCTATGAATGCATTATGAATGCATTATGAATGTTCAGTTAAGGTGAAGTGTCACCCAACAATAAAATGAAAAACTGAGAATGTGCAACATTACTTTCCTTAATAACACAGAAACTTTAGCCAAGGTAACCAGTCAGAGTGCATCTGAATGCACCATATTGATAATAGTGGTATTTATACAATGTCAACAAGAACCACAACAATTACTAATTAACAGCTGACATTGCATATTAGTTTGTATATGAGTTTCATAGCATTATTCTCAGGCAAATGAATGTATGAAAGTGAATTATGTATTACAATGCTTTGAGAAAACTGATAATATATCATAGTCAAAATGTTACCATTGACAGCATTACTCTCAATTATTTACCAACAATTGTAAAGTATAATTTCTGTCTTAGGCCTAAATTGCTATTGCTTCTCATCAATGTGGCTCTCTGACATGCTGGAGTGGTTACAAATGAGCGATTTGCATTTCTTTAATGATCTCGCGAGACAGCTCTGTGACTTTGACTTTTAAATTTAGAATTCTGACGCGTCAGGAAAATTAACGGTCAACGGCATCTTGGTTTGACTCAGGGGACAATTAAGTATTTCTTTGCTATTATTCTAATTAATATTTAAAATATCAATTAAGTTTTATTGAGATTACGTAGACACCATACCACTGGAGCTACCAAAATCACATAGTAGATAATTAATTACATTTAATTGTTGACTGGCTGCACAGTTCAAGAGTAATTCATTAAAGGTTATTAAAGTAAAAGTAACAATAATAAAATTTGCACTGGGTCTCAGTGGGACAGGCAAGCGTGATGGTGTTCAGCACCCCTAATCTGGCGTAAATAATAACATCTCTTGTCGCTCTCCACACAATTTAATAATTATTTATTCTGTATTCACGTGGCTGAGCTTCATAATACATATCAGCACGTGCCAGTTACCTAGTCATTGGCATTTCTGCATGTCTACTATAATCTCTAAATGTATAAGCACGCTTGAAAAGGTGAAGTTGCCATTGCAATGTTATGGTAATGTGGAATCCTGTTGGAAAATGAACGCTCCACATCACCTGAGTTGTTTTTGTGACTGCCTGCCACATTTCTATTTAGCCACGCAAACAGCAGTTACCTGCTTCAAGAAATATACATTTTAAATGCCTGTAAAGCTTTGTTTATTTATATGGGCGCTCCTGTTTTGCTTAAGAGGTAGTCTGACATATGGGGTGAAACACTAAAGCTCTCCTGTTTGGCGTGTAAACACAAATGTCAGGCATATTTTCAAATATTTCAAAACACTGAGAACTGATGTTATAGTACATGGAAATAAGCCAAGTAAACAGAGAAGCTCGTAATTAGGTTTTGTGATGAGGGAAGCCTTTGGTGTTGAGCTGAAAGCCAATGAACTTACTTTCTTTTGAAAGGGAATTTAAGTTGCATTTTCGCAATTTGAGCTGAGCATGTTCTAAATTGGACTTGCTTGGCTATCATTAACCCGGGCTGCTGCATATAACATGAATGCTTTATGAAAAACAAGCAAAGACACAAACAGAAAGTGGTGGGAATGAAACGGCGGTTAGCAAAGTGTAGCTTTGCTGTTCAGAGTTGCTGGTGGCTCGTTTGACTTTTTTCGCCTGAGTAATTTATCACGGACTATTGAGCAGAGACACGGGAGCTTTGCTGAGTTGTTGGAAGCGCGGTGAGAGACGACTCAATGCTGGAGAATGGCGTCAATAAATCTTTGCACCAGAAAAAATAACACCTGCCCAATTTACCTTAGCCAATAACTGTTTGACACAGCAATGTAGAGACAAACTGCCAGAGATAATGCTACACGCGTATTTCCTGGGGTAAAACGAGGAAGGAAAATAATACAAACATTATGCTGTGATACCCTGGCACCCCCCGCCTGCCCAAAAAACCTTTCCACAATAAAGGGTTGGAAGATGACTTTATGGATGGATAACACACACACATTTATATCTGTATCTTTGTGGGAAACAGTCAATAATTTCTATGGGAAAAACCCTAATCCCAACATGAGGACCTTAACCCCTACACAGCACTAACCTTAACCATAAGTAACCAAACAAAATACAAGGCTTTTGGCATTTTTAGGTTTTTGATTTTCAGTCACAGGTTTTTATAGAATTGACTTTACCCTTGTGGGGACCAAAAAGATGGTCCCCATAACATCAAAATGACAAGTTTTTATTATTATTTTTATTAGGAATATATACATAACCTGCACACACAGACATGCACATTGAAACAAATAGCCAGACTGATGGGCGATAAATGTCTCACGCATAATCATATCCAGCCATGGGTATCTAATACGTCAACCTCATTAAAACAATTGGCATACATAGTGCAAAAACTGGTTTTTAAATTAATTTTCACCTGTTCTGTTTTCACTTTACACCTTTACTGAAGACATGGACCTTGCTTGCCTCAGAAATGTAATTCTGTTCACCAAGCACCTTTGAAAATGAAAATGCATGTTTGTGGATGTAATTTAGCATCCTGCTGTAGAAGCAGTACAGTGAATGGAGGTTAGTTTTTGTTTTGTAAGGCAGCAATTCTTATTCAAGCCAATATCTGTTATTACTGTACTGTATTTCCCAAGTCATATTTTAGCCTGTTTTTTGGCCTCTTCTCATCAGACTTCAACAAGCATCTCTTCACACTCATTGGTTTTATTGAGAGAAATGTCAAGATGTAAAACATTGAATAGATCCATATATTTCTTCTGGGTCAGTAGAGTTCAGCTACTGACAGAAATATGCTACAATGGACAACGGCTTAGACTGCTATAAACCTGTAAACTTGACAACTCTTTTCTAAAGTAAAAAAAAAATAGGATGATAATTCTTTGATTTGATATCTTGACCTTTGAAAATAATGGGTCACAATTAAAGAACAACTATTGCATGTTGATTTTGTTATCAAAAAAAAAAATCCCAAAAACTGTGTCTGCTGATTTTGTGTGGTATATTAGACATAGTCACTGACTTTAAAATGTATGTGATGGCTTGATATTTAACAGTGAAGAATACTTCTTTGGCTGTCCCATTTGGTGTGGTTTGTGGTTGTGAATGTTGTGTTAAAATGTAGCCAATTCATCTTCTCAATACTTATTGATACTTTGCCAATACAGTAAATCCATCCATCCATCCATCCAGGGGGCCGCAGGGGTTCGGAGCCTATCCTGGAAGCAACAGGCACGACATAGGGAATAAAGTAGGATGGGGCATAAACCCATCACAGTGTATTCACATTCACTCACACACCATTCACTCACACACCATTCACTCGCACACCATTCACTCACACACCATTCACTCACACACCTTTCACTCACACTCCATTCACTCGCACACCTTTCACTCACACACCATTCACTCGCACACCATTCACTCGCACACCATTCACTCACATGCCTTTCACTCGGCACACCATTCACTCACACGCCTTTCACTCACACACCATTCACTCGCACACCTTTCACTCACACACCATTCACTCACACACATTCACTCACACACCTTTCACTCACACACCTTTCACTCGCACACCATTCACTCACACGCCGTTCACTCACACGCCTTTCACTCACACACCTTTCACTCACACATCATTCATTAGCACACCTTTCACTCGTACAACATTCACTCATACACCATTCACTTACACCCCGTCACTCGCACAGCAATCACTTGCACACCATTCACTCGCACTTAATTCACTCACATACCATTCACTCACACATCATTCACTAATACACCATTCACTCACACACCATTCACTAATACACCATTCAGTCACATACCATTCACTCGCACACCATTGACACTTAACCTCAGGGGCTATCTCCAATTAGCCTCAGCATGTTTTTGGAAACCCCATGACGACACAGGGTGAATAATCCTATGAAGAGTCAGGGCAGAGCCTAAAACTCTGGTCCTAGAGGTATGATGCAACAGTGAAAAGGACTGTACCAATGCATCACCATCAGATACAATGTATACAGTAGTAAATCTATAGTGATTAGAGACAATCTGAAAATTCTATTAGTGTAACAAGTATTTGAAGAAGTTTTGTCAATATAATTAAAATTTTTTGCATCTTTTACATGGGGGTACCCTTTAACTGAAAACCAAATGATGTATATACTAAACCCTTTAAACCATTTTCATATTTTTATCATCCTCTTTCTAGTAAGTTACAGACTTCTTGCAAAAATTGTAAATTGCACTATTTTGGTAAATATTAATCTGAGTATTTAGTTAAACAAAACCTTATAAAAAGACTGAGTTTCACTGTCACGGGTCTGCTAGTCCTATTAAGTTTGAGCCGGCATTACTCATAACCCAAATGAAATAGCGGCCTGT
>JABFEA020000098.1:24343840-24367248 GCA_019775915.2 Cyphomyrus plagiostoma | reverse complement strand
GACTGTGGTGAAATTGTTTTGTTTAAAAGGGATTTTTTCATTAATATAATATATTCAAATCTGAATGGCAAAGCAACATTTCTATGATGAGAATACAATTTTTGTATTTGGCAGAGTTTAGTTGATGCACTGTTACAGCAATAGAGGAGGAGAAACAACTCGAGTAGATATTATTAAATATGTTACACTGATAGGTTGGGTAAAGCATAAATTATATAGTTGTATAATATGTAATGTTTAATGAAAATAATCATTTACAGCACGTGGTCTTATAGGAACTTCTCCTTGCTTAGCCCTGTTCAGTGCATCATTACTCTAAGAGTGAGTCCGAGTTGCAGCCTTTGCTGTACCCGTAATGACTTTGGCTGCTATAGGGCAGGTTCATAACAGTGTGAATGTCTCAGTCGGCTCCTACATAACCTGTCAGCTACCAGCAAGTCTGCGAGGCCCAGTGCTGGGAGATACACACTTCCAGCTAGCTCTCCAGCATGGAGTGCAAACTGTAATTTGTAGAGAAAGCAAGCAGTTTCAAAGATAGTTCACTGAAGTAGTGAACACCCCCCCCCCCCCCGCAGCATATGGGCAGTTTGTGGGGGGGGGGTTAGCACTGGGCGTGCTACTCAGACAGGGTAAAAATGAATATTAGAGAAAGAGCGAAAACAACGTAATAATGGAAAATTATAAGCATATACAAAATTAAATTTAAAAAACCTTCAGTCTGAGATTACATGTAGAGTGTAGTTTAAGGACTGTGCACCACTGTGAGCCTTAATGAATATCATACAAATTTCTGGAATGTCTTCTCTGCTCCAAATGCAAGAAATAAAGATCTGGTTTAGGTTAAATTTCAGTTTGCCTCACCTCTGACTTTGTTAAAACCACACATCTTAAAGGTCATACAACAAATGTCACCCTTGGCTATGATTTCTGCAGTATAGGTACAGGCAGCCCTCGGGATAGCACTGGCCAACTGGGGGACAGCTTCTACTTACTAACAGACTGTCATCAAGCTTATTATATTAAAAATTCAAGTTAAATACAATGATTTGTAATAACGAACACCAAAACATTGCAAGGATTTTGCAGTTTGTTGGCTTGAGGTGCAGTGTGAAGTTTAAAGATAGACTTAAGAACAAATTTCGGTTGTAACCTGTGGATGTATAACCTGCATATAAATCATTCTGTTTAACCAGACAAAATATTCACAAATATGGTAACTTCATGGTGAAGTTAATATCTACGAATATGCTATTGTCACGGTGAAGTTAAATGTATCGCAGAAACATCTAATCAAGTAATTTGAACTTATACTGCAAAGGTAAAATTACTCAAATTAAATCAAATGAACAGAATTCACTAGTATTATTGGTAATTCGATGTCTCCCAGTGTTTCCAAATGCACGTTCATTATTGTTAATGGTAGTTCTCGATCTCTTTTACCCCTAATATTTCCAACCATTACGATCATTTCAGAAGATTAATTTGTACTGCAAGTGAAAATTTAGAATGTATGTGATGGAGAATCCACTTGTTTGTTTGCCTTGTCAACACTGGTAAGTCTAAGCAGGCACCGAAGTTCAAAGGCGTCAATACTCATCCTGTCCTGCTTCTTCATTGGCCAGTGTCTCATGTGTGAAGAGTCACAGAACAAGGACAAGAAAATTCTGAACAATTCTGATCTCTGGTCTCAAAGATGCATCAGTACCTTTGCATATTCTTTACATGATTCATCATCACAGGCCTTTCAAATTCCAGATATAGAATTAAGAATAAATTAAATGCTATTCTTTTGCAGTTAAACAAACAACGAATAAGAATGGTCTTACTGCAGAATATTACATTGACAATCTGACCAGTTGTTTGCACAGTAATCTTTACTTATTAAAATCACTATAGAACTTTTACAGAATTCTTATAAAGCACAGATACAATTACTTAATGCAATATCAAAACAGAGAAATAGAAAGATACACAGTGAATAATATATAATCATATATAACGTAGGCAAATCCATGACAGTGAGCTGCAAATTCTATATGCGTGGTGGCACTGAAGATGACCTCATAGGAGAAAGAGCTTATTTCTCTTTATGGACAGGCAAGATAGCATTTTCCCCACCTGTCTACATGAGTCCAGCATAAGTGGAAATCATGTAATACTGGGCCTGCAGTCAAACTATCCAGACAATTTTTTTTTCCCAGTGCATTTTTGGAACCACATAGTGTTCACCTGAAACAACCGTGTCAGTGTTGTTGAGGTCTTAGGGGCCCGACTTAGCCTGACACTGGCTCTGTGCCTTTTGTATCTTAAAGAGCAGCCCAGTTTCATGATAACACTCTGCGATTCAGATGACGCCTGAGCTCATCTGAGGGAGCGATTTCCTCTTTTTTATTACATATGGTTCACTTGAGAATCTGTTGCTTGGCACATTTTGTTGTCTCTGTTGCTGCACGTTTACTGGGCACAAAACAAGTTAAATAAAGACGTTCTATTTATTATCTGAGTTACAGGTCTTGATGAATTGTTACAAAACAGTCAGTGTAGTGTATTTAACAGTATAATTGCTGTATAATTAAGCAGGTGTACGTACTAATTTATTTGGAAGTGTTACTGTAATGAATCACTTTTTCTAACTGACTTGACATGAGGATAAATGTCTTTGGAAAATGTTTTCCAAATGTTTGTGGGCACCCACGCAGACTGCAGACATGAACACCACCTCCACTTAACGTGGCTCCCCTGCTCTCTGCACGACACCGAAGACATTTAAATATCAACAGAGACAAGGCTCAGAGTATAAACAGTCTGATCGCCATGCACAGAAACACGTTTAATTGCTTTAGCTCCGCAAATAAACACGCATTTGGCACTTCCGTCGGCCGTTCTCACTATAGTCACATGACACTGGCTGCTGTGTTCTTTTCCTCCCCTTCAAAATGAGTGGGATTATAAGTGCCAGGGTTTCAACTAGGGAAACGTTTTTTTTTTTCTCACCAAATATGGTCGGCTGCTGCTGAGGCATATTTGTAGATGCTGCATGAATATGCATACAAGCATGTGCCATGTTACGGACTGATGTCCCATCCAGGGTGGCCCCTGCTTCGTGTCCTGTGATGGGCTGATGGTCAGTCATGGGTGGTCTCTGCTTCATGCCCTGTGGTGGATTGATGTCCAAACCTGGGTGTCCCCTGCCTCGTGCTCTGCAATGGACTGATATTCAATTCAGAGTGCCCCCTGGCTTGTGATCTATGGTGGACTGATGCCCCATCCAGGGTGTCGCCTACCTCATGCCCTGCAATGGATTGATGTCCAATCCTGGATGGCCCCTGCCTCATGCCCTGTGATGGACTGATGTCCCATCTACGATGTCCCGTGCTCTGTGACATGCAACGGAAAGATGTCCTATCTGGCTGGCCCCTACCTCATACCTTGTAATGGGCTGCTGACCAATCCAGGGTGCCCCCTGCCTCGTGCCTTCTGATGGATGGATGTCCAACCCAGCATGTCTCCTGCCTCATCCCCTAGAATGGACAGACACCCAATCCTAGGTGCCTCCTCCCTTATGCCCTGAGATGGACTGATGTCCAAACCTGGGTGTCCCCTGCCATGTGCTCTGAATTGAACTGATATCCAATTCAGAGTGGCCCCTGGCTTGTGATCTATGGTGGACTGATGCCCCATCCAGGGTGTCGCCTACCTCATGCCCTGCAATGGATTGATGTCCAATCCTGGATGGCCCCTGCCTCATGCCCTGTTCCTGTGGTAGAAGGTTCTAGGCTTAGCAGTACTAGATAAGTGGGTAGATAACATAAATGAATGGATAGAAGAAAATTGTCCCACTCTGATTAACTGCTGAGAGCCACCCATTTTATAGATGGGAGGTTAACTGTGAGGACATAAATCAGCATGATGCTAGCATCAGACCATGTCATGCTGCCATTTTGTAGAGCTTGGTCATCAAGTCAGACACTTTTGTCTCACAAAATAGACCATGGACAACGAAAACATGAAGGGTGGGGTAAGACGATATGAGGAGAGGCGGTGGGGATAATCACAGGCTATTCACAATCTCCTAATTAGCTTTTATTTGATAACTTGTTTTTGAATGATAAATTAGCCTCCTTGCGAAATGTGATACCAATAATTTGATAAATGTTATGAACCTAATTACAGCTTCCTGCTGAAATGGAAGCCTGGCTATATAAGCCTGGATATACGCAGGCAAACGCGAAGCATCAAAGTAAATAAAAGGCTCCGAAAGCAGCTGCAGTGTCGATTCACTGTGCCACTTGCCACTGTAGACCATTACAGTGGGACGGGAAGAGAAATAAGGCGTGGTGCTATTGCAGGGTCCCCGATAACTATGGTCTGGATCACCTGTGAAGTCAGTGAGGAGGAAGCGCCATCCTGTTTCGGGATGCATGTTATTCTCCTCGATGGATCAATCACGCTTCCCCATCCACAAAACTCAAGAGGGCGGGTGGGTAACAGGCGTAATGGACGGCCAGACCGATAGGGTGCAGGAAAATCGTGGCCGATGTAACTGTCATTTTTAATTACTTACTTTGGTAACAGTGTTTTTGGGACTTTTCGACAGGGTATCGAGTTTTAGGCGCGTTTCAAACTTCATGCATGAGGAGTAGAGTGTGTTTCTCTTGCCTTTTGTTTGTTTCAGACCCTTGCTTCAGACCATTGTTCCCGCTAGGTAAGTGACCAGATGGCATGGCGTCTCTCTGAGAGCCTGGGCATGCTGAAGGAAGTATGGTATGGGGTTCCCAAGAAGGGTCCAGCTAGCTTAGCAGCTTAGCAGGGACTGCTTAGCAGGAACCGCCTAGCAGGAACCACCTAGCAGGGACCACTTAACAGGGACAGTCTAGCAGGAACCCCCTAGCAGGGACCACCTACCAGGGACAGTCTAACAGGGATTGCCTAACAGGAACCACCTAGTAGGGACCAAGTAGCAGGGATAGCTTAACAGGGACATCTAACAGGGACCGCCTAGCAGGGACCACCTAGCAGGGATTTCCTAGCATAGATTGCTTAGCAGGAACGACCTAGCAGGGATCATCTAGTAGGGACCACTTAACAGGGACCTTCTAACAGGGACTGTCTAGCAGGAACCACCTAGCAGGGATTGCGTAGCATGGACCATCTAACAGGGACCGCCGAGCAGGGACCACCTAGCAGGGACTACTTAGCTGGAACCGCCTAGCAGGGATTGCCTAGCAGGGACCACCTAACAGGGACTGCCTAACAGGGACCGCCTAACAGGGACCGCCTAGCAGGCCCTCTGAGGGCTCCAACAACCCCGTCAGCCCACCGATGCAGATTTTTTTCCTGAGGTGAAATTTCTAGTTTGGTTCAGCGGCGTTTCTTCGGCTGCAGCGGGCAAATGTCACCACCGCGCTGAATGGAGCTCGATGATTCGCCCATCCTATTCCATTTAAATTTACTGCAGTTTTCCTTTCTGACACCTGTTTAAATCAATATCTTCCTCTCTGGGTCGCGGGCCAAATATGCTGAGGCGCCCGCCGACTGCTTCTCAAATCCACTAAAATCAACACAATAATTGAAATATTTTCAAGCTGATTACACCGAGGCCCGAGGCTAGACTGGTTGCTAAGGGTATGCTCCCTGGTTGCTAGGGGGAGTAAATCATCTTGCATTATTTGATTTTTGTTATAGATATGAAACCGCTACTCCCTCGATTAAATGTCTCGCAGTCTAACACCTAGGGGACCAAGGGAAAGAGAAAGGAAGCAGCAACCTTGACCCCGTCAAATAAATATCTCTAACTTTTCCTGTCCTTGGGCTTTAAGTCTTTCAGCTCGACCTGCCTGCATCTATCTATCCATCCATCCATCCATCCATCTATTTATCTATCTATCTATCTATCTGTTTGTTTGTTTATTTATTTATTATCTGTGCATGTTTTACTAACAAACTTTAGGAAATAAAAGGATTGAGTGAACCAAAGGAGAAAACGGATATAGGCCTAGGAATGGCATGAAAACTAACAGCTTTATTCATTCTTTTTTTTGGCAGCTTTCACATTTTATCGAACCTTGCCAAGAATCTACGATCTTGTTGCTAGTACAGTCTTTTAATTTAAAAAAAAAAAAAAAACATTTCCAGTATGCTCCACAGAAAAGGCTTGGAAGAAGATGGAAGTGTCACTGCACATTTTTAAAACATTTTATTGGGTTAAAATGGATTTATATATGGAGAGCATATATAAATATATGACATATATATACAGTGGTACCTAGGTTCTCAAACTCACTAGAACTCTAATTTCTTGACAGTTGAACAAACCAGTTTGACCTAGAACTCGATCTGAATATCAGAAGTTGAACTGTGAACGCTGACCTAATATAAATTGTACGCGCCAGCAAATGAGTCATACTACAATGCAATTCTTACTTGAATGCCTTCTTCACAGACTGGATGATTAACCAAATAAAGCTGTGCAACATTACAGTAACTAACAATAAATAAATCACTAACTTACGTGTACTATTAGAGCATTTATGTCATTTATTTAAACTTTATTTTATCAGGTAAATTAACTGAAAACAGTTACTGCTTTTCTTCTGCTCACTGCTGTACATGATATTCGGGAGAAATAGCAGATTAGGCATCGGAACTGCCTGGGATACAAATGTCATGCATGTAACTAAACTCTTCAGCCAATAAGGACAAAGGTGTGTCATCACAGAGGTGGTTCCAGTTTGTGCAGCCGGGTGAGAGGTCGCAATGGTCAGGATCAGAAATTGAATGCGTTGCTTTAAGCCAGCACTGTAAGCAAGTCGAACGCACCCAATGACCGGACTGGGGAAACAAACTGAAACGCGGACTTAATACAGAGGACTAATGACAATAACCAGAAACAGCTGATCACATGGGGATCCCACACAAGGTTAACGAGGGGCCGTATCACACGAAAGGAGCGGACGATCGGGGCAGGACAGGGGTAATATTGAGATAAGGTCTTTATCATTTTGGAAGCCATGAAGAAAGAAATGCTCTTCTTGTTTTATCCTGTTCATTTTGTGTTTAAATGCTAAAAAAAAAAAAAAAAACATATGTAGGTGTAATTTTGGGGGGCCGGGAACCATTTAATTGGTTTTCCATTATTTCTTACGGGAAAAAAATCGATCAGAACTCGAACTTTTTAGGATTCGATCTGGAGTCCGGAATGGATTAAGTTCGAGAACCTAGGTACCACTGTAGTAAATAACAACAAAACACATAACAGCCTCTGAATAATTGTGTACGATTTGTTTATAATTATAACGTATTAAAATATGTTGCTGTTCATTACCTATTTCTGTCTGTTGTATGTGGAATTTTGAAAAACTACATAAATTCTTATTTTGAACCAATCTGTGTTCAGCATTTCCATCTTTTAATCTCAAAAAATTCACATTATTATATTTCATAAGTGGCCTGCTGTTTCATCAGCGTTGACACACAAAAGCGAAGAAACACCATTAACCAGAGTCCACTTGTCCACATTCATATTCTGCAGCTTGCTTATCATTTTAAATTAGATTTTAAACGAAAATGTCCTTTATTCCAGAAGCCACTCTTTAATTCCCCTTGTAATGAGCTATCTTTAAAGCTTTCAGCATTGCCTGTTTGAACTTTAAAGTGTGAACTCTGATGTATCGTATAAGTCAACTGTTTGATGTCATAAGCAGTCAGAATGCTGCTCAAATGCACAGTGTGTTAAAATAAATTGATGAAGCGCATTAAAAACAGATACGAAGAGGACGCTTTAAATATTTAAATTTAAACTGTAATCCTGTGATCTACATCAGGCAAATCTGCCTCATATTACACATTTCATAAACATCCACCCCAACAGCACAAGATCAGCTAATATTATTAAATCTCTTAGGAGAATTACTTAAATCATTTGGATTAGAATATTAACTTATTGGTCTGTGATGGACTGGTATCTGCTGCAGGGTGTACCCCAGCCTTGAGCCCTGTGTTTCCTGGGAGATGGATGGATGTTGGGAGAAATGCTGAAATAGTTGACATTGTTTTTAAAATGCTTTCCTCAACAAGAATGACAAAACTGAAGTGGATTCTAGTTCTTTGTTGAACTGCAACCATCGTGCAGAGAAAGGGAAATATATTTTGTGATTTTATTGTAGAAAATACTATCTTAGATCAATAGGGCAATTCACACTGCTGCGGATACTGGAGCAGAGAAGAATAGACTTAATGTAATTTCTCCACTGTTGCCAGGATTTTTAACTGTTAACTCCTGTCAACAATATCGAACGGTTGTGCCTGTGTCCAAAATCAAGATTTTCACTATAAAATGTCATATTAACGCTTCAACATTACATTCATCTGAAATCTGCATCTTTAGTCTAATAGGAAACTGTGAAGAGAAAAAAAATATGCATGCAAAAATGACCTGTGCAGACCGTGATGAGAAAATGTGGCTGCATTTGTTATATGACTAATGGCACAGTGTGAGAGATGCGTACACCGGTAAATGTGTTAGTATTATCTATGGGCAACCCCTCCATTAGCAGTGACAGTGTAGTCGAGCTGACAGGAGGTGACAAAGTCATAATAAACGGTGACACAAAAATCCATTGTTTCATTTAGACAAAACTGGCTGATATTTTTAGCTTCTGGCTTCAGCCAGTCTGGACTTTCAAAACCATCACGGGTACAAGCAAAAGATGGGGAAGCAAGGTAGAAGCCATAAAGACTAGCATCTTCATTAATACAAACATTTTCTCTCCTGTGGCTAACTTTATATAGCTAGACATGTGTAATGGTAACTTACATCCAAACAGGAAATACTTGGGGCAGTGAAGAAATTATGGTGTTCACATGAAACACAGTTATTTGAGCCTCTATTGGAAAACCTCATGAGGGTGTATAATGTAAAAACCAGAATGTGTGTTAATCACTTGCATTCTATGATGAAGTAACAGGATGCTAGGATGCAAATGAACATGCAATTCAATATGATCAGGAGATGATCGCATGACGGTTAAAGTATCGCACAGAAACATCTCCTTTAACAAAGTTACATTTCTGTGTTTTTTTGTTATAAAACCAGAACAAAAAGATGCTTTATTGCTGCAAGTACTTAGAAATAGAGTAAAACCACATAAAACTGCAGACTGTGGGAGAAATGAAAATATCAAGCTATTAATTAAGATGCTAACAGTTTATTTATGTTCATGGTGACGTCATGCAGAGAAATAATATAATCTGGGGTTACCCCATTCTAGCTAGTGAGGTAATAGCAAAGAACCGTCCAGAGAAGGATTGTCAGCTGACTGCAGAGTATTTAAAGAGGCTTCACGACTCTGAAGCAAACTGATGCAGTAAAAATGCTATGAGCATCCATCCATATGTTTCACTGTGGTTGGCAGGAAGCAGAATCCCGCCATTACGAAATCAGGGTGACCACAACAGATTTAAAAATGGAAACATTCGAACA
Organism: Cyphomyrus plagiostoma; assembly: GCA_019775915.2. Taxonomy (NCBI): domain Eukaryota; kingdom Metazoa; phylum Chordata; class Actinopteri; order Osteoglossiformes; family Mormyridae; genus Cyphomyrus; species Cyphomyrus plagiostoma. Next base: position 24,357,767 of record JABFEA020000098.1, on the reverse strand, counting down.
GAAAAACTGATGCAGTGCAACACTCAAACACATGCTGCTGTGAAACAGCTTCGGAAGCCCAGCCTGCAGGACGCGACTGTTCATTTGATTCTGACATACAAAACCAAGAGTTCTTCTCAAGCATGAAAAGTCTTGCAGCAGCTGCCTGCTCTGCTCACACTGTATTTTTCATAGGAAACTCGCCCTACATGAGATTTGTCCTGCCCTTATGTGCTGGCTGTGAACATGCATCAGCACAACAAATTACACATCACAACGAAGCGTGTAGCTAATTCAATTTCCCTAAACATCCATAAAACATTCCTATATGCCTATATCTTGATGAAAATGTACATCTATGTGTATGTATAGTACATTTATACAGTTACAAAAAATTGCCACAAGAAAGCAGTTAATTCAACAAATAAGCTTGGATCTTTAACACGTGGCTATAGTTTGTTTTAATTCATTATGCTGGATTTGGGCGTTACTTTGTGGCCACCGCATCATATTATTTTGCTGATTTCTTTTTCCTCACATCAATATCCACACCAGGTCTTCAAAAACTGTACCTGAAGATGTCACGTCTTCACATGTTTATCAGCTCTTCACTCTCTTGAGCACGACTTCAATTCCATCGAGGAAACGTGGACGGAAAATACTCTCGAGTGGAGCATGTCACACAAACACACCAATCAAGATGGATATTAAGATTAAATATTTTAAACATTCATAAATATCCATAAATAAGTACTGTTTCGTATTGGATAATGGATAAGAAAATGCAGTGAAACTAATGAACAATAAATCACAATAAAAAGAATTTTAAAAACATAATACACAGTTTGCGTGAAATGCTTGTGTTTTCTGCGCCGCACATTTTCCCTTCCCTCTGAGAAGGAGAAAAAAAAAAATCAGCCAGGACAAAAATGAAGATGACAAGAAGGTGAAGGGATTCATGAAAGTGGCGGAGGCCTGCTGGATTGTGGGGAGATGGAAGAAAGATATGGCCTCCCAGACGATCAGCTGGCTGGCCTGCTTGGGGGGTAAAAGAGCACCACATCCACTTAGGAGAAACACACCACAGTACCTCACAGCCTGCCTGCTATGGGCGTGTGCTCGCAGTCTGGAGCAATTACAAGCATGCAGACAGTAAACAGTCCAATATGTGTCCAATAGCAAGATTTTATGAGTCCATTTGTGGGAATTTGAGATTAGATGTGTAATACGTCTTCAAGCATCAATGTCTTAATTTGTTTGTGATATTGAAGATAAGTGTAAATTAATAATGCTTCTTTGATTCTGCATCATCCATAAAAATGCACAAGTGAACGTTTCTCAACCTAAAGACTGGATTACCTTTCCCAATAGTCTGTGTTTATCAGCAAATGTATATTTATGAGCCTGCACCCTACATGCCACGGTCATATTTAATTAAAAACTGACTTGTGGTGTATTTTTGTGATAAATCAGCGAAAGGGAATTATTTTCCGATAATGACATGTATATAATAATATTACGGAGACGTGCAGATTCACTTTTCGCAGCATGTCTGCAGATTGGACGTCCCCAGGGGAAAATAGATGGCATGTCATTTGGCTTTTGAAATGAGCCTCATCGACTTTGGCAAAATCCATTGACTCATGTGCCAAGTTGCGAGACCAATCACCAGCGAGCTCTGCAAACACAACTCCCATCCGTTACTCTTATTCATTCCTATTAAAGCTGACATCTTTCTGGAGGGAGTGAAAAGTGACGGATGGGTTTCAGAACCAATAACCTAACAAAGAGCCCAATTAGGCTGTAAGAAGATGCATTTATACACGTGCATATATGGTCATTTATGTCTCAGTCTGTAACTAAACAGCAAAGGAAAAAAGATGCCTTACTGATACTAAACCCAGACAACACAAACACACAACCTTATACAGCATGAAGTATGCCATAAACGCTGATTGTACTTGAATCATCTTAGGGTAATAATAATAAAAAAAATAAAGTACCTAACTTTAATTTTGTCAAATAATCTTTGGGAATGCTAACACAGTGAATGTTTACTTAAGTTCTATCAAAAAATGTTACTCAGCTTCTGAGAAAGTTATTCCAGAAGTAATATTAAAAAAAAGATCTATTATGTCACAGATAAACTGAGAAGTTACTTCCACTGCACTGCAATATGTTTGTAGATTACTCGCCGTTAATATGAAGGCACAGCAACTCCAACACTAGACTAACGCACTGAACTGCAATAGTGTACACTAAAATGACATCAGTTCCTTCTGCACTGAATCTTGGTACAATGGGAATATTCTTGGACACCACAAAATGGATCTCGTTACTACAGTAACACTGATCTGAGATGATACTAGGTATTAGTTCCTTGGACACTAAATGCTACCATTTATGAACCAAAGTGATTGAATTGTACTAAAAATTGCATTTTGATAAGAAAATAAAATCTCTTCAACTCTGATTCCACAGCAACAGTGAAAAGTGTGTTCCATTTTTATCACACGATTCCACTCATATCATCATGTGACTAACAACCTACCATTCTGTCCACTTTTCCACATCCCAAATGACCATGGAGGGCAAGGTAGGTCCACGTTAAAAACCAAGACGTCATGCTTACATTATATCTCATTAGACTGACTTCTGTAGCACAGTCCTGGCAAGAAATGCATACATGTGCTTACAAATATATGACAAAATAGGCAAGTAAAGACAACACATTTCTATCTAAAAGAGAGCACTATATAATTACACAAGAAAAAAAAGGTAGCACTTTACCTGCAGACGGACATGTTACTTTGAGCACTGGGGTTTGAATGAAGAGATAAGGTCAGTGTCTGCAAATGAAGCCGTTTCTTTGCTTCTTATTGGTCGCGAGCCAAGTCAAGCAGCTCTCTTACAATATGTTGCCCAGTTTCATGTTTACTTAACACTGAAATGGAGACACAGAATTAAGTAAGATATGTACAGAGAGGAGATCAAGGGGCTTTCGAAAGCAGCCGAGTCATCTCAGTATTACTTACACTTGGAGCACAGAATCATGCGGCTCTTGTTTTGTTTTTGTTTACTCATGAAAGCTCTGCAATCTGTTGGCTCGCTTCATCCTGAAACGACGATTGTTCCACCCCTCTGACACTAATTATTATTAAGAATAGCACGCAGATATAACACTGAAATATTTTAGTACAACTATAATAGCTTTGTTAACATCCCTTTTTGCGAGAAATGGATGGTGTAAAAGGGGAACGGGGGATTAAAAATTTACATATCTTAATAGACAAACATGTACTCAGTCTCTCATCAAAAGTGCCATGTTGCATCTTGGGAATTGTAGCATGTGGGCTTGGAACCCGCTCACTCCCATTGTCTCTTGCCCTGGTAGGGCACAGCATGCTACAATAAACATGAATAGATTTCCTTTGCCCCATGGGACAATTACCATAGATTATTCAGCAGGCTAGGAGTCTGCTTTATTGTACCAAAGGATAAGAAAAGAACCTCAGCGCTGCACTCTGGTTTTGATGCTTTTAGATACCTTATGAAAATTCTGTTTCATTCTGTTCCCCAATTAGTTGTGAACTGAACGGGATTCGCAGGCAAAAATGTGTCAGACACTTTTGAGATAGCCGGCGCCCGCCTTTCCGAATGAGATCACTGCTAGCGCTAATGACGAGGTCAAGTAGAAGAGAGAGGCAGCGCATCGCAGCCCGTCTGCGGATTGAGACATATTTGTACACGTCGAGCACTGCCTTACGCACACGGTGACGAATATAAATCGTTATTTGCTTCTTTATTTGCTTGGGTTGACAGCGCTTGCCATCGCCGCCAATAAAGCCCCTTCCGCTAAACAGCTCCGTGCATGTTTCATTTGCTGTCGCAGTGTGAGGGAGCCGGCTCTCGCCGCACGCCTAAACCGCGGCTTGTGTTTAACCAAAGCTTTTTAATATCCCGTGTAGGCATGAGGCCCGTTCCGCCAGGTGAGCGCGGAAGACCGATCCTCCTCCCGCAAGCTTATCTGTGTTGCATCGCGACGCAAAGCTCCGCTGACCCAGATTCCGAGTTTCTGCGTAGCGCAGCAGCCGCGCTTCCTTTTCCTCCGGAGCGAAGACACCCCCCCATCTCCGTGCTGCGGATCCCCCCCTCCCCCGTGGTTTAGCCCCAGACATATGGGGGTGTGATTGGTGACCAGCACACTTCGTGCGCATTCATAAGCGCGGATATCAGAGCGCTTACTGAGTGGTACCGCTCCAGACTAACCGTCTGTGTGCGCGCCTGTGTGTAAACAGCAGGTCCGGGGCAGGGAGGTACTACCCTGCTGCGATTGGGGGTCTCTGCTGGGGCCCAGGATCAGGTGGGGGTAGCGCGGACAAATCTGTCAGCGGCAGAGGCGGCCGCAGCAGCGACCGGCGTGCAGACGTCATGTGACGCGAGTCTTCAAGGCGGCTGTTTCCGAACGCCACAAAGCAATATTAATTAAATACAATAATAATGAAATTACGAAACAGGAAAAGATGTTCAGCACAGTTCATATTCTTCAATTTGACGAGCAAACAACAAATAGTAAACATTAATCACCTGCTTTATTTCTCCACGTTTCCAAATTGGCTGCAATGGCTGTAAATTGTCGGGGAGTCTTTCGCTAATTAAGATAATCGGTTTTTATTTATCTCGATGTAAATGTGTTATTGGGTGATTAGTACGGAGGCTGTTCTTCTTTCTGTGATGCACAAAATGTTATGTGTAATGCCACTTTGCCGTGTATGTCACTCCGGATAAACGTCAGCTAATTTAATTAAATTTAACAAGCACGGCCATTTATTTACAGATGACAGGTTTGCGAAGTTGATGAGGCTACTGTTTTTTTCACGCTCTATATCAGTGATTCTCTTTAATTCTTAAACTAAGCTGTGCTTTTAGCTACATTTAATGTAATTGTTATGGTGTTACAAACTGGAAGCTGAATAATATGCTTAAAGAAAATGTTTTCTTAAAAGTTCCATACTCAGGACAACAAATGTAATCTGTTTTTTCTGGGTTTATGTAGTATATGTCGTTTTTGATTTTGTGTCCAAGAAAGTGTAATTTTAATTAACAAAATGTTATTGTAATTAAAAACTAAATGTATGTTATTCAAAATTCAAATGGTGTTTTAAGTGTGTTTTTTGATCAGTTTATTCCATAATTACATAGAATGTTAAATACAATTGCATGGTTCTTGAATTTAATGTGCACCCAAAAACACCGTCAAAGAGGTGCCTCTTTGGCTCACATCCCTGGGCACCAAAAAACCTGCTTCAAGTTGAGAATCAATTATCTGCCATCTGTCAAGCATCTGAAGAGATTGTACAACTGTATTCAAATGTGGCTCGTCACTCTTCATACTCGCAAGAACATCTTCTGAAGCAGCCTCTGCTAGTATAGAGAGGACTTGAACTCACATCCTCCTCTGTCATTCTGATCACGACTTCCATTCCTTTCTGGTAAAATCACGCTTTCTATCAGAACTTCTCCTATTCTCTGCTTCCCAAAGCCCTCCAATGCTGTTCCATTATGCATCATGCAAAATTATTTGAATAAACTAATTTTAATTTAAATAGATGAAAAAAAAACATATTACTCTTTGCAAGAAGTAAAACTGGGCTGTGGTGTATTTTGTATTCCAGCTCAATAAAACAGAATTATTTTTCTTCCAACAATGCATGGTTGTGATCTTTATGATTTGACATTTGTGAAGGATAGCAAAAGATGAACCACGATAAGTGTGTGTGTGTGTGTGTGTGTGTGTGCGTGCGTGTGTGTGTATATATATATATATATGCCTCTTGTAGTTGATGGAAGTTTCTTTTGTGGCCATGTGCCTTCATGGATTTTCCAGACTGCGATAATTTTGTCAGGAATTTCATGATTTTTCCACGGGATCTTTGGTACATTACAGATTCAAGGGATTATACTACTGTATAACAGGTCATCTGACAACTTTAAACCCACACTTCAGAAGTTTGCCAGCTGCCTCTCATTCCATAATCTCATTATTAACCTCAAGATTTGTCAGGAATCTTAGAAGCTTGGCGCGTCCATTGCTATTTTAGGGTAGTTCAGTTTTACTATGCAAATACATTGAATGTGGAACTCACCAAAAGTTTTAAATAATGACTATGGTCAGTATAAATATTCAAACTCAAACTTGTATTTCAGTTATGTAAATATTTAGCAATAATTAAATATGCATACTCCATGAATCACTCGAGTGACAAGAGTTTAATGTACTTTACAATATTTCTGACTTCTGATGTCACTGTGATCTGTCTGCTCTCCGAGCCGTTAATGTGAATGTGACCCGACTTTCTGCTGGCTTACAGCTACTATTGGCTGCCCTACAAATAATTATGTTCATTCTGAGTGAGTTTCTGCTTAGCACAAACACAATAATTGTGCACATATAAGCCAAGGCCACTGACTGAAACATTTCATTACACAAATAAGATCATTTCCAAAGGAAAATAAGTTATTTTGGTTGAATTTAACATAAATAAATATAATGAAGGTGTGACTAAAAACCACTCTTAATGAGACTGGTACATTTCAGGGGAAATTACTGAAAAGGACTTCAGATGTTTGATTTGCCAAGAAAATAAAGAAGGAAAAAAACACTGTTCTACACCTTCCTTGCAAAACAAATGAGAGGGATTTATACCCATGGTATTTTTATAGAGCAGTAGGTTTATAGCAAATCAACAACCGGCAACAGTGATGTAAACAGATATCTCTACCTGTGTAACTATTTTCTCTTGATCTATCAAATGTGCACATTTCCATAGCAGTCAACTTACAGACATCTGGAAAAGATCAATAAGTGCACGAATGTCAGAGTTGTTTTAACATAATACAGAACTTCAAGCCTGTTGTTAACACCTTTGGAAGAGTAAATAGTACAAGTACATCTGCCCCACTTACTGACAGGTCATCTTTCCCACGCACACCCTCCACTCAACGCAAACATGAGAGAACATTTACTAGCACTGTGATGCAAGTAGCAATTGCAAATTGAATAAATTTTTTATTGATCCTATTAACATTGACTGTATAAAACTTATAGCTAAATACATGTTACTCAGAGGTACTGGAGTTTGTTTAGCTCTGTCCTAACACTAATTTGTACCCTTAGTAGAAGAGTTCTTTCTTGCCTGATCCGCCTGTTATATAAGCATATAATTATATTTGCCCACCTCCCAGTTCGATATGTTAATGATATTCCTGCAGTAGGTATTGGGCGAGCCGGGAGCTCGTATTGTGAAATAAAGACACCTGCCATCATTACTGCCCATTTCCCTCCTTCCTCCTGCACTTGCACGGCGCAGTGGACTCTGACACGAGGGGATCCGGGAGCCATCAGATCCGGGTCCCCTAAATAAACCTGACGCCTGCTGATTTGGGGCCGTTCATTAGCCTGTACTTTTGGCCCAAACGTGGCAGCGAGATCGATACGGCACTCCGGCGCCTTTTATTTACAAACTAACCACTTCTTTAGCGGCCGAGTTTTTAAACCGGTGGCTGTTTAACCGCTTTATTCGCGTCCGGCATGAAACCATCTGGTCCCATTTGCTGTAAGTCTCCGCTAAAGCCCCAGTCTGACAAGCAGGAGATATGTCAATGCAGTTATCAGCATAAAGCAACATCTGCCACGCCTGACACTCACTATTGTACGACCGTTTAATCTGTCCCCCTCCTCCTCTTAACTGCAGACAACAGCCCCCTATATTATATTTTGCCACTCAATTAGCGGTATCATCCTGCTGAAATAGAGGCCAATTTACCTTTAATGACATCATTGTTAGACCGGTGCTGGTGGTTGGTGTTAGGCCTGTCACTAGATAACAGAAGGCCGGCTCCGCTTCCCCCACTGGCCGCGAGCGGGCTGCCAAAGCCGGCACCGGCCTATCACGGGCCGGCCTTCATCCCTCCGCTGCCGACATTGTTTCCGACAGCTCACAGGAGCAGCGTGGTGGAAAATTGAGTCCAGATTCATTAGGTTTTCAGTGTGCTGCTCAAGTCAGTTAAATTGATACATTTCCTAACAAAATTGAAGTGCTTTTGTGCTGCCAGTGGATGGCTGGTGACCCTACCCGGCCCGCTGAGCAGCCGAAACGAGTTGATGGATCCATTAGGACGCTTAGACTGCTTTTCCTCTCCCTCCATTTCTGAGTGACACTGTAAATCTGAACCAATTTCAGACTCTAATCATCATTACAAACCCCTCCACTGTTCATTTATTACTCTACAATTCTAATACACAGCACAGATGGGTCAGTGCGCACAGGGAGAACTCCAGAAATCCAAGTTTAACGGACCGGCTTTCCTGTTTCCTCCGGTTAAATGGTTCATGACTGGTGGGAAATGCTTCATCCAGTGAGAGGCTGAGGCGAGGCCCGCTTGGGCACTCAGTCTCTTTTTTCTCTCCCTCTTTTTCCTGTTTTGTTTTGTTTTTTTTTAAGTCACTCACGCCAGATGATATATGAACAAGTCTGTCGATGTCGAAATGCCCCTGCTTCCCCGCACACCGTCACACGGCCCTGAAACAAGTTTTTAAAAATTAGTGTTATATGATAAAAAAAGAGCCCAAGGTGATTTCTCAAGCTCCCAAAAAAGCCATTAAGTGAAGCACCCTGATTGGCAGGCCCTTCGGCCTGGCCAGCAGCAATATTTGATGGGTCACTATTGTAAGGTAATTACTGTAAGCCTTCTGAAGTTTCTGAACACGGTGCCACCTCTGAATCAGAGCTTCAGGTCCCCACTCACGTTTACTGTTAAGCTAGGAGATATTATTATGCTGGAAGATATTATTTCCGTGTGAGCCTCACTCTGGTGAATGCGCAATGCTACAAACGAAGGAACTTCAGTTATAAAGTAACCAAAATGCTTTTTTCCTGACCTTTAAATATAACTTTTTAATGATTCGCTTTGCAAGAACTGGCTAAATGTATGAAATGTAGCAGAAACACAGCAAGCAGTTTTAACATCCACTATAATTAATGTTACACTGCATATCCTTTCATTGTGGAGAAGCAAATATACCACTTACCAAAGTATACTATTCTAGTGTACTCAGATGTCCACCAATTACTCTCCAAGGCCTCAGAAATATCAAAGCATATCAATTACTTTGCATTAACGGCTCCTTAAAGTCCTTGACAGCATATTTTTTTATTTAGCACAAGTCAAAGAAGCCAAACAATGCAAGCTAAACAGATTGGTCCAGGACTCCTTTTAACCGAAAGCCCTTTAGACATGTCAATACTCTCCCAAGCAAACGACCAGCTCCAGCTGGAGCTACTGGCGCAGTCATAAAATTAAAGAATTTGCAAACATTCTTACATAAAGGTGCAAAGCAAGGCTCTTAAAGATCAATAATACCTTTGGGATCAATTAAAAGACCTATAAAAAATAATACTAGAAATCCTTTCCCTTAGCTGGAAATTCCAGTTTAAACATTATGATATATATAAAGCCTGGTATATTCTGCTTTACTGGATTGGAAAAACGTAGGTAGGAATCACCGACAGACTCTGCAATGCTGCGGTAATACGTGAAGTTCAAAGCCAAGCCTTCCTTTCACATGCTAACAGAGTGAGCAGTAGCCTTTACATCCACCTTTTTAACACGTTTTGAAAGAAAGACAGATTTATTTTTACTCTGCGGCCTGATATTTTTCCTGCCGACAAACTGCAATGTATGTCACCATAAAATGGAATCGCTCGGGATACGGGAATATGTCTCTTCCAAAGCTACAGTGATCAGTCTTGCCATCCTTGCATTGCTGTTTTACTTATATACAGAATTACCTGCCCATCCCAGCAACAATATTACTGCTGGGGGGATTACGGTGACATAATCTCTGGAATGGCTCATGAGAGGGGACTGAATAGGGTGGACACTCTATGTCACACGGCGATAACAGTTTGTCATGGGCCTCTCTGGCTCGTCGTCTACAATCTTGCAGATTAGCGGCCTGTGCCTTTCAGGGCATTCTGCAGCACCAAAGCAGCTACATGTTTATTTTCAAACCCCCGGGCTCCCGAAGACGGACAGAGAATCCCGTCCCCCCCCCAACCCGCCCTCCACGAGACCGTCCCTGTGTCCGTTCATCCTCTACATGCTGCTCAGCGCTTCCCCTTGTCTGCTGCCTCTGTTGAAGGCAAGCGAACAGCACAGTGTTTTTCAGGAAGAGCCCTGAATGAAGCGCCTCATCGGGTCACATGGGTCTTGCCTTAGAGGCCGCATCGCCCCCTGGAGTTCCACATAGGACTGGCATCATGTGTTCAAGATGTGCAGAGACTGCAACTGCAAAATTTACTCTCTTATATTATGAAACAAATACAAATTAAACAACAGTAACTCGATGAATCCAATATGGGCAAAGAAATTAAGGAAATATGTATAAAATAAGAAGCTTTAAAGATTGGTTGGATACATTTTTTACAGTGTGTGGTTTTCACAAAAAGTCGGTTCCTTATACGTGTATAAGGTAAAAAATAAGGGCTACGTGTACAATAAAATGCTGCTATCCTAAATCTCATGCTAACACATTCGCAGGCTGCACTATTTGTTTACATTTCATATTAATTTTCCCCCTGTATTCTCAGAAGCCACAGTATGCTTCTGGCGCGCTAACAGCTTTCAATAGAACTTTAATCAGACCTATCTGATTCCCAGATCATAATTTAAAAGGATCCCCTGCATCTCACAATGAGTGTGCAAATGAGATGTGACATTTCATTTGTGTTGTGGGGAAAGGCGTTGCAAATAAATAAATACGCACCCCTGACAGGCAGGGCCTTCTGTGGGGACCTCTCTACATGACAGTCTCTGGTAAACTGTCACACTGCTAAATTGTCTCTTGCAAATAACCCGCTTTCTGATTGGCTGCCTCGTGCAAACGGACGGCGTGCTCCTCTAAACGGCTTCTAAAAGCATGAAATTGACATTGTGAATCGCATTTGACACTGGCTTCTCCACCTTGTAATTGATCTGCATTTAGTCTGGGCCCATGAACCTATGGTCAGCGGAAGAGCAATCTGCAATTCTACGGCTTCAACCCCCAATCCTCCGTGCAAGATACTTATTTCAAATCATTGGCTTCAAATTAATCTCAAGTTTTGAAACCTTAGACCTTTATATACAATATATAGAAGGGTTAAAAATATGACATTGATAGGAAGGAATACAGTGATACAATGCAATGCCCCCAGTAGTTACATTTATTGGCGCACTTGTGCATTTTTTTACACTTCTGTGTAACATTGTGTAATGTCTGTACGTTCCATGTCTATGTTTCTTACATGAAATGTAGACAAATGCTTGTATTATCCTGACCTGACACAATCGCTGTTGACTTTTTGACGCTGTTGACTGTTGACTTTTTAAGGACAGATGCAAAGCCACAGCTGGTTCCTATGGTGTTTCCCCACCGATGGGGATATTATCCAGCATAGTATTTAAGACCCGCATTGCTTCTGTAAATAAGGGCTGCTGGATAAGTCCTGTTCTAGCTGGGTCGCCTGAGATAGAGGTCTTACCTGTGACTCATTTTTAGCGTAATCTCTCTTATCGGCGCCCAACTGGACTCCACTGGGTACTCGGCTTCTGTGTTTAATTCCTGCCCGACACTCCTTTAGTTATAAATATAGCACCACTCAAAGGCAAAGGTACATATTTGAGGAGGATCAGGGTCGTCTCTCCTTGCTGGCCTGTACATGTACGGCGGTGACATACTGCAGCCATGAAGTCAAATAAGACTGTGAACCAAGGCAAATTAGCACAGATCAGCTGGCCCAAAGCTTCACCCCTTGGAGAGCGAAAGGTGAAGATACAGGATGAAATTAAACGCAATGCACAATTAACAACATGTTATAAAGAGACGGTGTAGAACAGGCCACGGTCTTGCATTGTTCTGTTAGCTGAATACACCACGGATGATGGGAAAGGCTGCAGGTAATTACCTTTAAGAAATAATTGCTCTAATTAATGTTTTACTGGATTGCAGTGAGAGTATCATATTTTATTAAGAACTTAGACTAAAATAATCCACAGTATTCAACAGAAAGCTATTGGACCCCTAATGGATATTTTGATTGTTAGCAGTAGAACCTCCATTTTTTCCAAATAAAGGGAGACTGTGTGGCAGTTTTTGCTAGACATTTGTGTTTTATAAAAATATCATTAAACTGTATGCATGTTTAATTTTCCTCATTTACAAAATAAATCTGTAAAAGTAGTGACTTAAACCCACAGCAAAATGTTTCCGTACATTTGAAGAATATTCACAAAGTCGTGGTTTAAAGGGATATTTCCAATGACTCACTTAAACTGGAATTAGCACAGCATAAACAAGAAATTATATGACATCCAGAGCACCAGAAACAGGAAAGGGATTCATCAATCAACATGAGTGAAGACTGCCTGTCTAGTCTGCTAAATATGGAACCAATTCGGGAAATAAGCAGTTTAATGAACAAGGGTTAGATATTTCACTCAGTTGCCATGGCTGTAGGCTGGAGAGTTATTTTCTATGGGCTTTGCCCATGGTGCTAAGGTAGATTATTAAGGTGTTGGAGACTCAATAAGGATCAGTCTGTAGAGAACAGTTTCTATGGTAACAATTTGTAATGACACATTTAGATGGTATATTTACATTCCCCTCTCCTGGGACTAAGCACAACTAGGGAGCTCTGCTGGGATACATCCTGAATCTTTATTGCACACACATTCTGACTTAAACATTCACTCGCCAAAAACGGCAGTCTCACCGCATTTACCGAATCACTGAATCATTACCGCTCTTGAGCTGGAATATATATTTTATATGCAACTGAACACATACAGTGTACAGGCTGGGCCAAGAGGTTCACTTACTGTCGGAATAAGAATTAGCCAGCACAGATGCCTTATCCAAGACGTTTAGAAAGTGGTGAAGCTTGTTCGTGTCAGAAAGGAGTGTCGGAAATAAGGGGGGGCGCGTCCCCACCCATTATCGGCAGCCCACCCCCCTCCCCAAACAATCAGTAAATAATTAACAGCATATTCCTTATCTTTCGTTGTGAATCATCGTGTTACTGAGGCCAATTTGTAATGCGTGTAATGCACGCGGACGACACGCATAGCTACCGATCGTGGTCCTGTATCAAAGAAACTCATCTTATCATATGGATCAGTTATTTTTTTTAGTTACGTTTAGTAGTGAAATTGTATCCTAAACAGTGTTAAACTTATAGATGATGAAATCATTACTATTTTAAAATTATTTTGAAGTCTTTCTTACATTGCATCCGTTTACGATGTGACTACTGTATGTCTGACGATTGCAATGTCACAATATACGTTGCAACCCCCCAGCCCTGCTGCCTGGACAAATTCGGTTACCCCCAATGTCAAACTCTTTCCAACACCACTGGTACCATATGTGATGGTTCCTAGGATTTTCAGTACAGTGCCTAGAGTTTAAAGAGAATAGGTGTGATGGACAAAAGACATCCAATCAGAGGTATTTTGGTGGTTAAAAACACCTTGATAATAGAGCGGTCAGTGGAGAAAAGTCTGACTTTGTACAGCTAACAGGAAGGCCACAAGTGCAAAAATAACAGTCCGGTACAGCAGTAGTGTGAAGAAAGGCTTAAACTTTGAAGAGCTTCTGGAGGCAAAAGTAGGTCCTACCTGGTACTAGCTAGGTTAGTGTTTCTCAACCCAGTCCCTGGTGACCATGTGATTATCCATGTTTTTGCTCCTTCCCAGCTCCCTGCCAGACAGTCCACATTTTTGATCCCTGGAGCTGGGAGGGAGCAAAAACATGTTGGGGGTCCCTCAAGACCAAGTTGTCTCTCTCTCTCCCTCTCTCTCTCTCTCTCTCTCTCTCTCTCTCTCTCTCTCTCTCTCTCTCTATATA
>JABFEA020000098.1:24325781-24337286 GCA_019775915.2 Cyphomyrus plagiostoma | reverse complement strand
CCCCCCCCCCCCCCCCCCCCCCCCCCCCCCCCCCCCCCCCCCCCCCCCCCCGCCCCCCCGCCCCCCCCCCCCCCCGCCGCCCCCGCCCAGAGTGCAGTTTGTAAAAGCAACGGTGGTGTAAATAGTCTGGGGGGGAAAGGAGGATGGAAAACAGTTTTTGATGGTGCTAAACGAATAATTAGACTTTAAGACGGTGCAAACAACTTTGAGAACGGATCGCTCTTTTTTTCATCGACTCGCACATTTTCTTTTTCTCGAAATCTGAAAAGGTATTAAACATAAAAGGAGGAGAAGAAGCGTGTACATACTTTAAACATTAACACTCCTCTTCAGAGCATTGAATTTTTTTAGGACACATTGAATGATGAATAATTGAATCTATTTTCTGCATAGAGATAAAGGCACCATTGTGCTTTATATTGTTTGATATTCTAAGAATAAAAGTAATATCTGTCCGAAGAAGAGGGACAAAAGGTTAAAATCCAGTAATGGGAAATCTGTTTGGTTAGGTGAGGACTGTAATAACTCATTGAGACTAATAAACTATAACCAATTTAATCTGAGCCTTATCAGACTGAGATTTCAGCCTCTTCTGTTTTAATTGGCTATTTTGTAATCCTGGTTCCCAGCAGAGCTGATGGTCTGTCTGTCTCTCTCCAGAGACTTTGCATAAAATTGGTTTGAAACGGTGTGTCAGTTTCTTTCTGAAGTGGCCATCTGGCCGGTGGACTGAAGTCTAGGATGAAATCCTGACCCACAGAGCGTGTGCAGCAGCCCTCAGCTGATTCGCCTTTTCTGAAGTGACAGTTATATTATACCAACTATCATCAGCACTAATGTTTTCTCTGTTTTTAGTGGCTTAGTTCAGAAGCCCTCAAAATTTTCATATAAACCTGTAACAGGAAAAAGAGAAGAACAATAATAATGATGATATCAATAATACTCTAGTATTTACATAACCATTAAAGGGGGTCTGCAGAGCTTCTTGTTCCTTTCAATTTAAGATTTATTACATAGTTATAATGTAGTCTTTACATGTTCAAATAATGCAATACTGACAACTTTCTATGTTAGTAATTAAATGTATTAATATTCATACAATCTAGGTCTAATAAGCTCTTTTGTGTGTTTGGTGTTTTTGTTGTGCTTCTAATAATTAAAAGCAAAATGGTTTTGTCTGTGGTTTTACAGAGCTAAGAAGTGCAATATTACTGCAAAGCGATGGCTGGTTATAGTCCCTTATAGTTGGAATGCAGAAGAAGGGTCCAATGCAAATCTTTGATTTTTATTTGAAATGTCCATTTACTCAAAGAAAGGGGTTTGAAAGGTTTCCTATCTAGAAGCCAAAAGGCTCTGCTATTTTTAATTACAGCTGGCGCTTTCCTGTGCTGGCTGGAAAAAACCTGTGCAAGATAAGTTGGGCGAGCTGTCCCAAGATGACAGAAAGGGACTGATTGTTTATCACCTTTTGAAGGGCGGGGGCGCCGGGGATGTGAGGAGCATGAGCCGCCATGGGCCCCCACCGCTCGGCAGCTTCGGCTGACTTTTCCACCGACTCGGCCCCCTCACGCAGGCTTGGAAGCTTTTATTTCTGTAACTAATTGATTTCTTGCCAGTCTGCTACCTTCCACCGATGCTGTGCTTATTACCCTTAACCAGTAGCAGGTGGGGCTCTCAGTAAACACTACCCCCTTCCCCGGCCCACCCTCTGAGAGACGTACAAGGCGACACTTCTGAGCGTCGTCTCGCAACTCGATTAAAGAAAACTTTCACCTAAATTCATAATCAATGTAAAAAGCGAGGGACGGGAGAGAGAAAATACGCTTCTCAGCAAGAGGTAGGAAGTTGTCAACAAGTCCCCGAGATGTTTACCTCCTGCCGCTCAGCTCTGGATCGTACAAAGCAGGACTGGTAATACCCACAACTGGATCTAACATCTCGTTTGTTTTGCATGAGGTCACTTTTGCTTACAGTGCTACAGATATTGTTTAGTGCTCATCTGTAATTAATTATTAAATACTGTATTATATTTGCACCGAAACCCGCTGCAGACAGGCAGCTTCACGAGAGTCACGTCTCCCCACTTACAAAGGGGTGCCCCTACCTCCGAATATGATACCTCCGTTACACCAGCTATTTGTTTTGTGTGCAGAAAAATACTGTTCGCCTGTGGACAAAAAAGAAACAGCAAGGAACATCTGACAAACAAACAAATGAATAAACGTGAATGAAGGAAGAATGGGTCTCTTCAGTATTGTACTAGAGATCACCATGAACCTTTCAGGGTTATAATGCATCTGGGTTCTGCTGTTACTGTATGTTACTGGATTCCAGATCCGCCATCCAGCCGAGCATTTCCAGTATGCGCATCTCAGCTCTCCCATGCCCTCACTCACCTGAATATTGAGATCACCTGTTCCTAATTAGTCAAACACATTCAGACACCCTCTTCTCCACTTTGAATTTTGTCAGGTGTTGTGCACTCATCATTACTTTCACTGTTTTGCTTGACTGCCTGTTCACTGGTTTGTGTCTGTTTATTGATTCTGATTTTGGATTTCGTTTAGCATCCTGTTTCGCCTGCCTGTTTCTTGACCGGTTTCTGTTATTAACTCTACATTTGGTTTTCTAGCTTAAACTCCGTCAGCTTGCCCGGCTCTGGCTGGTTCTTTTGCTACAGCTGTGCACTGTATCATTAAAGAAACTTCCAGTATCATTATTATAATGTCTATATTCTAATCATATGTCAGAGATATGCAGAAGTATAAATTAAATAAAAAATAATACAATAAACGGTCATTATCGGTCATTAAGCATTGAGAATTCCCATGGTTCAGATCACGATTCCTCTAACACACTGTAAAAAATCTCATATTTAATAAGAATAATGCATTCGGATGGTTTTTCTGGCAATAATTAACTGGGTGACAAAGTGCACATATGTCCAGTGCTTCCTCCCCTGCCAAAGTAATCAAGAAGGACAAAGAAATTCAAGGTTCACTTGTGGCATTGTTAAACAAATCTGGTTAGCATTGGAATAACAGTCTATTTCCTTATATTATTATAAGCCCTTTGTGGACTTGACAGCTGTAACCATTCAGTACCAACTGGCTGGACCGTACAAGCTATCTGGGAAATAAAGAAACAATGCTGCCCATCGTGCCACATAAACAGCGGAAGAGAGATCCGTGATGCGTGTGGATACTTCCCGGTTTAAGCATCGTTAAACACACATTCCGTTGTTCCGTCTTGCAAGGTCCCCAAGTCCACTCTCGCCCAACCGGGGAAACAAAGTTAAAGGAAAATACTGCCCCATGTGGCCGGGTAGATTTATTTATTTATTTTTTTATCGAGAGAGCTGGTAATAGAGGCGTAAGTGAAAGTATTTGGTCTCACATTGCCCTGGAAGTACATAGTTAATGTGTAATAAAAGCACTGAACCAGTAGCGCTATCATTTCATAAAGCTAATTCACCACAGGCTAATGAGGTAATTAAGACCCTACACTGCTGATCCAGGCCAATCAGCCAGGTTTCAAATCAAATAAAGATCCATTGATTTTTCAGTGCGGATGCCAGCTAAGCTGACGACACGTTACTAACTGTCACCCAGAATAGAAGGAAGGGAAGAGGGGGGGCAGACAGGCTCACTTAGCCCCTTTGTATCGTACTGGAAACTGTTTAAGGGAGACGTTGGCCCTAAAGTGATTAGAACCATCTATCTTGTCCTGACAGATTCCCATTATGCAGGTGCCTCTTTCATTTAATATACCCAACTTGTTAACTGTTCGCTGTTTAAAGCTGTAAAAAAAAAGCTGACTTTCAAAGTCTACCTCCAGAGCATTAAATATCCATCAGATGGCTAAAATTCACAAATAAGTGGATAATTTTTGCTGCACGGCCAAGTCCCCTGGGGATGTCGATTGGTGAGAGTGCATGGTAAAAGATTGATTGGGAGATTGAGTTTTGGCTGCTTTCCAAAAAAAAAAAAAAAACAAGTCTAGGAAGAAAAAGGAAGTGACATCAGGGGTTTGTGACACAGGTACAACATGAGCTTGTAATGCAAACACTGTGGAAACATGGAATGACTCTTTACACCTGATCCAATTACAGCAGAAGGTATACAGGCACAAATGTACTTGCTCTTTGTGCTCTTAGAGCCGTCCGCTTTATGGGGGTCGAGGAGGTTAGAATACCAGACGTTATTTTTCCTATTACTACTGACATTGTGGTCTCACAGTGGTATGACACTCTATATCATTTTAATATCTGATTAATGGAAATGGGGGTGGCATGGTAGTGCAGTGGTTAGCACTGTTGCCTCACACCTCTGGGACCTGGGTTTGAGTCTCTGCCTGGGTTGCATGTGCGTGGAGTTTGCATGTTCTCCCTGTGTCGTCATGGGGTTTCCTTCGGGTATCTGGTTTCCCCCCCGCAATCCAAAGATGTGCTGTGGCTAATTGAAGTTACTGCATTGTGTGTGTGTTTCACTGGTGTGTGTGAGTGTGCCCTGCAATGTTCCCCGCCTCATGCCCATTGCTTTGGGGATAGGCTCCAGACCCCGCATGACCCAGTAGGACAAGCAGATCAGAAAATGGGTGGATGGATTAATGGAAAACTATGATGCTTATTCTTGAAGAAGTTCTGGTAAATATTTAAATGATGTACTATATGATAAATTACCCATGTCTTAGAACAGTGAAACAGCTAATTGCTTTGTGACAATCAGTTTGTGTTAATTGAAAGTAGTGTACTACAGCAGTAGATGCTCAACTCATGGGTCACGACCCAGATTTGGGTTGTGGCAAGTTCTGAAAGGGTTGTGAGGAAGAGCTGGAAATGTAAGCATTTTAAAAGCAGCAAGCATCTATGCTGATCCAGGATCAAATATTCCAGCTCCCAGGTCTGCAAAGGCTTAGCACAAAACTAGTGAACACTCATTCAATCCAAGAAGCCAAACCACAGATGCTTAATTTAAAATTCACATCCAATCAGATTTGTGTGATACGCATTGGTTGGTGTAAAACGCAGAGTGCACTGCCTGCTTGATCATAGCGTTAATTTAAACCTATACTTGATAAGGGGTAGCGACTGAGCTGATATGGTAAAAAATGGGTCGTGGCACAATAAAAGAGAACCACTGTACTGCAATAATATTCTGGAGGCAACTTGTTTCTTTAAACATAAAATTTGTGCCATAACCCCTGGAAAAATCAATCAACTATATGAAACATTCCAGTAATTTACACTATAGGAGAATTTTGTTTTTGTGAGGAACTTGCTATACTGAGTTTGGGGCAGGATGATGATTTGAGGTTAGTTCGGGTCAGAATGGGCCAGACAAATCCCGATCATAACTAAGCACTTACAACAAATGATTGCACAAGGATGTCAAATATGAACATTTACTTTGGTTCATTTAATGCCTAAAGCATAAATACTGGGTTAGTGATAAGTAGTAAATAAAACAAAAAAGACACCCGGCACGATAGCTAAAAAGAGCTGTATCAGAAAACGGAAAGCGTGACGAAACAATTTTCGACGAAAATATCTGAGACACAACCGGAACGGCACGTATGCATAAAATAGCAAATTGATAACGATTAAAAGCGGAATCAAAAGATGGGACAAGATAATGTCAATAGATATATTTAGAATCTGTAAGCGATTACAGAAGCAGTGTGACTCCCGTGCCGTGTGAACAAGCCCTTAAACATGACGGGGGAGACGCTTCGACACTCCATAAATATCAGAGATAGGGATGATCAATTTCCATGTTTTATCGCCTGGCCACATCTGAAATGGGAGACGGTGAGGTTTGTTTTGTCGCTGCTGTGAGAACCTGTCAGATCCCATCCTGATCCTGCACCCTCTAATGTATTACTCATATAACTAGTGAACCCGTGAGGCATAAAATTACTGCATTCGAAAGGTGATTTATGAATCTTCCACCGTCTGCATTCAGAATATGCTTCTGATTGCCGGGCATTGGAGAGTCTCACAAGCAGGTCGGGGCTTCGGTCCCAGTGCCGCAGATGAGGAAATAGACTCCACTCTCACGGAGAGGCGGACTCAAACAAACTCATCGATAAAAGTCAATAAGATGTTGTGTCTTTTTATACCTTGGATGACTGAAATGCTTCTCGGATTCATATTGGATTTAGTCAAAATAATTACGCCAGCTAATTTATCTTACAGCACAAAATAAAACAGTGAATAGGTACTGGTGTTTCGTGTTGATGTGTGCATGCTTTGTAAAATAAAAAATTTAACGACTTTCACATCTTAGAGTTGCTACAATGTAACGTAAATGATAATTATCTTTGGAATAAAAATGCTTCCATGACTCCGGAACATTTTTTAACAGTTGTGACCCTTTGACCTGACAACTTCCTGGGATCATTTAATTTAGCGCACAGTCCTCCTTGAAGAAGGGGGAAATCAGATGCAAAGTACTGCATCACTGGACTCAGCAGATTTGAAATAGGCCTTCACACTGCCAGTTGGGGTAGACCTCACGAGACCCTTTCTGGACTAGGGATGCATATCTGAGTTGTCCAATATGACAGAAGGAGGGATACTTTGGAAGCAGGTTATCTGGATCTCGGAAGGTAGGATGTGCGTCTCTGGGGGACTGCAGAAGCCCAATACGCCACATCAACACCCAAAGCAAATCACTTTGACAGACCTGAAACAACACCAAACAGACTCAGTAATATCATTTGGGGATTTTTTTTTCTCTTCAAAGGCAATAAAAATTTTCGAAAGATAGAGGTCACTGAATAGTCCATTCCTCCGAAATTCCTCCCCCGAGTAAAAACACGAAACATTCACAGAACAATTCTGCATGTAAACAGGTCAAACTTTTTTTTTTTTCTTTAGTTGATCACAAGTTGGCATGATTAGAAAAGGTATTCTTTTATTTGCTTACTTATTTATAGGTACATTGAAATGCATTTAAATCCCATCTTGCTGTATCGTACAGAAAATTCTAGAAGACAGATGGCTACATAAGAGAAAGGAATTCTTGTAACTGTAACTGACCTAATATTTTTTTTTCTGGCATTACAGGTTCAAATAATAGAGATCAAAGGTGAACAACCCAAATTCTTCCTGTGTAGTGCACCCCTATGACTCAACTCCTATGATTAACAAGAGGAGAGCCTGGGGCATTTGATGGCACAATTCACAAATTAGCCTCCCCTAGCTTTATACTGAAAACAAATGACCTTGCTTCAGCTATATATATATATATATATATATATATTTATTTATTTATTTTTTTTTTTCAGGACTCTTTGGAGAGCTACATTTGTTGATATTTCCAACCAGAAAAGGGTATCTCATCGGATGTTCCAAAGGATTAAGGCCTATTAAACCTCCAACCGTTGATAAAAAGCAGTAACAGGTGTTTAAGCATCACCGCGAGAAAGCAGGCAAAAAAAACAGAAAAGATTGTCAGCTTTATAAATCATAGACCTACTCTTTCACTGTCGTGTACATGCCCCCTGCCCCACATTGATAAATCGTCTGACAACTGCTGCAAAATCATTCAGAACAGGAGACAAAAACCTAAATCTGACATTATGGAGTGTTGAAAGGAAAAATGTCTGTTTTCATAACCTACCACAGTTATAATAAACACCAGGATTCACATTAACCTCCCCTTCCAGGCACAATAACTGGCTTTGTATTGCATCAGGCAGGTCATGTGCAATTAGTGCACAAAAAATGGTTTCTCCTTTTCCTTACGCAGTACAATACATTTAGCATAGGTCTGCAAGCTTTTTATGCTTTTAGTAGGAGAATTGAAACATCAAATGGAATTTCCTCCCAAAATCAAGCAAAAAATAGTCTGAGCCAAGTCTGAAGGACCTGTATTCAGGAAACCATCTCCAGGAGTTCCAGGTCCATGAATGTTCACATTCCTCTGCTAGTGACAGGTGGGCTCTCAAATATTTGGCGGTGTATTCTGTATACTTCGAAACCTGATGTGATACAGAAAATCCTTCAAGGCAAATTACAATAGGAATGTGAAGAATAAAAGAATGGGAAAAGTCAACAGATTATTTTATTTATTACCTTTTTGTCACCATGAAAAGGATTTTAAGGTGGCTTTTTTTTTTAGAATAAAAAGCCTATTTTTCTGCATAATTTAAAAACTTCATATAGGTGCACAACAAAAAAATAGTTAAATATTTATTTTCATTCAAAGGTCATTTTTTTTTCTTAGGCCGGCTGCACAGCAAGAAGTGAATACTGTTAAAAAGTAATATTTCAAAGGTATTCATGCGGAGCATATATTATCCCACTTTTTAAAAAGTCTAACATTTTAGTGGGTTAGCGCTGGTTTGTTGTACGCTTGCACAGTGAGAATTTCAGGAAGATTTTTAAGAGGCTTAACCTAAAATAGGTGTGTAGAAAGACCTCTATGGACTGTGAGGGATTTTGTTTCAGGACAAAGTCAAAGGATGAAATGAGGACCAACCACATCGGTGTAATTCATGCACGGCAGTCAAGAAACTGTCTGATTGATAGTAATTGCCTCTAGGATTTAATTACAGTTAAGTATGGGCTGGAGACTTGGCCACCACTCAGGTTACATATGGTACAAAGAGAATTCTGGGGCTGGGGTGGATCTTAAAGTAATTATACACAAGACCATGTGAATATTGTTTTTCATTTGATTTTTAATGAAGGAATATGTGTGGCGGCCCATCAATCCTGCCCTCTGCTAGGAATTCCTGGGGGCTGCAGGCACAAACGCGGGCGACTCGGGCACAGTGGGGGCCTAACGTGCCCCATCATTAATCACGCCGTTGACAACGACCACAACGACGCAGACTTCCTTCCCCGCGTCCCGCCCGACGAGGGCCAGCCGTCCCGTCACTGCGCTCGTCCTGCCAGTCACCTGGAACTGCTCCCGGATCCCCCAAACAGCATGAATGGCCATTACGTGGCACGGATCACCGGGAAAGGTCTGTAAACTCCGGATGCGGTGCGAGAGGCTTGCCGTCTGCCCGTCACACCTCCGTGCTGCCACGCCGACCGAGAGGAGTCTTCCAGTGCAAAACGCAAACAAAAAGCCTCTCACAACAAAGATAGATCTTCCAGACTTCCTAGTAGGTCTCAGACCAGACCTCCTCACCATAGAATAGAAATCATCAAAACATCACAGTCCAATGACTCAAAGCACTATCTTTGTTATTACTGCACAAATCACCAGGAGGGGCCTAATTTTAAATGATTGCCTTCCTTTAATTACCAAAAAGTCCAAACAGCTCAAAAGAAAATAAATCTCACTAAAAGAAATGTTATTTGGTGAAAGACACAAGAAGCCTATTTAGCTGCCTGTATTATCGAAGCTGTTTCCTTTATCCGTCGTCTAAACAGATTAACAGAAACAAGGATCTGCAAAACCCTGACAAGCCCTGAATTTAGATTTAATTGTTTTATATTCTCTCTCTTTGGTAAGGGGTGTGAGTTTGAACAGATTACTTTGTCCTGGTGTGTAAGTGGCCTAATTTTTTGGGGCATTTTGGTCCAACCTTCACAGAGGTGAAATTTCTCATAGAGAATATAAAACATTTTATTAGCTGAGCACAACTTAATTTCATTCCTTGCATACAGAACATTTGTGAATAGAAATGAAATGTTTTGACGAGAGTGAACTATGACATTTAAAAGGTTTACCCAGAACTTACCTCGAACATCAAGCCAACACATTAAAAAAAGAATTTACAACAGATAGAAGCCAATAAAGCACATTTGTCTTTATTGAAAGGAGAAAGTGTTTATATCATCTTAAATGTCAAGTAGGTTGATGGTCCTGAATGATGTGTTTTTACACATTCCAGAGGAAATAGTTTTCTATATTTCACTCAAATCTCTCTGCCATGAAAAGTGTTTGTTCCATTTCCTTAAAAAAAAAATCATATATGCTCTGATTTGCATAATAGAGTAGAACCAAGAAAACAGACAACTGGCGTATTAAGTTATCAAACAATTTGCGCCCCGAGCCAGATAAAACAGTCTTGTTTTGTCATTTACTTCAGACGCTTGCCTTGCCTCTTCCACCCGGAGAGGAGCTGAAAGCTTAAAAGCAGCCGATTGCGTCATGCACGCGTGGGATTTTACAGTGAAGGCAGACAGGCATCTATCACAGGTTTAGTGAGAGATTAATAGGAGACGAGTGAGGGCAGCGCATCAGACCCAGTGCAAGGAATCAGGCATCGGGACGATCGGGTGGTGAGAAATGGGACGTTAAGCGGAGACTGGAAGCATCCCACAATAAGCCAATAAGTACAGTGCAGTCATCTGAACGCCCCCCGAGCATTTTGGTCACATTTTCTCCTGCGTGTTTCATTAATAGGGAATAACAGCTAAATATCTTATATGGTTTCCAAACATTTTGTTATTATGGGAACTCTAGAAAGAGACAGCTCGCCCTGATACCCAGATTTGGATGAATTAGTCCCATTTAGGTTTGGGAAAGAAGTGGTGTTTTTTCTGAAGGGCAGTTACAGTTTTTAGAGAAGGAGATGACGTACAGTGAACAGCGTGATGCAGTGATGAACCGGAAGCTTATAGGACTGCATTTTCACTATGGGTGCCACTGCATTTTTGGAGGCTTTCAATATCTTAGAATTATCGCTCCCAAGTAGAGACTGGAGTGCTTTAATGGAAGCGGAATTATGCCAGATAAATAAATGCAGACTTTCATGCTTTAATTCAAAATTCACCACTAAACCACAACGAGGAATAATTATGCAGTCATAGTTTAAGAAAAAAAATGTGAATACAATTAAAGACCGCCCATTTTATTAATAGATATTGCAAGATTACAAGTTATGTTTTTGTCATAAAAACAATTTAAAAATTAACAGACAAATTTACCGGGAGAAAAATTATTCTAGCATTAGCAATTAATGGTAATTATTGATACAGAATCGCTTTGGTCACATTGAGGGTATTAAAGGTGATTGTTATGGCAGGAATTGTCAACATCATCAAGCAGCTATCTTGGTGTGCATAATAGATATGAAAGCATTTCCCTACACAATAGTCTCCTGCCTCTTTATTTAACCACATTTCCACCCCATATTCTTACTTTCCCCCTGATAACACACCATTAACATCACAATGGGACATGAATAATGGGTCAGCCCATCTGGCAATAAGTCAGTGTGAGTACAGACAATGCTATCGACAGAAACAAGCCATCAACAACCAGGAGGAACAATACGATGCCCCAAATCCTTTACCTCTGCTTGAATAATGCATCCAGGGTTTAAAAAAATTACATACTACATGCATGCAGGACATCCCTGGCAGAGTAATCATGTAGTCCAGTTTCAGAATTATTCACTGGCGTCAATTGAAAATTACTCACACTTAACCTTTTCATCTGTTTAC
The DNA here is from genome assembly GCA_019775915.2 of Cyphomyrus plagiostoma. Taxonomy (NCBI): domain Eukaryota; kingdom Metazoa; phylum Chordata; class Actinopteri; order Osteoglossiformes; family Mormyridae; genus Cyphomyrus; species Cyphomyrus plagiostoma. Next base: position 24,325,873 of record JABFEA020000098.1, on the reverse strand, counting down.
TGTCGACCCGATTTAATAAAAAGGGGATTCCCAGCTGTCCCTACAACAGTCTGGCACCACTAATACGTGTGTGTGTGTGTGTATACATACAT
>JABFEA020000098.1:24289687-24309354 GCA_019775915.2 Cyphomyrus plagiostoma | reverse complement strand
AGCGGGGTCTGCTAGCCTGTACGCATCAATAGCAACATCCATTAAAGCCATAGGTAGAGCGGGGTCTGCTAGCCTGTACGCATCAGCTGTAGATGTGTTAAACTGCCGGTTTACCCATTTGTGCAATCAAATCATGACCCCCCCCCCCCCCTCACCACGCTCTTCATTTAAGCCGGTGGTCTTAGCGAGGACACTGAGACAGAGGCAATGCTGACCTCAATCATTGATGAGTCAGCATTTCAGAGGCAATTTTTCCCAAGTGTCTGTTTATGGCACTTCCCTTGTCAGCTCTGCTGTTTCGATAGCCCTCTGCTACAAAACACAGCCAATCTACAACATATAACTGGAACTTTGGTAGATACTGCTCAGTTTCTAAGGTCACATTTTACAGGCCCCTGTAAACTTTACCTTTACCTTGCTAATCGTATTTACTAAGCTGTACAGTAATGGGCCATTTTTAAAAAATGCATGCAAATAGTGACGAGAATGAATCGTGCATTTTCTTTTTGCTCCTAACTCAACACTCTCTAATTCCAAGAAGATAAGGTTAATGTGTATAATTTCACATCCATCGATTCTCATGGTATGTCACTAGTCTAAAATACAGTGTATAAATGTTCAAAGGAGTTCAAAATATGAGTGTCTAGCTCAAAGCGGTTGACACACAACTGTCTTTGCAATAAATCTTGCTAATCCATTTTAGCATTCACAGTATCAAAAATACTTCACTTTGGGTTCCTGTGATACGCAGTATTAATTCACAGCTCAAACATTAAATGCAGAAGTACTGTAAGCAGATTTTCTACTGATGGGTTTAGTTTTTTTTCTCAAACATTTCATCTGTTGTCCTTGAGGGGATTCGCTTGAAAAAGCAAATAAATCATTATTTAAAATGCATGCCAAGTTTTTTTTCTGCATCTTTGTTAAGGAGAACAAGAAACTTCTCCATTTCCTGTCAGACAATCTTAACTTCTAGTGGAGTTAAAGATTAGCAAAACGCTATTAAGAACAGGAATCACTACTGTATGGCATTACTTTCTGGAGCTTCTTAAAAAATGGTAAAATATGAATAACAATAACAGTACCAAGCTGTTGTACTCCACGATAGCGTGTACTCAGCCATTGTGCAATAATTCCAGTTACTTCTGAATCAGTTATTGAACAAATAAGCATCACATGTTGAGCCTTCAGGTCAGAGTTAATTTACCCCCAGCTCTCCCCTGCCTTCTGTGTGATCTCAGTCCTCCTGTACGGCCGACTTCACTCATTCGCTTTAATCGCTCCATTTATTCAATCAGCCTATCTGTCGATGATGTTTGGAGAAACAGCACAGGAGAACCCAATAGGAAGCAAAATGATGCTGACACGGGTGGGAGACGGTATGGTGACTGTAAAGATCTGATGCAGTGAAACACACAAATTCCCATGTGGTACATACGCCTCCGCAGTGCAAGTTAAAGTCAGGTCTGTCCATGGGAAATGCACGGCCTCAGAAATACATCATTTAAATCAGAAGCATTTCCCAGGGGGCCTTGATGGAGGTTTTTGCCACAGTAATGTCAGGAGTGCCTTCCACAGACGCGGCGGCTGCAGGAAAGCGCTTTTCTGCTTTGTTCACATTGTATGGCTCACACAAACTCCATCTTAAAGTGTCATCCAGCTTCAGCAGAATCACAACGCTGGATGTCATCCAAACACCATTAAATATATGAAGAAAATGGTCTTGAAATGGTGTTATTAGAACTTAGCCTTTTGAATCGATTACTGAATCCTGTTTGAACCCGTATTCATGAAAATTCAAGTATATAAAATTTCCTTATGGAAACACAATTATATTGTTTTATTTGCTCGTTTTTAAAATCCCAGTTTGCTAGGATCTGCTTCATAATGTTGCATAAGTGTGTGTGTGTGTGTACATAATGAATACATTTAACAGGAGATGCCAAGAAGTAGAATAAGCGTTTTAAAGGTAATTTCTTTCATATAGCTGCATCACTTAAATGTTTAAAGGTACTGATAAAGTTTAAATTGTCACTGTAAGTATTGAGTCTAACAACTTCTGCCCTAGACTTGCATTAAATTTTAAAATGCTTCAATTTGGCAGATCCAATATTGAGTTTTATTAGTATTATTTTCCTCATAGCAAATTCTTCGCTAAATTCTCTCCCTCTGATGAAATTAAGATGCCCAGGGCATGTAAAGGAAGCTGCCTCATCCTGAGTTCACATGAAAATATTTCCATAGATCGAGATCATTCACCATTTCCTACCACAAGCAGGGAAAAAAAACAACCAACCAGCAAGATGCTGGAAAGTAGGAATAATTCTTTCTGACACTGCAGCAGAAAGGAAAATATGGATTCATAGGATTTGCACATGGTTTAATTTGTGTACAATATAAGTAGAAAAAGTAGAAAAGTCTTGAAAAGAACAAAGACATTCTGTCTATTCGACTGGTGTCTATTAGATGCGATCTCAGCAAAGCAGCTGTTATATCAGCCTTGTTTTTGTCTCTCTTTCCTTGGGAATGTGTTATTTGCTGTTACCTCACTTCATTTGCATAATGTGTCTGATGGGGTATGAGCAGTATGTGGTTTTTCACAGCAGTACCTTCTATGCCTCAAATTGAATAACGTTCAGGGTCTCAGGCTAATAAGCTCCTATTAAGTTAAACAGTGTCTTTTTACGGAGTATAAATATCAAGAGGCAGCCATCCTACTTGAATTTTGTAATCCAGATCTAATACATTGCTCCTCCTGGAGCACTAAGGCAGTATTTTAACGTGAATTTAAAACCTCATCTTTTTAAACAGGTAAATTTTGTAATCATATTCAAATATTGGAGAGGCCAATGGCAAATGTTTACAATGTCAATACCTTCAGTAACAAATTTCACCTATACACAAATAACAAACTTAAGTCGAATCGTTGTTGATCTCAGGTAAGGTAAAGAGCATGTGCTAATTACAGGGCCTTGCTGCACCCAACACACAACAAACCACCACGGGGACGAGAACCCAAGTGACACCTCAGCACCTCATTAGTCCGAATGGGCCAGTGTGAGTTTTTTTCTGGCGGCTGGAGTGCCAGTCCTGCCACCAGCCCCCAAACTTTCCCGGTAAGATGGAGGACCTCCTCATAGGGCTGGATGTAGATTAACATCATACCCAGGAGGAAGCAAGTTCAGGTTCAGGGTTCATCTCAGCATGGTAATAATTATTAAAACAGACTAATCTGCAGTAAACACTGCTGAATTCGCCACACCTGTGAAATTGTCACAGTGAAGAATACACAACCAGGGAGGTGAAAAAATAAACACTGTAAAAATAATAATGGGGAAAAACATACAGCATGTTCACTGCAGCTCTTAAAGGTGATATTTATTATGTCTGTAACTAGAAGTTTTCGGTGTGGTTTTATGGTGTCAAATAAGTTGAAACTTGGAATGGGAAGTGAATATTGACTTGTTTATTGCAGATGTGCATCAATGGTGGTTGGCCAGTACATTGACTTCCTTATGCTGACCTTCCGCTGGACGTTCGTCTTCTCGGCTGCTCAGCACAGTATGTTCAGCTGCGTTTGTGATGCATTTTGAAGGTTTTAAAACTCCACCTGTCCTAATTCTGTGTTCGCACAATATGCTTACTCGAGTCAGATATTCAATTTTCATATATGGCTTTAATATCATCTTTAAATTCTTCCAAGTGACGTCTTATTGATATTGTTGCTTGGACGCACAGGTTTGCTAAGAGGCGCAATGCGAAGGCCTTCTCTCGATGAACCGTGAGCCATTGTAGAATTTCAAACGTCATGCGAAAAAAATGCACAGAAGACCTGTGGAGATTTAGCTGATGTTAGCGGTTAGCATTGGCGAGCGCTCCCAGAACTTGACGCAGGCCACCGCACACCCCTGCCTCGACATGCCCCCGGAACGGCCCAAGGCTCTACGTAGTGCCGTCGCCTGGTCACTCCGGACTTCTGGGCCTTTAGTCGAGGCATCGGAAGAAACAAAGAAATAATAATAAACTGCAAGAACGAAAGAACACAAATTAGATATCAAACATGCTGGAGCCCCCCCCCCCCATACTGCATTCGTTTGCCACACTTCCTTTTTTTTCCTGAAGAGGACTGAAGAAAACATGTGCTCATCCCAAGGCTACACTCCGGAGGTGTTAACTAATCTCCGATGGCCAGTCTGTGAGCGGCTCTCTCTAATTGCTCCCCCAATTTCAGTCTGGTGTGAGAGCAGCTATTGTAGCAGCCTCCCAGTCGTTCCTCAGAGGTTTCACACCTTCATTATCACTCTTTATTGCAGAACCTTCCATGGGCACTCAGCACCAAACAGCCATGCCGATAAAAATAGAGCTTTTTTTTTTAAAACCCCCCCCCCCCCCTTTTCTTTCAGTGGTTTCAGTTTTAATTACCAACGTTGAGCTGGAGCTGGCGTCCTCAGCAGGCTGTTTTTCGCTAATTAAAGTGAGGACGGAGTTTATTGAAAGGACACCAACTCCACTTTCTCATCTATTATTAATGGGGCAAAGACAAATAAATTTTGCATTCAAATGGCGGAGTCCGTCAAAGGCTGAGCCATAGCTGGAGGAGCTCCCAGGCAGCCGCTTCCGGCGACGGCGTCCCCAGGAAAACCCACCTGCGCTTAAGTCTGCTCTGCTGCAGACAGGGCCTGACTCAGGTGCGTGAGCATGTAGCACGTGGCTAATGCTAAACGGCTACACAGAGCCGCTCTGCCGCCCGCATAGCATCTCGAACAAAATGAACCCTGACTGCAAACGAAATATATCTCTTAAACTTCCCCAAGACAAAATATGCTTTTTGATAGTTACCATTTAAGTAATTTATTATGAATACATTCATTTATAATAGCACAGATGTCACATATTGATCTTTAAATATATTCTTAAAATAAAAGTGTGCTATTGTTTATAAACTGAGTACCATATTGCCTTACTCAACGCAAACTTTGTCAAAGTTAAACAGACTCATGTTTGTCAGCTACAGGGACTCGAAGAAGGTCGCAGATGGGACACAGGTTGAGACCCGGACAATAAAAATCAGGCAGGAAACGAGATAACTACAGTAGACGGCCGTGCAGATGAATGTTCTCCGTGACCTCTGGGCCTTGAGCTTCGCACTCCAGGACCACATTGTCACTGCCTCCCTGCCCGACACGACAGCTGGGCAGGTACCCTGATTGTAGGGCTCAGAGTCCACACTGGGCAAGTGACAAGTGGACAATGGTGAAGACAGCTGGGACCTCAGCCTGTTAAACAGCACCACGCTTAAATACGCCCCTTTTTATTTACTGTCCTTCAGCATGTGCCGTAAAACTGTCTTTTCCCCATCAGTGTGTCCCTGTAGTTCTTCACATTTGCATACATTTTATCGTACGCTACAGTTTATGTGTTTTTAAATAAAATAGAAGGTGAAAAGTAATTCAAAGCCTACTTTTGTTTTACTTTGTCATAGTTATTAGTCAATGTAAGTATGTATATGGGCTAAGCATTCTTATTGTATATAAAGGTCTGGAAAAACAAATTACAACGAACTGAATATTATACCGTTTGGATAAAAACATTACTTTTTAAATACAGAACATATAACAGTAAGTAGGTTTAAAGCTGTTGTGAAAATTGAGTGATTTTTTTTTTTATCTGTTTCTCCGTCTCACCCAAGGTTCCCGTTTCCTGAAGTCTGCACCAAACACTCCTCCCCCTCCACCCTGCATTTTAATGTATATACATCTGTACATTAATCATGTCACTTTTATAAGCAGTGAGAATGACGATGGGCCTGAACATTCTACAAAGTGAAGCTTTATTTTCCTTGTCAGTAATTTAATGATTATTGTTAACTATCTTTTTATTTCACTTAAAGGAGTTTTTCTTCTTCTACGTGCGACCCCTACCTATTTTAAATGCTTTAAAATGTGTTCTTTTTAAATAGTGCCTAGTATTGCGTAGGATTACATGAGGTGAAAGGTTTCCAATGTGTCTTTTGTGAATAAAGGAGCATTAATTACTTGTGTTGTCAAAAGAGCATACAGGCAGTGCCTGGATTAAGAATGTCTAAATTAATGACAACTTGTACTGCTTTAAATGTAATGGTTCGTAATAACAAACGTGCGCACTACTTCGTGACCCTCATGAAAACATTCCGCAGTTCTTCAACTTGACCATTTTTCAAATACTTGTATACTGTCGAATACTGATCAGATCAAATGACTTTTACATATTTTAAGATTTGTTATTGTACATGCTGAAGAACAATTGTTTTTGTGATGCTATAAATTAATAATGTGTATGGCCACACAACAAGAAAATCTCTCTGGGATATTAAATAGAACTACAATAATAGTATAGTGAAGATCAAAACAGTCCTTTGTGTGTTCATATTGGCTAGGTTCCCCCAAATTAGTCATTCTTATGAAAATAGTTCGCTGACACCATATAGCATAAAAACGAACTTCAGTCCGTCTTAAGGCCAAGCAAACTTTCAGATCTTTGTTCCCCACTCGTCTGGCCAAACTGTGTACTTCGACTCTTAAATTCAAGAACAAAATAAAACTTTCCAGCCTCTCCATCCTGTCCACATTATACTCGAGTCCCCTCAATTCGAAAAATAGATTTTCAATTACCTACAAAGTGCCTGGAAGCTTTTACATTTTAGCACCTGACCCCAATTGAGCTGAGCTTTCTTCAGCAAAATGACATCCTTAACTCCTATGTTAGGGTTCCCACTTACACTGTAATTGGCTGCGATGGTGGCCTTTCATCTCTGAGCTCAGCCTGGAATCCCGTGGAACATTCCAGGCCTCATTGTGTCGACAGCAGGCTTTATATGAAAAAAAAAGAACGGGTGTGTGCTTTTCTTGGTGGAAGTCGTCCACTCCAGTCACATTGGAGGGAAACACTATTGTCGCTGACTCCTCTTGAAGAAGACAGCAGTGTGAGGTGCAAGATTACACCACAACAGCCAGACGCACAACAACGTCCGGCAAAAGCAGCAGCTAATTTGCATGTAATGTTTGAAAACAGGTTTCCAATTAAAAATGTTATGTATATAATGGGATGCTACTTCTGTGTTCTGTGAAAAACACTGAGAAATGTTTTGCGTGAAATATTTGACAGATTTTTTTTGTCTGGTTTCCTGACACTGTTCTAAACTGCTAATGTTACTGCAAGTTTCAAGACAGCAGTGCAAATTTCCAGGAAATTCCAAACAATATATAACAATAAAACAGTGAAATAATTACAGTGAACATAGTGGGAAACGAGGGTTTTTTTTTTTCTGAATCCGTTTATAAGTGTAATTTTCACCAAGATTCTATCATGATGGGCAACAGCAAATATCAGGCACACTTTTACTTTTTTACCTTTATTTGAACAAAAAAGGACAAAAAGCATGTTGAAATATTCATAAACAAAATCCAGTGATTTAATTTCTGATGCTGACCCATGGGTAGGGTAAGGCATGCCACTTCCAGACAAGATCTAACAGAAAAACAGCGCAACCATAAAAATATCCTGAATTATTTCATTAAGCACTGAATCTGCATTTTAAAAATACATGTCTCTCTGGTGGGGATTTTTCCATTATCCCGAGAAGAGGATGTAAAGGTCAGGGACCCTAATGCCTTATCAGTGATTCACCATTGCCTGGTTATTAAGGGCAGCTTACGCAGTGTGCGCTGAAGTACCGCAAGGGGTTAAGGTGAATTGATTGCCTCTGGACATGTTAAACATGACCCTGTGAGGGCTCCACTCTGAGCGTGCCAGCAATGCGCCTCACTACTCTAAATAATCAGTCACGGCAGGCCTTTAATACAAGCCGGGAGCTCGAGGAATTACCTCCAGGAGATGTTTTCCATCACCTTGAAAATAATCAAAAACCCATAGTGTGGCACGTCTGAGCCCCGTTATCGGACTGGGAGCAGAAAGAGCTTCACCTTCGTACAGTTGCTTCAAACAAACACCGCCCGTCCGGGCAACTGCCCGCCCGCCTGGCTGGCCCACTCGCCCGTAATTGTCCGGAAGCGGGCGGCCAACGGCTGTTGTCTAATGACGCCTGTACATAAAGGCTTTATTTATCGTACCTCCCACCCCCCCCCCCCCACACACACACACACACACACACGCACATACACACTCACTCGAAGGTGCCAGCTTGCATGTCGGGGGCTGCCGAAGGATAATTATGGGGGAACTTGGACCCAATCTGTCCACGACCACCCCCCCCTCCCCTTAAAGGGGAGTTTCCCTTGATTAGGCACACTCTTGCTCAGGGTGCTGTCCCCACTGCGGATGGCAGTTTTAAGTCCATCAGAAGGGCCTCAGCTGCCAATGTGTAGCGATGAATTACATGCTATAAGAAAGTGTTGACAGGAGCAGCTGGACATCAGAGAGTGATGAAAAGAGAAGGAAATTCATTGAGAACTCCAGCAGACTGACCAGGGCAGAGAGGGAAGCTGCCATCTGCTGGAGGCAGGCAGAAGTTCAGCGAGGCCAGCAATGGAGGGGAAGTGGCCTCCTTGGGCAGCTGCACCGTGTCTTTTGTTTACTCAGCTCTACATTTCTATGCTATATTACAGCACTGGCTCGCTCCTTAATGTAATTTTATGTCCCTTGCGGTGGTATTAATTAGAGGTTGGCTGTGACCTCTCAGCGAGTCCATTTCATTGGCTAGTTCTTTAAAAAATATATCAATAAGAGAAGAATGTACACAAGACACAGATTAGTGCTTCAAAATATCTTCCTGTCCCCAATGTAATGCTTTGTTAATTCATATTATTTGAGAAATTACTTACTGATCCAGCCATGTTGAGTGTCATTAATTTTTTATAAATTATCCATGTTTAGTAAGTAAATGTATAGCTGAGTAATTCGATTGTGCCACCATTCGACAGTTTTTACATATTCGAAAACAAATGGAGGGAAATAAGAAAAATGTAAGAAGTGCAGATATATAGATGGAAAGTATTTAAATATAACATACAATATAAATGTGGAAGTATGGCTTATGGTGTTTTTCATGCATTGTATTTATATTTTGTCCTGTAAAATAAAAGTAATGTCATTCACTGAAAGACTCAGGTGCCAGAGTTGGTCTGTTCCAGAGCTAAAATTGAATAACAAAAAAGGTTTAACACGTGCTGTTCCATCACCTCTATACCGTAAAATATGCTAATTGTTCCTGTAACAGTTTTTATAGAGATGGTGGAAGAATATCAGAACAAAACTAGTTTTAGATTATGTGACCGTTATATTGAATCAAAAGGAGAATTACGGTAATAGCGTGCACACACATCATTACTGTATGTTATTCCAACTGAAAATGATTTGTGGAAGAGGCACATTAGTGAATTTAATGGTGAAGTGAGCCGTTGATTCCACCAGTGCCCCGAGGTCAACGGAAGTTCTACTGGTGTGATTTCACTATCCACTATATTAATGAGTTGCCTCAAGGTGCAAATGATATTTTAATAGGTGTTACTTAACTAGAGTGGCTCGAGCACACACAAAAGCTTCCATATCTTCAAAAATAATTCTCCTGCTTGTTAGAAAAAGTAATTATATTGCATGAATACTAACACTAACATACTGAGAATGTGAAGGGAGTTGTTAGTTTTGGACTTTGTTAAAAATAAAATAATCTATTATTTTAATGTTAAATGTTTTATTTTATTTCACAGATTGAGTTAATGTACATATTTTCCTTCTGCTTGCTCTGCTTTCATGAAGTGTAACATTTTTAAAAAAATTGTGAATCATGGGAAACCAAACAGGCTTTGACCGGTTTTAACTTCTTGAATTTTTCCAGCAGTTTGAGGCTCCATGTGTTTAATTTACAGTGATTTAATATGGCACACCCTCTCTTCATTATAATCAGTTTTTTTTTATTTTCTGCCCCCCTAACAAAAAAAAAATGTAATAAATTTGTCAGAATCTTTATGCAGAAACACATCTGGTTGAACCCCAGACTCGTCAGTGACATCGTGTTATTTGAAAAAGCAAAGACGTAAATGTTTACTCATACGAGTGTATGCCACAAATGTGAATGCTTAAGAAGAGGACTGCTGTCACACCAAGCAGAACTTGTGGGTCAAGAATAGCTACTCTAGAAATTATGAAAATATACTCGGTGACTGCGTTTGAGAATGAGCCTCATTTACGCATAAGAGAAGGCCTCTTTCAGGATCCTTGACATCAGCCAGTACTTAATTAGCTGTCATCAGTTGAGCTCCGCTGAGGAAAGAGACTGACTAATAATTAATGATAAAACTCTGTTCAAGTACAACCATGGACAAAAAGGAATTGTGTCGCAAGGTGCACCCCTCTTAAATATGACTGTTCTGTTCCTCATCTTACATGTGACCTGGGAATCCAGCTTTCTGTGCAGAAGGGAGATAGAGGGACAATTTGCACTCCACTCCATCTGCTTCTCTGCTGGTCTTTGCTGAGAAGAGAATATGAGTCTGCAGTCATGAAAATCAGCGGAGAGTTATGCTAACGAAATAAAAAAAAAAAAAAACACTTGAGAGCAACACCCTGGGACAGCTGGACATGCTGTAGGTCTGCTAATGCTGCCCGCTGCATCCGCAGTCTGAAAAGCTCCGACAGTATGACGCCAAAAAAACGGAAATTGCATAAACTCATACATCCCTCTGCTACAGGAAATAATAGTGTTTTCAGGGTTTTTTTTTAAGTAGTATGCACTTTTACATGGAGAGTGCACTCTTTTAATCATGCATTAGGGACTATCTGGAAGTAGCAAAATGATGGTGGACAATGAGTAATCTTCCTGAGTTTCTAATGGGTAAATTAACCAGCCCTCTTTATGACATGTGAAGTATGACTGTGCACCTAAACTGAGTGTATATTGTAAAATCAATTGCTTTATTGATCAGCAACTAATTAGAGGTAGACAAACAATCTAAATGCACATATGCTGGCCCTCTTCGCTGCGCCAATACTCCATGGGGTGGATAAATTTGGTGACAGATGATTTGGGGCAGATAGGGGACGAGATGGAGGTATGTTATATTCTCACCACCACTTGCAATTGGCAGGAATTCCAGGCCTCGTTTTAAGTGGCACTAGGAGCCAGTTGGAAAACAAACAGCCTGCTCTATAGCCCAAGTGGTCTGCTTGCATTTTTCTACTGGGCTACAGTTTATAGACAAGGACTCTTTTTATCACATGCCAGACATATATATAAAAGTGTGCATTAAAGGAGGCCGAAGCAGCACCCCGAAAATGACCATTACGCTAAATCATTCTGCCCAATGAAGCTGTAATAATGGCGGCGGGAGAGCAGGCCATTTGCTACCCCGATTCCAGTTAATTCACTATGAGGCGTATTAAAACATGGCCATGAGAAGGGCGAAAAATTAAGCTACGATCAGTGTAGCTGTAAGGACAACAGGGCCGGGGCCAAGAGCGTTTTGAAAATGAGACCTAACATCTGAGCATGTGCCAGCTGAGGTCAAAGTTCAAGACCCCTGGCCAGGGAGATCAGGGCAGGTCCCAAGGGGGGCGTGTGGAGAAAAGGTCACAACAATATGCTCATTATAGAGGATGTGCAGCCCTTTAACAAATCACTGACTGCCTTCATTCAATTACTTTGGTCCTAATAAGGTGGAAGTAGATCGTTTAAACAGCCTGAGCCTAAAAAGGGTGTATCTCTGCCCGTTATTTGTTTTTTATCCTCTTCTTCCTTCCCATCAGCCACTGGGCAAATGGGAGCATAGAAAATCCCACCTGAAGTAGGATGTAGGCAGGGTCTCCCCTGGGGATTAGGGAGCTTGGTGTGTATGAGAAAGTAGGCCTCTGTGCTGTTCATTTATCGACATGGGTGGGATTATCGGTTCAGAGCTTCGTTTTACAGTCAGTCAGAAGCAAGTCGCGTGAGAGGGATACTCTGAAGTAAAAAAGAAATTAATAACCCTCCCCACAAAAGTCCCATAGTTCTTAAGCTGCTCCAAGTGCCCATCCTAACTTAATTGGATTAGCTCTAATAAGTAAACAGAGGAAGTAAGGAAGGCATTGCGCTGATTAAAAAAATGGAAAATACTGGAGGAAAAAAGACAGAAAACAATTGTGCTCTAGTTTATGTCTCAGGCAGATGTCAGTAGCCAATTAATGCACATTCACTGGCAGGTGTAAGGCGAAATTTAGACGGGGGGGGGATGCACTTCCTGAATGTATGTTTTGCCCTTTTAATAATGATGTGATTAAGTGTTAAACTTGGGTGGATGGTAGGAATCGAACCTCTGGAGGCGTGAGCCACAGGTTTGTTAATTATTAAAACGCTTACATCAGCCAATCACTAGCAGTCACTACCATTAATTCTCTTGTAATTTTAAGTGCCCAAACACAGCCACTCATTCCCATTAATCAAAATGATTTTATTGTTCTTGATCAGCTCACTGGGACTCTGATGCATCACCCTGCTTCAGGATCTGCTTTGCTGTTATAAAGATATGTATTCTCTCATTACATGCTTCTCTTATTGTGAGAAAAAAAATAAAAACACATGTAAGTAATGTGAAAATGGTGTAAAAGAAAGACACTATAAAATTATCTGTTTTACCTGCAGGCAAACCCCATGAATAACATGGACTGATAAACACCCACTTAATATACCACCTGCAATATACTGTATGATATATGCTATTACATACCTAACTCTTCATTTTGAGATTAATTTGTTGAAAAGAGATTTTTTTTTTATTTTCATTAAAAGTTTGGACAGATTTAAAAACTATTCAGTAATAATTGTTTTTACCATTAATTTTGATTATTCCTTCTCAAATATTTAGCCCAATTGAAATGTAGCATTAAAAACCTGCTCCCTCCATACATGCAGAAACACTCACTAGGTCCTATACTGCAGATTAACTGAACATGAATCCAGATGGGAAGAAAAGAATTCCTTAAATGAGACTCTTGGCAAGAGTGTGGGCAGGGAGATTGGGGTGAATCTCAAAACCAAGAACACAAAGACTGTACTTATGGTCTAGGCCACACCACTCTTGCTACCTCGCCTTCCAAGAACAAACTTGGGGAGCAGGGAAGCATGGGATGGTTCTCAATTGGGGAGGATACAACCGATGCATCCTTGATATTTTGGACAGGGCAAGACTAACATCCAGAGATTTTTACCATCCTCTGTCCTTGCGTTCTTAATATTGGACGTGGGCTTCGGCAATGGAAGACAATGTAAAATGGGTACCCTGGAACACAAGTATGGTGAAGTACGCATGCTGAGGCTCACCCAGCGAGTGCATTGCGTGTGTGACAAACCACAACCCTTAGCATGTGACCACAGGGTGTGCTACATGCAGCTCCATGCATCCATCCATTCTCCATACCCGCTTGTCCTATGCAGGGTCACAGGGGTCAGGAGCAGTGCCGAGGGCGCAAGACAAGGAATGATCCAGGACGGGGGGGGGGTCTAACTCAAAGCAGATAAACCCAATGATGTTAATTAAATTTATTTATAAAGTTAATGTTTCACTGGAAATGTTGAGCTGGTTTCTTCAACCAGATTTATTCGTATCGCATTTTTTCACAACACCTAAAGTGCTTCAGCCACCACCACTGTGCAGCCCCCACCTGGAGGATGCGACAGCAGCCACTCTGCACCAGTACACCCACCACACAGTAGCTAAGGTAGTGAAGTGGCAGGAGAGGATTCACCAGTTAGATACAGGGGATGATTAGGAGGACAAATTTGATAGGGCCTTATTGGGCATTTCTGCCAGGGTATCAGGGTACCACCCCTACTCTTCGAAAGAATGCCCAGGGACCTTTTATGATCTCAGAGAGCCGGAACTTCAGTTTTATGTCTCACCTGAAGGACAGCATGATTTTTACCTGTTACCACACTGGGATCCACACACACCACAGGATGGGCGCCCCTATCGCCCACAACCACACCTCTCTCGGCAACAACACAGCTTTCATAGCTGGCATCCCATCCAAGCGCTGGCCAGACCCAAACCCATTTAGCTTCAAGTGGATTACCAAGTCTGAACTGCAGGTGGTATGGCTGCTGGCTATCATTGAATATATTTATATATTAACACACAAAAGTAATGAACACTGGCTGCAAAAATCACACGTACATTGATAGCGCAAGCTACACTATGAATTTATGAATATGGTAAGGCATACTGGTGGAGACAATGTGTGACATATGGTTACATTGCCAAGTCATTATGCTGATATCAGTTTTTGGACTGGAGTTTTGTAGAGTTCATTTAGATCATGGGCATCTAACATCAAGGAATAAGGTAAATGGTATGGTGCAATAGTATGGTGGCACATGTTATTACCGGGACTTGAACAGCCTAGAATGTTCTGATGGTTCTATAACACCGCAGGGTGTTTTTTTTTTTTTTCAGCACGGTGTCCATCAAAAGCTTAGAGCAGTGACCGCCATACAGTTCTGATTACCATGACGCTGCGTCTCTCCCCTGCTGAGGGAAGCTATCTTTCCGGAAAGCAATGTTCCAGTCCATGGGGCAAAGACTGTAAATAGAAGCGATAAGACACCAGATACCAGGCAGACACGGCTCTCTCAAGCGTCACAGCATTGTAGGCCTTTTACAGAACCATCCGTGGAGATCCTCACAACAGCGGCTTCAACCTCCATCAGATTAATACGAATTTTGCCAAATTCCAGCAGAACAATTCCATGGCCATCCTAACTTCATTGCACATGCTCTCCATGCTATCCCACCTGCGCGCTGTGCTCTGACAGCCTACTTAATGTCATTTTGCAGGTGCTTCCATTTTTACCTACTACCTTTGCATACAAATTTACACCATTTAATATCCTGTGTTGACTAAATTACAGACAGGTGGAGCAACACTTCAGCCTTCATGTGTCTTTGTATTTCCACCACCGTTTGAACCAAATAGTACAAAATCTATAGAAACACAAATAATGCAACGTATTGGTTCCTCACTATTTCAAGTCTAATTGCAGCCATATGCAATTTTAAAGGGTGTTCTACCTTCTAATGGTTCCCTGGAGAGAAAGAGGTTAATTGATGCAGCTGTTGATAGCTTTTACACATGATGCGGGAAACAGATCTCCCCAGTGGCTGTTATTAAAGTAAGTGTTTAATGAAGTGATAAACAGAAGCCTCTTTTGCTTTTCAGACTAAAAAAATGCCTGAACAAACATGCTTCTCAAAAAAAAATGGCTGCAGGTTTGAACGCTAATCCATCTGTCAGACACATAGAGATGCTTCTTTGCTGTAATGGATTTCCTGTTTGTAAGGTTCTGCGCTGTTCGGCGTCTTTGAAAGTATCCTCAATCACGGTACCTCTGATATATAATCGTTTGACTGCTCCAATTCTATGAAAAAAAGAAAATCATTCATATATCTAAAAGATGCACACGGTAGATAGTCAATAATATCTGACTAGCTCACAATAGGCACTGGTAGAAGATTCTAGGTGATTTTAACTTTCTTAATATGGTGAATTCAGCATGTGTGCCTATCTTTATTAAAAAAAAAAAAATCTGAGTTTTTTTCTGACTTTGTTTCATATATGCCCATGGCACTTTTTTCTAATTTTTCCTCATTTAGGCATTCTGTAATTGCTTTGTGTGTATTGGGAAAGCGGGGTGACCACCTCAGCTTTTCATAATTTCTGCATATCCATCTTAATTATGTATTCAATTACAATAAAATGGATTGTTCTGCCCTCACTTGTCCTATTTAAGGTCCACTTAAGAGATTCCGTATCCCCATCGACTGGGTTCCTTTGTAATGCTCAATACAATGCCAGTGTCTATCAATGGCTTCCTACAAAGCCGCAGAAAACACAAAACTGGGTTTGTTTTGGTGCCCGACCTCATTGAAGAAGTTGTCTAAAGGATTTTGCAGTCAAAGGCACAAATAGACATAAACAGAACAGGAACTACAACATGATTGGAACGGTTGAAAAGAAAAGATCATCTTTGAAAATAGCTGCCAAACGTGGAACTGATCCAGAAGGCTTAGTTTGATTTTATTTTCCACAGCCAGGTTCTGCCGATTGACCTAAATAAAATGCATATTTGTAGCGTGAATTTCTTTGAAGATTGCATCAAAAAGTAAGCATAACTCTCATTGGGATTCTAAACATTTGTAATGCCATAACCCAAAAGCATCAATGTGCAAGTATCCTTTTACTGATTCATATTATAACATGTTAGGCATTGCAGATAATGTATATCTACAGACTACAGATAATTCAGTGATGATACCAGTATGTGATTTTTGCAGGTCCCGCATGAACATTTGTCTAAGTTCTGGCAATAACCAAAAAATAAAAAAGGCCTACCCTCTTCAGCGACCATGACATTGCAGAATGTATCAAAAAATTTTGCATAGTACTTATTTCATATAAAAACATATCATATGGGTTTGTTTTGGTTCGTTTATTGACAGCCTGTCAGAGATGAGGAACTGAATATTCATGAGTGACATCACATGCCCAGAGGGGCCTGGTGGTACACCTGGCACAGACATTAAAATCAATACTCTTGGTAGATCATACTATGCACTCATAACTCTCCACAGGCAAAATGTAAAGCGGAGCAAGGTGTGAAAGGTATGGCCATTAAACATGGTAATGCTTTTGGTGTATAAATAATATGTCTCGTACTTTTATCACAAATCCTCAATTTCAACAATTAGGATATTTAGAGAGAATAGCTAAGTTTGAGGCTCCCAGGCCATGATATGTGGAGCAGAATCAGAATCTGCAGGCCCTGAGGTTACGAAAGTCGATGAAAGTCACGCTCCTGGGAGCGGAAAGAGAAGCGTCCGGTCCCCCGTACCAAGCCACAGTGCCCCGCCGTCCCTGTGCTGTGCCCAGTTAGGTGACAAATCCAGGCACACGGCAAGCTGGGCACCTGTTCCCATATCAGCAAACTCCTGCTAATTCGGCCGCAGCCACATTTATAGTACAAATAAAATATGTTTTTACTTATGCTTCCAGTGTCTTTTGGCAGGCCCAGAACCCAGCAAAGAGCCTCAGCGTAATGCCGGGAGCAGATGACAGTCGAGGACAGTAAACATCCCGTTCCTACAGAGTGAAGTCATTCTGACAGCATATTCATTAGTGGAGTTTTATTTTCCCAGTCAGCTTCTCGCCTGATCTGTCAGCCTCCTCCATCCTGATTACCACGAGACACCAATTTCAAAGAGACATCTTAATAGTGATGTCAACGAATTAATTAGATGTGTTAATGAGCTAAAAGCAACCCAAATTAAATTAATGCAGTAATAGGCACAGACAGTGAAATTAGCTTCAATTTCTGTAAATGATTCTGAAGTGTACACAACATCTCAGTCTGCATGAACGTTCCCATCCCCCAAAGCTAATCAAGAAGTACATTGCAATTAATTGCTTAATTACAGGCAGTCACCACACAGAAAAATCATGCGCCATTAAGTAATGGCTCTTATAGCATGAAGGTAGACTTTATTCTTTTTGCTGGAAAAAAATATGTATGTAATGGTCTTCGGGGAGATCAGGGGACCAAGTTCTGCCAAGACGGTGAAGCTCCAGTTCTGTCTTTGCTGGGTTTCATCCCTCCAGCTGGAAGCTTCTTGGAGAAATTTTCGACAGCCAGATCCTACTGTTTTACTCAGGGTTTCATAGCTAATTGATTTGCCAACTACTTGGATGCCTCAATCACAAGCACTATATACGTGTCATCACCTTTTCCCCTGTTTGTTTCCAGCTTTTTTTTTTTTTGTCTTTTTCTCTGGGCAGTTCTGGGCAGTTGGACTTCCCCTTTCATCAGCAGATCTCACTTGGCGGACCGCGCGTTCCCGGGAAGCACCGAAGGCTGTCAGCAGGGTTCAGTCCAACACATGACTCCCAAGACACATAAGGAAGCTTCTGTTTACAGACCGTCGCGAAACGGTTCAGCCTAAATAAGGATGAGGTGAAAGGAGATGTGTGCAAACTATCTGTGAGGACATTTGTTCGAAACCCTATATATATATAACCGAAATCGCAATATATATTAAACATTAAATAAGCTGTTTTGCGTTAAAAATAAATAACGTTGGGTGAGAAAAAACAAACACAAAAACAGCTCAAAGGAACTAGCTAAGCAACCCGCTTAGGGTTGGACGATTCTTCCCAGGGTCCTTGCAAAGCTCACCGCACTAAAAGACCCTAATTAGTCCCCACGCCCAGCCCGTGGCAGGCTCCGAGGTAAGCACCCACTGAACAATTGCCCATTGTTGCGCACACATTCATCACGCCTGGCTCCTCCTTAACAACCAGCCGCTCCCCCGATACACGGGGGGGGGGGGACACAGCGTTGTGAGAGGAGGCTCCGCGAACCCAGAACAGATGCTGAGCACGAGTGCTCCAACACTCTCACTGTTTTTTTTTTTTTAAGACACATTAAAATGATAAAGAGCCGCTCTCAGACGGAGGCCCGCCACCCGATCCGGGAGCACGCGGAGGTGCAGAGGCCGCGGCGGGAAGGGGGTGTGGTGTCGGGAAGAACAAAAGGCGTGTAAACGTCGTGCGGCAAGCCACAAAGGGAGCCAGGCGGCGTCGCCACGCTCGCTCCCCGCGCCGAGCTCTGTCTGCGCGCCACCCAAATGTAATTCACACTTTCATTACTCCTCTCCCGATTTTACACGTTGCAATTAAGCTTCCATTACGCGCACGGGGCTCGGCGTAAACGATTATTTATTCTTCCATTAGCGCGAAATAACGCGAGCAGCCCCGGCTAGACGGCACGCATGAATCGGCCGCCGACGTGCTCCCGCGCTCCCCCTGCGAGAAGAGCAGCCGGCTCCCCCCACAATCCTCCGCTTCTGGGGCTAATTTGACCTTCTGCGGCAGTAGATAGCAGATTCACGTGTCGCTCCGAGATTTTGGCCTTTAATCCCGAGCATCCGCGACTGGCGCCCCCATTCCCTGATCTCCATCGCAGGCTGCCGCGCGCCTCCCTCCGTCTGTGCCGCCGGGGCCGCCGCCACCTTCTGCTGCCACAGGGCCGCTTGGCAGATCCTTTGTCCCAACTGCAGGCTTGGCGGCTGTTCAGGACTGGGCCTCGACAGAGTCTGTTCACAGGAGGTGCGCGCAGTTATTGCGTTCCCCTTTAGCCAAAGTCAGGCAGGCTACCAACACTTCTAATTATACACACACACTGATGGACACACACGCGCACACACACACACACACGACTTCTCCAGCTTCTCCAACGACAGGGATCATGTGATGAAGAGATTAATAACCAAGCTGGGCCATTTCTGAGGTACTACTTACAGTTTACCTGCACAATCAGTCTGATTCACTCCTCTCATTCAAGAGGTGACCCATATTTTCAATCGAGCTCAGCAGGTGTAATAAACGATAACACTTCTGACCAGCAATTCCTTAATAAAAAGTCAAACATAAGTCATAATGCTGTTTAAATATTGAATGAGAGGCTCCATTTAGCCTGTAAGCTCTTTTTTTCCCTGCACTCCCACCTAAGGCAGTGACAACCTACTCCGATCCAAGGATCTTACACAGGAGAGCAAAACCCCCAGTCCAGGTGGCAGCGCCCCCCCCGGGCGGGCCCCGGCCCCCCCCCCCCCCCCCCCCCGGGGGGGTGGGGGGGGGGTGTTGGGGCT
>JABFEA020000098.1:24271239-24282868 GCA_019775915.2 Cyphomyrus plagiostoma | reverse complement strand
GTACGCTATTGTTGGTGCATACTGGACGGCCCTTATGGCAACTAAATGTTGTGGAGGCTGGTGATAAGCCAGATATAATACGAGGCTCCAGAGAGGTGAACTTTCTCCAAGTATGAAACTGTTCATACAACAGGGGATGCCAGCATTACGTGGTATAGTAATTAGAGCCGTAAGCATGAGTCGTGTCCGCGAATAGAAAGAATGCGGCATAAGTCACTTTATTTTTGGAACACTTCAGACATATAATAATTGTTCACACTGGAGGCGTTTATTGTACATGGTTTGTAAATAGATTTACACGGCTTAGAGAGGCTGGGCAGTCTATGGACAGAACGTCCCTTCTGCTGCAGAACCCTGATTCAGCAGAAAAGAAACTCACCTTTAAAAGCTTACTGACATCATACGGATCCGTTAACTGACCTCAACTGCTGCTGGAGGCCTGTGGTAGACGGGCTAAGCGCTGCCTAAAATGAAATCCCCATCCTGGTAGATCGTTTCATAATGCGTTTCCCATAAAGCACATTTAGTATAATAATACAAAGACCTACATTTCTAAATAAAGCAAGGATTAGATCTCAAATATCCATAGCATGTGTCTTAAATTTTCACTAAATGAAAGCGCAGTAATTTGGCGGGAAGAGGGGGTTTGCCTTATGTTTCATTAGATTAATATGGTAACAGTCATGCGTCCAGGATTGTTCCTGAAGGTGCCATCCGGACCTCAGAGCATCGCCGTTCAACTTGTAGTTTTAAAAGTCGCACTGAAACCATTGTCACCAGGAGAAAGAATCGGTTACACGGGGCAACACGGGAAGTTGTGCTGATTGCGTGTCATCTCCGTACATGGCCCGCGGCCGCCGGTTTCCTGGACACTAGAGCTGTAGCTTTTTCAGCTTTTTGAGAAGTGAGACAGTTGGACAGGGGTGCGCGGCGCGTGTGCTGAGTTTATCGGGGTGACGTCTGTGTTGGAAGGTGCAGATCACACTTCAGTGCTGGCCAAGTGCTAATTAGGGTGAGGATATTGCAGGGCTGGAGCAGTGCGATTAAATTTATATTTGGAGGGGGATCTTGACCAGAGCACGCCTCTCATCTAAATGACATTTAGCCAGGATCAAGACGGTGCAGCTGCTTGCTGTTAGCCCTTCCAGGATTACGGCGCTAATCGAACAGCGTAATCAGCCGTGGTAGCCAAGTACTGCATTTCGTCGAGCCTTAACTGGTATTCAGTCCAATCTTCGCGCACCTCGTCAAGTTTGTCAACACAATGGCAAATCGCGAGGATCTGGGAAGAGCGATTCCTGTAAGCCAAGGCACAAGCCGGGCAAGATGTATTCGCTTAGCCTGACGGAAGAAAAAAAAATGTTGGGAAAACAAACATCCTGGATTCGTTTCAGAAGATGGCAGACTGTCGGTTGCACATTCCCTGGGTACTTGAACTTCCCACAGTATTCCAGAGTAACGCGATCAATGGCGGAGGGGATAATTTGACATTTGGGCGGGGGCACAAATTAATAGTCTAAATGTAAAGACCTATTTATTGAGGAGGATGAATGAAGCCAAATATTGCGGGGTACATTTTGACCCCCCCCCCTTCTAGTTCCCCCTGGTTCCTATGTCCTTGTGCACGATTGTCTGAAAGATCTAAGAGGCTTGGATAGGATTTATAGCGTCACACTTGCTGGAATACAAAAAAATCCCCCACGTTTCCTTAAGATGCACCAATGATTATTCACTGATTACACAGTATTAGAGAGATGTGGACACCATGAAAAATATTAACAGTGATATACACCGCTTAAGGATATCATGCTTCAGAGTGAGTGAAAAAGCTCAAAATCTTAATTGGAATTCCTGCGCCTTAATTTCTCTGTGCGCAAGGACAAGGCTATCCATCCCTATCTGTGTCTAACACACACATTAAGAAAAACGAGACCACGTAAAAGCTCAGAGGGACAAAATTATGTGAAATAAGAGATACAGACTAGTGGAGAGAGAGCGGCCCTATCAAAGTACTCCAGGCAAGATAACGAGATAAAATATAATCAATCAATCCCTGCAAAATTCTTAAGTGCTTGATGTGTCCTCCTGAAAATTGAATCACCCTTCCTTCAAGGAAGTCAGATCTTGTAAATAATTGTAGGGGAAAGGGGTGATATTGAAAAATAATTTGATTAGGGGCCCTGATGAAGTTTTACATGGGCATTTGAAAGGCAAAACTAAAAGGTTTGGGGTTTTTAATTTTCAAAATGAGGAATATTATATCATTCAATTTGCAACAGAATAGTGAGGAATATGATTATGGCCTAATGTACTTTGTAAGGGTGTCAGTTCTCTCTAAGGCCAACGCTGCACTGTAATATACCCCTATTAACTGTTTAATCTACTCACCCACAGTCTATTTGTCTTCATCAGTGTTTTCAAAAGCCAGGAAATCAAGTTAGCTTTTTCTTAGCTGAAAGCCACAGATGACATAAAAAGTAGAAAAGCAGGAAAAAGGGGTTTCTAGCTGATCAGAAATATAAAAGCCATCTATCTGATAAAAAAAACTAAAACAATTCATGTTTATTTCATTTTGTAGCAGGAAAAAAATGTTCCAGCCTAACTTTTTAATATGACCTTTCTGTCTGAGTCAGTGTTTTTCTGTCAAGTGAAATCAGCGGCATGTGGAAAAGAACAGCTATATTTCACTCGTTTTTGCATTTAAGTGTGTTTGGACGCCATTTTGGACACCATTGTAGCTGTGCGGTAAGACATCTACCTATATTTAAATAGGGGATTATTATAGCATGTAATAAATGTCAGTTAAGAGTGATGCCTTTAGTGATGTATTAGGCCAAGACATGAGCTGGCGAGGACGTGAAGTTCAGGTCCAACTTAGGTCACAGTCTTCTGGTTTTGAAGGCACCCCCCCCTTCCCCCTTGGAAAAAAAACACACTTTCTGTCTGCAGCTGTGCTGCTCAATTAAAAGGCTTTTAAAGCTTGAAGCGCACCATTGAAAGGGAAGGCATAAACAGACCTGAAAATATATTAAAGCCATGTTGAGTTTGGCCACCTCACTTCGCATTTTGAGTTATCGCCCCTGCGTAGGACACTCACGGCAGCATGAAATACGGGCCGCAGATGTCAACGTGAAGAATCATGGCTGTTAATATTCATAGCAACAGATGAGCACGGAAAACAGCTATGCTGTAAATTGAGCCCGGCTGCTGCTCTGTGGAGTACTGACGCCCCAAGTAACCGGAGAGCAACAGTAGACTACACACCGGGTGAAGGAGGAGGTAACCATCCAGCCTGTACTGCAAAGTCATGGCGGAATGAGATGCCCACTGGATGATTAGCAACGGTGGACTCATTTCACTTTCACTGACATGTTCGTTTCAACTGTTTACTTAAAACCAGAATGAAGACCAGACCAGATAAAAGAACAGCATGCACCGAACCTGGCAGGTAATGTCAAAGCTAACCAAACCCTCTCATGCTAAGTCCATTCATAATTAATAGCTCCCATAATGCACTACAGGTTTTAGTGATTTTTACCAATGAAAATCGCTGTTTTCTTTTCTCTCTACCCCCCCAGCATCGGTTTTAGAGGTAATGCTAGCTTTTACAGTCAATTGTAAAGGAATGTTTGTCCAAGATGGAAACTTACAGTGTAAACACATTTTCTAGTTTAATAATATTTAAACCTATACAGAACCATTAATTTACCATTCCAAGTCTTTATTTTGTTTTTGTGTGTGTATGTATGTGCGTGCACACACACACACACACATAAATATATAACAATTAATTTTCACAAGTAAATTTGAGCTTTTCTTATACATTGTACACAAAACCAAGAAACCAATCATATACTCTTCTCCTGGAACATCCAGGGTGGATAACAACCTTGTGAGATGAGCTCTAGGAAAAGCGGGAGATGGATGAATGTAAGAATAATACAGTGTTCTGTTGTATACTTCTTATAATAGTGATACCATCACACATACAGATGTGCTTTGTAATAAATGATTCTCTGTAGAATTCAGAGACAGTCCATCTTAACTGGAATCGACAGGAAGTGCAAATGCAGAGGTCATTTTTATGACAGATCACAACAGCTGAACTTTTTATTAAAGGATATAATGAGACAAAATGAGATAATTGTGTATGTTTTTATCATGTTTACTGGCATAAGAATCTAAAATAAACCACACATTTTTCATTTTCATAAGCCATAAAATGACCATTTCAATGTTAGTTTGCTGGTATGAGGACCGCAGGTTTATGGCAGGTAGATGCATCGCTCCTGGGAAGCATTTTTATAGGACCACGGATTGTTGGTCTAATGAGAATTAAACACTGAGAATAGGTGCTGTCTATACTGTGTCCAATGTAAATTTTCAAACACACCATACTGATGACAGTCAGAAACAAGTTAGGTGTTGGTACTGAGATCAGTCTCACTGACATCTCACCCTTAGGTTTTGCATGGGATGCCAAGGAATAACAAAGCAATGTTTATTTGGTGAAGAAGGAAAGAAGAAGGAAAAAAGAAATCAACAATATTTATTTGGTGTTAAAAAAGAATGAAGAATGAAGAAACTTTGGTATTTATGTAATCTGGATAAAAAAATAGGTTATTCAGATTCTTTCTATATCTGTGTTATAATCTCATTGCTATGCACCCCCCCCCCTCCACTTTTGCTGGCCAGGCATTTCTCTTAAGAAAGGCGACTTCAAAAAAGGTTGTTTCGCAACCAACCATATCCAATTAAAATCAATCTGAAGCCATAAAGTGCCTGCTTAATGTGGTGGCTCGTGTTGATAACAAGTTACTTGTAACTGAGCAGCAAATTATAGACCGAGGTTATACCATGGAAGACAGAGATCAGTTGTTTGTTTGCCTTATAATGACTCCACTGAGGCCAAGTGAATTAAACTGGCTTTCCTCTATTGATCACCAAGCCGTGTTTGTGAATGACAGGAGTGACAAGGCGCTGGAGGAGCAGCTCTGTCACAGTAACCTCATTGTGCTTCCAAGCCTCTGCTCCCGGCAGCCATTGACAGCAATACGCTTGCGAGCCAATGTAACGGACTCTCACGTCACGGGTAATATGCTAACAAAACTCCAGCTAGCTTGAGTAGCATGAGTGCTAACACTGCTGAAAATGCAGGAGGCATGTAATGTCTGCCATATATGATTACAGAATCATGCAGAGAAGCTGCTTTTTCCAAAGGATTTTTTTATGTGAAACGAAAAGGCTTGGGACCAGTACACGTTCACACTGTGAATAGCTACTTTATTGTGGAAGAGTGGTTCTTGATGATAGGCCAAGTGCGGAAGAGCGTTCAGACCAAGTGATCATATACTGTGAACAATTCTTTATGATTTTCACACCATTACTCATAATGACTTCATTGTGTAGTATCTCACACCAAAGCTAAAATAAGATAATTACGTAACAGCTGACCCAGCCCAACAGGTTTCTTTCTCTTAAAACTAATGCTGTTTCAGTACAGCCACTTGACTACAAAACACTAGCAAATGTTTGTGCGTTGTTCTCATTTCATGACATAAATCAAAATTAAGTAGAGTATGACACTACAAAACCAATGAAATTAAAAAAAAAACATAGGAAGGTATAATACCTCAATTGTCTTTCATGTCTTGGTATTGTTTTTTGCTTGATAAACAAACATTTTGTTTTGTAAACAGCTAGGCAAATGACTATTTCGCTTGAGCTATACCTGCTTTGTTGCTAAAATTTTGCTTATTGCTATAAAGAAAGATATTATACTAAAAAAACAGAAGTTTTATATAGGATAAGTGGGTTTATTAAATTGATGGATGGATGCATGGCTATGTTAATGTTTTAGTGTAATCTAGAAAAGTTTTTACCATACTATAGTAGTTGTTTCATGTCATAATGCATTGGGAATGTCTTAGTAATACTGTTTTACCTGAAGCTCAGGGATACTTTTAATTGGTCTTTTTTTCCATGTCATAAAATTCATTTTTAAGTCAACTTGATGATAGAGCCGTGGACGTAAGAGGTTACTTGCAATTACAGTGGCATGGACCTCGCTCATCGACACGGTCACGGTTTATCATAAACTGCAAAGGCCCGGAAATGCGGCGGTGAATGGAGGTGAGGCTGGAGATGCCATCAGACGCGTGCCGATACCACCCACAGCAACGCGCTGGAAGATGCCATCCTCTCACCATCATTCTAATTCTCTGGGATTGCCACTTAAGTACCGCTCAGATTTCCTCATTTAATCTCCAAGACTCATTTGGTTTCTGTCAATCAGCACAGCCTTTTAAATATATTATATATATTATTTTATTTTTTGCTGCTAAAGTGCCATCACTTCATTAACCTCACGGGGTTTGAGATACGACAACAAGGTGCATCAAAGTGTGCTGCCTGTGACTGGCACCGCCACAGAGTGCCAGCGATTACACAGACACGGCCGGACCCGCTGGGAGAAGCCGCCCCAGCACAATGGCGGTCCATTAAACCGCGCTCTCTTTCAAAACCCCATTGATGTGGGAGGCAGGGAAGCTCGGAAACGGACTCCATGAAACACTTAAAGTAGCACAAAGGCATGAAAGGACGGCAAAATCCAGCCTCATTCATCCAAGTACCCCTGGCATTGGTACGCAAGGTTTCCAACGACACAGCCAGCTGGCACTCTGTTCCATTCCCCATTATTATTAATTCATTAATACATTAATACATAATGATAGCTATTGTTTTCATTGCTATTATTATTCATGATGGCTATACTGTCTTTTCTACTGTGTGAAAAAAGTCACCTCTTTCCGACTCAGTTTTGTTCACGTGTCCTAATTTCAGCACTGATTCAGCAACATTGTATCATTGGTGTTATTGTTGTTTTTAACGTTTAATGTGTTTTAATCCCTCCAAAAATAAAGCCTAAATCATTTTCCTTCTGAGTAAGTAACAAATCCCTTTCAGGATTCCACTAGAAGGCTTAAAATGTCACATAAATGCCAAATCCAAGACTCTCGCAAATATGTGGATTTTTAAAGATGATGTTCAGGCATTAAAGCTACCTGAAACTGACGAGGTTAATATCCTTATCGCAGCTTCAAGGTGCTAAAAAGGGGGATAACACCCAACAGTTAAATGACAACCGTACATTTCTGCATTCATAGGAGTAGCGAGGTCTTAGTTTAGCACAAAACAAAGATGGCATCTTAATTGTTTACATCACATAAATGAATTTACACTCCGCATCGCAAATACAACCCCATTGGGGTTTTAGTTGTCTTACTATCAGGTTTTTTATGATTGGTTGCTGGTCAAAATCCCTGAATTGACTCTACTGTTGAACCACGGAGGACTGAAGCAAGGTACATACTGTAAGTCACCTCTCCAAATTATATCCAGCTATATAAAAGGACTAGCTACAAGCTAGGCAAGTGACTTTTGAAGAGGCTGTGCAAGCTATGAACAATGAATATTGTTTACACACTTTTGAAGTTAGAGCCTTCATAAACATACACTATACAGTATGAAAAAAAGTATAGCGACACCTGGCCATTACACTTAGAAGAAATTTCATCCCATCATGGCATCAATATGAAGTTGGTTCCCTCTTCGCAGCTATAACAGCTGCCACTCTTCTGGGAAGGCTCTCCACAAGATTTTGGAGTGTGGGAGTATGGGAATTATGGCTCATTCATCCAGAAGAGCATTTGTTAGTTCAGGCACTGATGCTGGACTCGAAGGCCTGGCTCACAATCTCCATTCTATTTCATCCCAATGGTATTTTGTGGGGTTGAAGTCATGCGCCGGCCAGTCAAATTCTTCCACTTCAAACTCGCCCACCTATGCCTTTATGGACCATGCTTTGTGCACAGGGGCACAGTTAGGTTGGAACAGAAAAGGCCCTTCCCCGAACTGCTCCTATGAAGTTGGAAACATAGAATTGTCCAAAATATCTTTGTAGGCTGAAGCATTAAGAGTTCCCTTCACTGGAACTAAGGGGCGTAACTCACCCCCTGAAAACAGCCCCATACCATTCCCCTCCTCCACCAAACTTTACAGTTGGCACAGTGCAGTCAGACAGGTAACATGTTCCTGGTATCCTCCAAACCCAGACTCCTCCATCAGACTGCCAGACAGAGAAGTGTGATTCATCACACCACAGAACACGTGTACAATGCTCCAGCGTACACCACTCCATCCAACACTTGGCATTGCTCTTGGTGATGTGAAGCTTGCATGCAGCTGCTCGGCCATAGAGGCCCATTCCATGAAGCTCCTGACACGAGTTTTTTTGTGCTGGGGTTCATGCCAGAGGAAGTTTGGAGCTCAGCAGTTAGTCAGCAGCGATGGTGAGTTTTACACACTCGACGACCCCACTCTGTTATTTTACAGGGTCGGCCACTTCGAGGCTCAGTTTCTGTTGTTCCTAAACACTTCCACTTTGCAACGATACCACAGTTGACTGTATATCTAACAGGGGGAAAAAATTCATGAACCGACCTCAAAAATGGGTTCTGACTGCAAAGGTGACACCTAATCACACTTGAATTCACTGAGCTCTTCAGAATGACCCATTTTTTCACAGATGTTTGTAAACCTGACTGCATGGCTGGGTGCTTGATTTTATACACCTGTGGCAATGGGTCCGGATGAAACACCTGAATTCAATGACTAAGAGGTGCTGCCATATTTTTGTCCATAAACTGTACTGGATAATGACTAACACTCTGCTAATCAGAAATCAAAGCAATACTGTCATCTACATTCCTGAAAAATAGAGAAGTATTCAACTTCCTTGTGGAATTCAGGAACAACAAAGTGTGCACTTCTCACTACTTACGCAGTGCTGGGTCACGGCATGGACACAAGGTGCAGGTCACCCTGGATTGGATGTCAGTGCACCACAGGGGAAACGTACGCTCGCTCATGGCAGAAACTGAATCCACAGGCCGTTGCTTGGGTCATTATTTTGAAGGGGAAAAAATTATGTATGTTTTTTTTTTATATATTGTGCAGCAAACTGTTTCAAAAATGGCAATGGAAAGAGATCAATCCAAAAACCTCAAAATCATCCATCCATATTCTGTTACCGTTCGTCCAATTCAGGGTCCGGAGCCTATCCCAGAGGCTACGGGCACAAGGCAGGGAACAACCCAGAATGGGGCACCAAGCCATCACAGCTCAAAATAATAACATGTAATAATACAATAAATCATATTAATATTTGTATTACCATAGTACTTTCTTTGTATGTCACACAACTAATTTTTTGTGCAATTAAGTTACATAGGAGATTTATAGCTCAAACCATCTGTGTGTGTGTGGGTGTGTCATACACACAGACACACACACACGGCATATAATGTATATTTAAAAAGTAGGGTTTTCTGCATATACAATTGTTAAGGTTATATGGTTATGGATGCATGTCTAATATGACAGAAGTGATTCATTGAATCCGTGCCCACTGAGGTTATTGTGGTAGATCAGCATTTGTCCGGCACACTGATTTGGATGGGTCCTGTGGTATTTGCCTTATAGTGACGTCTCAGTGAGTCATAAAACCAACAAAAAGAGGACGAGGGTAAGAGTTTCCAAAAGCATCACAGCAGGCAGACACAGACATCTGTATTCACACTGGATTGAGCAGACACTTTAGCGTAACTGCATAAGTACAATAAAATTTGAGCCATTTTGCCTGGTGCATATGCACCTTCCTTTGTGAAAATGCAGCCACTAAATCATCTGTAATCAGTCACTTGATATGTGTCTTACATCACATACTCATAACACCATAAAATATATAAATTATTTCAGTATGAATTAACATCCACACTGAGAAGTTACTTTTAAATTTATTGCTAGGCAACTCACAAAAATGACTCCCGCAGTAAAATGAACATAACAAGCACTCACCGCTAGGACCTGCCACCTATCCTCATACTTACAGTCCTGACAGACAGAACATCAACAGCGAAATGCAACTCAAATCAATCATGCAATCCATTGACCTTGAACTACAGGCAAATAGGATCCTACTGTAGATTATGCTTTGGATGCAAACATCATTTAGAATGTGCTAAATAATTAAAGTTACAAACGCTTCCCTTCCCCTCTGTGCCTTTGTCCCCGAATCCGCCTGCACAGAATACATCTCATTTGGTGCAAATATTATGATGATCTCGATGATGAAAGTGTTGGCTGCTCAGCCTGGATGTACAATAATTAAAAGCAAGTCTCTTGTTTACTCGACAGTGCTAATGATCCTGATGAAATTACTTCTGGGACCATAATTATAGTAACTGGCTACAGACACTACAAGAAGATTGGCACTCGGAGTGGAGCAGACACTTAAAAGCAGTCCTCTGGCGCTGACGTCGTCTCCACCGCGACTTCGGGCCGCCAGAAGCGGAACCACATGCACCGCTGATATATTACCGAAGCATTTTAACATTCTGTTTGGATATCAAGTTACTAAATTAGTGATGCATATATTGTCATTTGGTATTGATTCAGCAGAGCTGGGGATGGTACAGCCACCATTCTCAGTGTTAGCAAGAGCAGCTGCAATAGGGACCGGAGAGTGATCTGCGTATCCATCGAGCTGTCCACATCCAGAGTGCTGCTCTTCCTGTCACTAACAAGGATCAACATAAAACAAAAATCTGGAAAAATGTGGAGGGAGGTGCCAATTGCCATCTCATGGGTAGTTACAAATAAAGGGAAGGTATCCTGAGTAATGATGTTTTGCAGGGACAGGGCAGCCAGGACAGAGCTACTCATCACGGCGGGTTTAATCAGCCACTCACAGAAGGAATTGTTTTACTTATGAATATTAATACCCTTCTAAGTTGGGGCTGTTGTAAATGCTATTTGTCATCAGGAGCTTCACAAATCAGGTCCTACTCCCGTTAAAACCATGTATTAGACACCCCCTGACATTAAAACCCTCGCCTTTGATTCCTAATTGCAGGAGCGCGAGCACTCGCGGAAGATGGAATGCAAAGCTTTAATTAACTCATATCACACATGCAACGCTTTGATTGTCACTTACCCCGTGCATCACATGCAGCCGAGCCGCAACCCCCCCCCCCAACCCATCCCTGCCATCATCCACCTGACAACCAGGTCCTCTCTTTCCTGCTATAATGATGATACTTAAGACCACGGAAATGCAGAGGCACATGCGAAAGCGACATTTTATAAGTTACAAATGCACCACTCCAACAAGGAATATGTCAAATATACTTAGCTATATTGCTCTAAATTTTAACACTATAAAGAAAAAGACTGGATTTACTGTGACCATGAATGTAAATATATACAGCATAAACAGCGACATTTCAGCATGACCCTGAGAGGATTGCGGAAGTACAACGTTTACATGCAGATTTGTTTCAACATCCGTAACCCAAGTAGCTATTCCAAGGACTAGCAACTGACTTCAACGGCTCTGTGCCAACGGGAGCTGTACCCAATCCTGATCCATGACTCGCTGAGGAGGGAATACCGAATCTGAAACTTCAGTTGGGTGGCTCGCTGAATGGGAACTACTGACAATTGCTGCTGCCCTCTACTGGCTGTGACCATAACAGCAGTCTGGTGTGCTGTACTTGCGAAGCCCACT
>JABFEA020000098.1:24260884-24271139 GCA_019775915.2 Cyphomyrus plagiostoma | reverse complement strand
CCCCCCCCCCCCCCCCCCCCCCCCCCCCCCCCCCCCCCCCCCCCCCCCCCCCCCCCCCCCCCCCCCCCCGCAGCACTGATGCCCTAGGCATTAGGATGTAAAACAAACACAAGAGATCCAACAATGGCTGGTGAATGGGGAGTGAGCCCTCAGAGACAACGTTAATAACTGCATACTTACAGCTTGTAATGTAATTCATTAACAAATGTTTTATTTGACAAGGAAAAAATACATTACTAAGTTAGATTTCACTGACCATGAGAAAAGATTTACACCAAAATAAGCAGAGTACAAACCCTTACAAAAAATCATTGCAAAGTTTTCCTTTCTAACGCCTGTAAAAGGCAAATTTGTTGGAAGTGATGATTCAAGGCCTGCATTGTACAACACAGGAGGATGTAATGAAGATGGAAAATGAACTGATGAACAATTAAAAGTCAAAATGTCTTCTGTGTAAAGCTCTGGAATTTACATCACATACACAACTAGTGAAACATTTAAAAAAAAAAAGCAGGACGGTGGCCAAATTTGGGGCTGCGAGGTTCCTCTACTGTTAACCCCATACTGCCACCTTCTGATTAAAAACTGCTACTAACCCCAAAGCAGTTACCGCCACCAGTCATTTCGGGGCCATTTATAGTAAAGCTGAACTCTGATACCCAAAGACCGTTAATGAGATTATATTTACCTGTGAAGCTTTTAAGAGTCCTGGGACATATTATTAAACATCACCGAAAAGTTAGTTTAGGTCTACAGCAGCTTAACTTCAGATCCAATATGAATCAATCGTCCTGCGATTCCAAATACACATTAGCTTTCGTAACACATCTATAATAAGAGCACCGCTGGCACGTTATAAAAAAATCACTTTGCACACCATCTCATTCGTTTATAAATGCATTTTAAATACACTAATAGAAGGAATGACAAACACCTCCCTTCTGTTGTGGTCGCATCTCTCTGTAGGGTTAAACATACTGGGTGCTCATCAGCAATAATACACATACTTTTTATTGCTGACAAATACTGTATGCATATATTTTTTTTTTACCTTTAAGACAACACCAAAGCTAGGTCTGGGCATTAACAGCCAATTAAAAATCAAAAATAACAGTATTAAATGGAATTTTAAAAAACCCTCAAAAAAAAAAAAAGATTAGGTGTATTAAAAATGTAATTTGATCCGCTGCCAACAATCCATTTTGCTAAGATTGTAAACATCTTCCCTACAGGGAGATGGAGGGAGCGTGAATCACCTAAAATGTTGAGTAAAGTCAGTCTGAGCCAACTCACAGGAGCAACAGAATTAGCAGCAGCGGCTGCGTGATATTCTAAAATCCCTTTAAATGTTAAAAAGAGGAGATTACCACAGACGACCAAATCATTCAAAATCACACATCTCTGCTGTGCCATTGTGACTAATTAAATGGAAATTCATTTGAATTTGTATAGGATGCCAAATATATATCAAGTTAAGGAAAGTGACACGCTTTTCCAAAGAACACATAATCAATGTCACCTACAGCAACCTCTCAATCTGGATTTCTGGACAAGCTTAATATTTCGGGCTACGCATGCATTTCCAGTCAGATAAAAACACGCAGGCTGATCAACCAAGAGCCAAGCATTACAGACAGCAGCCAGAAACTAGACCATTGGAGTCTCTTTGAAGATCATTCTTCCATTGTCTCCTTCGACTTTCAGCCAAATAACTTTCCAAAAATTGATTTTTTCTTGGGTTTCGGTTTCTTTATATCTGTTTTCAGAAAAACAAAAATGGTATTATTAAATAAAGAAGTACACACATTTCTCAGATGTACAGTAAGAAAAAAAAACCATCACAGCAAAAAAAAAAAGCACATTTTGTTGTTGTACATCAAAGCACTTCGACCTAATACTCATTACAATGTCTTCTGTTTTGAGAAAGATTAGAATGGTAATAACAAAAATACAGATTTTTCAAGAGATGAGAGCATATTTGGGTATCTGGCTGAACAGCTACAAAGGCCAATGTCGAACATCCAGCACCCATATCCTTTATATTAACAAGGACAGATCACGACAGTGTTTTGTTTCATGGCAAACTGACACACAGAACAGGAAACCAATTGATACGAAAAGACATTTTGGAATAAAGTGGTTGTCTGACCACAGTATGTGAGAGGTGAATTTATCATTTCACTGGTAACGTGTCACAGAAGTTCACTCTTCAGCTCCTTCCTGCTTTTATACACAATAGCATAGGACCTCTACCTATTGTCATAAAGTAGAAAATGAGCTGTAGGTCAAAAAGTGACCTGGTCAGTGGGAGCCATAAATGGAAAGGAGACATCACTAGTGTAATACTGCGAAGTGTGTGACTGCTGGCATCGCACACAGTGACTAGCAAGCTAAACCAGGGACGACATCTAAAATGTATGATGCGCAAATCCAGCTGGCTTCTCTTTGATAAACAACTATATTGAACACAGGTCTACAAAACAGAACCTTAAATAAAATTGTGAATTTACAGTTGCAAAAGTTATGCATTTCATAGTTCACCGTTTCAAATCATGAACTGCACATAAATGCAATATTTGGATAAATTATAGAAAATGTGTCATATGAGAGGCTGACCAATTATACACAACAGCATAAATGCATTTTCCCCAGTATGCGTTTTAATTAAAAATTAAATCATACAAGTAAACTCTGGATGGAGCTGGAGTCATTATGGGTCATTAGTATAAATGGAATGCATAACTGAAACACAGCAACAGCTTTAATAACTCAGCAGTACCAGGAAAAGCAAACAGATTATTTTTGTATTTCCTGCAAGCTTAATAACTAGTGCTTTCTAGCAAATGGAGATTACGATCGTCTGTGTTACCCAAGACATACTCTGTGATCCTCATCGATCTGTTATTGACTCACCAAGATTCTTCATCAGCTGATTCAACTGCTCGTCCTCTTCCTCTTCTCTAGGGGTGTAAAATTGAGAAGGGAAATTAGAAACATCTAGATCTATCTGGAAACCTTTATTATTTGTTTAAGAACAAAGATTAGTAGAGTCAAGTAATGCTTCCATGAAGGGATAGTGACATGTATTCCACACCTATTGTATGTTTTTAATTTTTATTTAAATCCTTAAGGACATTTCCTAAAATAACTGGCTGCTTTTGACCTTTTGCTAAAAGCATTTCACCTTGTTTACTTTTCATGAGGTCATGATGATATCGCCGCGATCAGCTCACCTCAGCCGATCCTCATCCAGTCCCTCTATGATGGCATTCCTATCATTGACGATCTCCACCAGCTTTTCCATGAGCTCTGCCTCTCTCTTTCTGTCTGTCGTAGTTTTCAGGTGTTCTGGGAAGGGAGCAAGAACCTGACAGTGAACTTAGGATAAGTCAGAGTTTACCTCTTGCTCATTTAAGCAAAGTCCAAAGTGACCTGTAGTGTATAATTTTCATTGCCCACTAGTACTGGTGAATTTATATTCGTGGAGCAATTTCTAGGACTACGAGTTGCAGGTTACAGCCACAGGTAAGCTGTATGTGATAGATCCCTCTACTGCAGCGGCGTGTGGCCAGCGAGCCAGACCAGTAGGGAGCTGCACACCTGGCTTCTCCATCAGCCGCCGGAGTTCACCCTCCACCCCTGGCTGCTGCTCCTCCAGATCCTGCGTCTTTGCGCTGATTACAAACACACACACACACACACACACACAAAATTCGATTTCTTTCACAAGTGCCGGTCCTCCACAGCTATGTTTGTGCTAGATGATTGCGAGTTGAACGAAGACGATTTAACCTGCCCCCGCCCAATCAATAATGTGCTGCCTTTAAAGAAAACAGACATGCAGTGTCATGCAGTGCTGACACTGGTAGGTTTTCGAAACACAATCCCTGATACAGCAGTTAGGCCACACCCACTCGCTCCCTTAATGAGAAGGCGACATCTTACATGTAGACCAGCTCCGATTCCCGTCTCATGTAAACTTGCTTGTTTCTGATAAGGTTGAACCAGTCCACCATGAGATCGTCCATGACATCCTCATCCTCCGCTGAAACACAAACTAGCATAAATAGATGGACGTCGCAACCGACAGTCACACAGAAACAAGAATAACGCAATCGAAATTCCCAGGACTGGTGGACAGTCACATTTCTTTCCCCCCCAAGAGAATTACAGGTGAGGAAAGCGATAAAAGGAGTTCCCCGTCAACCCTTGGGCTGAACCTCACCAGGGAGGGACGCAGACAATGGGCGCCCCTGGAATTTCATTATTTTAATTGACCGTCTCATTGGGCCCTTGCTTAGGCTCAATGTCATTAAGAACGATATACGCAGGGCTGACAACAAGGGCCACGGGCACCTTTCGCGAAACCCGCGCTCCTGTTTTCAAGGGGACGGGTGCCGGCAGCGGCGAGCCTGCACACCAGGATGACATAGCTGGCAGGCCGACACTTTTCAAGTCTTCCCAAGGTCACAGTAGGTTGAGCAATCACACCTCCTCCTCCTCATCGCGACCCCCCCCCTCACTATTTCCATCCCATACCTCAATCCCAGAGAGAGAGGAGACCACGAGGAAAGGGGAGAGCATGCCTCTTCACCGCGTCCTCGGCATTCAGCTCATTTGGCTCGGCCGATTGGAAATTGAGCCTTTTTTTTTTTTTGGGTCACACCCCTTCTGGCTATGTTGGAACCCCAATCCAAGCCCCAGATGGGCCCTAGCCTTGGCTCTCTCGGCTTGATGGGGGGAGTAGACCTCCCAGGCCACCCAGCGAGACACAGACACACTGATGAGCAGAGGCCACACAACCCATTTAGGGGAGCACTGAAATAATACACTGTATCAAATCCAAAAGATCGCTTATAGTTACCAACTTACTGGGAAACGAGTCATCTCTAGGGGAATCACATGTCCTACAAATTACATCCGTCCCCCAAACTACTGCTCCATTCCCCAAATGCTCCCCGCCGACTGTCAGACTCCCAGAGAGATGGTGTAATCTCCAACTCCTGGAGTCATCTCTCCATGTCCTTAACGTTGAGCTTCACGGACATCCCCAATAAAATGGCCATAAATTATAAAAAGATCATTTATATGCTACTTTGAAAGAAATTATAAGGGGCTTTGTGGCAATATCATCTGGAATAATAAAAAAAAAACCCCTTCGCTCCATTTCTTTATTTTTTGTTTAAAAACATCCTTGTCTGTTCTAGCTATGGCCCAAAGCACAGCTCATCTATATCTGTCAGTTTCTCGCATCCAAAACGCAGAGGATGCCTCACATCACATTCAGGTCAACCCGTTCGAGTACCCCCAGTCCTCCGAGGTCTCAGCTCAATTCCCGGAGCGCGGGCCACGCGGAGAGGCGCCTTGCCTGGGATGCGAGGCATAGCATGGTAATCAGCCTGCCGAGCTCCACGTGTACGTGGATATTAAAGTGTGACCGGCGTTGCTGCAAAACACAACCGCCCGGCGCGAGTGTCATCGCCCCGAAGCCAGGCGATCCGCGGCCCGCTCTCAGCTCGACTCAGTCAGCTATCAGGAAGCTGTTCGTTAAGATGACAAAGCAGGCAGTGTTGTTTGTTTATTATTTTTTTGAAAATGGATAAACAACGAAAAGCTTTGCATGGGTGTGTAGGGGGGGGGCACACCTTCCTCACTGCGACGGAGTCGTTTCTCCAACTCCACTCCATTCTTCTCCAGTTCGTTTAGATTGTTCTCGATCTCCTCGAGTTCCTTCAGGATCTCCTCTTTGGGTATGTAGTCTGGCTTGGTCTATAAATAAAATAAATCAGTTAAGCAAAACTGTAAAAAGATAAGTAGCGACTGAAAATTAAACCGGTTTGGGCTTTAGATTTTAAGGTCATGATTTGATATGCATAATGGATCAGTATATGGACATTAGATGTCCAACTTAGAGCCTTTAAATTAATTTTTCATAAATATTATCTTAGATTATTGGTAAAACCCCTGCAGGAAAGAGCACAGAGGAAGAAAAAAAAAAAACGTTAACTAAGATCCGCATATTTTGTTGATGCCAATTAACTGAATTCTTCCAAGGCTTTGTCTCCAGTACATTTTATCAAATGATAATTTTGTCCTTCAGCTGTTTAATCTCCACTTCTCTAAAGACCATCCCCTGCTCCTCCATCACAAACACGTATCAAAAAGCCACGTAGCGTGCAGCCATATAATTAATATGTTAAAACATACCTTAGGTGACTGGATTTCAGGCTTGGAGGTATTTGTGTCTGATGAACCCTTCCCATTTTTAAAGCCTGAAAAGATAATTGAATAAAACAGGTCTGGAATTTAAAAAAAAAAAAGGAAAAAAAGAAAAACCCAGAGGTTTAACAGCTGATACCATTTATCAGTCTCCGTACAGGACGAGCAGAGCTCTGACTTTAGTAGCAAAATGCTAGGTAGCCACAGCAAAACAACAGTCCAAGGAAGGTGATAAACATTTGGTAGAGACTCCACAGTGCATATTTAGCTACATCTGAAGCACCCCCCTACAGTTTAACATATGGGAAGAACGTAAAAACCACAAGCAACTGTCATTATTTCCTTTTACATTTAACAGGGTGGGTCCAAACAAAGGATGCATTTGCATTTGCTGTTGGCACCAGTAACAGACAGACCATTTCCAACAGTCAACTGGAACAAATTGTCCAAATCGGTCCTAATGAATGCAGACAGTAAGGGCTTTGAAAAGTCAATTCCCTTTCAGACAAGTCTTTCTGCCATTTTCAGAGGTTTATTTTATATATATATATATATATATATATATATATTTATTTTAGCAGTCAGTTGCGGCATTTAAAATAAAACGCCCCGTTCATCTGAACCCATATTCATTTAAATGCCCTGTTGGCCTGTACAGCATAGCCATAGCGTGGCAGATGAAAGAAAAGGTTATATGAAAGGGTCTGCACCGCTGTGGCTTATCACCAAAGCGCAATATAACTACGGTCGCCATGATAGAGAGAAGCCAAGGGGGGAGAAAGCGAGGCCTTACCCCAACTCCCATTGGGCGACGGTTTGGGAGACTGTGCTCTTTGATTGGCCGACGCGGCGGGAGGAGAGGCGGCGGGAGCCAGCAAGGGGCCGGGCGCCACAACATCTGTGTGTTTGCTTGCCGACGGCTCCAAGGGCAACCTGCGCTTCGTCTGGGCGGCAGATGAGGGCTTCTCAGCGGGCCTGGGCGGTGGGCACACGAGCGCCGACTTGTGAATGCCAGTTTCCCGGCTGGCACCCCAGCAAGCCGAGAGCGGAAAAATGCGCCCCCTCAGTCTCACCTCGGAGGATTTTTATGGGAAGTTCAAGTGGGACTAGAGAGGAATGGTCATCGGGGAAGGTGGGGTTGGCTGGGAGGGGCAGGGATTTCCTGGTGCGTTAGGGGCAGGTAGGCACGCAGCACTTCCTCGGGGGGGTGGGGGACAGGGAGAGTGACTGCATTCTCCACCAGTCAACCATAACAGACACGGGCGACGCGGACGGGGGCAAGAGGCTAGAGGATGGGTGCAGAGGCCCAACTGTTAACTGGTAGTTCACCTTTCACTGTTTCTGACAACAATATATATAGAAACCACATTTCTTCAACCCATGTGACCCCCCAACCACTCTCCAGAGGCACTACATCAGAAAATCCATGCTTGGTACAAACGTACCTTGATACAGGCTTCAGCTGCGACCGCCAGTCCGACGGAGACACTGAATTTTCAGCCACTGTTTAAAGAAAGACAAGAATAACAAACAGATAAAAAAAATGTATAACAGCACTGCACAAAAGTAACAACCAACCACTACAACACAACTGGACTTGTGCTATCCGCATGGGTCTCACCTTTGCTGCTGGCGGATACGGTACCCGTGGGTTGTGGGGCCTCGTCTGTGGTTTTCTTGAACCGTTGGGGCTCCTTGTTAGCTGTGCTGCCCCCGATTTGCACAGCCGGTCCTGCTGCACCAGGGGTATTCGGGGTCCTCCTCCAGCTGGGTATGTCATCTACTGAGGTATTGTTGGAAAACCTAAAGGAATTTGGTTGAACCGGTTGCGTAAGCAGAAACGGCTGTCATGAAAGGCTAGGGTGCTTCTATAGCTGCTAACTCATCCTTATTTGTAGTCATTAATGAAAATGTATTCTTTATTTTATACACACGCACACACACACACACACACACACACAAAATCTCCATTTCCTTATTTATTTTGAATAAAGTTGTATGTACTATGAGTGTTTCCCAAACCGGTGTTCGGGGGTGCAAAAACGGTGCAGATTTTTGCTCCCTCCAATCTTCCAGTAGAAGCAAAAAACCTGGACGGTCTGCAGGTGCCCGAACACCAGGTTTGGAAACACTGCCTTGTATTGATTCAAGTAAATTAATTTCACCTACATTCAATTCACCTGTTCTGCTGGCCTTATAAGAACAATTTCCTCTTGCAAAGCATAACACAGGACGATCCAAAATGTATCATTATCCAAGGCAATGGAACTGATCGTCCTTCTTCTTACAAAACATTTCCTTGTAATTCAACCAAAAGGAGGGCCTACATACAGAAACCTTTTGATATGTAAGGTAATGGAGATAACGGATTAGGCTTTAGAGATAATACACTACGAGCCTGCTGTTACTCTGACTCCATCTCACTTCTCCGCTTCAGTATTATGAGAAGCACCACTTCTCTGCCAGAACAGGTTAGTTTTCCTGCTGTTAAAAAGGGCATTTTGGTCCATAACTCAAATGCTAATCGCTAACGTGACATTATGAACGGCTCTTTTAAACTGCAATAATCCAACACACATCGGAGACAAGCCACAAAAAACAACCATGCATTGGCCTGCTTCCAGCCATTGTTTGTGAGGATGGCCCTTGTGATAGACAGCACCTTAGCAACATGCTAGCTAAGACCATAGCAACATGCTAGCTAACAATGCATCTTACATTAAAGAGGCTTTACGGATATAATTGCGCAAAAGACCGTGCTACAGGATGGTCACTCGTCAGCATAACATCCAGAACCTTACAGGCTCTATGTGAATACAAGGAAAAATTAAATGATTTAGGCAATAGATTTATATGCTACTATGGGTCAACCAAAAAAAAAAGACTCAACTATGGTCTATTGAGTGGGGGTCATTTCTTTAGGCATGTCATGAGCTTTGTTTCAGGTTCAGCATTTTATAAAGTTTTAAGCCAAAAATGAATGCCCATCGGCACTAAAGTAGATTAACATGCATCTGAAATTCCGGCATCTCAAGCAAATCAGTAGATCAGTTTAAATCAAGCACACAGACGTAGCCATAGGGAGTACCTGCTATCAGGTGGGGTCTTGCTGTCTGGTGATTTCAGACCTGAGCGATAGAAGGTCTTGTTGTTATTCGAGTTCCCCTCTGTTATCTTCTTTGATATTAGCGACTTTGCTTTGTCCTTCTCAGTATCCAGGCTGAATGAGACACTGCCAGGGCCCGCGTTAGTAATTTTAAAGTTCTCTGGGGTATTGGGTGTGGACTGCAGGAACTTTTGGCGGGCTGTCTGGGTCTTCTCGGCCGACGGCGTCCATAGCTGAGCAGCAGGGGGTGTGTTCCTAGGCTTGGTGCTCGCCAGGCCTTGCTGGGATGAATGATCGCTCTGTCTGGCAAGTCCTGACCAGCCAGATGCCACTTTGTTATCAACCAGCCCCTTCTTTTCTTGGGCCACAGTAGGTGTTTTGATATATATCGGGTTCTGGTGAGTGATACAGACGCAGGTTCCTGGTTCTGGCCCAGTCTTGTAAGTTCCGGACAGGAGGACGTTAGAACACTCCTTACACCTGTGGAAAACAGAGTGTTCCCCTTACCTGGAGTGTAGGGTTGGTTACAAAACATATTGGATTGCTCAATAAGCAAAGAAATAAGAAAAGAAAATCAGGTCTTACTTAAAGCAGTTCCTGTGATACAGCTTCCCATCCACCAGGTGTCGCTGCACCAGGTGAACATGGTTCTTACAAACCATACAGGTACTGTTCAGACTCCCCGATTTATTGCTCTCAACAAGAACCTTCTTCTGAAATAGAATAAAAAGATCTCTTTTAATGACTAATTTGCAGAACGCAATTAAGCATTAATTTAATTAGCAGCATTTTTACATATTGGACAAAACACAAAACAGGAGGAATTCAGAGTGCCTTAAAATTACATTTGTATACACACACACACACACACACACACACACACCACTGTTAAGCAAAATTAAGTACTAAATACATAGTAACAATAAATAA
>JABFEA020000098.1:24249979-24260784 GCA_019775915.2 Cyphomyrus plagiostoma | reverse complement strand
ACACACACACACACACACACACACACACACCACTGTTAAGCAAAATTAAGTACTAAATACATAGTAACAATAAATAAATACTCATTAGGAACACCTAGGTAGTACCACCTCAGCAGCATGCATTCATTCTGTACACCACTGTGTACTGAGCTGTATAACACTTGAGCCCTTCCATTTAGCTTTAACAACTCTGGCAATTCTCCTGTGACCACAAAATCACTGCCGACAGGATATTTCTTGTGTATTACACCATTCTCTGTAAACCATCCCAGGAAGGCGGCTGTTTCAGAGATGCGGGATCCACCTCTCACCGCACCAGCAATCACATCGCACTGAAGAACACTTAGATCAGACAGCTAATGCCCTCTTGCTTAGCTGCACTGTAACTGACCCTCTCCACTCGTGTGCACTGTACATATTCAGTTGCAGCTGTGTGATTCACTGTTTGTAGCAGCCGACTCTTTGCATTAATGAGCAGGTGTGTCGGACAAACTAGCAACTCAAAGTACATCGATACCAAAACATCCTACAAGATAAGTCAAAACCATATTAGTGAAAGACTAAATATTAAACAAAAGTCTTCTGTTACTCAGCAATCCTCTAATGTCACTTTAGGTCCCGCTGATCACTGCTCCCTGTTGCTCAAGGTAAGATACTCAGATACCTCATGACACACCCCTGCATTCATCCTGTTTAATTGTTATTCATTTGTTTCCCCAACAGTAGCACACTAAGCAGAGTCTATTGTGACACCCAAGAATTCCCAAGATAAAAACTGGATATGCTATCCGAAGATGTATAATTATACTTCAGTATACACTTACAAAAGTCACAAAACACAGATATGAATTCATAGTAAAGAAATTGAAAAGTCTGCTTTAGTTCTCGTACTAATGTTGCCCTGTAGGACTGCTTGGTGGTAGATCTACAAGTCAGCTATACATCCCAGGACTGCCCCCCCTCTTACGCTGAAATCAACAGCGAAACGAATCCCAACCTAGAAAGAAACTGACGGCTGACAAAAATCAATTGTTTTTCACATAGACAGATAAAAACACACAATAATAATAATACCAGAAATATACTTTGGAGTGAACAACAAAATATCAAGGTTAAAAAGACATTTAAATGTCTAAATACCATGACCCTTTACTGGATAACCAGTTAAACAAGATGGGCAATGGAAAGGACTCCATGTGTAAATTTTAACAGAACATCAGCAAAGAAAAACTTCACAATAATGGGGACAAACACCTTAGCAAGAACTGGTTGGCTTGAAGTGTGGTTGTGTTCTATTGAAATTATATTTATAAGTAATTCAACAGCCCAGCAGCAATGTGGCTAAGCAGGCAGGGTGGTGCCCCAAGGCTGTGCGTGAACAGCTCCTGTGTTTGGCCTTCAACCCATTCTAACATCACTTTGCAAGCTCCTCCCACAAACACCAGTTGTTCCAGTAAGCGGGGCCCACTCTAGCTATAGACAGCTGCATAGGGCCCCTAATTATCAGCATTGCAGAGGAAGTGATCATCAGTTTTCTTGGTAGGGGGCCTCCCAATTAAAGCTTTGCCTAGGGCTCCTGAGAAGGTAGAGCCGGCCCTACCAGTAAGCCTGTGATTCATCTGTCCTTCACGTGTGACCGGATGGACCTGGGTATATGCTGCATGCCGAGATGACAGCACTAACCGGCATGAAACTAATTATAGAGGCAAATATCAAAAACCAATGAACGCTTAATACACAGGACAAAAAACAGAAACGTAAACCTCATAACCAGTATTTTGGTTTTCACAAATGTCCGTTTAAGAAGACTCCGATTTGTCTAGACGGTAAGATGGAAAATTAATATGTTTTTTGCTTTTATCAGAGAATGGCACATGCACACTGTCAGAGAAGCCTGACCGGCCGATCAAGGTGCTTTCCGTAGACGGTGCTGCTTGTTTAGACTTGATCATCTGTGCAGTAGTAAAGGCAATGGTTTAGATTGCAGAACAATAATCTAAAGGCAACCCAAGTTCACAGGCTGCTGAACTCTCGATTTTTTATTTTTTTTTTTAATCACCCTCCCAATCACAAGCAGGGGAGGGACATCTGTTGACAGGGAAACACAGTGCAATGAAGCCTTACTTTATCTGCTGCAAAGCTTTGTTGGGGTGGATTCTTTGAGGGGTTCAGGGCAGTGGTGGTCTGGGGTGGTTGGTTTTCTGTGGCAGGTTTGGAGAATGGTTTGGCGATGACAGGCTGGCATTTCTTC
The DNA here is from genome assembly GCA_019775915.2 of Cyphomyrus plagiostoma. Taxonomy (NCBI): domain Eukaryota; kingdom Metazoa; phylum Chordata; class Actinopteri; order Osteoglossiformes; family Mormyridae; genus Cyphomyrus; species Cyphomyrus plagiostoma. Next base: position 24,258,533 of record JABFEA020000098.1, on the reverse strand, counting down.
CCAGGTTCCTCCATGGGTTCTTCTGCCGGCCGCTTCACACCAGCCATACCCCCAACTGCAGGAGCAGAGCACAAGGTGATATATTATAAAATATGGCAATGCGAGTGCACATTTTTCCACAGTGAAATGATGTTGGAGAACCACTTTTTGATTAAAATTTAGCTGTTATTTTGCCACTTAGGCAAAGAGGAAGCGCTACTGAAATATGCCCAATGATCAAAAGTATAGCACCTTCTACATTAGGAAATTCCTTTGTCAGCTACCCTGGATATGTACAGTACAGATCAACAGCAGCTTGCCTTCATACGGGAAATTTTTGCTGATAACTGCTGTGTCAGTTGTGTCAACAAGAGACGTGCAAACATGTCGAGGTCTATTGTTGATGTATGATTGCTAATCTGTAGCCCATTTCCTCTCACTGGCCTTTGAGCCTTTCAGCAACTCTATAAACCAGAGACTGATAGACAAATTTTTAAATAATCATTACCAGTATAAGACTAAACAAACCACTCCAACTTGTATTTAAGTAAAAGCTTAAGACCTGTATTATTTTTACACACTTCAGGCAGTCTTCTTTGATTCCTTTTCAGAGGATCTTAAAGGCTGATGAGGGGCAGGACCCTTGAAGGCATGGTTCAGGAAATCTTAAATGTAGCTACAATAGTGAGTCACATTTGATTGAATGCCAATTAGCAGTATGTGCCAACTGGAGAAGATGTCTGACAGCACATTGATATGAGAGTTTAAGACACGAAGGAACAAACCGGGTTTCTAAAGGATCTGGGCCTGAACTTCAGGGCATTGGTCCCAAATTCCACAAAATGACTGGAGGGTCGCTGTTGCATGGAGGAGCACGTATGGCTGCCATGGTTGTTGTGTGTCACTGGTTGCACACAGCGGTTTCAGAGAGGGGACGTGTTTGCCTTTCACGCCCTCATCCAATACTGATGGATGGGGGAAGGGACTTCAGCTCCCAAAGGCGATTGTACAGAGTGAGCTCTGACCGCAACGAGACCGACAAAAGGAAGATGCTCTTGCCCAGTTTTTCGAAAGCCGTGTTGTGAAAGTTTTGGTGCATGTTTCAGGTCCAAAATATCACATCTCACCAGTGCTGGGGAAGTCACAAAAGTAATGCGTTACAGAAAGAGGTGGAAAGATCAGGTCCAGACAGTACAAATCCAGAGCAAAGTTTTGTTTTAACCAACCAGTTGAGTGTAGTCACAGTCACAGAATACTCAGCTGGTTGGTTGAAACAAAACCTTGGACTGGATTTGTACTTTCCACCTCTGTTTTTAATAGATTACTTTGATGAGTAACTTCCCCAACACTGTGGCTCACTAACAGTATTTTGTTTTGAACTTCACATTCCTTTGGCATGTGTGATCTGGATGATAGCAGTCAAGGGGGTAAAGGCCCCCTTGGACAGGTAAGCATGAGCGCCATCCTATACCACACACCATGTAGGTAACAACTGTCTAAACACCCCAGATAAGCGGTGGCTGCTATCCCCTGTATTTTAGTTAGAGAGGGAAGATCAGAGTAGCCAGCCAGTTTGGTCCCTCCCAAACCCTTTGTTTTTTAGTATAGCACAGGAGTATATATGGAGAATAGAGAAGAACCTTCAGTTTTATTGTATTTCTTCCTCTGGCGCCACCGGAGTCCAGCCCAGTCATCTACCTAAAGCCCGACCACATGCATAACCTGGAGGCATACACAGAGGTATACATGTATGTATTGTGCATGTAATTGTACTTAAACACTTCACTCCCCTGGAAGAGAAACTTAAGTAGTACATTTCTGTTGCACGAATGCAGTGTCACGTTGTTTATTTGTTCGTACTGAAAGCTTAACTAGAGCCTTTCACACGGGTATAAATCCACTGATTTCTAACCTCGAGTTACCCCTAGAGTTATCCTGGGGTCGTAGCCGTCTCTCACTCACTCACTCACACACACACACAGCATCAGCGAAAAGGAGGTGGCAGCTAGCTGAACCTCACCAATGGGGACAGGCAGAAACGTAACAGAACTGCTGCAAAATCTTACAAGGGGACAGTGTAAAAACCCAGCTCATCTAGATAAGGAGTGGCCAATCTTATCCACAAAGGGCCGCTGCAGATTACTAATTAGAGAACTGATTGGCTGAGGAGTCCTCACATCTGGGTTTGAACAGTTGACCTACAGATTATCCCAAAAACCTGCACACACACCGACCCTTTGCGGATAAGATTGGCCACCCCTGATCTAGATAGTGAAAAGTCCCATGGGGCAAAAGGACTGGATGAAGAAATGGGGTGATTTCATTGGCAGTCTCTGGATATTTCATGCCACAAAACATTTAATATAATTCTTGCTTCAAACTCATTAAGCAACAAGAATTAGTTCTCTCTCAACACACAAACTTGCCTTGTACTCATTAGATAACTGGGTACAGGTGTTTGGGGGTGGGGGGGGTCTATCTTGTTGTGAGCTTCACAAAGCTAGAATTTAAGGGTGGAAAACCTCTTGGGCAAATGTGCAAAGATTGATTTACATTTCAAGAGACGTCACAATTGCTGTTATTCTGCATAGCGGAATAACACTTAGGGGATACAAGGCCCTTTCACAGGGCGAGGAAACCTAAACGGGCAGCCGCTGATGATGGGCTCATGTTTCAACACGATAGGACCCCCATACACACTGTGAAACAAATTCAAGAGTGATGTCATGCACATGAGTATGACATCAAACCCCTTCCATAATCTCCCCAAACAGCAGACCTAAAGACCACTGAAACATCTGGGAAATCCTGGGGCAGATTTCTGCCTGGTTTGTCCCTCAAAGAACCAGAGCCTTTTCTATAACATGGTCCAATGCCACACTATACATGCCAGGGCTGGTATGACAGAATTCCAAGGAGGACTAACGTTCTTGTGAAGGACATTATCTTCATTGGATTTGATATATCATTAGGCACATCTTACTCACACACAGACTTAAAACTGTGTATGGAAAATATGTTACAATCACACTAAAGTAGAATTCTACAGTTCATCATATTGAAAAATTTCCACTATATAAATGATTATAAAATGGGATTAAAATAAAACATTGAGGCAAACAACACAAATATTCCACTGACATACTAGTGAATGCAGTTGTTATTTATGCATGTTATATAAACCCAAAGACTGAAATAGCATCAAAAAATTACAAGCATATAATACTTCAGGGAATTTTGCAATTTCTGATATAGAGCAAGTGTCTTATGAAGATGAAACTACTCATTTCATCTTCAATGAGTATTATACTGTTTATGAGTTCATGACAAATGAATACCTATTAGAAGGACTGAGAAATAATACTTATTTGTGTTTTTTGTTATATTGCATTGCACTTTGCACACACTTATTGTACTTGAAGTTGATTGGATATATAAGAACACTACATATGATCGTAATCATCACCCCACGTGCAAGGAGACGTCCTTACTTGGCGAACGACCGTGAAAGTAGTTGTAATACTGGGAGACGTAGGTGAGGATGCTGAGTCGATCTGGGACTTTAAGGTTCACCATGTCTTCTGCATCCAGCAGGGCAGGTATTCCTAGGCGCTCTTGGGCTACGGTGAAAGCCTGGGAGACCAACCAAGACACATGGATGGAAACAAGACCATAGAGGGGACAATAACAGATCAACACCCATGGGCAGTAATGAAACACCGATTCGTCTGACCGCATGTTTATATGCTGCAGCAGGACACTGGAGTACGCAGAGGAAACACATAGGAACCAGGGGAGAGCATGCGTGCGTGCCATCATGTTACCCTACAGCTCAATTTTCAGTTCTCAGTTTGTCTTTACGTGTTATTAGCTATTGCAGAAAGTAATCCAAATATCGAAATGATAAATATATAATATACAAAACTGAATGCCTGATAACAAATCATTTTTCTACAGAAATATCAATATAGCAGCTGTAAAGACATTTTTTTTTATATATATACCAGGTCCGTGCGGCAGCTACAGGGTCAGTCCTCGTTACCCATAATGTTTGAATGAAGTCAAGTTTTTTGCCATTACCAAAAACGATTAGTATCCAACAGTATGAAGAACAGCAAACCTGTTCCATAACTAAAATCCTAATGGCTACACCGAACAATAGCTCAGTTCAAAGGTTTGCCTTCTCCACTTCAGAACAATCACCTGATTAAATAAATCACCAATGCGCATTCTCTTTCCCGGTGATTGATGACTATGGGAAAAGTAATGTTTCCCTGCAGTTTTTTTTTTCTTCTCCTTTTTCAAAAGCACCCAGCAGATGCACAATGTCCTATTGCCCCTCCTGACCCCAACACAAAGGACTGAAACATTTTAGAAGGGTCCCAGTCTGAAACAATGTTCGTGAAGCTTGGGAGTCAGGGAGTCCTTCTGCGACAGAGGCGTTGGGGGTTAGTGACTCACTTATCTGTAGTGGATACTCCCTATGTGCCAGTGCCAAGCAGCCGACAGGCAGAATGTTCCTATGTAGCTAGTGGAAAAAAACAATTGTGACCCCTCACGCTATTATCAGCGGAGGTGACAAAGACCAACGCCTGTAATTTCAACCACACACTTAGATTCTTGAAAATTAATACCCTGCATCTCCACAAAAAAAGTGATTTAACCGTCTGCATTTCTGTTCCAATTGGACCTTATTTAGATACATACATTTATATATTCAGCAGGAATTTTTTGTCCAAAGGGAGGAAAAGCTTGGGCTCAGGCAGCAGGATCAGCCCGTATCCCTGGAGTGGCTGGGGCTAAGGGCCTTGCTCAGGGCCACAACTGTGACATCACTCTTCTGAAAGCCATGGGATTTGAACCCATAACCTTCTAGACATATCAAACAAATTGAGATATACACTGTCCCGATTACAAATCTTGATACCTTGTTTTTAACACAAGCTGTAACATCCATAAAAAGACGTGAATATTATAAATGCACAAAAAAAAAAAACACTGATTTTGGACAAATTCTGAACCAGGACTTTGTCCAAACCTAAGTACAATCTTTTTAAAGCAACTATTTGAGGAATTCAGCACATCCTTTTAATCAGGACAACATCACATTTTTATCCACAGCGATGCTCACATGGCTTAGATCCAATCTAGGAGGTGACTAGCTAGTCCAAGTTTATACATGTCCATGTGATCCCAAAAGGAACCGTCAGCACCGGCGAACCGGACCTTCTCAGAATGTTTCACCATTGATTTAAAGCAGATGCTTTTTGATTCGCATGAACAGCCTGCGCTGAGTAGTGGAAACTGCCATGCTGGAGGTTTGCAACTGCTTAACACGAGGCTCTCCAAATCGGGCCCTCCATTTGAAATCCAGCCATTGTTTTGAGTTTTCCCAGGTTCTGATTGGCCTGAGGTTTCACACCTGGCTCACAGGTAAAGGCAGGCTGGAAAAATCGGCAGTGCTCGAACCTTGGGGACCGTAATTTGAGTAACCCTGGCATAATATATTATTGTCTTAAAGGTAACACACATACAAACCTCATAGAACCAATGCCAAACGTCGCCTACAACAGCATGACCCAGTGAGAATACAAGAGCAAAGAAATACTGCCTTTTTTTGGCCAATTACACAGGTGAGTAGTGAAAAGGACCGGGGCACTCGCACTTATAAACACCGCAAGCTCAGATAGAAACCGACTCTTCACAGATGACTACACGTGTTCGTGCCCCCGACGTTACAGTGAATCATGTCTTCCACTGTATTCCCTGAGGGCAATGCTCCTCCGTGCAAATAATACATGTCTGACCTATGAATAAGTGGCGCAGAGTTTTGGGGAACAGCCTCAGATTTATAGTGACAAAACACAGCTGTCTCTGATTCACAGCCTTTAAAACAACATAAACCCACAGTAAATATTTCCTGAAGTAGGTTTCATAGCTTTTGTATTCAGGGGTCATATCGGTCCCTACTTTGGTCACAAACATCTATTGAGAGTCGTGATGTACAACTAAATCCTACTGACTATAATTGTGCAATTATGCATAGTTAAGGCTCTACGGCATGTTTGAAAAAGAGGGGTGGGGAGGCTCTCAAAAATAGAGAGCGGCTTGTTGAGGCAACAACGCAATAAAGGGAAATGCTCCGTGTCTCTTCCCACGCTGAAAGCTTTTGTTGTTTTTTTCTTTCCCACTCTCTCTTTTTTTCAAAGCCGGGAGGTTTCAGACTTTGGAGCAAACAATTTTCCAGGGAAAACAGGAAAGTCTGCACAGAAACACCACTGCAGGCTGCAAGGTTCCCGCCGCTTGCGTGATCGGGCGGGGCGGCACCCTCGCATGTGTCGGGAGACGGGACGGCTCAGAACCTGGGAAGCAGCGGCGCACATGAGAGAGAACCTGCACCAGGAGCAGAGCTTGGAGTGAAACGCAACAGCCAGGTGACAGTCATCCGTGTTCCTGCCCTTTACTGTGTATCACCTGATATTCTCTCTCAGATCTAAGGATTCATTCATACAGGGACACTCATATTCCACACCTAATCAGCCATGCTTAATCTCCAATTAAATGCACAATACCAGACAAAGTTTTACATTACTTTGCTTTCTTGCATTATCAAATAAAATTACACTTCTATACTGGACAATTTACTTCATTCAACGACCAATAAATAGTCCTCGTTTCCACTAAAACACTTAAACAATTCCACTAAAACTATGAAAATGCATTTCTCTGCATTTACATTAATGAAGCTTCGCCCATACGATCCTCTGCAATACCAGTAAATTTCACAAAGATCTTCTTCACTTTCCCTAAACAACAGGTCTCTTGATTTTCCTAACCTACCTGTTGAGTTAAGAAGATATTTCCCTCTAATTTACCTAACGGGGATGAAGACAAAAGCCACAATGTATTTTACAATACTGCATATACGAGGCACCTTATTTCATCTGTATATACAGAAAGAGCCCAGTTGACTCATATTAGCATACAGAAAATAAAAGCTTAATCCACCTAGCTTAATCCACCTCAATGCAAAATCTTGACAATACAGAAATAAATGTCTAACTGCGCCACAGGATAAATGTTTAACACAGCCACTGTGTGAGTCATGCAGTGTTTGTATGTCTGATGGTACAGGGTGCTGACCCTACAGTCTACTGCAAAGCACGTGGTCCTATTACCACAGTGCTACAGTGATGAAATGACATGCTAAAAATGTCTGAAATAAATACGGAAGCTTCTGGAACACTTCTGAGTTAAGTTCGTGACCTTCAAAAGGATGCATAACCTCACAGGACGACAACCAACTAAAGGATTTTTACTTAGATGCAGTTACGCTATACAGTCGCTGTACTGAAATGGTGTCTGTAGCTATTCTGGCATCTTTGATACACTGTCACCCATAGTAACAACAGTGCACTCGGCTGTACACATTATATTCACAACAGTGTTTAAGAGAATCTCTCTGTCAGGTATTTTGTTAAGTTTCGAAATAAATTACCAGTTTGTTGTTTTCGTAAATATCTTCTTTACGAAGGGAGTCAAAGTTTCTAAGGAGAAAAAAGGTGAAAAAAATCAGATCAAAGTTGAAACAAGAATGAACTGATTTAGACAAAAAAAAATTGCTACTTTTAAATACATGTCAATGTAAAAGACTTATTTTAAAACTTATTTTATCCCCAATAAAATGATCCCTTTTACAGTTACAGTGCTTAAAACTGATAAATGCTTTTGTGGATTGTTATCTTACTGGAAGACATTAGTTTTAAGATTTATTTTTACAAGTAAACTTTCAATTTGAAACAGAATGGAATTTACACTAAAGACAGTGGCAAGTTTCAGTGTTTTGTTCAAGGGTAATGTCTAACAGCTGTTACAATAAAACAAATCCAACGTTCTGGAATAGTTCATTTTTAAGTGAAAAGACCACGCTCTGGCAGAAAGAAAGCATTAAAACGGCCGACCCACTAACTTTTTTCCATTTTCAATATATTCGTATTAACTCATAAATTCTTAATCTTGTGTCTATCAGTTAGACAGACCTTTGCTTGATACAATCTAGTGAAAAGTTTGCGTCAGATAGGGGCTACTATTGGATTTGTTGCTTGTAACTATATGTAAATGTTAAAAGTTTTGTTTGCATGTTTGTTTGGCTCCAATCACACATGCCAGCATTATTTCTACAAACAAACGTGCGGAAAGGCTGAACGCCTGATGCTTTTTCATTCTTAATCCGATCAGGCGCGTTTCTTCACGGACAAATTAATGTTAAATAAAGACGCCGAATCACGCTATTCCTTACATGAGGTCCGGTCTGTGCTTGTGGATAAGGGCACAGAAAGCCAATCCGTCCCTGAAGGAGGTCGTCATGTTGGTGATGGACACATCCCGGTAGTCCTCACATTGGATCCGGCACCACTGTTGCAGCGCCTTGACGGCAGCCATCCTAAAAATCACGGCGTTTAAAGCGTCAGTCTGAAGTTTTACGAAATTCACGTGTATCCAGATCACAAGTTAAACTGAGTTAGAAATAACGCAGAAGCAGCAGCAATCGCACTAACAAGCATCACAGAGGTAC
>JABFEA020000098.1:24231217-24246699 GCA_019775915.2 Cyphomyrus plagiostoma | reverse complement strand
CGCTCCGGTGGACCCCCCTCCCCCCCCCCATCCACCCCTGCGGGACAGGCTCTGATTCAGCAGAATGAAATGCGTCAGGCGCTGAACTGCTTTTCCCACCTCGGAGGGGAGCACAACGTAACACGATCGAGAGGGATACAAACCCTCCGGATGCCGCATATGGAATAGGCCTTCTGCTGCAAAACAAAGACGAATATTTTGCTCCCTACCTAAATCAAGGCAATGTCCTGCCGTGTATATTTTACATGATTTCAATTTTTATATTCTTGCGTGAACATTTGTTTTTTTCTGATTAGGTCTGCTTTAGTTAGTTACCATGCAGTGTTAGCATATGTAGTTTTCTTTGCAGTCGCGTTTGTGGGTTGTAAGCCGCGCATTGCCGTTTTCCAGTTTATGTGGGGTGAAGCGAAATGCTTATTAGAACAGTTCTTAAAAATGTTAGTTATTCGTTTAAATGTAGGTTATTCGTGTATTAAATGTGCTTTTTATAGTGCATACTCCTGACATACATTTGCAGCAGATGTATTGTTTATATTTCTATTCTTTTTCTCGCCTAATTTGCCGGGGGGGGGGTTCAGTCTACTGGGTCAAATTCAAGGGGGTCTGTAAATTGATGCAATAGCATAATTTTCATCCGGTTCACGCAACGCGCATAATAAAGAGGACAGGGACACCCGCTTCTTGGTTCTTAGTTACTTATGCGATCACGCATTCGTGGTGGGGGGTCTATTTTCATTTAGAGGTTCAAAAAAATATGCATGGAATGACGTTTTTTTCCGTCAGCATGTATATAAGCTTTCGCATCTGATCCTACACACACACAGATACACACAAGCACACGCATAACTAGCGGAGAAGATGAGGCGTTAGGTATTAATGTGGCACCTTCGTTCGCGAATTACACGTCAGCAGAAAAAAACAAGTTAACATTTTCACAGAAAGGTGTTTTACAACAATTACGGGAGCAGAAGCACGTTGAGGGAGCCGATCACGCCCCTAGCTGGAGCCGTAGGTGTGTAATCCCTCTCAGATCATTAGCGACGCTAAACAAACGCTAGGTGGTACAAGGGGCCCCCTGGAACACAAGCACTAGATCCACTCACTAATCAGCCACGAAAAGAGGGAGATTGTCTATAGCTAATTAATTACCTCCTAATGAAAAAGGCTTCACGATGATTTATTCATTAGTGCTTTTGAGCTGCAGAGGACAAAGGTACGTGATCGTAGAAAACTCACTGTCTCCCTCATTTTCTCTGGATTCTGTCTTCTTTTTAAAGTGTCACTATAAAAAATCTACAGTCCAAATGACTGCAAATTGTATTTAATGATGTTGTGTGTTAGGCCCATGTGTGATTTTGCCAGTATAGTTTGATAATGTTTGATTTATGTTTGTATCTTCACACGAGTATGGAGTTGCCGAACAAAGACATACGGTGTGACTCACTGGTACCTCTAAATAGCCTACATTTTACAGTTGTGCGTGACCCTAATGCAGGGGTGGGAAATCTTATCCGCAAAGGGCCAGTGTGTGTGCAGGTTATTGGGGTAACCTGTAGGTCAGCTGTTCAAACCCAGGTGTGAGGACTCCTCAGCCAATCAGTCCTCTAATTAGTAATATAATTAGGGAGTTGCAGTGAACCTGCATACACAGCGGCCCTTTGCGGATAAGATTGCCCACCCCTGCCCTAGTGAGAGATTTACATCCCATCCAAGACTGTACCCCTGCCTTCTGCTCTGCACCGCCTGAAACAGGCTCCAGCCCCCCATAACCCAGAACAGGATAGGTCAGGAGAGGAAGATGGGTGAACATTACAGTGTGTTATATGATAAAGGGATTTATTCATCCATTTTCTGAAAACACTTGCCCTATTCAGGGTAGCAGGGGGTCCAGAGCCTATCCCGGAGGCTAAGGGTGCAAGGCAGGGAAGAACCCAGGATGGGGCATCAACCCCGTTGCAGACAAAGGGTTTTAGTTATATGGAATTCTAGTGGTTCAGTCCCAAAATGAGGTTGCCATTAAATCATACAGAATTAAAAGAATACATCAATGCATCAAAAACATTTGGATAGGGCTTTGCTGAAAATGAAATACACGCCACACCAATTGAGTAATCCTTCATAAAGTAGTTCAGAAATAGAAGGTACGGTAACCTTTCGAAAATGAGAACGAGCACCACCTACTGGGCGTGAACCTACTCGCATTCGTCTGGCTTGGGGATGTCATTTTTATTCATTATATTTATTTATTTTTCACTGCGGTCACGACGGGATCAGCGTCGCGGGAAACCGAAGGATTTCTTTCTATAATTTTAGAAAGAAAAGCGTCAGCCATTGTTAATTATAACATTTAAATAGCAACCCAATAAATGTTAAAGAGTACATGCAATCGTCTTATATACAATTTCTAATCATGTGTTAAATATTCCAAATAGGATTTTTTAACGATTTCAGGGGACTTGATAAATTTGACACGCATATAAAATATTTATTATATTTTACAAATTTTATTTTAAAATTTGAAATGCCCCCCGGCCCCCTCCACCAACATTTGCTAACAATTAAAAATACACCACATATCAGTCAAATTTGAATATGTTAATATTTCTGAATTGTAAAATTTTTATTCATTTTATTTCATTGGATAGAAAACTCAGCCTGTAATAACTCATGTTATGTATTGATTTAAAAAAAGTTTGCAATTTCATACCTGATTGATAAAGATATCCAAATTACTTTAGTCCACAATCAAATTATCCAGATAAGTATAACCTGCTTTGAATAAAAGTGCTCGCTAAATACTAAAATAGTGATAAAAAAATATTTATAATAATAGCAGCACTGGACATACATATATAAATCGTTACATATCAGTTGCATGCGCATGTCACAGTGTAAATGAATAAAAAAGAAATCCATGTTGACAAAGGACACATCTAATGTTGAAGTTGTAGTGTTCTTTTTCTGTCCATTCACGGACTTTCAGACACAAGTCTTGAACAGGGGCCGGTTTGAGAAGGTGGCGGCTGCAGAGGGGCCCCTCGGCCCCCGCCCACGTCCCCCGGCGAGGCCCCTCTGTGTGGACGCCGCTCTGGGGCGGACATGGCGCTGTAGCCGTGGATCTCCGCTTCGTGTTCCCTGGCTTTGGCCCGCAGCTTTGCTATACTGCAGGAACGGAGCTCGTGGTGGCTGGGCTCCTTAGCCAGCATCTCCGGCACCGGGGTGTGGGAGGGGGCGCTGGGGACGGGCGGAGACACCGAGGCCTGGGATGCAGTCTGGGGGCAGCTCCTTTTCCGCTTTTTCCTGTCCCCAGGCTCGCTGCTGGGAGCCTTAGCGTCCTGGTCTCTGTGGTCCCGCTTCTCTGTCGCTGCTTCGCCTTCCTTCTCCGACCTCCGGCCCATCTCCCGCCCCACAATTTTCATCTGTCTCCTCATTTTGGCTCGGCGGTTCTGAAACCAGACCTAAACAAGCCCGGCATGGTGAGGTGTTACTGTTTGAGCACGAGAGAGCAGTCAGGACCACAGCCACACACTCCACACACAGACCATTACAAATCACATCACATAACCATGGGCGTGTTTAGTAAATAAAGTAGCTGGGATACGAGAAACAAAACACATTATTTTCACCATTACACACCCAGGGAAAACACCATGAGCATCCCATAGCGGTGCGCAGCTATGCAGGTTAAGAATCTGTGCTCATGGCCAGTTGGTTGTGGGTTCAAATCCTATGGCCGGCAGAGTAATCAAAGCACGGTTGTCCCCTTGAGAAAGGCCTTGGTGCTGGATTGTTGGCTAACTCTGCTCTCTTGACCCAAGCTTTCCTCACTTGTATGCAACTTTAGATAAAGTCTCTGCTAAACAAACAAACAAACACTCTATTGCACGAATCTGCTAACCTAAGTGTCAAAGTCCTCTTCAGATACCAACAAAAACACTTATTCATTCCCATCATTAGCTTCTCAGAGGCAAAATGACCTCTGAGTCAGGGGAGCCAAGTTTTGACGTGCGGTGTCACGGCTCCACACGGTATAATTGTTTAATTAAAGTTCCCGATATTAGCATCTTGCAAATAAATAGTAATTCCTGTTAGCGCCATCTGGCTCATTTAATAATTTGTGATCAAACAAAAAGGAAAAAAGAAACCATATAAACACAAGCATATATGTTCATAGCGCCTTTAAAATCCTGACAACCTTCTGTCCACCTGCCTCAGTCCCATAGGTCTAGAGCAGCCAGCGTCAAACCCAAAGAGGTCCCTTGGTATTTAAACGCGGAGAGCGGGCAGGGCCGTGGGCTGACTGCGGACTGGGCACTACCTGCACTCTGGCCTCGATGAGGTCTAGCCGGAGGGCCAGCGCCTCCCTCATGAAAATGTCGGGGTAGTGAGTGGTCTCGAAGGTCTTCTCCAGCTCCTCCAGTTGCCAGCTGCTGTAGTTGGCCCGAGCTCTCCTCTGCTTCACTGGCCTCAGCTCTTCTGGAAATCACGGAGAACCCCCGGCAATTAGGCCCACGCCAGCCAGTGACGGGCATCTAATTGCTCCAGATTGGATAATTAGCAGTGCTTTCATTAAGGCCAATTAACAAACGCTGGGAAACTGAAGCGGCAATCAATTGATACTCATGAGCTTTCCCACTGTACGCCTGTGCTTCCATTGTCAGAGTCAAAAGGAGGGTGGTAATTTCACGCTAATCCTTTTCTCACACAAACAAGTCTGGAAATAATTTGCTGACCATATTTACAGGCATGGCACAATTTAATTATTTCTCCCGATTGCATTTAAACCACCAGTACCCAGAAAAAAATCATTATGTCTTGTCTAACATTCGTCACAGATACCATTTCCAGATCACGCCATCTTTCACACGTATGCCAAACGTGTTTGTTATAAGTATGATAGCCTCAAACAAATTAGTGCTGATTCTGCAACAAAAATAGTCTTTAGAAGTGTGCTTCAAGTTCTTATGTCACTCTGTCGAGTTCCTGGTTTATCTGGTACACATGTTCCTTTTAACTGGTCCAACAAAAGCAGCTGGTATCATTATTGCTGGTTTGTTACTGATTAAAATTTAAAAGCTATGTCCCGCAGTTGGATCGCCCTAGCCGACACCCACCTTTGTAATCTGTAATTCCGACAAGGCCGGCCGCCTGTGTCGCCAGGAAAAGAGCCTGCTTGCAGGGTTCAGGCTGCAGGTAGCTCTGCAGGATCTCATAGCTGACCAAGGGTCCCGGGATGACCAGGCTGGAGATGTGCGGAGAGCCCAGTCTGGTAGGGAAGGCTGGGTAGAAGTGCGCCGGGGACGAGTGAAAGACGGCAGGGCTGAGAGCCGACATCAGCTGCCCTGGGCTGAACATCTCCAGAAGGCTCCGGAAGCTTCACTGGGGATCGAAGGCCCAAGGTAAGAGAGTGCGTGCGGCAGACTCAGGACGAGACGAGTAATGAGGACGTCGCACATGCAGATTGTGAATGCAGATTAGACACTGATACAGAGTGGGGTAATACAATACAGGCACAGGATCAAATCAAGTGGCATGTGCAGGGAGGCTCTTCAGCAGCTAGGCTCTTATTGCACAGCTGCCCGATTCACACAGAACGGCTCTAACACAAGCTAAAGGCGCCCCATGGCTCAGAAAAGCTTCAGGTCTGAATGTAGACAAAGTAATGCAATAAAAAAATGTGTAAATCCATGAAAAACAATTGGAAAGTTTTTAGTGGGAAGTCCTTTTAGCAGATAGGCAGAAGGTAACCGTGACCGCTGCCTTGCAGAGAGGGGTGTGAGACACGGTCCTCCTCACCTGCTCCTTCCAGTCCAGGTACCGCCTCTCCTGCGGTCACATGACCTCGCCGGTGTCTACAAACTGAGGACAGGTGAGGAGGAAAAAAAGCTTCAAAGACAGCTCCTCCATCAACTAAGACGTATAAATACAATCAGGGAGCAGAGATAGAATTTCTGAGCAAATATTCGCACCAATTCATCATTCTCTGTGACCCGATTAACACTTTGGCTTTAGTGCTGTGGTCCCCCCCCCACCCCCACCCCAGAAAAGGTGGAAACACAAAGAATGGATGTAATAAGAGTGAAATCTTTGGGCACTTATGTGAAAGACTGGCTGTCTCCCTAATAGAAACAAAGCAAGAGTATTTTTTTTTCAATTTCCAATTGGAAAAGGCATGTCTCCTTAATGTTTACATTTGGCAAGTTCAGTCCCATTTTTTTTCTCCAGTTAATATTAGGTAGCAGATGTCCAAACTAAAGTGGGAAGAGCATATTTTTTCACCAGAATTATTTCTATAGTTTCATCATAATCTGTTATATACTTAGTCTTATTAATAATTATGCATACTGTCAAATATGAGGAAGACATATCAGCCTCACGAGATACTTTTATCCTTGTTTATTGTGTGTAGTTTGTTAAAATGTAAACACATTTACTGGATCTGTCGAAAAACACAATAGCTGTACATAAAATATAGAAAAGTAAATTATTTTTTTCCACAGCATGACGCCTCCCTTGTTTTTTCCCCCCACATCAATATAATATTGGAGCCAAGAGATAACAGATTATTAAAAGTAATCTGAGCTTTATTTCTGTTCCTGGATGAGGAGAACTCCGTGGTGGAAAACAATCAGACAGGAAGCAGTAATAAGATAATTAGAAAGGCAAACTAATTTGACTTTATTGCCCAAAGAGGTTTCCTATCTTAATGACAGGGATCCGCTTGGGTGAAACTCATACTAGTTATACCAGGACTCTGATGCTGCGAGGACGAGATTCTACGTGTAAATACCAACTCAGTGCCAGCCAGACGAGGCAGCAAACGGGCTTCTTTTTCCAAAAATGATACCATTTAATCAGCCGCGGAAAACACTTATGATGAATAAATCACCCAAAAATACATGAGGATGCAGCAATAAAACGCCACGTGACATGAGTTAGACTTGCATTCTTTCCCAAAACAATACACCTTGTTTTCCAAATGTTGCTCGTTAGTAAAATTATTATTATTGTTGTTGTTATTAATAATAATGATAATAATAATAATAACCAGAATCAGTCAAATAGGACTTTCTCACTTTCTTCCAAAAAATAAAATATCCAATTACTTTATTTTACAGATACGTACATCAAGTTACAGCCTTCATGAATGAAGAGATACGGAGCTTAATTAAAATCCTAATTAGAGTTAAATGTCTTGTGATCATTTGAAGCATTTGCAAATCGGTTATAATGAAACAATCAGTAGATATTTGGCGTTTCATAGCCTATAAGATCTAAGCCACCTGTGAAATCTGTCACATTTCACAAAATGCAGCTTTGATAGCACGATCTGTGAGGGGTGCCGGCGAAGAGTGATGGAAAGCGGGCTGTCTCACATGCATGAGTGTTCATGAGTGACGGTCCAAAAGGCAGCACCGGTGTGTCGATTAGACCGCATCAGCCAGTGAAACACGCCCCGGTGCTTAATCGGATCAGACAGCACGCTGTTGTCACTGCTGTCACTACTAACCGACAGGCCAAGCTGGCTTTGATCACTTCGCGTTGCACAGGCAGCTGGACTCAGTCGAGCCGCAGACATGTGCGGTATTGGACCCTCATCCCAGCCTAATGCACTGATTCATCTTACCTGCAAGCATTCATCTTACCTCATCGTACCTGGAAACTGCACTGGGATAATTCTGTTGAAACATGGCTATATCTGATCGAGCTCAAGAAACGAAATGCATAGAAAGACGCCATTGAGGCTGAAGTTGGCGTGATTAAGCTTTCCGTTAAGGTGTTTGAAAATCGAAATAAGATTAGGTTTGACGAACATGTATGGTCTGTTGATTACAGAAGTAATTAATTACGCGGAAAGTTTTTCTCCAACAGTAATGACAGTTTTTGCTTCCAGCAATTGCGCATTTTAAAAAAGAAAAAAATAATAATAACAATTAGGAACATAAAGGACATACTTCTGCATTTCAGGTACCATGGGAACTATAATACCGAACCAAGCAAAACATTATCATTATAGAATTAATCACAAAGATAAACACTGCAGGAATGTAACGCTGCAGAAGATATACTAATGTGTCACTATATAATAAGCAGCTTTTTTCCCCTCTAGAAGATCCTTGCAAAATATTACCGTAAACCTCCTAAAACGAAGGTTGCAGGGTTAGGTTCCAAAAGAGGATGTCATGTTTCTGAACATGACACTTCACCTGTATTGCTCTGGAAGGTTGTAATTAGGATTAAAAAAAGTCACTTTGAATAAATGCATAACCTATGTTTTAAAATAATATGCTGACGGTTTAGTTATACACGTTAAATAAGCATGGTGTAGACGCTTCGGTAGGCTTTAATCTGGGTGTATATTTACCAACAGCACCTAAAAGGATTTGGAAATCACCGATAAATTCCATGTATAAATTTAATGAGGTGTCGAAGCGATGCAGCAAGGAACTTGTCGACCTTTATCAGTTTTACAGGTATCCATTTGTAACCCACATTAAGGCTTAACTATCAGTGTAATATCGATGGTAATGATCTGAACACCACTATAATACTACGGTCTTTACCTGAACATATCGACTTTTATTCCGGAAATGCGATTTATTCGAATGAATTTAATTTAAGTTTTGCCTTGATAAATATTGGGGGCCTGTGCTGCCTGGGTAGACTCCACGCTCGCAACCTTAAAGACGATAAACAGTTCAGAAGATGAATGGATGGATGCAAAATAAGGAGGATGTTTTGATAAAATTGACCATTTTCAGCACAATTTAGATGGTTATTGTTGTTGCAATACAGTGGATAGCTGGATGGAGAAGGCGATTTTCTCTTGTTTCCTGCAGCTGCCTGATGGAGGTTGGAAAAGCAGCTATATCTTCTGGTCAACATGCAAATCTCCATAAAGCGAAAATCGTAAGGAATAAATGACTTCACTGCCTTGTAATTCTTGTGGAGTCGAGGGAGAATAAGATGGGTATCCTCGCTGTTAAATTGGGCATGCGCCATTAGCTCTTAGAGAGACTGCTACAGTATGCAGCTACGGTAGCTTTGTGTTCGCAGCCTCTGTCGAACATCTCTAATGCTCTGCTGCTTTTAAACAATGCAGCCTTTTTCCCGTGATGCGAGGGGCAGCTGAAATTGCACGCTTGGTTTCAACCCATTTCTGACACTGTGTCATAATTTAGCGGGTCTAATTGCTTTCAGCGCCAGAAAGAAATGATTTATGCAGCATAGCATTGTAACACTGGTGATACAGGCATAGGTCTCGGCCAGGCCAAGGTTTTGACACAAGGCCTAATTCTTTTTGAGAGCCATTCTCAGAGCACCGTGTTACGTGGCTAAGCGAAGGATGCCTGTCTTGTGCGTTTTGGAATAAACGCGTGAAAGACAAGCATTAAGAAACTGACTTGGTTTCACAAAATTGCCAAGTAGCTGAGTGTCGCCATTCTGTGGTCTTCAAGGAAGCAGTGAAATTAGCATCAGGGGCCATAGGGTTGCTGTCGAATCTTCCACAGTGCGGACACACCCCAGCAGAAATGACAAAGAGTTGTGACATAGCACCCCCACCCCCAATGCCTTCACCACCTTTCTTTCATTCTTGTAACTATATCTGCCAGTCAGCAGGTTGATTGGTTTAGCCCTGGATCACTGGCAATGAGCTAAACTTGAGAGCACAGGCCGCTTTTTCGTGTCAGGGCCTTCGACAGAAACCGGCAGCGGCCCAAAAACAATCACACTTCAGACTTCAAAGGTGGAAAATGCACGGAGAAAAAGGCCGTTTACATTTTTTCACGCTAGCCAAGTTCAACTCATGCGTGGAAGCAAAAGGAACTAAGATGATATAAGTGGAAAGTGGCAGTGAGCGGAGACGGCGGCGTGAGCAGGTGTGTCTGGGCAGGTCGTGACACATCCCAGTACAATCTGACCTGGAGAGTCACCAGTCAGCCCATCTGCTTCTCCTCCCCATGTGTATGTCAGGCTGCCCTAACAGTGTACTGCCGTCCTCAACGCAGAAATATTGAATATCCCGATGGCTTAATGGCAAGTTTCTTCTTCTGCCATCCGTTTTGGTCATTCTTGAACAGCTAGTTAGGTAGCGTATAAATAAATAAATCTCACTGATTGTGGGAGCTTAATAGGTTTCATTTAGAATAGTTGCTACTGGATAAATATTCTTCTTCATTTCTAGTTGGCAGCCCATGTAAAGAGAGTAAAGTGCCATTTGTTGCCTACCAATGATCAACAGTTCATTCTTTTTTTTACAACACCTGGCTTTGATGAAGTAATGCTTGTTAGAAATGTCTTAGTTTAGGGTATGGCAGGTCACTAAGTTTTGTAGCTCTCTTGAAACTGAATATTTTGATAAGCATTGTGTTTAGGCTACATTTATTGTATTTTTGAAAAAATACGTACGTGTTACCTAGGATTCTTCATTAGTAAAGACTTAAATGAGGCCACTTGTTTCCACCAGTTTTTTTTCTTCATGGATTAACACATTGTTTTATGTTTTACTGCACTACTTTGTCTACACAAACATACGAGTAGGAAATAAATATGTCCATTTGTGAATCCACTGGAATATATGTAAATTTCCTGCCAGAGTCTCTTCCGCTTGTGTAAAGCTATACGGGCAGCTAAAGGAAGGACCGTCCAGTTCCTCGTCGTCGTGTCGAGGGGGGGCTCACGCCCAGTGTGCGCTTCCTACCAAAGCAA
Source organism: Cyphomyrus plagiostoma (assembly GCA_019775915.2). Taxonomy (NCBI): domain Eukaryota; kingdom Metazoa; phylum Chordata; class Actinopteri; order Osteoglossiformes; family Mormyridae; genus Cyphomyrus; species Cyphomyrus plagiostoma. The sequence continues at coordinate 24,235,989 of JABFEA020000098.1, read as the reverse complement.
AAAAAAAAAGGAATAAAACTCTTGGTCCATTCCAAGGCAGAAAAGCATGTACATATGGAGGCACCGAGAGAGGAGCAGCATGTTATGACCAAGCGAAAGGGAGAGAGAGACGTAGAGAGCCGACAAGGTGATAAAAGAGACAGGGCCTGTCAGCATGTCACTGCCCCATCAGGCTGCTCCAAGCGACCCCGACGGAGGAGAGCTTCTCACAAGCTGTCACTCGGCCCCGTTCCGCCCCACTGCTAACCAGCCAATCGGTCGCTGGCTCCGTGCCCGGAGTGCAGACACAGGATGTATCTGTTGCAGGCCGCTGAAAAAGGAGAAAAAAAAAAAAAAGAATTAAAAATGTAGCATGTTGTGTAACACCAAAAGGTGCCAGGAACAGTAATAGGACACATCAACCACTAAGCAAATGATGGCATCAACGTACTGATCAGGCTAATCATCATGTCCCTCGCTGAAGGGAGGGATCTTGTCTCTCTGCTTTTCAAGCCAGATGACGGAGAATGTCTGCTTTGAAAACATGTACTAGCTCGTCTTAAAATTAGTCTGAAAATATTGTCTGCTAAGACAGTCTTAGGGGAAAAGGCAACGCAAAGCTAAATAGTGCTAATGTCCATATTGTGTATTAAAAAGCATAATAGAGTCGTCAAGATTATTAATCGATTTATACAGAAATTTGTAAGAACTGCATAGTGTTTCATTTTAGCTGCTATTATTTTATTACGGCGTAGAGGATCTGAGGTGAGCAGGGAGTGACCGATCCGTGAAATTCCAGTTATCGGTTACGGCATTTGGGAAGCAGAGTATCGAGATGGATTAGTGTGGACGGCTGGGCCTCTCATCGGGGCCTAATGTCTCAGCTGTCTGGATGTCCCGTCAACCGGAGCGGGTCACGCTCCCCCCGCTACCCTCAGTGTGGGTACATCTCACCCCGGATAATATTAATCCTCACTCGGAATAACAAAAGGCTCGACTCTGCGTCCCGTACCGAAAGCTGATCCCAGCAGAAGAAGCGAAGGAATGGCTCCACATCCTGCATCTGGGAGACTCATTTGTGTCTTTTAACAATTAGCGATGTGGTTAATGCCCCTACATGCCTTTTCCGGCCCTTCCCCGATGGCAGAAAACACCTTGAGATTTTACGGCAAATTGCTCGGGACTGCAGTATCCGCTCGCCTCTGGGGTGGGGGAAACAGGAATTTCCCCTTACATCAGCGGCCATGACTGCACCCTGGGTTGCCAGATTAATTCAAAGTTCTTCAGATAAGTAAGGACATTGTATGATATATAAAATTATAATTCCTAGCATTGCATACAGGGTGACCCCCACCTTGTGCCCTGTGCTTCCTGGGATAGATTCCAGGCTCACCATCTCACCATGACCCTTTCCTGGTAGGAAATAGATGGATAGTAATCATGATTATAATTATATACCACTAAAGGATATTGTGCTGTATAGACTGAAACAGGAAACATATTTGTATTTGATCCTAATCTTTCCAGTCAGATGTGCTCATACACACTGAGCAGTCTTTATCAGATTTTTGTGGTTTGCCAAGTGAAAAGTACTGTTAATTTCATGCATACGTGAGATGCAGGATTACACTGCTCCGTCTACTACCAATAAAAACACTCTCACCTCAGATTGTAAATTTTAAACACACACATACACACACACATTGTGCCATATTGTACTTGGGGATGGTGTGTGGCGCAGTGGGTTAGGATGCTCAGTAGGTTGCTGGGTTGAGTCCCATGGCTTGCAGAGTGATTTCACCATTAGGCCCTAACCCCAGTTGGTCCCCAGTTGACTGACCCAGCCTTCTCAAACATACATTTCTTTGGATAAAAGCCCATGTTGAATAAATCCAAGTTTAACCAGTCACTGACATTCAGATATTAGTTAGTGGATCACCACCAACTCCACAATAAAGCACTTTTATTTGTATAAGCGCAGGAAACAAGCGGTAGATCCGAAGGGGGGGGAACCATGTCTGAACAGACACACAAGCAGCAGCCTGAGCTATGTTCACTATGTGGACAGTGGCCGCTGTGCTTCCAACAAGACGGCAGCTGAATCAAAGACAAGCTCCGCCTACAACAATCACATAATATAACGTAATATCTCTCAACATTAAGGAGGGGCACTCCCCCCCCCCCCATTCTCTCCGGAGCACTGAATAAGCAGACAGATGGTGAATCCAATATAAAATATAATCACAATCATGTGTAGAACCCATGGTATTATGTTTACATTGCTCATAAGCACATTACTTTGTGTACTTTTTCAGTCCCGTGCATGGAGGTTTTATTTGTTATAATAATTTTAAGTCCTATATTGAACTCCTCCTGCCTTTTAGAAGCTTAGAAGTTTCATAGGCACCTCTGCAAGTTAAATCTCTTTCTTTGTGGGACATTAGATGCATTACAGATGAGTAAAAGTGGGGAGGAGTCCGCTGGGTCCTATGATACGCTTTAGGCACTTAAGAAGTTTGGATGCTTTTGGTGAGTAAACAAGGGTTGCGGAGATAATAGTGTGTTAGTGCAACTCGAGGCAGATTTCTGGATGAAGTGTGTACCATCAGAAACAAGGGAGCAGGCAGGCGGAAAAGCGGCTGCTGAATTTCTCAGGCAACGGGCATAACAGAAGCGGAAACAGACCACAGAGCTTAGAGAGCATGTTAGCGGGATTCGTGCTGCGTGTGACATCTCATGCAATGAAAGTGAAACCTCCTCCACCTAATTAACGTTCAGTGGGGCCCTACTGACAGCTTGACACTTTCACTTAAGCGACATCCCCGAACTTCCACCAGAAACACCTCTAATCTCACTGAGATGGAATTCCACACTGCTCGAGCTCTCGGGGAATCTTATCGAGCCCTTCGAATGTCAACATCATTTTAATTCAGTAAAAATATTGCACGTAGAAGATATATAAACATTTTTATGATTGGGTTATGTTTTGCAGCACTGCAAGTGAAAACTGGATATCTGTGTATGGTGGGTACAGGGCTAGTAACTACTCATGTGCAGATAAGCTATTAGGATACAGTTTTTGACTCTGCTTATTTGTGTAATTAGGGATATGCAATTTCAATATAAATAATATATATCTCCCAGTGAGTGTGGGCTCAATGGACTGTGTTGCTTTCCAAACCCAGGGCCTAAGGGGAGCAGGCAGGACAGAGTACAACATCGCCCCCTTGTGTTCAATGACCACAACTGAGCCAAAAACTGCATCTAGGGGAAGAGTACAAGGCTTCAGCTAGCATAATGGTGTTTAAGTGAAGACGGAGAATTTTATAAACAATATTTTACCATAACATAAGATCATATTCCTCCTGCCTGTTTTGTCTCTTGTTTGGTGAGCCAATCAGGATGTACCCCAGCCTTTCCCCCTCCCCCAAACCACGATCCTGAGGGGAGGGGCGGATTGCGTTACTCTATATGCATTGTTTAATAACAATAATCTGTATTCATAACATTGCATAGTAAAATGTTGTGTATTGAGGGCCAGGTACAAATGTGATAAAAATGCATCCATTAGACTTGTGTTTCACAGGGGCATGCGCTTTATGAATAAAAAGAAATATACATTACAACATGTTTATTTTTGTTTAAGATACAAGCATGCAGAGAATGACCTTGAGGAGCTGCAAGGATATGTTAGGCACCAGACGTCAATGTCTAATGTGCATCACAATGTGAGTTACACTAACCCATTCACTCCATGGTGATCGGAGCAAGACTACAACACAATGGCTCCACAATGAAAGTCGCTCATCTCAGCGAGAAAATTTAAGGCTTAACGTAACACTACTTTATTCCCCTCGGCTCGTGTGCCCTCCATGTAGCCGACACCAGCTAATCCAAGAGCCAGACTTGCACACTGAACAAGGGCTCCGTATGACGAGAGACGCATTCATCCCATACTGAGCTACCATTAATGTTTTTTTTTTGCAAGTTGGTTTAATCTGGCTATGCATTCACTGGGCAACTGCCTCAGAACAGAGTTCAGCGTTTCTCAGAATATTGTAATTATTGCGCTAATGTTACTTGACCTTGACCAAAGTTTCCTCATAAAATCGTGGTTTAAATACCAAAGACAGATTAATGAAGTGAGTTATGCTTCCTCAAAGAGCCGTGCTTCAAGTCTATCTTCCGCGGTTAATTTGGACGTAGCAATTCTCAGCGAGGCCAAGCACAGAACTTCTGCCTTAATCCTCCTGCCTTTATTAAGCGACACTCAGCTATTAACGAGATCACAGCTACAGCCAAGAAGATAGGGCAAATTCTGCAAGTTTTAATTTCATACCAACAGACATAATTGGAGTGAAGCACTTTCATGGCCCTGGTGACTGGCCCCTCCACCCATCCGGGAGCAAGTTGGATTCAATACTGTTCATGTCTGTGGCGACTGGTCACCTGACCGTTATTTACCAACGTCAAATACCAATTTGTCCACTTCCTTCATTAGAGGAAGTGTGTGAATATTGCTTCTCCATGCCTCTATAAAAACTGTAGCTGTTTTTTTTTGTATGATAAAAACACATCACAAAAGAATGATGATGTGGATTCATATGTATATATTCATATATTTTCAATTATATCATCATATGTATTTTGTACAAAAGACATTTTAGTAGCATGAATAGAAAGAATAGAAAGAATGCAGGAACAGGAACAGTAAGCAGGAACATCACAGAGTAAAGAATGCAGGAACAGGAACAGTAAGCAGGAACATCACAGAGTAAAGAATGCAGGAACAG
>JABFEA020000098.1:24216174-24231117 GCA_019775915.2 Cyphomyrus plagiostoma | reverse complement strand
AACAGTAAGCAGGAACATCACAGAGTAAAGAATGCAGGAACAGGAACAGTAAGCAGGAACAGTAAGTAATACAGCAAACGAATAACACAAAACAACAGATCATTCAAAAGCATTCTCTATTTCTGAACCATCAAAGAGACAAAATAAATGAGCAATAAGTGTCACAGATAAAAGTTAGATACCACAAGACAGAGGGGTGAGAGGAAGATAATTATGAAATTATCACAAAATCATGACAAAATGAATGAATAATAAACTCTAAAAAACCTGTGTCCCTGCAGACAGAAGGTCAAGTGGTCTTCAGGATTTAAACAAAGACGTTTAAACAAAATCCACAGCTACAACGAGAGGCAGCTACGTTATGTTGTTGCTGTTATGTTAGAGTACACAGTACGTCGATCCAAACCAGAAAAGCAAGACTATGCCAAACCTAGCTGCAATATGACAGAAACCGTCATAAGATTTGGTCTAAACAAAGAATTTCAGGAAAATCACACAACCCTCACTACCTCAGAGAAAAACCTGAGAAGAAACTATTAACTATTGACAATTTACACTGAAATAAAAACACTTATTATTACAGAGGATAAAAATAATAAAAATCATACTTGTGAAGAGTATGAGGTCAAAAAAGCATTAAAATGAGACATTTTACAGCCCAGTAATAATGCTGGATGGAGGGATGGATGGATGGATGGATGGAAATTTTCATCAATCAAATACAAATACAAAAAGAATACATTCAATGCATGCAAAATATTTCCTGAAATACACTTTTTGTATAGTGTGCCAAAAACATTGTTGAGAACGGGCCAATTTTTGTGTTTTCTAGGACCATTTATTCTGTGTAATACCAATTGTACAAGGCAATATGCTCTGTTAAACAATATGGTAACCATAGCCAATAAAAAAGTCAAGAAATTAATTACCTGGCAACTGCTTATACTAAGATAATAGTGCATAGTGTTCGGTTATTCTAAATCATGTTATTTCATTTTTATCCAGTACCACTGTGCCATATCTTTCCATACCTTCCCACAACTTAATCATAATTAAAATTATAATTATATAGAGGTCATTAGGAAAAACATGGCTTGAGAACTAATATGGCTGCCACAGTAGCCAACCAGGCGTGTGAGCTCAGAACCTGCCATAACAAAAATCATCAAAGTATTACAGGTGTTTTAATAACATTGTGCATAGTGTTAGCAAATCTTGGTCAGTTTGCATTAAGCTAGTCACTACATGTATTCAACTGAATTGTTAATTTTCTAAAACAATAACATGGTTGTATTCTCAATTTGCATTTATTTGAAATCGTTGGGCCTGCAAACTTTCTCAATACACACATACACACACAGTTGTGTAATCTTATCTTTTTGGGGACCGCTCATTCATTTCTATGGGAAAAATGCTAATGCTAACACACACACACACACACACACACATATATATGCTGTTAAAGGTCACTGACAGTGTATGACATAAATACTAGCACATTTATATATGCTACGTCATTAATGGCCGTTGGATTGAGACACGATGCATCATTATAGCTAATAGGCATGTTCTGGCAGAGGGTAGCGTTACATCGATAGCATTGCATTACCTGGACGACAACACGCTGTGGCTACAGTCTGACTTTCTTGTAATACACGTACCCCTGGTGGTGGGAGCAGGGAAGGTCACCTTTTTCTGTGCTAAAAGGAGTCTTTGCTGCTGCTTCAGACAAACAGGTCAGTCTAGGGCAAAGCAGCTTCTGTCATTATACTTGCATACCTGCATTTGTCATTCTGAAGATAACACCCAATTAAGGAATGAAAACTGGACTCTTTTGTTTGAATACATATGCTGAAAACAGACGTATGTATTACGTGTATAGTTTAATGATAGATAATTAGTGCAAACTGAAGACATGACATTGTACATTTTTGGATTAATAAGACACAAGTAGCTAAGGCAATCAAGTTAAAACTAATAATGTATGCTGTGGCTGTCTTAAATATTTTAGTTATGTGTTTTACTTACATCGCTTTAAAATGCACTCATTTTGAGATAAGAAGCTTGAGACAGGAAAAAATATAAATTAAATAATGTAGTTTCAATATACGAGTTTTTTTTTTTAAAAAAAGAAAAGAACAAAAAACAAGAGTTTGATTTTGTTATCATAGATTCTGTTTACTTGCAGACAAGCAGGGTTTACACGTGGTGTCACTAGGGGAGCAGCGCGGCTGCTTATTATACTAGCATGCATAGTTTACATCAGTCCGGAGAGATCAATGTTTTGTCCGCCAGGGGGCAGCGTCAGAAAACCTTCTCGGTCCGCTCCCTTCGTTTCCGGTCTCACTTTTTGCATGAGGTTGTGGCATGGAATCTGTCCACAGTGAATTGCTCATTTTGTAATGCTGCTGCAGCCTTCTTTGTATTCTACCTACCGCTCCACATTGCACTGGTACTTTGCTCTGCCACATATGACTTCACTACCTCATTTTGAATGTTGCATTATATGTTGTTAGGTATCTCATAGTAGTTTTTCGGACTTAACATTACAGTTGCACGATACTGGAAAAACAAACATTTTTTTTCCGATGAATATTGTAATATTTTATAGCAAAAAATGAGTTAAGTCAATTTCTCACAAATATGTCCATGAGTGACTTAAACTGCAAGTTTTTCTTGAGGCTGATCTTCTGATTAGCTGTGAACCATCCAATCTCACTGAGATTGCATGGGTGGTAAATCAGCTAGGGGTAGGGAAGGCTGCAGGGATCTGTGGCATCTGGGGTGAGTTTGTCCAGGCTGGTGGTAAGACTGTCCTCCTGGCATTGCAAGCAATCTTTGCTTCCATTTGGGAGACAGGCATCATCCCAACTGACTGGAAAACATGACTTATTGTGTTTATCTGGAAAAGGAAGATTGATCACCTGGATTGTAATAACTACAGGGGGATATACCTGCTCTCAGTGCCCGGTAAGGTCCTTGCTAGGGTCATTCTCAGTAGACCCCACGATGACTTGCTCTCCTACCAGTCACCAGTCTGGTTTTACACTTGTATTAGGATTTGGTGAATATTGTTTTATAGACCAAAATTTATACATTTCTTCACTTCAGTGTATCGATGCTTTTCTATTTCAATTTCTTTCAGATGTTAAAAAGTAATAAATGAATAAATATAAAACATGCATTGCTGTCTATCAGATAACTTCAACAAGTTACCAAACAGATGCAAAATAAAAGATTAATTACCACCTGGCATTAATCATGTCTTCCTTTACAATACTGAGTCTTAGAAAGATCCCCAGTGAAACCAATGCATTCCCATACCAGAGACTCCAATCTCAAAATGTACAAGAAATTTACAAATGAGAGGAGACAATTCAGCCCATCAGATTATATTTGTAGAGCCTTCACATTTTTATATTACATGACACAAAAAATTACAGAAATTTCAAGAGATGCAGGTAGTTTTTCCTCAAAGAAAGATGAAGGATCAAGACTGTGTCAGCATTTACACATTAAATTATGACATAATTTAATAGCCCAGAATGTCCTGAAAAAAACATAAAGTACATGTGGCTAATTAATGTACATACTCATGCAATAAGCCTAAAATTAAAGGGATAGAAAAATGCTCAAAAATGTAGGGTTCAAAGGTTTAAAAAATCACATGACTAACTGTATTTTATCCTAACTGTACTGTATATAAATAGCTCAGTGACAAATGGTGACAGAGTGGGAGTGGTTGCGTGAGGCCACCAGAATTGTGAACCAGCAGAGGAAACAGCCTGGTGGTCAGCAACAGGTCCCCACCAAGTTGCAGAAGAAGAAGGGCCGACGCCAGGGGCACCCGCACCCCCAAAGCCTGCTGGGCCCCCAGCAGCTGCTAGCAGCCCGGCTCTGCCAGTGGTGCCCAGCTGCTCAGCATGTCTACTGTCCCTGGAGAGGGAGCATCAGTCCTTGCAGACTTGCTGGAGGACTGGTTTTGGGGGTCACAGGGGTGGTCAATCTCTGGGAGGGGGGCAGTGTAGCACTGATTCTTCCACGTAGTGGAGCCCAGTAAGTGTAATGAACATGCTGGGAAAATGTAACTGGCCCTGCTATGCCTCCTTTAGGTCATAAGGGGAAATGACATAGGAGCAGTAACAATGCACTGGTAATACATATCGCGAGGGGAGGACATTCGTCTGAGATATACAAGGATGGTGATCAATGTGCTGTTTATTTTACAGCTATTTAATGTAAACACAAAGAGGCGGGGAAAGGAATGAGAGTGGTGCCATGGAAATGAACAAAAGAAAACCAAAGAACTCTTCCTGAAAGTGATGCCTAAATGTAAACTGAAAAGAAAAGAAAAAGACCACAACAGGAATGGCTGTCGTCCATAACCTAGTGTGTCTATGCAAAAAATGACCTTCTGTGTGCTGTGTACTTTCACGCACTCTAACTTATCCTTTTCCGCCAAATTATTGTTGATATTGTTGATTGTTGACAAGATTAATGGCAAACAAACCAACACAAAACTAAATGCATTAATCATCACACAATTACACAAAAACACACATCAGCTCTCTTTTCAAAGTCTCATGGGTCCGCAGGTCAGTTTCCTCTTACGATGATGGTCTTTATGCTCGTTGGCCGGCGCAGGAGACAGACCGTTTGACACGACGGGAGACAGTGGAGACAAGCGATGTGGAGACTACACAGTGCGATGGAACGCCGACACCAATGAGGACGCGACATACCCCTTGTGTTTATGTTATTGTTAATTCCTACTGTGTTCCCGATTCTCGTGGGTACCCTTGTCTTTGTCATATTCGAACCCTGTCTGATCCTCAGATGTCCTTAGCTGTATAAATTACCCAGCGTCTGTGTCACACCTCCTAATATTTCGGTGTTGCGTGTGGTTCAGTAATTGTTTGCTGCCTATGTTAGTCCTTTTTTAAGGGCTTAATAAAAGGGTATTGTTTTTCTCTGCAAGCAAGCCTCCTCATATTTTGCTGCCGTCGCAATGCATTGATCCACCACACACTACAATATACTTTTTATTGAAATAGAACTAGACTTCTCATATAAATGATTGATCCTGAAATAACTCTTTAAAACAGCTGTTTACCACAAGAGGGTTAGGGTAGCAATACAAATTAATGGAATTGCCCTGCATTCCTGTAATTGTGTTTCAAGCTAGCCTCAGGTCAGACTATTTTAAGTGGATACCTCGTTATCTGGTATTAATTTAAGCTGTCTGCGATGTAGGGACTTATTCTCTGTTTTTCACTGATAACTAGAGGTTGAACTCCAAAGAGAGGAACTATGATAAGTAGGACAAAATATCAAGGTATATTTTGTATATTTTAGGAAAGCCTACATTCATTTCAAGATTCAAGAGTTTATTTGTACCATAGCAATCTTCCTCTACATGTCCTTCTGCTAAACACGAATTAACACAGATCAAAAGTGCAGATTCCTTAAGGTGCTACTACAAGTTAAGGTGCATGTACACTAACACATATCCAATTATAATCATGTCACAATAAATGTGTGGACACAGTGCAAAGTAAGAGGTGTTTGGTGAGGAGAACCTTTGAAGTAAAGCTGTTTCATGTTTGAAGCGAGAGGAGTCAGCTGACGTGGTTTGGGCCCCTGGATGACACTCAGGTTAGCTGTTCTGGGAATGTACCTCTGGGGATAGACCTCAATAAAGGCCCAGAACATGCTTTGGGGGTTTATATCTCCTAGCTAGCTTGGGATCCCCTGGAGGGAGGTCAAGCCTTTGGCCATGGAGAGAGAGGTGTCGTCTGACCTGCTAAGCACACTGAAGCCCTTGACAGGAGTAGGGGTTTGCAGATGGATGGTTAATCAGGCGGCTGATCCAAGTATTATAACCCTTTTTCTTACAGACACCAGTAACTCTGATCTGTGTGACTCTAGGCTATGACTCTGTAACCAAAAGGTCACTGGTTCAAATCCTGTGGTCAGTAGAGCAATTTTACCACTGGGCCCTTAACCTCCTTTGCTCCAGAAAAGCTGTCTGACCCTGCTTCCTAACTTGTGTACTGTTATGTATAAAAGTGTCTGTTAAATAAATAAACATAAATCAGACTGGAAAAAAGTCTCACCAGAGTGGGTCTAGCTTCTCCATGACGGTACACGCATTCTTTTCTCTAGGTGACTGATGAGTCAGAGGCATTTTAATGAAGTAAAATCCCAACTACACAAGAGAGATTTGGTCTGCAGTACCCAGAGTGAATTAAGATTTATCTTCTACAAATGCAGCTACTAATTAAGCAGAGTTACAATGGCATATAATTTTACTGAGCGCGTGTCCTTTCGACCCCGGCTAATTCTGTGAACACTCCAAGCTAGCCTGCTCATTGTTTGTGATGCATATTTCAGACAAGATTCACTGTTGTGATGTGCTGATATCTGGCTCCATTATGATTCTGTTCTGATTAAGGAAGGATAGAAAGTGTTTGGTTCAGTAGAAGAAGGTCTCCTCATAACCACCTCCTGACTTGTTGCAACTTGATGACATCACTGCGATATCTTTACCATACATATATAGTTCATGTCGAATTACATTTTTTTGTTGTTTTATTGTATAAATGATCACAAAAGTTACTTGTTCTTTCTTTCATGTTACAGATATGTCAACATATCTGTACCTCTGCCACGTGTTAATAGTGCACCATAAGTCTCAGCGGAAACTGCAGGAAGCCAGCGGAAAAGGGGGAACGTTATCAAGGTCATTATTTTAAACCTGAAGACATCTTTCAACACATCCATGCACCAGGTGAGCTTTGGCCTGACAGGCACAATATGCATTATGCATATGACTATTTTCTGGTATCGAATATAACACCATACAAGCATGTCGACATCTCATAGGAAAATGATGGAAGCACTGCTTTGTTGGGGGGAGGGGGGGGGGGGCAGTATTTCCATTTTAATAGCACCACACCTTACAGGGTGGCAACACTCAGAGCTTTAGAAGAAAGTCAATTGGCAGGAATGTTGTCTAAAGACTGTGTGGGGCTGCATCAACACCCGTACAAGGAATGTATGTAATAAGCTTTGACATACATATATGTAATGATCTTTCTTGCAAGCTGTAACACGACAGCTGTCCTCTTCCTTGTGGAAAAAATGGAATGCAAACCGAAGTGTTTCTTGTAAGGCGATATGTGTATATTGGTCTATGTTTATCTGTATTTTGGTTTTGGTGTCTGTTTAGGTATGTACATATCAATGGAGGCTGATGGCATAAAAAAATCGTGGGAATAAGAAAACAATTCAAGATTACAATGCCGAATTTCTCCAAAGAAGAGAAAACATGTTTTTTTAAATGACAATAAAAATTTAGTAAGTTATGTCAAAGTTGCTAATTTCATAATTTATTCTCCAAGCTAGAAAAGATGCTGTTTGAATGACAACGATGTACTCCCCAGACCGCCCATTACCCATTTACCCCATCTAATCCCTACTCCTCCCACACCCCAACCTCTACCATTTCTACAATTACTGGATGGATCAACTGAAAAAGCAAAAGCCAATGAATGTGTTTTTACCCCAATGAGTCCTGGTCATGTGACACGTAACTCTGAAACTACACCTTTTCATTTATTGCACATTCTGTTTAAGTGCCAGTTTGCACAACCTTTTCCCCACAAAAAGGTGGTTAACTGTAAAAATATTTCCAAATAAATTAAAATAGACAATTCCAGTTCAGGAATAAAGGGCTGACAGGAAAAGTACTGCGATTAAACAAGTAATGCAGTTCAAGCAACACTTGAGATATAACAAATTCCTGTACAGATTCACTTGTATATCAGTACAGTCAGACAAGATTTCAAGTTATCGGCATTGGTCCAGTGTGTCAATCTTGGCTGGTATTTTAACTTTACCAATGTTCCAGCACCAAGATCAGCTTTAAACAAAAAAGCTTCATTCAGCTGATCTGCTCAGGCACACTTTTCTAGTTTCACCACCAGCCACTTTCCCTGATCTGAGTGCAGTTTTGGGGTGATCTGTATGAGGTCAGTCAGGTAGGGGAATTTGTCTTAATCTTTACCCTTACAAATGTGCGTGCAAAGGATGAAAAAGATCCGTCAAACATTTTTTGAGTTACTACGCTAATGCTGGGTTCCCCAATTCCGGATAAAGTTTGCAGAATTCCCAGCTCTTCCCAGCTCATTTTTTTGCTATCAGTTTGCCACACAGCTTTAATCTTGGGCTAATCGGTGTCATAATTTAATGATTTTCAGCTTGTCATGCATAACCTGACTCTGCAAAGTTTGAAAAAGATCTGTTAAATACTTTTTGAGTTATCATCTTAAGGGGATCAAGTGTATAAAACCAGCCCTCCCTTTGCTATTACTATGCAGTGTTGCTTCACTTTTGGCTTGATCCATCTCAATTTTTTTTTTATCAATTTCAGTTTGCCTCCCATACAATGGCTCTGCAAAATTTGAAAAACATTTGTGGAACATTTTTCCAGTTAACATCTTAATAAGAAAGTGTCTGTGGCAGCTATGATGGTGGCCAAAAGCATCTGTATCTCCATCCACGGAATACAAATAGAGGAGGTATCTGCTTTTCATGACTAATACCTGTTTGGGCAAAAGCCGAGGGCTGATTTTTAATGCCAGTAGAATGCTGCATCTTACTGTCGTGGGAACCATTTCTCAAGCCTCCACTGGGTATTGGTAAAGGTGTCAGCTGTCAGAAAGATCTCAGTGCTTCTATCCCTGAACCACAGCACAGAACCTGACACATCCAACCACAATGAATGCCTGTATTGGTATTTTTGAGTTAAGATCAAAATGTACCAAAGAAACAGTTTAATGGAGATGTTATTCATACTGACCTCGTTTTATATAATCTTATTATTTTTTTCTGTTCCTATAGAAAAAGGTGTCTGGCTCTGGATAATCTTGGTGTCACACACCTTACTATTATTATTCATTCTGATGTGCCTTCTGATGCACACTTTATCACACATATCAAAATACGGAGCTGGGAGACAATGGGGAGCGCTGAGCTCAGCACCTGAATGCAGCAGCAGGCAGTGACCCGGCCCCATAACGAAAGTCCTGGGAAGGGCTGTAAACCTTACTGCTTTACCAGATACACGGTCTTATAAATAGACTAAAAAAAACCTTTTGTTCAAAGGATTGACCTAAAACTGTTTAAATCAAGAGGGTACAGCTTCCTCCTAAAGACATTAAGATGGTAGGAGGTGTGTGTCTCAGAGGGTTAAGACTTGTAGTCAGAAGGTTGCTGGTTCAAATCCTGGGGCTGGCAGACTGATGTCACTGTTGGGCCTCTCAGCAAGGCCCTTACCCCCCCAGCTCCAGGGACGCTGCATGCTGGCTGACCCTGTTCTAAATACTTTTTAACTAAAGAAGCGATTTGGTTACCTTTCCTCCTTGATGGAAATCATTTTAGGAAAAGTAGCCCAGTATTAGATGGTGCCACACTTTTGCCCACCTTAGTGCAATTGATTTGATTCATAGAAATAGCCAACAACACTACATTATAACATTTTGTAGCAGGTAGCCAAGTCCTACAATTTTCACTCTATCCCTATGAATATCATTATCAAAACTTTTAAACCGATAATAAATTACACAAAAACTAAATAGAAATATAATGTATCTTTAAAATAAAATTAAGAAAAACAAATAAAACCACACTGACTAAAACTAAGAATTTCAAATAATAAATGCAAATAATATGTATAAAGATATAAACTTTTAAATTAAATTTAAAAAGTAAAACTACAATAAAACCATGTGGTGGTGGACAGGTATCCCAGTCAGACCACACTCTGCTTGGTGCCATATGCTGCCTGAGAGTATACTGCCTGGGAACAGCCGTGGGCCCCCATCAAGCTCGGAGCTGGATGCATAGTAAGGAGACACTTGGATAGTTATTGTAAAATCCCTGAATAAATAAACAAGGAATGGAAGCTAGGATAAGCTGAGAATATTTCTAAACTTCTCAAGAAATCTTAAGTGTTTCAGCTTCTGGATTTGATTGAGTAACTCAAGGGAAAAAAAAAATCAGAGAATAAGCAGACACACCTCTTGCTCTGGCTTACCAGCTCGCTACACACATTCATACGGCGCCGCGGATGGTTGCCTCGCTGTGCTGGTGCGCACTTCTGGCACCAACCACCAAAGCAAATTCCTTGTATGTGTGAACGTACTTGGCAATAAACCCCGATTCTGATTCTGATTTACATTACTGCTGCTGAGATACTCCAGGCTTAGGGTGGACTTGCTCTGGCTCACTAGCTAAGTAAGTTCTTACTCTTAAGGACCGCGATGAGCAGCCTTGCTGCCAGCTCCCAGCACTGGCTGAAGCAGAGACCCCTTAACATGGTCACAGGGCTCTGGGCTTCAGCCTGGTTAAGCCCGTGCCTCACTGTGTAGGGGACAGACCCAGGAGGAGAGACCTCCCATTCGAGTAGAGTGGATGCAAGATATTGAATTTACAATCTTGTGATCAGTGCACAAGACCCAGATCACACAGTGCACAACAATGAAATGTATCCTCTGCATTTAACCCATATGTGACATCATGACATAGTAGGTGGCAGCTAATTCAGCACCTGTGGAGCAGTGCTTTGGGGGGGGGCGGTACATTGCTCAGGGTACCTCAGTGGTGCCTTGTTGGTCGGGGATTCGAACCAGCAATCTTTCAATTACAAAGATTCCCTAACCATTGTTTTATTGACTATTAAAACTAATGGCTGTGTTTCTGTACAAAATTACCTGCTTGCTTAAAACAACTGAGGCGGTGACATTTCCAAAAGAATCATGAAACTTTGTTTTCGTGTTTATTTTTTGTATATTTTGATGAAGATTATTAAACTGCACACTTTTCAAAAACAGTTGATTGTTCTAACAATAAATTATTCACAAGCAAATACGACGCAGAGATTGCAGTAAGACAGTAAATGATTTAAAGCCTTAATTTCTGGGAATACCTTCCATTTCCACTACTTCTTGGATGTTTTTTTTTTTGGAAAACGCAGAGTGGTTGCCATAGAAATGGGGCCACTGCAATAGTGACTCCTGTCTCTGTGCTGACTCTCATCTGCAAGACGGCGCTCCCTCAGAATAAGATAAAGAAAAGCAAATGCTATCATCTAGTTTGCCTTTATTTTCCACACTCATGCATCCACCCCTCCATCTGCTAATGGTTTATCCTGCTCAGGATTGTCTGGTGGGAGAGCATTAAACTGGGGTGAACCCCGGAGGGGATGCCAGTCCATTGCAGATTTTCTACATTTATTGTTATATAAATACTATCAATCACCAACTTACACTGTGTTACTATGGAACATTGTTGGGCGTTCACACCTACAGACATTTAGGCTCTCGAGCAAGAGTCATGATTCAGCATTAATCATAACAAATGTGTACTTGATGACTGATTGTTTCCTTAGATACCATGTCTGCTGTAGAGTTTTGCCAGGAAATACACAATTACTGTGTATCTACCAACTTGGTTTCAAGAATACATCAATGGCACAAACTGAAATGAAATTAATTAGTGGAGAAGTGATCCCTTCACTCACTGTGACCAGACTCCATGTCTGAGACTCCAGAAAGGCCACCCAACCCCAGTTCTTTATTCTGAGGCTTTAGGTGACAGAGAAATTCTTTTAAAAAGTGCCTCTAGTTTAAAGTCAATGATGATGTGTGTCTGTTTTTAAAATAACCAATTTTACATGTCAACAAGCAACTAAGTAGAGAAATTACAACACACACACACACATTATTTGTAATCGTTTCATTTCAAATGGGAACGGGTAATTTAGTTTTTTTTATTTTATAATTACGGTGTTGTCTTTATGAATATTTTACATTTACATGCAGTTTCAGGAACTAAAGATAGACACAAACATTTAATAACCATCTCACTAATTACGGGTGATTGTTTCTTTGGAGCCTCGGAAAAAGCCTGTGATCCTTTGCGGGTTGGAATGAACATACAAAATGATGAACTGGTGCCCTCTAGTGGTGCTGTGCTAAAACTGTCACTTCACTAGCCAAGGAAAACGCGCGTGCCAATCCTCTGCTACGCTGTATAACCCGATTAATTTGTACAAACAGATCAATAAACTTCCCGAGCTTATCGACCTGAGGAATCAGGTCTTCTGTTTAGTAGGCTAATTTTATTTGCCTAATGGATAAATTTGGGGTACTGATCCTGAATAATGGAATCAAGGTACAGATAAATAAGTATCTCCTCTGGACCCCAAGGACTGTCGTGCCAGGCTTAATCCCATGATAGAAGTGCACTGGATTAGGGTCACAGCAGAAATACAGGGCTCTGTGCTGTTCCTTTCAGGTTGTTACCTTAACGTAAGCATTTCACCTCCCCTGGATACCAAGAAAACAGTTAATATTTCAGATGGGGGCAGTGGAGACCTTATTAACCTATTTCACCTCATATAGTCAATATGGATTCTGGATTTTCCAAATCTTCTTTCCTAAACAAGGACATGACAACAAATAAAATCTAAAGGGATTATTAACGCATTTATTTTAGGTGATAATGGGTATTATTCAAGGATAAACCATTTGATATATTTAAAACTGGCATTGCGAGTGTGTGAAACTTTGGAAGAGTCCAATTTTTTTTGCCCTATCAACATCCACCAACTTATTCAAATTATTTCTCTCGGAGTAAGAAAACTACAGTAAAACGCAACAAAAGCTGACACCACGACAGGGACAAAAGCACGACGACTCCAGTAAAACTGTAAAGATTTAATGAACACTGCATTATGCCACTTGATTAAAAAGGACATTAAATTAAAAAGGACAAGCTTAAAATTTTATTTTATTGCTGGTCTAACAAACAAAACATTTCAATTAAAAAATTCAACTCAAACAGGTTTAGTGCAATGAAGCAGCAAATGCTTTGTTATTTCCTTAATTTATACTTCAGTACAGTTCAATTCTCATGCATGAAGAGAGCAGCACACAACAGATAAATAGGGTGACTGACGGCTGACACTAATTGGTCTTATGTGTTCACTGCCTGCCATGTACTTGTTGAAAAACCCATCCAGAGCATATATATCACACAACCCCACACACACGTCACATTAGTCAATACACTCTTATTAAGCTGCTCCATCAATTTCCGAAGTGTCACTTTGTCAGTGGGACATTCGTTCACTATGTCATGAACCCCCAGCAGGAGAGATTTAAGGCACAATGTAACTACTGCAATTCTGAGACATGGGGCTGTATTACCCAACACCTAATTTTGCATCTTGTTCCTATATGAACAATTTCACAACAAAAGCAAAAAGAAGCAAAAACAAAAATGGAACTTTTTACGTAAAACATTTCACAGTCGTTGGTTTTACCACTTTATAGCCATACAGTGTACATTTAGTGGTCCCTAATAGTGCAATTAAGCTCAGAAGCGCGAGCATAAAAATCAACAGACCAAATATTATGTATAAAATTACTACTATAATTCCATAAATGTTACCAGGTGATTTTCACACAGAGCACAAGTTTGGTAATCAGAGAAGATCGCAGCAACACTGGGTATTATTACTTGTTTACGTGCAACAGCCACCTAAGCCCAGCTGATTGTGAAGTTCTGATTGAGGTTGAGACCAAGATCTCTCACGGTTAAAACCTGGACACAAAAAAATGGTGGGGATTTAATGACTTATGACCATTTCTGGTTGAATGTAGAGTCGCTTCCTCAGCGCTCAGGCAGACGCTGCCACCTACCTGATTCGTCTTGTATGTAAAAGGGACGTCCTGGGAATTCACAGTTACATTGATTGGTTCCTTTTTCACTCCAAAAAAGGACACAGTCTCCAAAGTGATGTAGGCGGCCTCTGTATTCTCATGGAGCACTTGTGAAGTCATCACATTCTGGTGAAGAAAAAAAAATGCACATCACATAGCCTGTCTGTGTAGCAGAATGTCCCATCGTGCAGGAAGTACAATCAATCTTCATCAGAGACAGGCAGAATTTAGTTTCTGTCCTGCTAAAAATATATCGAGTTTCCAAAAACACAGCAACGTTGAAAAATAGGCCTCCACGGTGAAGGCTGTGCCATTTCCAGCTAGCTGTGTGTTTTTCCCCGTTTTTGTTTTAAAGATATTTCAGTGAAGTCAGCACATTCCTTAAACGATACTTAAAATATAAATTCTCTTGTTACATGGTGAGTCTGGAGGTTTGAAAAACAGCATCTGAGAAACACTGATATTCCAAGAAACACAGGTCACTGACACGCCAACTTTAACAAAGTTCAAAATATAACTATAATTACACAGTAATTCTGAAGATATAAATAGTCTGTAAATGAAAATGATATTTTTAAGTGCAGAGATTTAGAACGTGGTAATGTGCAAAAGCCTTAGTTCAGCCAAGTTTGGGTGATTGAGTTGCTCTTGTTACATATATAAAAACAACAAACATATGAACACGTAAAATAACAGCATGCATGTCTTGGAACTAAACCTACAAATTTACTCCAGTCTTATATTCGGGTGTTTATACTTTTTTTTAATCACTAATGCTGCCTTTTACATACATATATTAACAAAATATTTAACATTGTGTGTTAGGGTAAGTAACTGATACATCGATCTACTTTGTTAAAATGACAAAGTGCAAGTATAATGACTGACTGATTCTGTTGCCTTGTTGTTGTGACGGGGTAGCTTCAGGCTTCAGCCGACCTCGGTCATGTGACCGACCCTGTCCCGTGAGGCTTCAGCCGACCTCGGTCATGTGACCGACCCTGTCCCTTGAGGCTTCAGCCGACCTCGGTCATGTGACCGACCCTGTCCCGTGAGGCTTCAGCCGACCTCGGTCTTGTGACCGACCCTGTCCCGTGAGGCTTCAGCCGACCTCGGTCATGTGACCGACCCTGTCCCGTGAGGCTTCAGCCGA
>JABFEA020000098.1:24187181-24200474 GCA_019775915.2 Cyphomyrus plagiostoma | reverse complement strand
TTACATTTATATAATTCCTTGGTAAGACCCCACCTAGAATATTGTGTGCAGGTTTGGTCACCATACCTTAAGAAGGAGCCTGTTGCCTTAGAAAAGCTGCAACGGAGGGCCACGAGAATGATTCCTGGTCTTAGAGGAATGTCTAATGAGGAGAGGTTAGCTGAGCTGAATCTGTTCAGCCTCGAGCAAAGGAGATTAAGGGGGGACATGATCCAGATATATAACGTTCTAAGAGGTCTGGATGCTGTTCAGCCAAATGGCTATTTCGGTATTAGTTTAAATACTAGAACTCATGGCCTTAAGTGGAAATTAGCGAGAGAACATTTTAAAACAAATTTGAGAAAGCATTTCTTTACATCGTGTATAGTTAAAGTATGGAATACTCTTCCTGCTAGTGTAGTACAAGCTAAAACCCTGGGTTCCTTTAAATCAGAGCTAGATAAGATGTGCTAAAATATGTGTGTACATAAGTATAATATTCCAGAGTGTTATGTTCAATAATTCAGAGCATTATGTGCAATAATTAATATTTCAGAGTGTCATGTTCAATAATCCAGGGTGCAATAACTCAGGGTCTGATACTCCCGATTCTGATTTAAACAAAAAAAATATGTGTGGAGTCTGTCTGAATTATGCCAAACAACATGTAGGCCTACTCTGTTTGGGAAGTTAATCACAAAAGTAATCCATTACAGACAGAGGTGGAAAGTTCAGGTACAAATACTTTCGTAACTTCCCCAACACTTACGGTGTTTTTGCTAAATCGTCCGCTCATTTCAAATAATCATTCGTCTTAATCGTTTGTCTTAACGGCGTAACGGAAGCCGTCGAGCCGTTGGCACGACAACCAATCAGTCTTATTATCCCAAGTATCTTTTTTGATATGATGTAGTATTAAGCGTATGTGTCTTCGGGGATCTTGCTATTTCTGGCTTTCACTAGTTTCCCGCCGGAATGACGTCAGTACAAAGTTATTTTCATGAATGGAAGGGGCGGTCACGAAAAGCGGATGACGTGAGTGCTTGCGGAAGCATAGAGTGGAATGTCGATACATTGTTGTTTTGTAGTTATTTTGGATTAGAGATAGATTTCACTTCGATTGCAGCAAGATCTCTCTGGGTTGAACCAAACACCACCGTATAACTGGCTATATTGCAAGGCCTATACATTTCGGACAACAAGCGAATTACAAGGTAACGTATTTTTTTCACCTCTAAAAATATCTGTCGAAATTCCTCTTTTAGAAGCTGGTGTTTACACTATGACGACGACTATTTCTGAAACTAGCGCTGCGGGGTTATCCGTAACAAGTGATGGGTTAAGGTGATTTATACAGCTTTATATGAGAAATGAAGTAGGGTGAAAGACGATTTTAGGATCCGCGCGTTGTGTTTTAATTACAGAAATACTGGAGGAAAGTCGGGAACACGTGCTCGCAGTAAAGTGAAATCTCAGCTTCAGCCGCGGAGTTACTTTAGGAAAAGCATGATTCACGTTTTTTTAAAGTTTTTGGTGATAGTTTGGGTACTTTTTAAAGATAAACGGAGTAGGTGTCTTGGGTGGTAGGTCACTTTTAAACTATCAAGTTACAGAAGTGCGTTTTAAGTCAATTGAAAGGCTTCCGTTTGCCGTTTGAACATTTGAGGGGTCCCTGAAAAGGGAGGCGTGGTAATAAACTCCCTGAAGGGGAAAAAGAAACTGCTTGAAAAAGAATTTATGGAAAGACACTTTAACGCATTTTAACATTGTTATTCACCTGCTTTGCCTCGTTATGTTAGATTTGACCTTAACGGAATGTAGAAAGCAGGGTACGGTACTGACATTCTCAAGATGATTTGATTTGAGGATTTTCGAGCGATTAGACGATTCGTTTTCTTTATACTAAATGCATTAAAGAACTATTTTAGGCTACAGACAGAGGTGGAAAGTTCAGAAATCGCAATTGTGAATGAGCCTATAACTATCATTGCAATTCAGACTAGCTACCATGATCTTCAATAACATTTGTTGTCGTGGTTTTGCCGGTGTAAAAATAGGTCATATTTGGTCGGTCCCCTATGCGTATGTAATGCGATTCTTACGGTCTGTTCCAATCTGCTAATTTCATGTCTGGAAATGACAATACACTAAGTATTGTAAACTCTGTATATTTCTGAATATGTAATATCAACACTGTCGAAGGACTGTGTATATTTAGCAAATACACTGTTATAATTTATTAATTTAAGGAATTTTCAGTTTCCCAATCAAAATAGTTTGTTCTACTTGGAATATTTTGGACTACTTTTACCACTGAGGAACCACACCCTGTTATTTGGGAAAGGTGAGTCATGGATGGGTATTGTGATTCATTTCCACTTTGGCAAATTTTACAATTGTCTTTCAATTTGTTAGAGGAATAAATGGAACTACGGGAAACAACTTAACATGGTACGGTTCAAATAATGTTTATAGTCAGTGTCCAGCGGAAAACGTATGGACTGTCAGAAACATTAATGTGAACAGAAGATTTTAGTGTAGTTGCATGAGAGTCATGCTCAGAAGCAAAAGCTTTAAGTTCTTGGCCAGTAACCATGAATAAACTGTCGAGGTGTCGCATTCCCAACTTGCACATCTTTGCTCGTTTTAGCATTGCAGGAAAATGTAAGTCATGCAAGCGGTGCAACGAGAAACTATTTTTGCCCACAAACCGATATAAATGCATAATTTTGCCAATTATTCATGTAGTACAAAATGACATAACCTTCCCGGTGACTGCGCACCCATACACGTCGTGGGGTTAAAGGTTTGGAATTGCTTTTTATTGGCACTTTAAAAGGGAAATTAACGTTTTTTTTGGTTAATAAAGGAATCAAACGTTGTTAGGCGAGTGATTGATGACCTGGTTCTTTTTCGGCGGTCGTTGACCGCTTTGGTTTGACAGCATGGAATCCGCGTGTCCCCTCTGCTAGGTTCCCGGACGGTGTCCCATGTCCCTGCCTCATGAAAATCCACGCGCGCGCAACCCTTTTGTCACGCGCTAGTTGGTGCTGGACTCGTGCTTCGCGCAGCACAGTGGCCGTTTTGGTAAACTGGTATCTCACGGAAGCTGTTATTTTCCGCTTTGCTCCGCACTTCTTGGATATGTGCCAAAAAATGGGCAAGCTTTCCTGCAGTTACACGCTCCAAATATGTTGCACAAAACATTCTCAATTTTTCAAGGGAAAAAAAACATCCAGAGCGGTATTTTTGTCACTTCTAGCAACTCCCATGAAGAGCAGAAGAATTGTTAGGAATAACGTATGGGGTGACTTCTGTGTGTGTGTGTACGAATGCGTTACTTGTTTACGTTCGTGTAATTCCATCTGGCTAACGTTCAGTGAATGCCTTAAAGGATGTTATCTAAGGCAGTTCTTGAATTTGTATTATAGACAATCCGAAACAACCTATTCGGAATCTTGAGTTTTAATTGCCTTATTTTTATTGTTTTCTATGAATATAGCCTTAGTTCTTAGTTGCAGGTATGGTATTAAAACTTGATCCAAAAAAGATACTTGTTTGCCGTTAGTGTTTCCCCTGTATTACTGCTGCACTCATCACTTGGTGGCTATGTAGCATAAAGCCAGATACATGATGCTGTGGTTTACAAACATGTACGTACTCTTTAGAGAAGGAAATGCCGCAATATATATTTCAATATCGTGCTATTGCTGATTTTCGCTCTCAGGTCTGTCCTCTTCCCTTATCGTATACAAAACTTTGGAATCCCCCTCCCCCCGTTCTTGACATTTTTTGAATTCCGCTTGGAAAGAAGAGGTATTCCTGTCCTCCTCCCGGTCACAAAGTTCCTGTAGCCATGCCAAATAATTTCCCACAGCTCGCTGGACCTTTCCTTCCGTCCAGCTGAATAACAGGACCCTCCAGGATACGTTAGCTAAGAGGGTGTGATCCCCAGTCTCCGGTCCCGCTCCTTGCAGTAAACAGCGTGACTCATAGCAATGCTATGCTTTCTCTTTACATAATATTTAATCAAATGTGCTGCGCTGCTGTGCGAGCGGAGCTGTAAACTGTGGAAAAAAGGCTTCTCTCCCTCCCTGTAAGGATGTGAAAGCCACACGGCGATTTGAAAAAAAGTTTAGGCATTCACAAAACGGAAATTAGCAGCTGCGGCGAGACCAGCACGCTGTTCCTGTGATCTCTGCTGAGTGGAGTGTTTGAGCAGAACGAAAAGAGATGGGGAAAAAGCAGGAGCCGTCAAGCAGGTTTCTGATTCAGTGCGATGAGGTAAGCCTCTGTACACATTCTACGTAAACTGGCTGTTTCAGTAACTTTGTTCTTTGTAATTAAACTGTTTGGATGTCTAAAGAAACAAGCTTTGGGAATTTGGGCCCGTTTTGAATGTTTTATTTGTTGTGTCGTAGTCACTGCTTAGAAGTATCATTTTGCCAGAACTGTGTTTTTGTACACTAAGCTGTCTGATGAAATTGGTAGTTAACCAACTAGGCAGGTTCACTGTTGATGTGAGATGAACTGCATGTATTTTTGAGGAGAAGTCTGGAGTTGCAATCTGTGTGGCAAGATGAGAATTTACCTTCTAAACTCAAACCACGCATGGGGGCAGCCAGCTTTCCCATGAAAGTTTTCTTAGCAATTTTAATGTTTGTTTTGATAGTAGTAAAAATAAGACATTTTCGTTGCTCATTTTTTGATTATTTGCTCAATGTTAAAAAATTCTGAACTGAAGTAAATAGACAATAGGTTTGCATTGAGGTTATAGCTTTTGGCATTTAAAATACATAAACAGGTTAAAAAGAAATGGGTCTAACCAGAATCCCAGTTGTAAACATCGTTCTGTTGAAATGTACATTTCTTTAACTCCTGCTAGATGTTTACATCTCTTGTCCGCTTTTATTTGAAGATGAATTCCCACAGTTTCTCTGGGTTTACAGTCTGTCTGTAAATCGTGCATGGAAGCCCAAAGGCGGTGGTGAGTGAGGATGGGCGACAGACACATTTGATCGTGGGCTATTGCTCCCTCTGCAGCTTCCCAGTGAAGGTTAGGAGCGACTGACTCACAGGAACGCTATGTGACAGCGCTGGAGTCTGCAGCCGTGCGGTCTGCCGCGTGTGGGCAGGAGGCTGTCCCGCTCTCAGGCTGACTTTGCACGCCTCTCTTTTTGGCGTCAGGAGCATTGTGTATCAGAGATCCCCAATGGCACAGTGGTTTCCAAGTTGCAAAGTTTGTTATGGTGATCTAGTGGCTGAATGTTTTCCATCTCCCCCATTTTGCAGTGTAATACATTCTTTGGATTTCAGTTAGATTTGGAATTTGGCTAAATGTTAGAAGGCCTTCGGTTCACACTGTAAATCACACTGACAGCTTTGGAGGTCTTTGCCTCTTAAGCATGTTACAGTTTGTCTGATCTCTGTTCAGATTTGCATGACTTGCATAATTTGGCCAACTACTGATATCACGTGACAAGCTGAACATTGCTTTTCTACCAATATTTTTGCCAGTGTCTCTTGTCTACACAGATATGCTGTGTACAGTCACAACTTTTCCCTGACAGATAGGCTTACATATTAATTGTTTGCATAATGCTTTAGAAGAACTGGAATAGTGGTTGAACATACTGGAATATGGTTTTCATGAATGTTTACCTATAAACATGACGAGGATTAATGTGGTTCTTTTATTAATTCCTTAGCCAGGAAGACACATTTTTCTCTGTGGTTGACCTGATATTCACACGTTATTAACTTCTTTTATAGTTGTAATTAAGTCTAACGTGTGAAGCATAGTTAAATATATTAAGTATTTAGGGACTATACACATGTTTACATATCTGTGAAATATATTATGAAATGGAGACACTGAAAGTGTTATTGAAGTTTGTGCTAGGGAATGTTTGTGAAGAAAGAAGCCCACTGGCTGCCCCTGACATAGCACCCCCCCGCCGAGGCACTGTCAAGGCCTCTTCCCATTTGCTCGCAATGTGCAGTGGTTATTTTGCCGATTACACCAGAACTAGAAAAGAATGGCAGATCTTCCTGTGTTTTTCCCTTCCCCTGTCTCCTCCTTGTTTGTTTATAAATACCCCTAAAGAGAAATGACTGCTGTTAAAAGACCAGAAGGGCTGACTCTACCATTGACTTTGTGCTTGTAATGAATCTGTATTTCATCTTTCCTGTAATGACAAAATCAGCTTGTGTATGAATGATAAAAAGAAAATAAAAAAAAAAAAAAAGAATTTATATCTACTGCACCAACTGGCGGTTGAAGGTGTCAGGTGGCCGGGTGTCTGATGGGAACCGGTGTGTGATGGGGAAACACCCCACCCTCATCTTGGGGACGGTGAGATGTGCATTCCTGAGAAATCCAGTCAGCGCCAGGATGTCGTCAGATACCGGCCATGCTGCTTATGTGGCAGATACCTTTTGTCTGTAGTAAACTGAAAAAAATAATAAAAAAAACTTGCTAAGAGGAATCCCCCACTTAGCATGGTGATGTTTTTTTATTATTATTTTATTTTTTGCTGTAGACAACGTGTCGAGTTTGCAAAAGTTGTCAGTCTGTCAGGTTAAATATAGCCAGGAAAGTTAAATAAAGAAACGTGAGGTTCTCTTGCATAGTGTGCCGGGTAATAGGATCTCACTGACAGAGTCAAGGCCTAAACCTGATAAAGAGCATTGTCTCACAGAAATGCCATGCAATGCAGACTGTCAACGTTATGCAGATTTTACCCGTGTTGTTAAAAGCATAAGTTGTTGGAAACATGCAGTTCTTTTATAAGTTTTAACTTTTGTGTGTTACAACCACCGGACTTTACTCCAAAAATTTTCTGTGAAATGTCTTTTTTTTTTTTTTTTTTTTTTTTTTACATTTGCAAGAAGTGCAGAAGTATGTGAACACAGATAAAGAACATAACAATCTGGCCAAACCGGAACATTAGCATGCTGGAAAGAGTATACATGTGTTTGTTGTCGCGTCATGTGAAAGCGAGCATTTGTGTATTTTCTTTCTTCAGTTCATTTTGTGCGGCTTGTGTGCTTTCGTGTTGAGTGGGCTGCCCGTCCTGTTTGTGATGTGCCTTTCGCATTGCCTCAGCCCTTTCAACTGAAGGGCGCTAATGCCTACCACGTGTATGGCCATGTTGTGAATGAGCCTGTTTACTCACTGCTCACCCATGTGACCAATTTTCCGGCACTGATTTGATGTTGCTTGGTGGTGGTTGGGGGGGGGGGTGGTGGTTATCTCTGCTGGATATTTCCATGACAACAGGCAAGGGGCAACAACAGCTCCGTGAAGGTGTAGTGTGGATGGTGGCATCTGCAGGCCTTTGCGGACAGGAGCCTTTCCTTGCTGAGGCCCCGTGCTGATGCTTTTCACGGCGCGGCCGGTCCCAAAGGCTTAGGCTTCAGAAGCCGCTGATTCTTCTAGGAACCCACTTCCGTAAATATGGAATAGGGCCACCAATCCTATTCTATTTTTGAAAACCGCTACCATTGTTTGTTATAGTTGCAGCATACTTTCTTCTCAGCAGCACAGCGCATCCAATATAAGACAGTTGGCTGTAAACATGGCCAGCGGTTGCTTGTTCTCCCATATCACTTGCACATGGTTTATGTCCTTTATCTGCGCACTCATGTTAAAAATAGCTTGAGGGCAGGCCTTCTGGAGTAATTGAAAGGCACTGAGGCAATAGTCTCGAATAGTGTAATGCAGGCCATGTGACAGAATGGCAACATACTGGTATTTTTGGGGGGATCCAAATAAAATGCCTTCACTTTTTCCAGCATTACCCAACGTAATATGGCATTTTTTTAATACTCTGTTTGATCGGTCTTTTCAGTTGCATTTCTGAGGGATTCTGGACAGCTGGATGCACGCAGGGTATGACGACGCATTTTAAAGCTTTACAGGTAATCCCAGGCCCGTCAGTACCAAGAGCCATCTTGAAACCCCATACAGGCTTATTACCCAGGGGCCTTTGCTGACGCCCGCTCGCGTCTTGTCATTCTACCCCCGCCCCCTTCCTCCAGGTGAAAAATGAGGCGGAGGAGAACGCGGCCGCCCTCAGCGACGACGAGCTGGTGGCCATGTCGGTGCGGGAGCTGAACCAGCACCTGCGCGGCCTCACCAAGGAGGACGTGGCGCGGCTGAAGCAGCGGCGGCGCACGCTGAAGAACCGCGGCTACGCCGCCAGCTGCCGCATCAAGCGCGTCACGCAGAAGGAGGAGCTGGAGCGGCAGAAGGCGGAGCTGCAGCGCGAGGTGGACAAGCTGGCGCGCGAGAACGCCAGCATGCGGCTGGAGCTGGACGCGCTGCGCTCCCGGTACGAGGCCCTGCATTGCTTCGCCCGCACCGTCACCTGCAGTCAGCTCTCGCCCAGCAAAGTGGCCACCACCAGCGTCATAACCATCGTCAAGTCTGCCAATCACAGTCCTGTCTCCGCCCCTTTCTCCACCCCCTCTTAGTGAGGGGGAGGGGCCTATTTCCACGCCTCC
Source organism: Cyphomyrus plagiostoma (assembly GCA_019775915.2). Classification (NCBI taxonomy): domain Eukaryota; kingdom Metazoa; phylum Chordata; class Actinopteri; order Osteoglossiformes; family Mormyridae; genus Cyphomyrus; species Cyphomyrus plagiostoma. The sequence goes on along the minus strand of JABFEA020000098.1, from coordinate 24,191,987 downwards.
TGCCGGCCGGATGCATATATCGTTTCACCTCATATAATCTGCATCGCCTATGCCGATTTAAAGTGTCGTCGCAAGCTGAGCTATAAATCTACAGCAACAGTGGGCCAAAGCATACCCTGAATATACACAGGCATTTTAAATATGGCCTGGAGTCAAGCTTTCGAGAGAGGCAGAGTCCGTCTAAAGTGTAGTTGCATTTTTTATTTTTATTTTTTTTTGGCATCCTTGGTTGTGTTCCTGAAGTAATGCAAACAAAACATAAAATATGCAGGATGTCGTCTGTGGCATGTCTCGGTGACACATCAAATGGTTGTGAGGGTTTTCATGATCAGAGACGACCGGTCCAACGACAGTTACATTTCTGCAAAGAACATGAAATGGCTAAGAATCTAAACTGATGGTGCAGTGGATGGGTGCAAACCAGTTCTACACAGCATCTTTTTTTTTCCATGTAATGCCTGAAACATTTCTTATTTTTTATACTCTGTCACATCTGAGATTGAGTTTTATACATTCCATGGCAATGTAAACATAATGGCATCCTCGTAATGCACCTTTCATCAAATATATATGGATAGGTGTTTATATTGATTCCAAATCACATTTAAAACCTCATGTAGAAAAGCCAGTCAACCTTGGTGATTATGTGAAACTATTGCACATAACCCGATCTTCAAAGTCAGGCATAATACCTGAGCTGTCTATATCAGGTATATTACGTCTGTTCCAAGAGTGATGGAATTGGTATTTCTTTTTTTATTCATTCACTCATTATACAAGACTTTCTTCTCACTATTAAACCAAAATCAGTGGTGAAAAGTGACTGAACATTGAACTAAATAAAAGCACAATGTGTTTTTGCGTACATAGTCCGAGGGAGTACCTCGGTGAGGAGTAGGACCTGAGTGAATTCTGAAATCTACATCCAAGCTGTTATAGCAGGAAGGAACATGGCTAATTTATATAACATATATGTAGTGTGTTTGTGTATATATAATATATAAGTATAGATTTTTGTAGTTATGTTTCTCCTGAGCTGTTAATATTGTATTGTGTTAGGTAATCCATATTGGATATGGGAGGTTTCATTATAGAAAAATAAAATATTCAGTCGTGGGTTAGACATTACAGGCATAAATAGCTATTTTTTGGAGTTTCGCGGAATGAAAACTGGCTGTAATTACAGGCCACGTCTCTTATGTGGGAACATGTCACCCTTTTGATGTTCCCCCTCCTGCTCGGTCTCATGAAAGCATCACTGCTGATGTGAGTCAAAAGCACTTGATGTTTTTTTTGCGTTTCATTTTTAGACATGAACATTTGGGTAAGGGGGGGGGTTAACTGACACAGAAACAGAGTCTCTGTCGCCCCCTGCCAGTGTGGATATAGTGGATGATGTAGCGTCATATGTGGGGTCCATTGCCCAAGCTTGCTCACCGCGCAGTGATGTCACATCTTGGGGATTATGGGAGGCTCTCAGCATTAGCGTTTCCCTGTGGAGATGACTGCACTTCCCTTCTTGGTTAGATGCCATTAAAGAACGGGCCATTTTGCTGCTGTACAGCCCAATGCATTACTATCAGTCTCCTTGCTCGTAATTTTTGTTTTTCATGTTATTTTTCTTGAATCATTTGGTCATTATCATTCTCTATTTTGCTGTATATTAAATTAATCCTATAATATATGAAATAGCAATCACTGTTCCAGTGTCAGATTTTAATGTTTGACCTATTCTTGGGGTTAAAAGTGCATTTGTCCCACAGGAACTATACAGCTTCATGAATGCAGTAATGTACCTGACTAAAACTGGAGTGTTTGTATGAAATAGAATCCAATATATTCCCCGTTTCTATCAAACATTAGGACTAATTAACCTTGGAATTGTCCACAATCTAACCAGCAGCTAGAAGCCTTTGAACAATAGACAAATTCTTATGAACTGCTATTTGAAGAGAAAAGGTTGTTTTGTCTTTCCAGCACTTATTTTCCTGTAAGTGAGCAACATTCTGTGTTAAGCTTACTCCCTAAAACAAAAGCATTTAACATAATTGCATTTTCTTTTTGTACAGTAATTTTGTGACTTGTTGTCCATAATGGTTCATTGGTCATATGATCAGTACAAAATACTGTAATTATTTGGTATTGTAAGCTGAGAGAGAAATAGTTTTGTCTTAAGAGAATTTGTATTAGCAGAATGATGTCTTTTTCTTTACTGACACCTAGTGGCGACTCATGTCTCCAAGACAAAGTATAAAATAACTGGATAAAATTTATTTAAGGCTGCTCATTCTTTTTTTTACTCCTGTGTTACCTGCTTGTCTGCCCCTAGTTCTCCACTGGCCACAGGTACTCACCCTGAATTACGGGCTCATTGGTCATACAAGTGAGAGCTACCAGAGAATGGGCATTTTCTGTTATAGGGCTCAAATTGGTTATCGCCGTGAAGCAAAAAAGCTAGAAATAAATGTGGGTGCTGAACAAGGGGGCAAATATATCTCTCCTTTTCTGCCCTGATCTTGAGTATATGTACTGTATTTTTATTCTATGATTTTTTGTTTTTACTCTAGTACTATGTTTCATTTGTATTGGAATAAGCAAACATGATTGAAAGCAGTTTGTCAGTATATGAAACCTGAACACTGTCTTTATACTTTATGGTCTATTTCCTGATAGCAGTCGCTGTTAAATTATTCAATATTTTCGATATATAACAGTTTCTAAGTTATACTCTGTGCGTTTGCTCTGAACACCATTCAAGCTCTTTGCCAAACACACACAAACACATAATCCCAGTTAATTTGTGTGGTGCATAATTTGCACTGAATGCATTAAAAATGAGACATGAAGTATGCTGCTTAAAAAAAGACTTTGGACACGTCGATATACAAAGAATTAAAAAAAGATGTGCTTAACAAATGTTAATGTGTCCTAGTATGGTTTGCATTGAAGAATCTGATGATTGACACAGTCTGGTTATCTTAGATATACATTTTGTTTCTTTTTTGTCTCTGTGAGGTACACACATGGTGCAGTGATGCATACTGCAGTATGACTGCCGTCAATGAAACAACTTTAAACACCAGTAAACTATCTTACAGAAGCTATGGTCTTTGCATTGTAAATCAGTTTATTAGCATTTTATAGTTATTCAGAGTTGTTTTCACTTTTATCTAAATTATTGGATTTTATTTACTTTCTAGTTTGATGGCTGTTCTCTTGTGTATATATAAAGAAAAAATATTTTCCAAAACATTTTTTTTCCCATACTCTGACTGAAAATATTATTTATTGCTGTAAATAAGAGTCCTTTGTGCCTGTTTTGTACTTAGGTGCTGAAAATAAAGCGCTTTCTCATTAAAAGCATAGTTTGATCGTTTGATACATAAAGAGCTATATCCATCCATCTTTTCCTCACATATCACATTCAGGGTCAGCTGGAGACTCCCAGGCAGTACAAGGTTGGCAGACACCCTGGATATGATGTGTAATCCATCACCGAGCAGATACATATACAGTCATACTCGATGGACAGCTATTTTTTTAGAGACACCAGTTTATCTAACTAAATGTCCTAGAGCTGCAAAACAGAAGAACATCTGGAAGACACCCATGTGACACAGGGAGAACATGCAAACTTCACAGCCAGACCAATTTGTGAGGTATTTGATCCCTCATTCCTGGAGGTGCTACCTGCTAAAATGCCATCCCCCCTTAGGTATTACATAAAACAAAACTACTAAAAAAAAATGAGATAGAAAAGTTAATCCTTATTAGGGGAAAGCGGAGCAAAAGTACCAATTTGCTATTGAAAGGTCACCTATTCCAGTTCTTGCTGACTCATATGATGTAAGAGTCTTAATTTAGTTTCAGCTCTTCCAAAACTTCTTAAGTTGGGCAACCAGTCAACAGAGACTGTGATGGTGACTTTTTATCAGCTGGTAGGTGGGAAGCAAGAATGAGTCACACACTCGCCCTTTCTGATCTCCTGCCTTCTCAGATGACTCTGTGACCCTGACAAGGCTTTGATGAGGTCATACTTTTCGCTCCCTGCATGCTATCCAATGGATAATGGAAAGGCCTTCTTAGATATCATTGTGACAGACATCTGTGTTACTTTGCAGTTTCACTTACTTATCCTCACCTTTTCACCTCAGCTGGAGAGGCAAAAATGCTCTGGGTGTAAATCTGGATTTTTTTATTTTAACATTAGTGCTTTATCTTGGATGCTTGGCACATCCCACTTACGTTGGTAGACGATGTTTCAGCAGTATTGTGCAGTTCCATAGCATTCCACAGGTGCTACACGTACAAATTTATCTTCTGTCAGGAGAACGAGAAAAGGCACATTGACCTGAACCTCAGCTGACTAAATATGTAAATATTATTACACTCAATTATTTCATCTGCTGAAAAAAATGGTGCATTTAGCATTTCATCTGCACTTCACAGCATCGCTTCAAAGGAAACCCCGCAGTATTGTATTTCCATATTGAATATTGAAATATCCACAATCACATATTTCACCATTTATCTTTTTATGTTATAGTTTGTAAAAGATCTAACTGATTGAAAGTTTTTTTGAAAATCACACTAATGATGTAATAAAGGCTGGACCCAAAACATGCATAAAAAGTAAAAAACCAGAGATGACATGTGTCACATAAGTTTTATGGACACTTATTCATGAGTCATCTGTAATACACCATAACAAAGGTCCTGGAGATTTGTTTTAAGAACACCTGTTCAATTTCTCATTAATGCAATTATCTAATCAACCAATCACATGGCAGTTGCTTCAATGCATTT
>JABFEA020000098.1:24155214-24173672 GCA_019775915.2 Cyphomyrus plagiostoma | reverse complement strand
ATTAAACCCTGTATTCCTGTGCGTCCTGCCTGGACTTCGATTTGTCCGCCCTGCACGCACGCACGCACGCACCCGGAGCGTAACAGCTGCAGTGTGGTAAGGGAAATCAGTCAAATATAAAAATAAATGTCTGGTCAGAGCTACTAATGAATATTAACATTAAAGCTGATAAAAATAATAATTAAAAAAATCAGTGTAAAACGGACCTTTTTTTAATTACACCGTTCACTTTGAATTGTTTACTAAATTTTGAGACATTAAGAAAAAAATGGTTAATATTGATGGAGGAGGAGTTGGGCTCTGGGAAGTGGCAATTTGGACATAAGGAGCCAGAAATGGGCTCTGCCAGGATCCATCTATATTTAAACTAAGGGCATTTTACGACATCTCTGGTTAGCAGTAGCCAATCTGCATAAATGGATGTTTGATTGAAAACTAATAAAAACATTGTTGTAAGGTGTCACCCCCAGCTGCCAGTTCCCACGTTATTCATGCATATAAATTCCTCCAAGTCCTGTGTTCCTCAGATCCATCATTAATTTTGTCTCCTGGTGTTATTTATGTGTAGCTTTCCTTCGTTGTCCCTGTTTAGTTTTCCCATCATCCTGATTATTTTCAGTTTTGTATTTTTCGTATTTATTTCTATAGAATACCTGTCCTACTACAAACATGGTAGCTAATGTTTTTACCAAGTGGCAAGCCAATGACAAAGGCAAAACCTGAGAAATTCAAGAGATATTTGTTTGGAAAGTAATATCTTAAACATTTTTTTTTTTACTTTGAAGCTTATGTATTTTTTGTTTGTCACTGTAGAAAGTTATAAACATGTCTTTGAGTGTTGGGTGTATCAAATTATATGAGTAGCAAAGCCATGTTAAATAAGCTACATCGTGACATCATATCAGAGCGTGCATGCCTGCGTGCACAATTGTTGTTGTGAGCATGCAAGATAGTAAAGTGGAGCGTTGTGTTCCCAGGTAAAAGAGACAGTGGCGGTCTGTTATTTTTCTTCTCTGAATATTAATAACTAGGTGATACTAGCGAACCATCTTGGCGATTGCAATCACGTTAGACTGCTGCAGAGAAGAGTATTGCTACAACCGCGTCCTTCGTCGCATCCCAAACCACACATTAGTAATGTAATGAAATATGTTCATTGAACCATAATAAAACATATCACTTATACTACGCAGCCTAAATATGAACAATTTTTAAAAATAATTCATAAAACATACCTTTTTAAAACATTCATAAATGTAATAGTCAATAAAATATGGCGCTATGGAGCTAAATATATGGTTATAATAATTAAAACATGTTATTATCCAACTAAATATGCATATGTTATAGTCAATAAAACATTTCACTCTTGAGCTATATGTACATTAATAATCTAATTAAACATGTCTATAGTAAAACATCAGTTATAAAATCCAGCTAAATGTGAACAATTAAAAAAAAATCATAAAACATATTTTTAAAACACTCGTAAATGTGTTTCATCTACAGTAATAATCAATAAAACGTGAAGCTAAATATAAGGTGATTGTCACGCTCAGCTCGTACAATCCTCTTGTGTGCCATGCCCCCCTCGTTAACTCCTGCGAAATCCCGATGTTATCAGCTGTTCCTTGTTTCCGTCATTAGTCCTGTGTATTTAAATCCACGTCAGAGGACGTTTCCCCGGTCTTGTCACTGAAGTCTGTACCGTGTCTTCGTGATTTGCCTGCAATGAACCCCTTAATTGTCTTGGGATTTCCGTCTGCCTGACCCTGATTCCCCGCTACATGCTCGCCATCGGTCTGACAGTAATAATCGATAAAATATATCGCTATCATGCTGAACTTAATTAATCTAATAAAACATACCCGGGGATGAGATTTCGCATGGCAGTTGTCATTCGTCAAGTTTTTTTGCATCTCAAGACCACATTTTTGGTTTCCTGCATTTTCTACTTGGTTTTACATTTCAGAGCTGCAAGATTTTGTTTTTGTGTTTTCTTGCTTAGCCTAATAACTTGTCAGATTTAAGGTAGCCAGCTAAATGTAAGTGAATAAAGACAAAATACATTTATCTCAGACTTCCTTAAATCCAACAAGTTACCCAGCTAAGCAAGAACCTACTTTGTGGAACACTCCCTAGGCCTGCAAGTTCTGTGTTTGTTTGTTACATCTGCACCTCAGGACAACAGGTTTATGCTTTTTTGCATTTTCTGTTTGTGTGTTTTGCACTTAAGAGCTGCAAATTTTTGTTGTTGTATTTTCTTTTTTGTTTTTGTGTTTTGCACTTCAAGGACCTCTTTCAAAACATGCAATTTCTTGCTTAGCCAGATAACTTGTCGGATTTAAGGTACCCCAGTCTATCTTCGTTCACTTACATTTAGCCCAGACTACCTTAAATACTGCTTTCTGAAACAGGCCCCAGGGCTGCAAGTTTTTGTGTTTGTTTGTTGCATCTACACTTCAGGGCCACGGGTTTTTGTTTTGTATGCTGCTCTACGCTTCAGGGCTGAAATTTTTTGTTTTTGCTTTTTCTTTTTGTTTTTCTCTTTTCACTTCAGTGTCACTGAATGTACATGGGTAAGGAAATATTATGCTTTTATTTTTACATGCCTCCATTTTTACCTTTAAAAATATATTTGTTCCGTGAAAATATGAGACTGAACATTATCAAGTGCAGTAACGTGATGTCAAATAATGGGAAAATTGTTTCATTGTATTGTTTATTTTGTGCTTATGTGCATTGGACTCTGGGAAATCTACATATTTATGTACCACACCAGATTAGAATTTACAATTTTTAAAAAAATTTTTTGCAACGAGAGCTAAAATGAATAAATGTGAGGGACACCACCTACTGGATAGAATGCCACTTTCCAAGGACACTGAAAATGCCACATCAGCGGATCAACGCAGTAGAAGTCTTATTGGAAAAAGGCCTCTATCTGCACGCCTGCATTGTTTGTAGTTGCAGCCAGACGAGAGCCCCAGAGTGCTCCTAGGTCACCACAATTATTAGTCTTGATATGCTAGCAGTAAGAATAACACTCCAGGGATCAACCTTTGGCGATAACACAAGAAAACAGGCTAGAATAGTAAAAACACAGGTCCTCTTTCCCCCCCAGAATGAGCATTTCCCAATCTCTTGCCACAGAAGGAAACAAACAAAAATATTCTTCATAGGGAAAAAAAATCTCATTAAATTATGAGGTGGATGCAAATAGGAGCACCACCGAACGTGTAGGAACCAATATGACATGATGAGGAGGGCCATTACCCTAGACTGCTTTTTCTCTGTCATTATTAGCTAACCCAATTCCTCGCAGCCACTCGCCAATGTTCCAGACTCATCACGACTTGCCCCGTCTTGTTTTCCAATGCATTCATTTCTTTCTCAGAGGGCACCTGGCTTAAGATGACAGAAACAAGTTGCGTCAGGCCCTTCAGCAGGCATCCGGACAGGTGCATTCAGCGGGGACGACATCCATTTCTTTCCTTCAAATCAAGACCCATCTGTCTCCTCTTGGGCTTATTTAATCAGCTGTAAAAGGCTGGATCACAGATACACACAGACACATTTAATTTATTTATCACAGTCTGATTTCATTTACAGTTGCATGAATGACCCTTGCCAGAGGTTACAAGATGAAAGGACAGATATTTGATGGATGGATTGAAGGATAGATACGTTAAGAATGAACAAGGAAGTTCCTATAATGTCCACTTTTGTAATGTTACTTTGTATTTGGTAGTAATGAAGGTTCATCTAACTGATATTACACAGCCTGGTCAGCATGTCTATATACATCTAAAGATGTAGCAACTTTGCAATAAATGGTACATATCAATCATACATACTAGTCATGTATAATCAAGAAAAAAACATGAATTCCTGACACATTTAAATATGTTTTTTGTACATTGTTTGTAGATCCTTAATGGCCATTTCACGGACTACTGTCACTAATTATTATGCCTGTGTTCCTTATTTATCCATCATTTAGTTTCTTTTTAAATATAAAAAAAAATTATTGGTGTTTGAAAAAAAGTTTAATATTATTCTGATCAGTGTTTACACATGCAGTGATTGTTGGGGGATGTTTGTATTCGGTCTCCTGAATTATGGAGTCAAAACAAAATCAAATAATTTTGATTAGACATAAATCCAAAGGAAGCATGAGAAAGAAAAAAAAAGCCTCTGCTGTCAGTTATCACTTATCAGTTTAGTTTAATGTTTAGCATTTCCAGTTATTGTTTTAGTATTCGGTAATAAGTCTGGTTGGTTTTGTGGCTCAAAGTGAATTCTTAATGAAGTCTTATAATGCCGAGTGCAGCACCTTAGACCTGCTCCTTGTCTGCTTTCACTGAGGAGATACCATCACAGACTTCCTGTTTCCATGATGAGTGAGTGACTAGCCCTTCAGTCATGTATATGTTACATTGTAGGAACCAAATGTTATTTTGACACTGTGATGGCAATTTTTTCACTCCTCATAACTCATCTTCATAGAAACGTACTTTTAATAAAAATCTGTGAATGCAATCAAAAGAGAGTTTTTCCCATAGAAATCAATGTAGAGTCCCAACAAAGATATAATTACAAACCTGTGTGTGTGTGCGGGCGTGTGTGTGTGTGTAGTTTGCATGTTCTCCCTGTGATGAACAGATACAATGGTTTCCCTAAATTGCTAGTGGTGTCATTGTATGTGTAATGTATGCTTATGTGCACTCTGTGATGTGCATTATGTGATGTGTATTCTGTGGTGTGCCTTGGGTGTTACCTGCCATTTGCCCTGCTCCTGCAAAGGACACTCCTGGCTTCCCTTGACCCTGCACTGGATAAGTGGCTGCAAGTTGCATGGATGGATGTTTCCTCAGGAAATGCTCTAAAATTCATTGCCAGTTATCAGAATGAAGAAAACCAGAGAATTCTCTGTAGGTGGCAGATAACAATTTATCAACCTCTATAGACCAGGAGATGGCTTCACAAATTAATGAAACATTTATTGTTGTGTCAATCAGTAGAAAACCTCACCGCACGTTTACTGACAGCTTAGAATTGGGCTGCATATTTTAAAGAAGCCTGATCTTTGTACCTCCAACAGAGGATGATGACAGCTAAATGACAGACTGAAGAAGCCAACTGACAGTCACACATGCCTCAGCCAAAGACACAGCACCGAGGACAACACACACAGTGGTTCATCTATCAGTGGGCTTGACGTCATATATACCCACATCACTGTGTATTCTGTCCAGTGACTTGACCACTAGCTCAGTGTATGATGTACAATGTAATGAGGCACATCTCTTATCAATTTTCCATTCAAAGTGGGACACAGAATTGATGGCAAGCAGAATAAGATGAAGTGGCAACAATAATTTAGTCAGGAAGAGGTCAGGGAGTGACCTTATCCTATTAAAATCTCTCAGAATTCCTTATAGACAAAAAGTGTGGGCACTTTAGTGACTCACGTGGCTGATGCAATAGTTGAAGAAATGCTAGGTTCTCTGATGCCCCCTTAAGGTCAACAGGTTCACAATGAGGGTTTTCCATGGAGATGATAAAGTCTTTTCACAATCTTGTGTTGGGGAGAAGATGACAGGTTGACAAGCTCCCTTGACAAGGTGCTTTATAATGTAACCTGGATTTAACATGGGAATCCTGACAAACCACCTCTAAGCATTTCTGATGATGTCACCCAAGAAAGACCTTTGGTAGAGGTGAGAGGATGATGAATCTTCCTGCTGGGATACTTGATGCCATGGCAGAGAAATATCCCCCCGATGACCACTATTGCCTTTGGGTTCAGGAGCTACCTGTGAAAGGATTTAATGTGAAATGTGGAGGAATGTGAGCCTGGACTAAAGCACACTGTGGCTGTTCCTTGGGGCTGAGACCCAACAGAGCTTAAAAACCCAAAATCCTGAAGAAACAAAATGTATAATGGGGGGAAAAGGTTCATTTAAAAAAATGTACATCATAAAACAGTGAAAAAAAAACAAACATAAACAACCAGAAACCCATTGGCTGAAAGAGAGTCTTTTCACAAATCGGCCTTTTACGGGACACCCTGCACACGCACTAGTGTCCCTAGGCAGGACTATAATTCTCTCGTTTATTGCCCAGTGGCTGTGAAGAAGGTTAGTGTTTACACGTCCCCAGCCCTGCCTCCCTTCATTACACTGACAGGTGGTGGCGCTTCTCTTACTTATCTTGTTGACAGAAACATCTGTCACCATGGCAATGTGAGAGAATGGAAGTTGATTGGTGACCCTTTCTCACTGTAGCAATGTATGTACAGTCTTCTGAGGAGTTTTCAGGGTCTTCAAGCTGGTCAGACTCACTGTTTTTATTTAGCTTTTTCATGGTTAACAAATCCATGAATGTATTAATATTATAATTATCAATACTGCACTGTATTCAAGGGTTATTAAGGAAACTGGAATTTATTTGATATAGATATCTGTGTGCATCTAAAAAGTGAAAATCTGTAATGGGCTTGCATTTGCGATTACATTCAGTGCATTTATTGTTTCGCAGCCAATTTCAGGTCAGTGATTTTAGAGAGGCCTTCATGTTTCATCAGTGACTTTCTCCAAAGGTCTTACCAAAACTATTTATGCACTGGAAATAACATATTACACCATAACAGACCTAACGTGAAAGTATGAAAAGTATATTACAGTCATAAAACAAAGCCTTGGAATTAGTAGTCGTTACAAGTTTTCTCTTTTTGCTGTGGGTCTTTCAAAGCAAATTACCTGTTCATTTGTAAATAAATTCAGTCATACAGCGCAAGTGATTAAAATAATTAGCTCATTCGTGAAAAAAGCGAGTTGATGAACATGAAACTAAGTTGGATTCATCACATGAGCAGCTCTTTCCATCAAGTCATAAAAATGATTTCCAAATGGTCTGTTTGTTACAGCAGAGGATTTACATAACTGGTAATTGCCCTCCAGTTGAAAACCCTCTGGTTATTTGCATTAAAAATTGCTTTGGCTGCTATTTTATTTAGAACAATTATGTCATAAAATACTGGACCTGGACAAGCATCAGTTTTATCGGTCAGTAATGACACTGATTTAATGAACATGTGCTGAAATAAAGGAAAAAATGAATTATTGAAGAAATTAGTGAAGTAATAGCAACAGTCCATTTTACCACTGATTAGAATACAAAAGCTACAAATAAGTGCTGCAAACAGATTAATGTTGCCCTTTATAAAGCTTGGATTGATGTGTAACCTGACTATTGAATACGCAGAGACCTCTGGCTGGTGGAGGCCTGGGCGACAAATTGCTCTCCCACAGACTCCAGTGCCGCCATCGGGGCTATGTCAGGAGAGAGGTGCCTCTGCCTCGCCTCTTGGGCTCCGCTGGGCCCTCTCCTCCGGCTCATCCTCAAGGACGAGCTGCGTGGAGGTTAATAGGAGTTACTCTGGGTCACTTGTCTGCTAGATTACATTGTTGAGTCATCGATTGTAGCATCCCTGAGGTTTTCCATTCCAGGCTGGATAACAGCTTGGCAATGACACGTATAATTCCTATTGGGCGAAAGCTTTCAGAGTAGTTGTGCAGGGAATGAAAATACTTAGGTGTTCTACTCACAGTTGAGACATTACCTGAAAATAACAGTGTTTGGGAGCCTCCCCTGACCTGAGTTGCTGTAGGAGTTAAAGGGCACCAGCATCAATAGACTCTCTCAAAATGACAAAAACCTTTGAAGGAAACAGAAATCCCTAAGCACTGAGCGGGCTCTTTCAAATATCTGCAGAGAGTAGGGTAAATATGCGAAATTATACAATCTTCCCATCAGGGATGTACCTGAATATAAGCACGATAATAAATAAATTGCCCTGAAATTGAATTCCACTGGAGAAATCAATTTGTTAAAAGTTCTAAAAACTGTTTTAACACAATAAAACTGCATTGATTCTAATGTTTTAATTTTTGGATTAGTTTTTAATAAGCACTTACAATGTTGTTTCCTTTATTATATTTAACAGAAGCACTAATGACAATTTATACAATGCACACCTAAATAGCATTATTTATTACAATGAGCTGCTTATGTCGATTCAGTCTTGGATCCTTTCTGACAATCAGTGCATCCTCAGGTTTAATGAGTAGCTCAGAGGGTATTTTAATATATGAGTTCCCCTTGTCACCACTAGAGTGCTGTGGTGCCTTACGGATTTAAGCAGTGTCTAATTAACTATTTTCAGCTGATTTTTCAACGTGACAGTGTTTTGAGCAAAGTTCACTGCACTGTGACTGTAGAACTACGAGTGTAGGTTTATCAGTATGGATGTAGTTTAGGTTTCATCTCATGCAGTATGCATGTATGGAGTAAAAATGTATCTCATATTACTGACCCTGAAATTCACCCAGCTGGTCCTGGGTCACTAACTTAATGAGTCCACACTGCTCAGCTGGATTTCATTGACTCATATGGTTGGGGACCAAACACCACTGAAATGGGAGAAATGACCCAAGACCAGCCATTATTCTGTACTGTCACTCTGCCTTCAAGGGTGCATCTTTTACTGAGTCATTTTGAAATTTACATTTTTAATGGATGAGCAATGCAAGACCCTCCATTATAATGTAACATGTTTCAATTTTCTGCATTCTGTACACTTCAACTGTAAGCAGATTATCGTCGCTACATCACTGGCTGCCGGAATGGTGCCCGATAAATGGTGTGGGTTATATAGACAACTGGCAGATGTTTTGGGTTAGGCCTGGGCTTTTGAAAAGGGACAGTATTCACCCCTCGCGGGCTGGTGCCAACCTCCTGTCTAAAAGCATAGCTCATAGTCTCCAGGCAAATCACTGACTTGATAGAGCCGAGTCCAGGCGGCAGGCAAACCGGCATAACCGACTGCCTGCTAGTCGCTTAGAGTCGTCACCTAGGATTAATTTTATTGAGACTGTGTCTGTTCCCCACGTTTTTAATCATGGAAGCCTATTCCCCCGTAGTGTGTCATAATAACTTAATAAAAATTACAATAAATCCATTACTAGAAAACAGCTGTGTTGACTGGCTCCTAAGGCACTATTAATAAATGAAATAATTACTGATTTTAGTCTTGGTGCCCTATGCCTCACGGAGACCTGGCTTAAACCGAATGAATTCATGGCGCTAAATGAATCTACCCCAGCTGAATACAGTTATAAGCATAACCCTCGACCTAATCGCAAAGGTGGTGGTGTTGCTGCAATTTTTCAGTCCAGCCTTTGAAACTCTTGTTCTTAGCCTTGCTGGCTTATCTCTTTCTAGCTCTTCACCCCAAATCACCATTGTTATTGTGTTCTTTTGGGTGATTTTAACATTCATATGGAGAAATATAGTGATCCTTTGAAAATAGCGTTTGCAGCTATTCTTGACTCTCTAGGTGTATGTCAGAATGTAATCGGGCCTACTCATGCCTGTAACCATACCTTTAATTTGATTATTAGTCATGGCATCCTGGTGGAACATGTATCTATTATGCCTCAGAGTCCTCTGCTCTCAGATCATTACTTGTTAACATTTGAAATCCAATATAGCCTCCCGTTGACCACAGCTCCAAAGTACAGAATCAGACGTTCCGTTGCCTCACTAACTACAACAACATTTATGAACAACTTTCACAGTCCTTCAGCCTTACATCTGAAGCATTGTGTGTAAATGAACTTGTACAGGCAACTGCAAACATGGAAAAATCCCTTCGCAGCACACTAGACCTTGTAGCACCACTTAAGAAGATAAAGCATAGAGATAAGAAACCTGCCCCCTGGTACTCTGATCATACACGTGAACTCAAACAGGCATTAAGCAAGCTAGAGCGCAAATGGCACTCAACAAAACTAGAAGTTGTCAAATCTGCATGGAAAGAGAGCCTGCCTAAATACAGACAAGCACTAGTGACTGCTAGGTCTGTGTATCTCTCAGGAACAAAACCAATCCAAAATTCCTATTTGAATCCGTGGCTACGTTAACACAGAATTCTCCATTGAACTGGCAAGTCCCGCAAGCTCTTGAGAGTGATGACTTTATTACATTTTTTAATGGTAAAATAACTAAGATTAGGCAGACCATGCAGTGCCCGTCTTTAGCTACCTACGGCTGCCAGCCTCATGCTAGTCTTATGCCAACCAATAATGAGACCTTTGACCTCTTTCATTCCTATAAAACACTCAGAACTCTTGAGCTTAATTTCCTCCTGCAAATCATATACTAGCCTCGTAGACCCAATTCCTACAAAATAATAGTAAAATAATGTCCATTAACAACTTGATGATAAGCATGCTTTTTCTACATGTTACGTAGTTTCTTATGCATTGCTTAAATTATCATCCCAAAGCATCTACTACATTGTACAATTATGCAAAGAATTATCTAATCAGTGAAGCATTAGTGATTTCTTGCCATTTATGAGGTTAAATTGATCAAACAGCTCAACTTAAAGTGGAAAATGAGATTAAAAGTCAATCTATTATGGCACAAGAAACAATTTGACAAATTATAATGACTCACTAGAAAGGATTGTATTAGCTGCTGTTGTTCTTTTGTTGTTAAAATTTGTTGACGTTTATGCTCCATATTGACATTCGATCTGTAAACTTTCTATACCATTTAGGTTTAATGCTAACGCCCCAAGAACCCGTCGGCTAAAGTATCATCATTGGCTTCAGGTGGCCTTGTTTCTTAACCATGAAGCTGTGCCCTGATATCCAGGCCCAGGCAGGAAGCTAACGAGACCCAGATATCCTGGCACAGTGAGCCAAAGAGCAGCACAAATATAATGCCAAATCACCTCTGTTGTGCTGGGCTGGCATCTTCTGGGAATGCAGACATCCTGATAAGCTTATCCCTGCACGGTTTTGGCCCAGGCTCATACAAACCACAGGGGCCTTGAGGTTTGTCATGCTAAAAGGGCACAAGCTCAGCAGCACTGTTTGTCTTGTAACTAAAGTGCAGAACAAATCCATCCATGCATATAGTACATTTACAAAGCATAATCAGCAGAATCATGCACCGTGATTTACTTAAATCCTTCCTGCAACAGTATTTGGATTTGTACCATGTGTTCAGCACCTACATAAATATTACAGTACCTATGCATTAGTTTGGCTCCACTCTGTAAGTTCCTTAACTAATCATAAGGCCTTTGGGACAAAAAGTGCATATTCACGTTTGTACATTTACTGAGTTTAAATTGCATCTTAAATTATTCCTTGTTCATTTCCAACACATAAAAAATAATAAATGATATTGTAAGCACTTCTTTGAGTTTTGTTGCATGCAAAAGTAAAGATGCATAAGCTTGCAAAAGTAATGATTTTTGAAATTCTGATTAATAGTAGTAATATTAATATTACTTTATTTGACATTAAACACAAATCATATCTATATAATTTGGTCATTCTGAATGCGAAACAACTTGGAATATGTTGAGAAATAAAGTGTAAACAGTTCTTCATGGAAGATTCACTACAATCTTAGGGGAAACTTTGCAAAATACCCCAGGGGAACGATCCCAAGGAAGGAATAGCTTCACAATACTCTACACTGCTTTCAGAGCATTGTAAATTATAGGCCATCAAAAGAATGATAGCCATCATTGTGTTTTACCCACAATGTTGTAAGTAAAGAAATGTAGATATACATGGAAAATGCCAGAATTATTCCAAGACATCCTGTACTTCATTTTTAGGGTTTGGATTCTGTGAATAGGAATGGTGCTGATATAAATTACAGACTTTTGTGGCTTGGAATGGTGTTGCTGAAAAAGATATGTGGTAAAAGTGATCTGGCACTATTAACCTACCATTACTGTGAACTTATCATTTTATGGATGTGTATCAAAAATAGCGGGCCCCATATCATGAGAGGTGGACATTTTACATCCAGAAAGTACAAATTCAGACCCAGATTTTGTTTCTACCAAACATTTCAGTTCTCTGTGACTGTGACTCTTTATGCTCAACTGGTTAGTTGAAAGAAAATCTGGGTCTGAATTAGTACTTTCTGGACCTAAAATGTCCATCTCTGTATATTATTATGAAAAAATGTATACTGGGTACTTCAGTAAACTACAACAAAATTCCAAGAGAATGTAAACATGGCAACAAATTGAACACTGGTATAATGAGTTCTCCAGAAATCAAATGTGGTTTTGTAGTATCAATTAAAAACAATCAGTTTTAGGAGAAAATCTGATAGCATTCAAAAATATTCAAATATGAGATGGGGGGGGAGGGGAAAATAGATTTTCACAGTACTGCATGTTGGGCAAAACAGCCCATAATAGACTTTTTGTAGATTCACTTACACCCATACATCACCTGTCTCTTGTCACCACAGCAGAATGGGAGGCATATCACACTCTTACTGATGCCATTCCGTGTAGCAAACAGAGCAAACTGATGTTATATCCTTGTTATTGATTAAGGTTATTGAACACACTTGCAGCCACATAGAAAGGGTTCTGTGTTGTTCTTCATTTACCTATATTATTCAAGGAGAATATAGTGTTAAAACAGGAGACAATTCATCCTGCTCCGATCATTGCTAATTATTCTGCATTTCAAACTGATTACTGTATTTCTGACATGATTAAACCTTTCATTTCATTGTCATGATTTAGTGCTATGAATGTTCATTATTACCTTTTTGATGTAGGTGATTAATTTGGTCAAATGTTGCTTAATTAATAGCCATAGACTGGCAAATGACAGTAGAATAAGACACAAGCAAATCTATTCTGTCACTTAAGGGGTTTTCAAAGTATTTCACTGCATTTCTGTTCACAGTTACAGATCTCTAACCTTCCTGGCATCAACAGAACTCAGCTGTTGCTCACGCCTGCCTTAGTGAGTTGGAGAATAGCGGGAAAGTGAATAATTTGTAAGACATTAATTGGCTGCTAATAATGAATTCACTCTGCTGGAAACTGGGAACTTGTTGCAGGTAAATTAAATGCTAGTAGGACATCTGTAATTCCCCAATTGCTGTATTTTTTTATTTTCAAGTATTACAGAGCTTTACAAATGGGGTCAGTGTGTCACACTGTTGCATCACTCCATCAGCATTAGGGTTTTGAATGCAGCCTTTACTTGTTTGCATGTTCGTTCGCATGTTCATTCTGTGTTGTGTGCCTTTCCTCTGGTTCTCTCATTATCTTCCACAATACAAGGAATGTTACATTGAATGGGATCTCTAAACTGGCCATAATGTGTGTTTGTGTGTGTGCTATGTGATGGCCTGGCATCCCATCCAAGGTGAACCCCAGCCTTGTGCTCTGTGTGGCTTTCCATGTGACCCTAGACATAAAGATTGACGCTTTCATCAGCAAATCAGGGAAGTTCCCAGACTAGCACAATCTACATTGTGTCAGCAATGAGGAATTCTTTTCCTGAGTTTCCATTGTAATGATGGTGGCTGATTGTGAACAAGGGGTTTATAGTTCCAGAAGTGCAGGGGCCATTGTCAGCATGAGAAGAAGCATCTGAGATAGCGGGACTTCTGTTAGTGTTTAATCCAGCTCCTTATAGGAGGATCAAGATACCCCACAAACATTGTTTTAAAGACAAAATTTCAAAATGTCCAATAAAGTTTTAAAAATCTCATTTCATATTATTTTGTAGCAAATGATAAAAAGGAAAACAAACTGCCGAATACTTTCAGTTTATGAATAATATGCATATTTTATATATTTTTTTACACTTTTAGACTTTAATTACCTTAATCTTAGTTGTTATGCCTTATTATCATTCCCCTTAACTCCTATGAATGATTGTCACTTAGCTAATGTTTTTATACAAAATGACTTGTAATTTTATCCATTTATTTGTCAGGATGTTTTATGGGAAAAATGAAGGAGCTGATTTCGCTGAGAATAAAAGAAAACGCCAAACCTGCTGATTTTCAGCTGGGACTGGTACCAACAATACTCTGCAGGTTTCCTGGGACAAAAGGGACCAGATCACTCGAGAATGAGGACAGGTGAACTGAATAAATCAGAATCAGAGCAATCCTTTATTGGCCAGTACTTGCCAAGTAGTGGGATTCACTTTGGAACATTTGGTACCAACCCACAAGTGCAAAAGTGCCATTAACATTAAGGACAGGAACACCATGTCAAGGTGGCACAAAGGACAGCAGGGCTGCCTCATGCCTTTGGGGCTGGGGGTTCACATTCCTCCCCAGCTTCGTGCCTGTGGAGTTTGCATATCTCCTTGTTTTACAGAGGTTTCCTGTCACAGCCCAAACACACTCGGTCACGCTTAGTGGTGTCTCTGACTTGCCCACAGAGTATGTGTACATGCCCGGGGATGGACTGGTATCCTGTCCGTGGTGTGGCCAAGCCTTGTGCCCTGTGCTGTATGGTACACATCACATGAATAAGGCACATTTACACTTTACAGAACTGCAAACATACAAACAACTTACATTATAGTCTGTGCAAAAAAAAGTTTTGCACAAGGTGTTGAACTAAGCAGTTCAAGTTAACTTTATTTACATTAAAAACGAACCTTTATTTGTGTAAATAAATTGTAATGTGGTTGTTTTCACGTATTCCCTCCCCTTTTTTAAAGGCATGAATATGTAGAGGGGACAGCAAAGCTTGGGGTTAGAGCACAGGCTCAGCTCTTCATCCAGCACCCCTGAATCATTTTAAGTTCCATGCCCAGGAGTTTAATGGAAATATGGCTACTCAGGCAAGCTTGGGATTCAAACTAGTGACCTTGGGGTTAGATCAAGGGTCTCCAACTCCAGTCCTGGAAAGCTACTATCCAATCGGCTTGCTATCCTACCTGGTATCTAATGGTGACTCATCAGAAGCCAGGTAGACTAGGACACCTGTGGGACAGTAACTCTGCAAGAGTTGGAGACCTCTGGATTAGAGGGGCAGTCCTCATGGTGTCACTGGTTTTTCCTCAAAAACATTTTCTAATGGGAAGCTCTTGAAATAAGTGATAAGCAGGGCAGGAGGCACCTGCAGTGATCTTGGTGGTCTTGCTCACCTGCTCATTAATCCTTATTCCTCTGGTCATCTGACTCTCTCTTGTTGTCACAGCACCTCTCTCAACGGTACAATTTCTATAAAACAGAAGCCTGTGCCCTTGACCGCTAGTGTGTTATTAATCTATTCTGTATGATTTTCCCTCAGCAATCTGTATCTGCGCCTGAGTTCCTTCTGTTTGCTTTATACAGTTTGGAGCAAAATGATTTGGAAATCAGCAGGGTGTCTTCATATTCTCTATGAGATGCCACAATGCAGAAAATAGTACTAAAATATATATATAAAATATTAATAGAAAATTGTGTTGACAACCAATATTAACAGAACAATATTCTGCTTAATTCGGACTCCATGCAATAAAAAATTGTAATTGAATACATCCTATTATGGACAGTAAATATAAATAAGAAAAAAAATTGGACAGCAATGCAATGTTCATTACACCTAGGATCCAGGTTCAAATCCATTAAATAGGTTCAGTATAGCATGGAAATGTAAGCTAAATTATATGTTTATATGGCCTAGAATTGCTTACATTCATGACAAATGTAAAAATCTTTTGGGGTGCTTTCTCTTTTCTAGACTGACCAAATGAATCCAGGTGCAACTTCTGATTTTTCTTGTTAAGTCCACTTCAATAATTGAACACAAAGGTGATGAAACTGGTCAAAGAATGGCTTTAAGGCTTAAGACAATTGATACATAGATTGAGCGTGAGAGTGTGAATGGGAAATGCAATGCCATTGGGTTTTTCAAAAGAAACAATGGACATAAGTACCTTGAGTGGTTAGTAGCAAGTCAGTGGCTGCAAATGTCTATTTGGTGAAAAATAGTGGTTCAGAGAGAACGGTTCAGATTGTAGAGGTGGTAGGCTGAAGCCCATTCCTCTACAATCTGATTGGTTATCTCTTCGAACAAATCATTTTTCGTTCTGCCCTCAACATTTTTGTGGAAGTAAAAGGAGTGTATAAATTTGCCTGATTACACGAACATTGGTGCTAAAAGACCCTCAAAAAATTTACAGCACCTTGAAATTATAGTCAATGACAGGACTGAGTCACCCTTCTGTCAAAAAAAATGGTTTCAGGAGGTTAAGGAAGAATAGCAGTGGATTGCAGAGGACTGGAAAAAGGTGCCTGTTGTGATGGATTCTGTTTCCTGCTGCTGAATTCTGATGGGAACACTAGGGTATAAAGAACACTAGGGTATAAAGAACACTAGAAAACTGCGTACATCCATCCTGCTGTGTGTCAACACTCCCAGCTGGTGGTATTGGTGTGATGCTAGAGGGTGAATTTTAATGGTAAATACTGGGTCCTTTGGTACAACTGGAGCAGCATTTGAATGCCACAGAATATCTGAACATCATCATCAATCAGGTGCATCCTCTCATGACAGCAGTGGATCCATTTGCAAATGGATTTTTTTCAGCTGGATAATGACTCATGCCTCAAGGCTAAGAATGTCTAGAAATGGTCCCATGATCATGACAATTAATTCAGCTTAGTGCGGTGACCTACCCAGTCAACAGATCTCAATTTTGACTGAACATCTGTGGGATGAGATGGAGCAAGCTATTTGGATTAGAGCACCATCACCAGCCTAGTCCTCACAAGTGTGGGAGGCGTTTGAGTCCGTATGGGCCAGCTATCCTGATGGGCATCTTATTGAGTCCATGCCCTGATGAACCAAGCCTTTATGAACAAGGCATTGTAAAAATGGAATAAAATATGACATGTTGTTATCATTTTATAGGCGTGGGAAGGCCAGCTTATTGCTTTATGAAAATTGTTCTCAAAATATTACTGGATAATCTATGACTAAAGGTCAGGTCTTATTATATAAATTATATAAAAAATGCATTTTAAATATGTAGCTATTGATCGTACATAAAAGCCCAAATGTTCTTTTTCACCTTGCCTCTATATATTTTTGTGCAACATGTACAATAGTGAGGATTAACCTCAGTAAAACAAAAGGCACAAGGACCCACACATAGACTATTATGAAGTCATGGGTGAGGATTAAACCAACTGTGCTCCTCTATGAAGACAAACAATAGATGTGCAGAATGAGTGTGTGAGATAATAAACAGCATCAGACACCTGTTCAGCAGTTTATGACAACTTGTTTGTAGGGATCCGTTGAAGTGAATGAAATGAGACTTCGTTCACCTCATATCTTCCACTCATTAGTCCCACAGATGGCTCTTAGACCTTGTTAGAAAGCTGGCAATTAATTAGAAAGACATTCTCAATCATTTAACATTTTGTTCATTTAACCAATACCCATATCTAGTGGGGTGCACTCTGGAAAGTCAAAAAAGAAAAAAAAACACTCAATTATAGTATACTGTAATATACTGTGTGAATTAATGACTCGCTATGGAGAAAATTAATAGCATTTATGCTAAATAACATAGAATTGTGAAGTTAAGTGTTAGCATTAGCTTATGAAAAACATCAAGGGGTGCATTTTGATTCTGAGATTTAAAGGGGTAGTGTGAAGAGTTGCTGTTTTATTGGGCATTGACACAAACAATAATACCGGCAGCTCTTGCGGCTGCTAAGCCGGATCCATCGCCGGAGGCAAAGGTTGAAAGTAAGCAGGCTTTGGAAGGGCAGAATGAGAGGATAGGGGCTTCAAAATGCACAGGGGCTTTGCTGAGCAGAGCAGTCTGGCAGGTGTGTCAGGACTGATGATGGGCTACCAATTGGAGCACCAAGCAGTTTTGCTTTGCAGCCTAGAACCAGGGTTTTGCGATAGAACAGAGCTGTTGCAGGGAGATAGTGTGTGATCCAGTGGTGCTGCAAGGTGATCAGGGTTTAAAATAGGAACTTAATGCTTGGCTTTAAACTTGTTTCATACTTTTTAAATTTTTATTATAAATTTATGGGCTTATCTTGCACGATTAATTATATACAAGACTGTGAAAGCACGAAGGTCAACAGGAAAACTATTGCAAAATTATCCTTTTTCCTAACGGTGAGGAATTATTTAGTGAATTATAGGACATTACTGGCACCTTGAACTGACAAGATTATAATTTAGTATTGCTCCAGGAGTTGTTGGAGTTCAACTTGAAAGACTCATGGTCTCATGAGGTCAAAACATTTTGTTTTGTAATTTATTTAATTTATTTATTAATTTTTACATATAAATTACAATAAAATCTTAAGACTTTTGTTTATCGCCTTCAAAATATTTAGATGGAAAGTTAGAGTGACAGCGTGACAATGAGTGAACAGAAACAAAAATAAAAAAGACATTTATAACTGTTGCGATTGCGGTGGTGCGTGCAAGGCGGACAAAGGGAGATCCAGCCGGGAGTACAGGAAACGAGGTTTTAATGCACGAAGACACTGACATACGACAACTTCAATGCCGCGTCTGCCGGGGAGACGCAGACGCAGACCTAAATACAGACAGGACAAATCAC
>JABFEA020000098.1:24119024-24147797 GCA_019775915.2 Cyphomyrus plagiostoma | reverse complement strand
TCTCTACCACAGAGTGATAGAACATAGTCAGCATTTTCCTACAAACATTAAAGGACCTGAGCTGCCTCAGTAGGAAATACTGTATATTACCTAAACATCTTAATATTATCACAATTGGGGACCTTCCATTCATTTCAACCATATTCCCAATGACAACCTTAAGCCCTACCCGGCCCTAATCGTAACCATAAGTAACCAAACAAAATAGAAGACTTTTGGCATTTTTAGATTTTTGATTGCATGCACAGATTTTTATAATTTAATCTTGTAAGGGCGGGCATCTGGTATGTGTTATGTCAGGATTTGCTGACTTGCTGGGTCTGAATTAAACACCCGAATTCAATGATTAAAAGGTGTCCCAATACTTTTGTTCATATGGTGTATATATTATTATCTTGTGAAAGATCTCTCTTATAACAGAAAGAGCTATATGCAATAAAATACTTTCTGAAAAATAAACCTGTCTGAGAAAGTTCCCAAGAAAGTACATTAAAAATGAATGGGGTCTTTTAGATCCCAAGCCAGAAATTGGGAATATTAATAAACCCTTTGCTTTCCTGCAAAGCAATTTTTTTCCCAATGAATAATAAACTTCTTATTTCAAACATGATTGTTGGAGCATATCTGGGAAGGCTGCAGGAATAAGAAATATGTAGATGATTTATTATCAAACAAAAGATTAAGTGATATGGATCAGATGAAGATTTTACAAACATGCACAGCTAACTTTTTGCATAGACACCCTTGTAGGGTGGTTTCACATAAAGAATAATAAAAAGCCACCTGACTACCATTTACATCAGCATACTAAACTCTGAGACATCCACATGGGTTATGGCAAACAGATAAAAAAAATAAATAAAAAAAACACTTAAACCTTTTCCCCTCAACTATATAGCTACTCTCTTTATCATGCTGTATTATATTTTCAAAGTGCCTTACTTTCATTAAAACAAATGAAATATAGTCTCAGAGATATTATGCTACATTATCAATGGTTTTATAATACACTGGCAAAAAAAACTTTCTTCAAAATATGGTCAAAACATGCACACTTGAAACTGTGATTGTTTTGCAGAAACAGAACTTTATTTGGTTGCTCATTATATATGGTTTGTTTTGGAATTATTTTGGAGTGTTTTGGAGTGGATTTTGTGTCATTGTAGGTCAAAATTTCAGATAATCAGAGTGGGCGCAATTTTTTTCTGTTAAATAGTAGAAATTTGTAAATTGTCGGGCTAAAAACAAAAACTAAGTTATCCCCCTAAAGAGGCACAGCTGTGTCATTTTATTTCATTTCAACTAATTGATCCGTCCTTGGTCTTATCACTGTACATAAAATCTTTGAGTACACTTTACTTTAGGGGGCACAAATACTTAGGAGTAACTCAGTTACTACTGAGTTGGTACTTTCTTATTCAAGCAGCCTTCCTAGATATGCTCCAACAATCATGTTTGAAATAAGAACATTTTATTATTCATTTGGAATAAATTGCTTTGGAGGAAATATATATGTTGAAAAATGGAAACACCTGATAAATCCAGGTTACGTCACCGATGATATGTCTAAGTTGCAACATAAGGTGTATGTGCAAGTCATTTGCTTCTTTAGTACTTCCTTAGCAGTCCCCTAAATAGTTCCTTCAGTAGTTCACAAAGATGTACAGAAAGAACATGTATAGTAACAGATATAATAAATGCTGGGGCTAAAAGATGCATCATGATTCATAAATGATGAACAAACATGAGATCAATATTTCACTTATCTTACTCATTACTTGTTCCTTCAGTAGTTTACAAAGGTTTACAGAATTAATAGACATAGCAAGAAATATAGTAATTGCTTGAAGTAGAAGCGTGTAGCGATTCATTCATGATGAACAAACATGAGATCAGTATGTAACTAAGATTTAGTTTGTGGTTAATTAATACATAAGTAATAGCATAATTATTTTTGCCCCCTCAGGTATAATGTTATTTACTTTTAAAACCCCTGAGTAGCCAAAAACGGACTTTCATTGTAAAACCATAAACAGAAGGCAAAATTGCTATATATATTATGTAAATAACTAGGCACCAGCTGTCCTCAATTACATCATTTTGAGAAGAGCTGCTTGTCAGTGCCAAATCAATCCGGAGATGGTAAATTGACACAACTGGACTGGCAGCACATGCAATGCATATTAGGTTAGAGGACATCATGTGGGAGGAAATGCCCATTCTTAGCTGTCCTACCCATAACACACCACCTTAAGTATCAACATGTACCACACAAGTCTTAGAGAAAACATAGCTGCATGCGTGGAGATTCTGTCGGCCTGGTCATACACCCAACGCAAAGTCGTGCCAGGCGCAATGCAGGCATCATTGCCAGTATGAGCCCAGTGCAGTTGTCATTTTCCCATCCAGCACCCACCTTGTTTAAATGGCAAATGTACTCGCATGCATCTGAGCGCCCACGGGCTTGTCGGTCTGAAAAACGAGGCGTCAGGCACATTGCTATTTCAAGGAATGCGATTGTGCGATGGACCAACAAAAACCTGGTCTGAAGTCAATGGCGCAGTATTTCACTGCTATTTTCAGAATGCATCATCGGGATAGTAACATGCGTCAACACATGCAGGTGCACAGCGCATGCAGACTGTTTGTTACTCACACAGGGAGGCGTAATAGTGCACAAGCAGCCTACAAATGCTGCGCCTTCATAAACCATACCCTTCAAAGGATGCAGCACTGGAATTTGGACACAACCTAAGTATGACCCTTTTGAATCATGCGCCTGGCGCTGCAACCAAATGTGGATTTGGCCACACCCTAAACGAACTATGCACTTCAGAATGTTATAATACGGCCCCTGCTGTTTCCCTGCAATGGACAGGCCAAAATTCACCAACAGGTAAGTACACTAAATGCACGGATAAGTGTGCATACTTTCTAGGAACCCACAATCGAAACTAACTTTAGCCTCGCACAGTGACTAGAGCTCTTGCTTCATATCTCCAGGATCAAAATTTGAGTACCTGCCCTGGGTCTATGTGTGTGGAGTTAGCATGTTCTGTCATCATGGGTTTTTCTCCAGGTACCTCAGTTTCCCCCCTACAGTCCAGGTTTGTTTTGCAGTCTTTTACACTGAACCCAAGCAGAGGACTGCATAGTCAGTTACATCCAAGTTTATTGCATCTAAAACATGCGTTTATATCAAATTCTGAAATGTCGATATATGTCAAAACTTTTGTGCATATTATATAACAGAACCTTTGTTGTGTCATGTTGCAGGAAATTGTGTTTTTAAATACATTTTTATTACGAATAGACAGAATTCCCCTGGAATCTCATTAATCCTTATGCCATATGTTGTTATACAGTATATGAACAAAAGTATTGGGACACGCCTCTCAGTCATTGAATTCTGATGTTTCACTCAGAGCCATTGCCAAGGGTGTATAAAGTTCAACACCTATAGGCATGCAGTTAGGTTTAAAAACATTTGTGAAAGAAAGGTCGTTCTGAAGAGCTCAGTGAATTTAAGTGTGGTGCTGTCATAGGATGCTACCTCAATATCTGCAGAGTTCCTCTGGCATGAACCCCAGCACAATAACTGTGCATCAGGAGCTTCATGGAATGGGCCTCCATGGCCGAGCAGCTGCATGCAAGCTTCACATCACCAAGAGCAATGCCAAGTGTTGGATGGAGTGGTGAAAGCACACCGCCACTGGACTCTGTGGAAACTTGTTCTGTGGAGGTACGAATCTCATTTCTCTGTCTGGCAGTGTGATGACTGAATCTGGGTTTGGCAGATGCCAGGAGAATGTTCCCTGCCTGGCTGCACTGTGCCAACTGGAAAGTTTGGTGGAAGAGGGATGGTTTTTAAGGGGTTGAGATAGACCCCATAGTTCCAATGAAGGGAACTCTTAATGTTTTAGCCCACCAACATAATATGGACCATTTTATACTCCCAACTTTTGAGAACAGGTTCTTTGAGATAAATAAGGCATAATGTCGAACATGAAATGCTTCTATGCTTCTCTTATCGGGGTAATTTGTTGGATTTAAGGTACCACAGTTTAAATGTACTTCAAATTCATTCACTTGCATTTTGCCCAGACTACCTTAAATCCAACAAGGTACCCCGATATCCAGTAACCCCGCTTCCTAGTACAGGCCACAGGTCTGATGATGCAGTTTTTAGAGAGAGGAGATATAGGTAGGAAATGTAGATTACTGTAAGACTGCTAACATAAGGATCCATCATCAAAACACTATTTATTACCTGCTTTGCGAAGGGAAATAAAAACAAGGGAATGAAATTCTTTAGGGAAGCATTAGTGCAGAAATATGACAGAATGTTACAATGGCGTTTTACAATTAATCATTAGTGGTACTAACACCATTTATGTTTTATCAGAGATCAGCAGGGACACTCTTTTATTTAGCCATTAATATTATGCGTACAAGTTTCTAACTGTGTGTAAAAACTTATTCAATTTGACAGACTGATGTGTCATCAACATAGGTAAGGTAATATCCATATTATGTATAAAGGGCATTGTTTCCCAATCCAGTCCCTGCGGGCCCACAGATGGGCCACAATTTTGCTCCCTCCTAACTCCCTGCCAGACAGTCCGTGTTTTCTCTCCCTCTCAGCTCCCGCCCAGATTGGTAAACACTGATATAGGGTGAAAAGCAGTGGGACCAGCACCATATTCAGAAGAGCTCCTCAGGCTAGAACATTGAGAATTTTAGTAATTCATCATTTTCTAGAACAAATGGGTAACAGAATAACAAATAAGACCTGAACCAAGAAACCACCTGTCCACTGAGACCAATAAAATTGTCTTTTCAAGAGAATATAGAGATGTATTGTGTCACAAGCAGAATTTAGGTGCAGAAGCTTGAGAACAAATATTACCACAGTCAGAGAAGAAAATGACATCATTCATTAACTGTAGTGCTGTTAAGTTCTGTGTGTGCTTGAACGCTGAGTGAGACTTATCACAGGTATTGTTGCATTGTATGAAGACAATTGCTGGGCAATATTAGGTGGAAATGGAAGGTCTGAGATAGACCTGTAACTAGAAAGATCACGAGGATTAAGATAAAGGCTTGCTGTGTTTGGTCATGATTATAGCTCTGAAAACACCTTTGGGAGTATATCCAGAGGATAATGATGCATTTATAATGTGTAACATAGTTTTTTCAATAAAAGGCAGAAGTTCCATTATTAGCTTTGTTGGTATGGTATATAATGAGCAAACAGAGAATTTAGGACTTATAACGAATGTAGATAATTCACTAGCTGTAGCAAGAGCAAATCGCCCCAGATGCTGAGTGTGTAAGTGATGACATGAGCAGCAGATACATAACAGACCTGCAGGCTGCTATAAGAAACTAGAATCATGCTGCGACAGGTTTGATTCTTTGCAAAGGCTACATTGACAATGGAAAACACGATAGGACATAACAGAAGAAATGCTGTTCTTCATTTGGTGTAGAGTCTTAATGTATTCCTCCAATTAAACAGGTCGGCTTTTTTATTTACCTTAACATAAGACTAATACTACTAATTGTGCTTGAAGTGCATGAACAAAAACAATTAAATAATACTCATTATAAATAAAACTATGCAAACTATGCAAATAATCCTACAGAGATTTAATTTAAAACTATTTATTAATGCGCAAAAAG
Organism: Cyphomyrus plagiostoma; assembly: GCA_019775915.2. Taxonomy (NCBI): domain Eukaryota; kingdom Metazoa; phylum Chordata; class Actinopteri; order Osteoglossiformes; family Mormyridae; genus Cyphomyrus; species Cyphomyrus plagiostoma. The sequence goes on along the minus strand of JABFEA020000098.1, from coordinate 24,142,112 downwards.
ATGCATGGGAGTTGGATACACAAGTAGTATACTGTGTCATAAAAAGCAACGTACACAGCTAGTGAGAATATTAATATTTGTAATGCGTAGAAATACAAAAATACAGACATATAACACAAGGGCAAAAATTAGACATCATAACACAGAATACTACCCAAAACAATGTTTTATCCCGATCCGTAGGAGGTGAACAAATGATAGAACACCAAACAGTACCCTAAATTGAATTTGCCACCAGTATATCACAATATAATTCTCAGAACAATTCTCCAAATGTATCACTATCTATCTCCTGCTCTCCCGAATTGCATTGATAGACCAAGCTTGTCATCTGCGATTGAAATGTTTCAACCACAATGCTTCAGGCAAACAATATTATGGAGTGAACATATGAAGTGTTAGCCAGGGGAATACACTCAATGGCATTCATACACTGTACGTAAACTCTTTGGGGCATTACTCCTGGCTTAATTAAGAACTGCTATGCTCAGAATTCTCTTCTCATCTATTTTGTCATCACCTAAATTTAGCCGACTTCCTCAACTAATTAAATGTCACAATGCCTTAATCAAAATCAATACACCTATAATACATCCTATAATCTGTGAGCTATGTATACATTAATATATTGTAATTGTGCATTCAAACCTCTATTTAAAAGCTTTAGTTGTGAGAAACCTTTGCCCGGTGAAGCGACCAAGGTTTCAATCCGAAGCTGTATGCCATATCATAGATTTTATATGCAAAATCCTAATTTTGACCAGCAATAAGAAAACATATAGATACACCCTGTGATGCTGACCAGGATGAAGAGCTTGGATGGATAAATGCATGCATATATCTTGTGAAGCAAATACAAATGCATTACATTGACTATTGTGTATTTATTACTTGCTGTTCAAAGGCTGTAGTAAACAGTAAGTTTGATATACAGTTTATGGAGACATATTAAATTGCTACAAAACAATGTAACTTTTGTCATTTAGAACCATGACACAGAATTTTGCAGGAATCTAAAAAAGCCTCACAAGTTAATGCATTTAGAAAATAATCGAATATATATACTTTTATATTAGCCAGTCTACCTATATAAGGCATTAAAATATTGGGCACATACAAAGTTTATTCCGCAGTGCATTGAAAATTCACGCCGTTGCTATATTACCAATCAGCTGATTTTATGCTTCCTAATGGCAGCATTGATTTAAGCTAAAACTTAATGATACTGTTCGAATTGTTTAATGCATTTCTGTGAAATGATTCAAATCTGTGACTCTGATTCATCCAGTGGTATAGTCCTCTCTGTATATCATAGAATGCTTATATGTGGTTATACAGTATGAGAGGCATTTGAAGATTTTTAAAAATTATTTTAATTTAAAATTCTTATAGTTTATTCATAAGGTAGAAAGCAATCAGGTACGTTGACTGTGAATTCATCACATGGCGGGTGTGGGGGTGGGCGGGGGGCCTTGGCTAATGTCCATCTTTGGTGGAAGCATCAGGAGACCTGGGTATTGTGGCTGTGTATTGTACTGTACATAAATGCCACCACAGTCTTTTTCTGCAATCATGGCCTTTGATCTTTTTGTGGCTGATGATGTTTTATATATCCTACCATCCCAAACCTGCACTTTCCCAAATGCTAATCTGGGCCACAGTAGACTTATCCATACTTGCCTGCTGCTCACTCTGCTTATTAAAAAGACATGCATGGACAGATGGACTATAATTATTATATTTTTATAGCTGTTATTATTACTCCCATCCGTCCATTTACCATTACTGCATTCCCAGTATAGGCAAGGGACGCTGTAGAAAGGGTGCCAGGTTGTCGCTGGGCACATACACTCATGTACAATGGCTACTCTAGAGATAGTAATTCATCTAATTAGGGTTTTGGGGTTTGAGAGAAACACAGAGAGCTCACGCACACACAGGGAGAGCTCCAAATAGACAAGGCAGGCTGGGAATCAGTCCACCAATGCCTCAATTACCTATATAAGCTATTATTGCTAACATCCATCTCCTAAAACTAATTATTCCATTTCCATTTAAATTGCATTGCTTACCTACAGTATGTTTATGATAAGTCACACTGTAATTAGAGAAACTGTACTGAATTATTTAAACACTACATGGAGGTTAGTTACTACAGTTATTAAATATTTATAAAGTGGAGCAAGAATAAATTCTGCTGCCTCAAAAATGTGTTGAAAGTTACCTTTCTATCTTACAGGTTGGTGACATTAAGAAACTTACTGTTTAAGTTAAACAATGTGAACTGTTAAAAAAAAGATTTTTACCTCATCAGAATAAGTCTCAGAACAGTCATTACTTGTTTTTTTCTGTTTTCAATAAAATGACTTTCTGTTCCTTTTTTTATTTTTGAAAAGATCTGGTCTTAGTCGATGGTTGTAATCGCTTTTGGCAGTATTACAGTAATCTGGTCGAAACTCAAGATTTCGTGAAAGTATGTTCATAAAAAATCTCAAGTTACAGTTCTCTGTGCACCTGGAATACACCTAGAACACGTCAACATTATTACAATGCAAAAACAACACAATGCAAAAACAACAACATAACACCATAACACAAAGACAACACAAAAGCACTTAAAAAAATTGAGCAAATTTCATTTTTAAATATGTTGTCTTCTCTACATGTATTGTGTTTTCTTAGTGTGTTGGGATTTTAAAAAAATGGTAGTCCTTTCACAGGATGAAATATTTGACTTTTGATATGGTGCCTTTGACAATGATACACCCATCCATCCATCCATCCATCATCTGCCGCTTATCCGGGGGTCGCGGGTGTAGCAGCTTCTGGAGAGATACCCAGACCACCATCTCCCCAGCTACCTCCACCAGCTCCTCGGGGAGAACGCCGAGGTGTTCCCAGGCCAGCCGAGAGATATAATCCCTCCAGCGAGTGCTGGGCCTGCCATGCTCATGCTCATGACCATAGGTGAGGGTAGGGATGAAGATGGACCAATAGATCGAGAGCTTTGCTTTCCGACTCAGTTCTTTCTTAGCCACGATGAACCGGTTAAGCGCCTGCAAAACTGTAGACGCCACTCCGAATCGTCTATCCAGCTACCTCACTTGTGAACAAGACCCCGAGATACTTGAACTCCTCCACTTGGGGCAGAACCAGGGTCTCGGACTTGGAGTTATTAATCCTCATCCCCGCCGCTTTACACTTGGCTGCAAACCGCCCCAGAGCATGCTGGAGATCCCCAGCAGATGAAGCCAACAGGACGACATCGTCTACAAAAAGCATCAAGGCAATCCTGAGGCCACCAAACTGCACACCTTCAACACCCCGGCTGCACCTAGATATCCTGTCCATTAAATATCATAAACAGGACCGATGACAAAGGGCAGCCCTGGTGGAGCCCAACCCGTACTGGGAACATGTCTGAGTTATTACCGGCAATGTGGACCAAGCTTCTGCTCCGTTCATACAGGGACCGAATCACCCACGGTAGCGGACCCCGGACCCCATATTCCCAAAGCACCCCCCACAGAGCACCTCAGGGAACCCAGTCGTAGGCCTTTTCCAAATCCACAAAACACATGTAGACTGGATAGGCAAACTCCTAGGCCCCCTCCAGTATACTGATACATATGGGAGCAAATTAATATCAACACACTAAAAAATTCAGAAAACACTTACCCACGTGATACATAGGTTTTAGATTGTCTATGAACAAGAAAAAACTTAAAAATTTTAAATTTGCTTAATTTTTTGTCTTGATGTTATTGTGTCGTCTTTATTTTTTGCATCTTCATAATGTTTTGCGTTGTGTTAATGTTTTTGTGTTCTGTTAATGTTGACGTTTCAGGGCTTTCGGGGCTGCCGTAATACTGTGTTACGATGGGCCATGGTGAAGGACAAGAACAATCCACTTTGCAGATGAGGAATGGAGAACTTAATTTTAAATCACATTCAAAAAATACATGAAACAAAAAGAACTACAAATGGTCTAAACACAAGCAGTTGGATAACATGGAAACAAATTAGGACTCACTGGACAGGCAGGAGTACACAGAGCCAACTAAGTAACTGGTAAGTGGAGCACACAACATGGGTCATAGGCAAGGAATGCAAGCTAAGACCATCCAACACATCCAGTACATACACAGACCAAAAGGGGAACAGAGCAAGGGCAGGCACATATACAGACTAGTAACAATCGCAAGATGAGGAACAGGTGTGGGTTATTTTTAATCAACAAAATACTATGGATAGGAATTACAAGAAACACAGAGAGGAACCGGATGGCCAGCGACACCTGCTGGCCAAAAGGGGTAACAACAGGAAAGGCAGGAACTGATTCCCTCCCACCTGCCTGCCTGCCATTAGCTCATGTGATGCCTCTCCTTCCTTCCCTGCTGCTGTGCCAGTGTTGATCTTGCCATTATGCATTAAGCACCCCGTACCAGCATCGGTCTGCTCCTGCATAGAGACTGAAATTTCAACCCCTATATTAGCTTAGTTATGTCATCTTGTTTTGTTTGACTCCTCTGCCAGCCACCGGAGGATGGGCTCCCCCTTTGGGTCTGGCTCCTCCCAAGGTTTCTTCCTCCTAGGGAGTTTTTCCTTGCCACCGTCGCCTTTTGGTTTACTCACCGGAGGGTCTTTACATGGCAGAAATGTAAAACACATTGAGACAATGTAATGTTATGATAATGCGCTATATAAATAAAATTGCATTGCATTCTGACAGACTGTTATTAGTGTGCATCTTTTTGACTGCCCTGTAATGAGCTCCCAGCTCTTCTAGATACAAAAATCAATTAAAAGTATAAAGTCTCCCGCCTGTTTTACATACTAAAATCAATTAACATAAGTGTACCAGTGACTGCAAATGGGGTACAACATTCACTCGAGGGTGAGAATAAGGCCACCACTGTTTATTTTTGTAGAATGAATATGTGGTCATTTCAACCGTAACAACTTTAAAGAGTGATAATGAAAAATTCCTCTATATTTTAATGACCTTTCCTCTAACATAAATAATGCATGTGTGCCTTCTAATTTAATTAATGGTGGAGATTTTAACCCCATATGTACATTTGTGATTAGTATCACTTATGCCATTGAACCACTTATGTAATTTGCTCAAGACATTTTACAGGCCACGCTTGTAATTGCGCCCTATTTAAAAAGCTGAAGAAGGTCCAGTGTCTTGCTTTAGCTCTAAGGTTAAAAAATAGATTTTTTTTTCCTAGTCAGATTCCATCAAGTTAAATTCTTTTCCCATTTGCTACACATGCCAGACATTTTATTCTACTTTCAGTGCATTATACTTTATTTTCCAGACTACACAAAATTTGCAGCATCACCAATAAATAGAAATGTCACTACTGGAACACATAAAGTGTATGAATAGAGAACAAAGACATATATCAGGGATATCATAAAAATCCCAAGATTCACTGAGGTTGCAAGGTCTGCTAAATGGTACCTGGAAATTTGAAAATAATATGTAGTTTCGAGACCAAGAAAGTCACAGGATTCCTGTGGCATCTGGGATTTCATTTGGAAAAGATGGTCTGCACCTTTTGGTCTGTTATCAGCTGCTTCTGCTAATTCACTTGATGGGTTTTATTTTTTGGATGCCAATTGGGAGACGGTGATACCAGACTTGGAGAAAAGACTACAGAGAGTTTAAAGCGGTGCTTCAACTCAACAGCCATTGGGTTGAATATCCACACTAACTGAATGCTAATTAAAAGTGCGCAGAAGCAATGGACGCATTTGAAATAAAGCGATCAGAAGGTGACTATTTACCTGGAATTTACTATATTTACTGGACTCTATATTCCCGAGCATATCACTGCTTTGTGGCCCATTTTTCAATAAGATAAAAGTTCTGTACCCTTTTTACACCACAGAAAAATTAATAGTGTGTGCAGCTGGTTTGTGAAAAAAGGAAATCCAGTGTGGAAGCATTCGCCTCATTTGGTCAGAATGGGGAACATTCCAGGCGTCTTCAGTACTAGGGCTTGGCAGTCCTTGTTCTGGGAGGCTGTGGGGAGTGCGCTGATCTTGCTCCAGCTGAGCTGTGATTGAATTAGCTGTCATACAAATCACATTGAACTGGACACGTTAGTGCAGCGCTCTCTGCAAACCAATGCATCCCCTGGTTTTCCAAGTCCAGAATGTCTGACCTCTGTGTGGGGCACTACTTGAGGCACCTTGGCTTCCAGGACACGACCAGGTATCTCATCAGTACCACCATAACCGAAACCTGTTTTCAGACACTTTTACATCTGTGGTCCTTCCAGCATCTCCCCAGGCTTCTCTGTCATCATCCTTTATGCACAGTGCTTGACACACGTATAATTGTACATATTGACAGAAGCAAATTGACAGTCGCAATGGAAATTGCTCCTTGGTATGGTCAGGTGAAGAAGGAGTCTTCAGTTACACCAAAGAAAAATTAACAGGTGTTTCTAAAACACATGAATGCTGTTCATGCTTTTAAATATGTCGGATGTTCACATGAGAACACTGCAATAATGTAATATGAGACAGAGACATACAGTTAAAACCCAGAAAAAGACCTTAGCAGGTCTTAGAGGTCTTAGAGTTGTACTCCCTAAAATGATTTCTTGAGCTGAACAGAAACTTAGTCTTAAGTTATCTCAGCATTGCAAAGTTGCTCAGAGAATGTTCAAGTAAAATGCAAAAAGTCATTTTGACTGATATTATTAGAAACATTTTTACTTTTCGAGTAAGGAAATGTGTTTATTCTTATCAAATGTCTTAAATTTGTGTCGTGTTTGAAGACATCATATGATGTATGGTATTTTAGATAAGATGAACTACTGATAAAATTTAATGTCTGTTCAATATTTCTGCTTCCTATTTTAAGCTTTTTGTTGTGAGTGTTTTATAATGCAAAACTATTGCATCTAAAACTGACTAGCACTGCTGCCTCACACCCCTAGGATAAGGGACCATGGCTCTGTGTGTGGAGTCTGCTTGTTATCCCTGTGACATCATGAGGTTTCCCCCCACAGCCCAAAAACATGCTGAGGTTAATGGGAGTTCCCGAATTGCCCATAGAAGTGTGTGTGTGTGAGTATACCCTTTGAGTTGGTGCCCCATCCTGGGTTACTCCCTACCTTGCACCCGTACCCCTGACCCTGAATAGGACACACACAGGATGGACAGAAGCTTTTCTTCATACCAAGTGTTAGACACTCCTTGCATTTTAAAAAAAGAAAGTCTTTGTTTTTCTGTGATGTCACCATCAAACGATAAGTCAAGGGGATGATTATTAGCCAAGGGATGCATGAGAAAAGACAGTAGAGTACATCAGTATCTACTGAACTAGCTGTTAAATGTCAGCATTATAAATTTTCCGTAGGTTGACACCACATGACATCATAAGTTTCAGTGAATTTTTCAAATACACATCTCTTAGCAGTTATTATGCTAAGAGCAATGTATTCACAAAATTATTATTTGTGCTTTTCGCTCCATTTCCTTTTGTCACAATAAATGTGTGTCATTGTATCATTTTGTCAAGCATCCGTACACCACAGGATATTTCATAATTATCTGATTAACAGATCCTTTGATGTAAGCATTATCAATGAGCCAAGGATATTCAGTTATCTGGGTAGGATGAAAACACTACTACTCACAGTCTTTACAGGCGAGTTGTCAGTAACCTTGCCACTGCAGTAGAAAAACAAGGTTTGATACACGGAAGAAGTTGATTAACAATGGCAGAATCGATAAATGACGTGGTAAAGAGTGCGGTAAGACAATTACTTTTTTAAATACAGTTTATCTCTGACAGTACTGACTGACTTAAAGGCTTTGCTTCTTGTTCTTTAAGTGTTTGCTTGTTCATTTTCTGAAATAGCAGCAGTGTCAGTAATTGTATAAAATGTAATAATTTTTTGTTTATTTTTAGCCACTCTAGAATGGCTTCTTATTTTTCTGATATTTGAACACCAGTAACTTCATGTATTGCACTTCTATGTAAGATTGCCTGCACCTCAGTAATATGTATCATATATAGCTATTTAACTGATATGTAATGCATTTTGAAAGCTATCAGACATTAACAGAAACAATGTGCAAGTTATAATTACCACATATATTAACTACTATTATTCTGAACGGGGAAAGGTTTTTCGTTTTAAGACAATTCTGATTCACTTTTTCTTCCTAACGCATCTTAATTGGCTGTTTTACCGCCATAGTCCACCAGAACAGTTGCAGTACATATATCTAGAACCCAAGATCATTTACTAGAAGGCCTATCATGATTTATCGATGGTGGTGGGAAACCCCAGTATCAGGACCTACTCCCCAACCACTTTTCTTTCCCTTTCTCATTCCCTTTATTGATATCCCGTGGGCGGGTCAGCCATAACATACGGCTTACATGATTCATTCTTAACAAGCATTCTGTGAGCACTGCAATCTGTGGATGGGGACATTTTTCTGCTGGAAGGTTCTGGACATGGAATCAAAAAACCTTCACCAAATGATGAACGCGATGACTGGATTAGTATTTATTAGCAGTTACTCTGATCTCTCTGAAGTTCAGTTGACCTCCACTATGCTGGGAAAAATCTACCTCCTCACTGGCGGAATGGAGTGTATTTCTCTCAGGCTCCTCCTGCCACGGTCCCTGCTTGCACTCCTTGAGTACTGGTAAGAACACAGAGAAAGATCTGAGCGTAAGGTCTTCTTCCACATATATGCCAACTCTGTGCTCTTGGTTTTTTAGTATAGTAAATGGTTTATGTGCTGCAGTAAGTCCAAAGTTCCTTGTGTAGGGACTATGCTTGATGAAACTGCCAACTCACCCCTTAGACTGAAATCTGCAATCAACAGATTCAGAGCTGCTTTTTGATTTTGTCTTTACTCTGAAACCAGAGCATGGATATCAGAGTCAAGCTTGGACTTTCATCCATAGCTACCTCTTTAGCCACTGATCCTCATGAAACATCAACATGCTTTCATCTCTTTGCAAGGTCTGCTAAATGGTACCTGGAAATTTGAAAATAATATGTAGTGTCGAGTCCAAGAAAGTCACAGGATTCCTGTGGGATCTGGGGTTACATTTGGAAAGGATGGTCTGCATCTTTTGGTCTGTTACCAGCTGCTACTGCTAATTCACTTGATGGATTTTATTTTTTGGATGCCGATTGGGAGACTGGGATACCATACCGCAGAGATTTTAAAGCGGTGCTTCAACTCAACAGCCATTGGGTTGAAAATCCACATTAACTGAATGCCAATTAAAAGTGCACAGAAGCAATGGACGCATTTGAAATAAAGCGGTTATAAATAAAGAGACTGAGATTTATTCTTCAAGCTATGGTAATCAGAGCATCAGGCAATTGGGCCTTCTCAGTATTTTTTACACACAGTGCTGAGCATGACGTGACGTTATTTGCTTAATTAATTAAAGGAGCACACCTGTGGAAGGACCTGCCTTTGCTTTACTTTGTACTCTTCATTTGCCTTTACTTTGCCTTCTATCCATCTCTGTTTATAGTCTTTTTATATATTACGCACATTTTATCTGCCTTATCAAATGCCAAGCATTCCTTTCTATAACAACATTTGGTTTATGAAATGTGGGAATGCTTAAATGTTAGCAAATAATGTAATGTCATATAAAGCATTGCTTAATGGGCTGAGTGCACAGGTGAGATCTATGCATCATTGTGGGTTTGAGACTGGCTATGTTGGGATATTTTAGTTATGAATTGCTCTCATGCTTATGCGCTTATTTCTATATTGGTTCTAGTTCTTGTGCTTAGTTATCCCTGTTTCTATCTAGTTATGTTGCTCCCTGGTTCTCAGGATTGTGGCCTTGGTCCCTGCTTGACCTGCTACTCATCTAGCCCTTGGTATTGGTGTGTATACATGCTCCTGCCCTTGCCCTGTTTGTCATTGCAGGTGCTGTAAGTGTAAGCTGGGAGATAAAGGCCATGTCTGTGGGCCCACAGACACGTTACTGCTGAAGCCGGGCTCAAACCCGCAACCTTCTGATCACAGGCATTGAGGCTTAGCCCGTTCAACATGTTTTTTTTGGGGGGTGGTATTTATCATGACGGCAAGCCACATGAGTTCAGCCCTGATGTTAGTTATTTCTATGTTACATAATAAGCCATAATTGAAGCCTAGTTGTTCTGTTTTATAATTGAAGCCTATTTAAATTCTGTGCAGTGTTTAGTTGATTCAGTATAGTTCTATCCTCAACATACGTTTTGAGTTGATGGCCATGAGCTATAAAAGAGCATGTTAAAATCACTGATGGTTGATCCATAGTTATTGACTATTAAAAGAAGAACTTCAATAACTTTACAGATAGCAGTTACTAGTAACAACTGATTTCAAGAGCAATTACACGGAGAATCAGCAAAAGCCAATTTAATAATAACATTTTATTGGTCCCTGTGAGGAAATTATCTTCACACCTCCCTCAACTTGCTCTTTGTAGAGTAAGCTGTCCACAAAGGCCACCAGTTGGAGCATCCAGGGAGCTGGGGGTTAAGGGACTTGCTCAAGGAGCCACAGATGTGCTGAGGCTGGGTTTGAACCAGCAACCTTGTGATTACAGGCATATAGACTTGCCCACTGATCCACACACTGCACTCAAACTTGTCACCCACAATCCTTATAGCAGCAGAATGGTTATCTGTCTTTTATGAAGTACCTCCTTCATGATTATGCTAACTTTGTCAATGCTTACCACTGAGTGGCCTTTGGTGAGACTGGCTCAGGTTGGATTCTGCTCTGCTTCAGTTATTTACCCTTGTCACGTCTCTCACCTAAGAGAGTTCTGAGTCACCTGTGTCTCACTCCTGTTGCTGATTTTCTCTTAATTGCCTAGCATACTTAATTGGTCTAACGGGTTCCTTCAGAGCAAAGAATTGTCTGAATGCATAATTGCAGAGGGAGTGATAGTTGTCCACCCCCCTGGAGTGAGTTTGAGCCCTGGTCCCCTGCTTAGTGTGTGCCTTTGCTCTCCTTTGTCTGCTTGTGCTTTATCCCATATCCTCAGGACTCTCTGTCTGAAACCTGGCTTGTACTCTTGCCTCTACTCCTTAATATCTGGTTGCTTTGCTGTTGGATCCTTGGTTCCCAAGGTGTCCTTGTTAGAGTTCCTCACCAGCCATGGATCCAGCTGAACTCCACAGCACACTGGGCCACGTAGAACAGCACCTTGAGGACTTACCAGCTTCCCAATCCATACCTCTGGTGCTGCCTCCTCAACCCATTGCAGCTACCGTCCAAGTCTCTGGTCCTGCCTGTCTATTCCTGATTCCAGAGCGGTATGATGGATCACCTGAACACTGCAAGGGATTTCTAATGCAATGTGAATTGTTTATCCGGCATAATGGTGCCTTACTGGCCACTGACAGTGACAGGGTAGACTTATCTTGCTTCTCACTGGAAAAGCCAGAGACTGGGCTACGGCACTATACTATCAACACAGTGCAGTTCTCCACTCTTTCTCCACTTTTGCTGAGCATCTTAAGGAGGTGTTTGACCACCCCTCCCAGGGCAGAGGTGTTGGAGACCAGCTGCTAGATCTCCGTCAGCAGGCACGCCGTGCTGCGGATTTTGCAGTTGATTTCCGGATCCTGGCCACCACCAGCGGGTGGAATGAGCCAGCACTCCTAACTGTTTACCAGAGAGCGTTAAACGTTAGGCTGCAAAATGCAATGGCCTGCATGGGAGAAGACCTTGGACTAGAAGAATATATACAGCTCTCCATACGACTGGATAACTGCCTCCGGCATAGTCACCCTTTGCAGCCTGCCCAAAATGGCCAATTGCAATTCCCAGTCACACTCTCGACATCCGTCTCATCCTCAACCCCCAGAACCAAGCCCATGCAGGTGAGGCGAGTGCCCCTCACTCCTGCTGAACGTCAACGGCGGCTGAGGAACCAGCTCTGCATCTACTGTGGCCAAGCCGGCCACATCCTCTCCCACTGCCCCTCCCGTCCTCCACCTCCGTGAGGGAATCCCCAGAGGCCTCATGTAAGGTACCCTTAGCAACACAATTCCCTTTACCTGTCATTTGTTGTGACTTTGGTATACATGTCTCCACAGCCCTGATTCTGGTGCAGCTGGGAACTTCACTAATGCTGCCTTGGCTGGTCACCTAAACCTAACCCTGCACCTCATTGAATCCTCACTGTATAGGACCCTGGTGGATGACAATTGCGTTACTTGCACACAGTGTGTGTCTCAGCTCTCCCTTGTCTACATGTGTGCTTGCCTTAGCTCATATCCCCAGGACTCTTAGTCTCGTTTTTGATACCTGGGTGATCTGCATTTGGATCCCCAGCTCAAGTTGTTGATCACATGCTGGAAGCTACTCATCAGTGCTGCCGAAGTCTAGTAGATGCTTTCATAAATTGCAACCTGAACTTAAATGCTGGTCAGAACCACACTGCGGTTGCAATAAACATTTGTGCAGTATTTGTGGTTTTTGTCACCTACCTGTCGGAAATGCTATTAAGTTTACACAAAAAATTGAGGTTAGAAATAGTTCTAGACATATTAAAACACTTAAACCCTTCACTGCATCCCACAAGGCCGGAATAGTCTTTGCTGAAACAGGGCAGTTGAGTGTAGTGGAGTTTGCCTCATACAATTTATTTAGGTTATAACTTTAATGCTCCTGCCCCTATATAAGTGTATGAAAATACACTCTACTACCAAAAGTACTGGGACATTCCTCCAAATCATTAAATTCAGGTGTTTCAATCATTCTATAGCCACATGTGTATAAAATCAAGATTCTTCAAACGTTTGTGAAAGAACTGGTTGTTCTCCAGAGATCAGTGAACTTATGCCACCTGTGCAATAAGTCCAATAGTGAAATTTCCTCGCTACTAAATATTCCACGGCCAACTGTCACTGGTGTTATAAAAATGTGGAAGCAACTCAGCCACGAAGTGGTAGGCCATTTAACATCGCAGGGCAGGGACAATGCATGCTGAGGCGTACAGTGTGCAGAAGTCACCAACTGTGCACAGAGTCAGTAGCTACAGACGTCCAAACTTTGTGTGGCCTTCAAATAAGCTCAAGAACAGTGCATAGAAAACTTCATGGAATGGGTTTCCATGGCCGAGCAGCTGCATCGAAGCCTTATACATCACCAAGTGCAATGCAAAGCATCAGATACAGTGGTGTAAAGCACGCTGCCACTGGACTCTAGAGCAGTGCGAGATGTGTTCTCTGGAGTGAAAAATCATGCTTCTTTGTCTGCCAATCTGATGGATGTGTCTTGGTTTGGCAGTTGCCAGGAGAACAGTCCTTACCTAACTGCATTGTGCCAAGTGTAAAGTTTGGTGGAGGGGCTGTTTTTCAGGGGTTGGGCTTGGCCCCTTAGTTCCAGTGAAAGGAATTCTTAATGCTGCAGCATTTGCAACCATTTTGGACAATTTCATGCTCCCAGCTTTGTGGGAACAGTTATATCTTGCAGGAGTGGCAGTACGTAAATGAACATATACAATACTCCAATGTATTCATCCTTATACTACACAGCAGTGTTGTTGGCCTATCTGATTTATGCTAAATTAACAGCACTCTAGAATGGCCCTTCAGAAATATCAATTGCTGCTTTGGTAACAAATCAATTTCAATGAAAATTGTATTAGGTGTGGTTTTCTGCAGGTTATGGGAGTTAAAAATCAATGGAAATTGCTGATTAACTGCTATTAAACTGAAACCAACCTCCTTGATTAAATGTAACTGAAGTACAAACCAACCATGACATCCAGACTCCCATGTCTTGTATCTTATCTACTGAAAAACATGATCTTTACAGATATAATGATGTGGAATCTTGCTTTTTTGAGAAAAGGAAAAAGCGATACTCAGTTAAGATCGCCATATATATAATTTCTATTTCTGTTAGTTATATGACTTGATATAGGACATAGAAATGTACTAATTAATAAATAGAAATGTACTGTATAGTACATTATACACATAAGCACGATATATGCAAAATAAAAAAGACTTCTAGTATATGATGTCTGGCCCAGTGTTGTTTTGTTTAATGACATCGTTTAATGTCTACTTAGGTTATCAGCTGGGGGGGGAAAAAATTACAGGCTCCAAAATCCCCCCAACAGTTTAAAGATTTTCAGTTCAGGTGAAATGAAATTTCCTGAACGTATAACTTGGGGAGTAAATCCTGGGATAGGCCCTGGACATCCACTGCCATGCCTGGATTAGCATTTATCCAAAATGCATGGATGGAAAACTGCTTGGAAAAGTCTTCATGAAGTTTATATCGATATGCTTTGGGTTAAGATTGACTGTCTTTAAATATTAAACTACCCTGTAATTCCATTTTGTTGGGGGGGGGGGGCAATTAAAAATAGTCTAATTGCAAAGTTATATCTTCTTTTCCTGTGTATAAAAGACTGCAAATAGATTCCCTTTGGTCCTATAATCTGTTTAAATGTTTCCACATTTTTTGGTCAATGATTTATATTGACTAAAACAGAAAAATGTATGTGCATGTCATCTCCGCCTTTAACTTTCTCTGCAAAAGATCTGTTTCTGCCGAGGAAAATTTAATTTCCATTTATACTATTGAGTGTCTGTATTCCTCCAAATAAGCCCTCTAAATTGTGCACAGCACACAGCCAAATAAAACTAGTTAGAGCGGCATATTGCATTATTGCCTGTCCTTGTAATGTTGTTTAAGTTTTGTGGTGCTGGTGACTATCGTTTGCCCCAGGGCTGTATTATGATTAGTCAGTTTGAAAGAAAGACAGGACCATTCAATACTGCCTGGATAATGATGAAAGCGGGCAGAGGGGAATATTGCCAACCTGTGGGAGCGGGGAGAGCGCCATCGCGGCGGGGAGATGCCGTGGCGGAGGGTGCAGTGCCATCGCGGCGTGGAGAGCACCATCGCAGTGCTCAGACTGACATTCTTTCCGGAAAGAGACAAACCTCACTCAGTCTCTTCTGGTGAAGCCTGCTGACCGTGCATTTTTGCTCCACTACTTGTGTTGTTCTGTTACTGAAGTTACTGAAGCCCCTGGTCATGAGGACAAGGAAAACTGAGAATGTAGCTTCTGATACTGGGTTTTGGGTTGAAAAAAATCCAATCGTTGACAATTTCCCCTGACATTTTTTGCCTGTATGTTTATTCAGCTATACACCAGAAAGAATTCATTTTATTTTAATAATCTTTGTTATATTTTTATTTATACAATGTGGCCCTTGAATGTTGCCTCATATACTGCTCTGGAAAACATAAAGAAACACAGCAACATTTTTAGTCCCACATATTTCTCAGTTTATAGGAATGCTGGAAAAATTTAGAGATGTAGCAACTTGGTGTCTCATCTTTTTCAGTTTATGGGAATGCATCTGTGTAAAATATAATTTTTTTTGCAAACTGCAGTCTGGCTCTTCCCTGCTTCTCAGTGATACAGGTCTTCTTCCTTGCTTTATGGGTCTTCTGTCCCGCTTCTAGGAGCCTGTTATGAATTGGCCTAGCAGTGCATTTCACACCACTTAATGTTTCTCATTCTTTTTGAAGATCACTTGAGGTCATCCTCCAATTCACGAGGCACTGCCAGATCAGTTGACAGTCATCTCTGGCATTGGAAAGTTGCTTCTACCCTTTGGTTTCTGGTCATTCCCAGTGTCTCCTACTTCACCTTGTTCTTGTGTATTGCTGTCTTAGAACCGTTGAGCCTGGAAGCAGCCTGCCACAGTGTAACCTTCTGCCAGCAGAACCATGATAAAACCAGGATTTAAAAATACAGATTTTTAAAAAATAGTAGTCTCTTAATTTGTCAGTAAAATAGGCATATGATAGTAATTAGTTAAATCCAATGTTCTTGACAATTATACCTAGTGGACGTTTAAAAATAAATCTCTTAGTTTCTGCTCCTTCTGTCCTATTAAACATTCCTTATGTTGCATTATTTATTTTGTATAAAATGTTGACTCAATATCATAAAACCCCCATGGTGATTTTAATTATAAATGCTGGTTTAGTTTTTTTAAAGCGTTTTACGTTCAGACTAGAGACTCTGAGAGAAAGGACAGAATGATAGATTTAGGGTATTAGTGCTATAGTTTTAGGCTATTAGGAAACTATGGAAAAGTTACTTCATACTATCATTAATATATTAGACGCAAGTTCTAACTCTGGGTCAATATTACAGCGATTCCCATCTACTAAGGAATTTCAGGATTGTATAAATCAGATTCCTGTCCAAGAGTCTGGAGGCTGTAGGGCTGACAGGACTAGAGAAGGTCGTGGTACTGTAAGGTTTCAATGGATATTTGGAATGATGGAATAATTTTTGCATGAACTGAACCATTTGGACTGTTCGCCTTCGGCACTCTCTACCTGAGGCTTATAGAGCTGAGGCCGAGGAAGTCCAAGGATCACTCAGTTCAATGAAATATGCTACAGACCAAGAATCTATTAGAGTTTCTGTTAGGGATCTCAGCCCCATTTCTACTGAGGCATGTTACAGGAGTCATAAAACTACAGGAAGCAGCTTCTTAGGAGCACTGCTTCACTTGCCAGATAAACATTGTCCCCTTGCAATCTCTGGTGTTGTAGCTGAACAGGATGTCAAAAAAAAGCCCCTCCATCAGCAAAATTAGAGCACCCCCCCCCCCCTTCCCCAGAATACTTTGCCTTGACATTCCAAATCTCCTTTGGACTTGTCACGTAACCCTTGATAATGTGCAGTGATGGGCTGAGCATGGATACAAAACTCAATGGTCTAAGCAGAAACAGGGATACTACACTAGCATCAGCTGTGAGAACCGGCAACTTCTGCTGACACCAGGTGATCAAACAACGTCGTAAAATGTGACAGGAAGGTACGAATGTCTTCCCCCTCCAAGCTGTATTGTTCTCACACAGTGGTCACCCATACTAAAGCATATCCTGCTAGTGAGGATGTGACATAACAAACCCTAGTTTTAGAAGTGAGATCTTGGGGCTGCTTGCAGTCAGAAAATAACACAACACCAATCCGAATCCTATCATAACTACTAGAGACAGGTATAGGGGGCGCCAGTGCTCACCCCCTCATATCCCCCCTGACATCATGCTGCTTTCTCCTTTGTCTGTCCACCTCTGCATGCAATCTGTGAGTCAGGTGACAGATTCAGTAACTGGTCATGCTGGGAAGGGAGCACTGGGATGTCTTTAGGTCTTCCAAGATATTTAAACTCTCCCGAGTCCATGTCTGGCTCAGTCCTCTGTCACAACCATTGAACAGAATTTGAAAAACAGAACTTTTATAAAAGTTCAATAAAGGGTATACTAACACCAAGAAACGGACATGCAGAAGGTGGGGCCTGGTCTTTTTCCTGTCGGGCTTTCCACTCTGCGAGGTTCATCTCCAGGTGCTTAGTCTTGCTTCATTCTACACCCTGCTCAGTTGCTAGTCTCTGTATAATCTTGTAGGTCTCATTAGATACTGTATCTGCACTGGTTATTGAATAAACAATAATGATGAGGAATCGTATAAGTGTAACTGGTTGCGATTATGGGCCTGTTGTTGGAATAACCAGACACATTTCATGTTTATAGCTGCATTTATGCACAATAAGTATCATACAGCAGTGTCTAAATGTGGAGCCACACTAAATGATTTCAAAACGGTTTAAAATATCATCTTCACTTAAAAATTGGCATTGAGAACTTTTCAGCAAGCAAGAAATAAAGAAAAAATGTTACAATACTGTGTTTAGGAGAGCAGTTGATGATACTCTGTGTCTTTGCATTAATTTTCCTTCTGAAATCATGCTGGAGTCCTTTAGCAAACAGTCTTTCTTAAAACAATAAAAAAAACAAAGCTGTAAATGGGATGGTTGATTTGTTCGGGTCATAGAATTAACTTACTTTTCATGTAATTTTAGGGTCCTTTCCCTGGTTGATCAGCACTCACACTAACTCTTAGCAGAGGGATGCATGACATTAAGTCATTTTAAACATGACAGGCCTCTTATCATCCCTGTGCAGTTCTTTTAAAAAAAATGAACAGATCTTCTGCCAGGTCTGACCCCATCCTTCAATTTGCAATTCAGTGTATTGTATTCCTGACAACAACACCTGCAAGTTGCTCGCTGAGTTAAAATACATAGAGTTTTGAGGATTATCTGTAACCGAATCTGCAATCGGTCCCATTTCCCGCACTGCACAATGCGGTCCTTGTCATGCAGATGGTGACTGATCGTTTCATTTCCTGCTAAGCAGTGTAGAGAGTCCACTTAATCCACACAGGCATTGTCGTGCATACTTTACACGCTGCCAGCGCCCAACAACAAGCGGATGGTAGGATTTGATGAAGTGACTGTATGCACACTGCAGCGGCATGCGTCAGCTTCAGTGCGATATCGACAAGCTGACAGAGCTGCAGCACACAGAGCACGTTCGATAGCTTGAGCACGGGCATCTGGAATCCGTGCACCGGCAGCTAACACACGATGTTATTGAGTGGCGTGCGCCAGCATATGGAGTCACCCAGCATCCCTTGTGGCTGCGAGTCTCCTGGTCGATTTCCATACCACTGGAAGACCCGAGAAACCGAAATCTCGTAGCGACCATTGCGAGGCATTTAAAGTCACATATTAATAGTTTCTCTTCACCTGTTTCTGTTGAAGAAAGCGCAATGAAAGAAGACCATGCAGCAGAAAGAATAAAAGTCATCCTTCATTTATATAGGATTTTGGACATTTATTGAAATATCTACAGTTGTTTTGATTAGTCATTCGTTTCATTACTCATGACGTGACTCAGAATGGCACCGGCACTGTGTTCCCTCATTAGTGAGAGAAATGATTCAATATGGTTAACTGGGCCTATCGGTAAATTCAGCCTGTCTAAATTTATCCCATAAATCTAGCATTATGTAAACAGCATCCATGCAGCTAATGGAAGCTGACCTGTTCCAGCTTCCTGTGCTTATCCCACACCTGCACACATGCAAATTTACTTAAATGTTTGCCTAACGAGTAGATAGTTTATGTGTGCTTAACAACCACAATGTTACTAATTGAAAGTGGATTTGGAAACTGGTTAAATGACACCGTGAAGGAAAGAGAGTCAGCTTGTAGTGACCATAATGCCCGTCCTGAATCCATTACACTATGCGTCATCTTAAACTGAAGGAACCCCCACTGCACTGTGCCCAGTCCCCAGAAGAGCCCAAACTCCACCTTGGAGTCACATGGTATCTTTTCCCCATATCTGCTGGAGTGATTACCCCGAATGCCTTATTGCGATTATGGGAACGCTTGAGGTTTTGATTAATACACTTCACATCATTTTTAAAAAGTGTTTTCTATTTTACTCAGCATTCCTGCTCTTCTAGGAAGCAGTGGTTCTTCGATGGTTCATAGACAGAATAAGGAGCCGTCACAGGCATGTGACAGAATGGACCCCAGGCATTAAATGGATGGGATCCTATGACTGTATTAGAAACAACCATTCACATATTGATGAGTAACTGTTTAATGGTCTGGTATGGGCTGTTTTAAGTATATTTTGCCTTTGAAATGGATTGGGCTTTGTATTGCTGCCATATGGCTGCTGATCAGAGAGAACAATTTTGCATTGACCACATGGGCAAGAGGTATTGAGGGATGCTGCCGCAAACTCATATCCCTCTGTTAATTCATGTCAACACGCTCATCATCTCAACACGCTCACCCCCCGGCCCCACCAAGACTCCCTGTGGTGGTGGAAGATCGCTACTGAGCATTGAAAAACAGTTAGGATGAAAAGAACGAACTGGAAAACAAAAACATCTGTATGTGAATCCTTGGTGACCCACATTTACATATTCAGTTCTCGTACTCCAGTCATTTATTCCTGTTTGTTATAATGAGTGCAGTCTGTTCAAAGCAAATATAATCATTCAAATTTTATCTTCAGCCCTGACAAGGGCCCGAGAGGTGATTGATTTATTTTACCATTATGTGGAGAATTAACAATAATCTCAGTTAATTTAAAATATGTTTTCAGTCTGACAGATATTTTTCCATAGTAAGACCATACTTATCCTTTGAGTCTGGAGTATATGTTAGTATCAAAATACTGAGTACAATGTATCATTAGACTTAATGTAGTGGTTTTCATACATTTTGTCTCTTCTTATTGTTTTATTTACTTGAGTAAAAATAAGGACATAGGACAGCGTTTGACTTGGGGGGGTGAATTAAACCAAATTAATAATCTTAAGGATACTTTCTGTCAGATGTAGTGACTCAGTTCGGTGTCCAATCGGTGCTCCTGTGTAAAGTGGCCCAATGGCACATTCTAAGCAAATACCCTGGGCAACTGAGATCTAAACGCCGCACCTACGAAGTCCACATAAAAGAGAGAAAGAAGCTAATAAGAGAAGAAATCTGCTAAGCGTGACCTTGCATGAAATAAACTGGAATACTGTTGTAATGCTGTAACATTAAATGTAACACCTGAGATGGAGACTGTTCTTGTGTGATCCATGAGGGTGTACAAAGATGACGGAGGAGGGCTGTGATGCTGAACACAAACTTCACCCCTTCTCTGAATTCACTTTGGCAAGAGACTGAAGGAAAGAATTACTGATCAGCCCAATTCTCACTTCATCACAGATGTCTTCCGACACATCTGGCAGGATGCAACACACTAAAACGCAGAGGTGGAGATTTGAGGTCCAGAGAGTACAAATCCAGACCAAGATTTTATTTCAACCAACCAGTTGAATACAAGGAGTCACAGTCACAGAGTACTCAACTGGTTTGTTGAAACAAAGTCTTGGTCTGGATTTGTACTCTCTGGAAATGATATCTCCACCTTTTCTCAAATGTTAGTCCTTAAATTTGGAGAAGGGGGATATCCAGATATTCAGATTTTTGTGACATGATTTTTTTATATCCAAACAATATTTTCCTGTAGTTTCATGACCGGACCTTTTCACATTCAGCAGCAGTGAAAAGTTTGGGCACATCTACCCATAGAAATGTTTGTTTTATATTTTACGTTGTAGAATAATCATAAAGACATCAAAACTATAATACAACATATATGAAATTATACACTACCTGAAAATGTACTGAAAATAATTACTTTGTTGGAGGGATTCTAATCCATGGGCTGGCAGAGTCATACCACATGGGCCTTTGAGCACAAGACCCTTAACTTGCTCCAGTTTGACCCAACAGTCTCCCCTATGCCAGTTCCACGAGGTGGCCTCCTGGGATGCTTTTCCAGCTGTCCTGAAGGAGATCCCACATATGCTGAGCAATGACTAGCCGATTTGCCTTCACTCTCTGGTCAAACTCCATGAAAACCATCTCTTCTGGGCAGGGGCACCGCTAAGGGGGGGAAAGTTGGAACAATTCTAAGGGCCCACGCCCTTTAGGGCCCCCCAGAGATCTGCTTTATTAATAATAACATTACCTAGGGGGGCCCAACCTCATATTTTGTCATAGGGCCCAAAATTGCTAACGGCACCCCTGCTTCTGGGTATAAGTCATGTGTGGCCAGGCCATGTGATGTGACACTCTATCGCTCTCCTTTGTAGGTGGCTTGGTATGTCCAGACTTTTCGCTGTTGCTGCATATTTCTTTATCACACTCTTTTGTCCAAAGTGGTATACAAGTGTGGAAAGCATAGGATCAGAGAGTACCCACACCATTGCAGAAACTGGGGTTGTGGGCCTTGCTCGTGGGCCCGACAGAGATGTGATTAATGACTAGAATTTAAACCCATGACACAGAAGCCAAACCAATTAAGCTATACCCAGCCGGATCTTTTGATAAACTAACTGACATTTTAGTACGCTAACTATCATATTAAGTTTTATCCAGCCAGATCTTTTGATAGACTAACTGGCATTTTAGTATGCTAACTATCATATTAAGCTATACCCAGCCGGATCTTTTGATAAGCTAACTGGCATTTTAGTATGCTAACTATCATATACCCAGCTGGATCTTTTGATAAACTAATTGGCATTTTATTATGCTAACTATCATATTAAGCTATACCCAGCCTGAGCATTTGAGGGTTGAGTGGCTCAGTGAGCTATGTCTCTGTGTCTGTGATCAGAAGATTGCAGATTCAAGCCCCAGCATCAGCAGAACAGTCCCATATCTAAGGGCCTTTGAGCAGGGTCCTTAACTCTCAGCTCCAGGGGTGCTGCATGTTGGCTGGCCCTGTGTTAGTACACCCAAGCTTTGGAGAGCATGATGGGATTGGCAAAAAAAAAGCATTCCAATCAACTTGTGCAAATGACAAATAAAGCATGTTTGCTTGTTGTTTTTGTTTGTTTTGTTGTTTAACTGGCATTTTAGTATGCTACCTATTGGGTTCCAAATCAGGTTCCAGTTGACACGGTGATGTTGTATATAGTTTTTTTTTTTAATGATAAGTGCATTTAATCTTGAATTGGTTGGTGCCCCATCCTACGTTATTCCTTGCCTTGTGCCCATAGCTTTCAGGATAAGGTCCAGACCCATGTAATCGACAAGTGGGTATAGAAAATGGATTAAGTGATGGATGGATGAATGGATGGATGGATGTACATTTAATCCAGTTCAATATATAACAGCCACTAATGCAGATTGATGACCAAACAACTTCAACTACAGATCATATTTAGCCTTCTTTAGTTATTGAGAAAGATTTTTTATTAGAATTTGTCTCACAAGCCATGTCAAATTGCCAGTTGTAAATTACAAAGTTTGAGTTTATCCATGAAAAGGTGTTAAAGAATTTAAAATTACTTCTCCTGGAGTGGGTTGCAGTACAACCAGACCTCTGTATCCAAGTCCACAGAGTCCCATTGATTCTAGGAAATCCATAGATGTTCCCAAGCCAGGTGGGAGATACAGTCCGTCTAGCACAGTGGTTCTTAACCTGGGTTCGATCGAACCCTAGGGGTTCGGTGAGTCGGTCTCAGGAGTTCGGCAGGGCCTCCGCCGCGGAGGTCAGGACACACCCGAATTATCGTGTAAATTCGTGATGACACGCCCCGCTTGGCCATCACTGGCTGCAGATGATCATGCTGCACTGCTTGGCCAATCAGTGCTG
>JABFEA020000098.1:24073119-24084480 GCA_019775915.2 Cyphomyrus plagiostoma | reverse complement strand
CACAAGAGGACAGGGATAGCCAAATGAGGAGAGGGATAGCCACAGGAGGACAGGGATAGCCACAAGAGGACAGGGATAGCCAAATGAGGAGAGGGATAGCCACAGGAGGACAGGGATAGCCACAAGAGGACAGGGATAGCCAAATGAGGAGAGGGATAGCCACAGGAGGACAGGGATATCCACAAGAGGACAGGGATAGCTACAGGAGGACAGGGATAGCCACAAGAGGACAGGGATAGCCACAAGAGGATAGCCATGTACTTGTTGCCAATTGGCACAAAACTTACCACAGGACTGGAGTCTCTGTGACCCACCCCAAAAGGTGGAATTCATAGCAGGACTACCTTTCAGAAATTTCTTGGATCTAAGGCCAATGTACAAAGACTCATAACCTGGTGTTAGTAGCTCAAGACTTGCACCCATGAGTAATGGAAGAAGGTTAAAGGGCCTGAGGAGCCATCTTTGACTACCTCTCCTACATTTGGGGGGGGGGTTACCTTAGGAGAAAGCCACTGGATGATCTTTTGGTACGGGCAGTCCCTTTCTGGGACTCATTATGTACCATGATTTCTCTACATCATGATATAATCTGAGGAATATTAGGCCATTATTTTAGGACCAGATACAACCTGGCAATTAAAGTAACCATGTGATATGAACACTATTCTCTGATGACGTTCCCTTATTTCAAGGCGCTAAGACCCTCCGCCACACACACACAGCTATGCAAATTAAAGAGTAGTTTCATTCTCACCAAGTTGCAGTCACTTTCCATGACCTTCCCAATCATCATATCTAAACATCTTTAAAACTTTTGAAAGTTCTAGAGCAGAATAGACTTCAACCTTCTTTACCTCCCAAATAGAATTTAGTGATAATTGACAACACCACATGTTCACTGCATTTAACCCATATGTGACATCATGACAATAGCAGGGGGCAGCTAATTCAGCCCCCAGGGGGCAAGGTTTGGGGACAGGACCTTGCTCAGGGGTAATTTGTGGGTCAGGGATTCAATCCTGCGATCTTTCGATTACAAGTGTGCGTCCCTAACCATTACACCACCACTGCCCACAGAGCAGTAAGCTGCACACAGAATGGACCTGGGACCAAACCCAGTACCTTTCTGCTGGGAGGCTGCAGTGCTAACGACTGCATCACCATGCTGCCTATTTCCTGGAACTACGACTGGGTGATATGACAAAAAATATACCGTAATCACAATATTGATTAATATAGACATTTATTGCAATATATAATTTCGAACATGCTGTCAGTTTGAAGAGTGTCCTGATAATGACTGAAGCCTGAAGAAAAAAGAGGCTTCAGAATAATGAAGCACATTCTAAAGTTCTGGACTTAAACAAAAATGCAATTACATGAATATTTTGTTTTAGAAGTAGAAATCTGAGTAAATCTGATTATGCCAAGAAATGTTTTAGAGATAGCAATCAGGGCAAAAAATGCAAAATATAAACACTGTAATTTAGAATAACATAAGGCAAACATTTAACTGTGCAACATGATTAATTGTTGTTAGTACAGCCCCACTAGTTCTTGCTTGTGTAAGAAACTTGTGTATGAACTAACATGGGCCCGTATTTCCATACTGTCTCTGGTATAATACCTTTTCAGGTGATGGAAAGGGTTTGTTTTATTTCCCATCTTGGTTGGCACTGCCCAGCAACATATTTTTCATACTGTCTTAATCTACACTTTGTCGCTTTCAAAATATCAATATCACTTCCATATAATTTTTTTTTTTTGTCAACAATTTCCTCATCCATTGAGGCTCACCTTCACCGTTGCACTCGAGCTTCTCACCTCATTTTTTTTTTCCAGAGATCCCGTTACTGCCGGAAGCTCCAGCAATGCTCTGTGGTGGGAAATGATCATGTACTTAGATGTGCGACCCAAAAAACTGCAGGCTGATTGGCTGTTGTGACATTTATTCCCGCTGTGTGATCTGTTCTTATTCCAAAACTGTCGAAAGCTTATAATCAATATCGACATACATTTTATTGCGATCCCTTTTTGAGATCATTTTATTGCCCAGCATTAACTGGAAGTTTTTCTTCAATGTAATAGGTTTTGTCTTTCCACAATGAATGTATTTATGAAATACTGAGAATGCATCTAGGATATTCGGAGAATATTTTATATTTTGATGGACAGAATATATTTTTCCTACTTGTAATCTTTATATTTACTTAAGTAACTTACAGTCCAAACTTGATATTAACCACATTCCCTTCTTGATGCCTGGCCTTTCTGAAAACCACAGCATGTTGATCGATTTTTGAGTAACACTTTACTTGAGGGGGCACAAATAATGTAGTAGTACACTAATAGTTGTATTAACTAACAAGAAACTATTGATCCAGAAAAGTGTTATTTGCGTACTGATCCCCTGTTCATTAGTCATTAGCCGATCATAACAATTCATTTATTTCATAGGTCAGGTCAGGTCAGGTGGGGGAGCACGCACTGTTACAGCGTCTTGCCACACCCACCACATGATGAAACACCTCGGGATCCCAGTTGGTGCCCCCCCCAAGCCGACACACGGTTCAGTCCCACCTTCTGGAAATGGCCGTCTATCTGCCACAGCCAGGTATTATGTGGGCGTCCCCTTGGCCCGGTCCAGCCACTCAGGTCCTCAGCAATGAGGATCGCGAGAGCCGGATCACCCTCAGGGGAACGCGCCACATGACGCTCCCTCACCATGCAGGTAATGTGCCTCATTCAGGACTCCCTGACCATCTGCTCATTCATATATGATAAGACAAAATCAAACCAGCGGTACCCAAGGATTCTACAAACAGACACAGAACCGAAGGATTCCAGTGTTTATCTCAGGTCACTAGGCAGCATCCATGTCTCACAGCCTTACAGCAAGGCAGGGAGCACCAGTACTCTAAAGACTTGGACCCACGTCCTCTTACAGAGATATTGGGAGCATCACACACCCCAATCCCGAGACCTCGTCACCCCCATAAACTCTCAATCCATCTACCGACTTCAAAGGAAGAGTCACCATAGACACGAACGCCACAGCCGAGGTAAGTGACTGGCTATCTGGCTGACATCCTCTCCGCAGACAGACACTGTTGAGGGCTGTGCCCAAGAGGCCATTATAGACCAGGATCTTGGTTTTTAATCCAGGGCACTCACAAGCCCAGACTCCTAGACTCCTTGCCAGTCTCTCAAGAGCCCATATCAGAATCTCCTTTGACTCTATGAAGATCACAGCATCATCAGCAAAGTAAAGTCAGACAATCTTTCTTCACCAGCAGATACCCCACTGCTGCTGGACCCCACAACCCTGACCAACTCCCAGTCCATACAAGCACTGAACAGAGTAGGCGCAACAGCACACCCCTGGCGAACCCCAGAATCAACTTGGAAGAATGCAGAAGTTCCGACTCCACTCTGCACAGCTCTCACAGTACCAGCGTACCAGCGTACAGGCCGGCCATGATGTCCAGCAACTTCAGAGGGGATTCTGCAAAGTCTCTGGATGTTTTACAGGGCGACTTAATCAGCTGAGCCGAACACGTTATGAAAGATGACAAAGGCTGCTTAGCGCTGAATGAGAACCCTTAGTGCCAGGATGCAGCTCATGGTAGATTCTATGAGGCGTAAAACTGCTCTGGTTACTGGTAGGTGAGCAAATGATCACGGATCCTGTTGAGGATGCCCCCAGCAAGGAACTGATCCGGCACATTTCATGCAGTAACTATATTTGATCATGATTTGTACTTGAGTAGTAACTGAGTTACTAAGTTACTTGTGCCCCCTCAAGTAAAAATTTCCCGATGTTGGTTCTTCAGTTAGAAATCAGAAAAAGTATTTTTCTGATTTCTCATTTCTCATGTAATATACTGAAAGCTCAAAGTTGAAGATAGACTATGCTTAGGAATGTCCCCCAAAATGTAATTGCATTTTTATGGTATTACTTGGTACTTTAATTGTGTGTTGTAAATGAATTGTTATTTTTGAAAGGTATTAATTCTGTTTGTAGCCGGGGGATGGGGGGTTGTAGTTTCTTTTCATAATCTTTCAGTCACATTTTCATTCTTAGCCTTGAAGGACTCTATTAAATCCTTGGTTTTGCCTTTGTAAAGGCTGTTTTCTTCCATCCTTCTAGACTAAATTTCTTAATATTTACAAGAAATGTTGGCATTTAAGAAGGATATTTCACACACACAACATTGATGCAACATCATGATGTTTCGGTAATAGGAAGTACAACATCATTTCTTGGATATAGATTTAAATTTTTATGATGCCATGTTAAATGTAATTTACCCGAGGATATGATGTGTGTGATGTTAATGGAGGTCTGTCGCTGATGAAAGACGAGACTGTCGTCTCTTTATTTTATTAGTTATGAGAAGGTCCTTGCAGTTTCCTGACTGACTTTAGATGTTATATAAAATTTTCCATGAAAAGAAATCCAGTCATTATACAAATGTTAAAGGCAATGCAATGGATTGTAATTCAATTTACTAATTTACCTAATATCACAGTACTACTGTCATAGTTTCTTTATTTCAGTGACAAGGCCTGTAAATCACTTTACCAATAATAATATTGGTTACAACATCAAAAATGTTATGATCTCCTCTATCCACTTAGAGGAATTGAAATGGTCGTCCATGGTAACCTCATTCTCCATGAAGCAGTTTGGGGGCCCAGATTTTGGTGCTACTGTATGAGCCAATGGGAGCAGTGACCCTAATGATGTCCTTCTCTTCCTTCATCCTGTGTATTAAATGGCACTTGGTTTTGGAGATGATGTTCTGAAGCACAGAGGGAGGTAGCTTGCGGATCATTAAAACCTGTATTGCTGCCAGTCGGCCGTCGTCCCCCTTTTGGCTTTTCATCATGTTTCCGGGGAAGTGGGAGTGATCTAGACGCCGGGGGAATTTTAGCTTTTATGGAGTCCCGTGAGGCTCTTCTATTCTATCACTTTGAAAAAGTGAAAAGCATTTTTTTTGGGCCCTGGAAGACACCCCAAAGAGTAGGTCTGAGAAAAGGCATAAGTGGACTTCTTGGTGGGGGCGGATGGGAGAGGGGGTGTCTTGTTCCCTTCTACCTCATTGTTGTTGCACCAGTCCGTATTCCCTGTAAAGGTCACTTTTTCTAATTTTCTTTTGCCTCCGATAAATGTGAGCAGACCACAGTGCTTGTGCTGACTCACATAATCCATTATTATTCTTCGAAGTCCTTGCCAGAATACATGATGTGATGAGCCCCTGTTCTGTATCCCTACAAAGAGAACTTCTACACCCCATTCCCACGTCTCCCTCCTTTGCTATGTTATCTCCTCTCCTGAGAGATTCTCAGAGAAACAACATTGTTTTCACAACAACGTGCACATTTTCAAACCTATAGCTCGGATTACACTTTTGACTTTCCGGTAGGTGTAAGCTCACCTTGGCTGTATGACTTTACTCGTGATGGAAAATTGCAGTTGAAACAAACTTGCCAGTGTCCCTTGGTTCTGCCTTTGGGTAAAGAGTACACCTTTGAAAAGCAGGTTTTCTTCAGATTCGTATCCCGGTGGTGATGAGTTTGGCGGCACTGAGTAGAGGTTTCACAAGTAAGTAACACATTACTGGCCCTCCACTTTCCTGAGGAGGGGCTGGTGTCATATAGGACTAAAATGACCTCTGATATGAGTCGACCTTTGCATTAATGCCACTCTGAATCAGTCTACAATTGCTGTGCTGAAAACCAATTATTTATTTATTCTCTTCTGTGTTCATAATACCAAATATCCATAACTTTCTCCTTCATCTCTGTTAAATGGTAGACTATGACCTTGTTATCGCTTGAATAAATGTTTATTTTCATGATAATGAATTTATTGTGTGGATGCTTGCTGGGCAATCAGTTGGAAAAAGCTCCAGTGCTTAGAAAACATAGAGGACCTTTCCTGCTCTGTAGCTTAATTTACACACTGCTCCTGTGTCTTACATACATGCTGGCTGGCTGAAGGTTTTATTGCAGATACCCAATGTTCGCAAAGTTAAAGGAAACAGAGGAGAAAAAATGGGAATGTTAGGAACATAAACATTCATTTAAGGTGTTTCCTTTTTTTGTACAACGAAAGTAGCCACAAACTTCTACAACTCTTTTAAACTATGTGCTGTAAGTCGAACATGATTTAAAAAGTGAAAACTTTATAGTGCGTTTAGTGTAGATACCTCTGCTGGAGACTGTAGCTATAAAAATTCAATATGTGAGTGTAATTTAGCAATAAAGCAAAAATTACAAATAATATGCAATATCTCCAAAACCACTTTACTTGGTCCTCTGCGCAACAATGTATGTCATGGGTTTATTATGTGGCTCTGTTTGTCTCTGGAGCTACACTATATGAAATCAGCAGGTCTGTGTGTCTCACCAACTTATGGCCATAGTTGAGATTGTGTCTGTATCCCCCGTGTGGAAGACCCAGTGTTCATCAAGTTTGCCGGTGCAGTTTTTCATTATTTGAAGAAGATGTTGAAGGACATGGAGGTGGGCCACACAGCACAACAAGCAACTGAGGCAAACATCTGGGAACAAAGCTATTGCAATCATCCATCTATTCATCTACCCTTCCATCCATCCATCCATCCATCCATCCACCCTCCATAATTCCTTGCCCAGTGCAGTGTTAAAGCAGGCCTGGAGCCAGAAAGCACTGGGCGCCAGGCAGGGGACACTTTGAATGGGAGGCTATTCTATCACAGGGCATTATTACAGTCACAGCATCACTAAATACGTTAGGTGGCTGCCTGTACAGGCTATGGAAATGTGCGTTCTTAGTGGAAATAGGCAAAAATGTTCTAAGAGACTTGGACAATGGTAACAAAGCTATGTACTCAAAGTACAGTTACAATACCATTTCATTTATTTTTCAGCTATGGTAATTACTACCCTTTACATTTGATTGATGTATTTTAAAAGTTCACACTAGATAGTGATTTTATCTAAGAACAGGGATATAATTAATATTGGCTTTCTGATTTATAATATTGGCCAATGCTGACCATATCCTCATGAGGGTTATCTTGAAAACCAAGACTGCCTGTCACCTTGGATGTAAAAGATTGACAGATTATTACTCAGGTCTCAGACAGACATCTCTATAAATATTTGAACTTTTTCCCATTAAAGGTCAAGGGAACCTTTCGCTGGTAAGGGTAGGGTGACTAATAACAATTTTAAAACTCATAAATGTAATGTAGCTGTCCCGCTGGGTCTCATTTACTAAATGTCCTACCAAGGGGACTATTAGGGTCAATGTGGTTTGAATGTGAGCATGGTACTCCGAAAAGGCAACATGAAAATATATAACACCCATCCTTTGGGCTTTGTGAAGATGTATGACATTGAAATATATGGTGGCACAACTCTTTATAACACAGATCCCTTGAGCTTCAGTGGATGATGATTTCAGAACCGTCTGTTACTCCGCATAATGGAAACAACACCGTAAAGCTGCAGAGTCATGTATAATATTTTCTACATCAGAATCCATTACAGGTGGCAATGTACAGCATGTTCATTATTTCACAGTACAGCCTTTTTTTCCCTTAGCAAATTATCAATGAGCTGTCACGTAATAACCACATTAATTGCCTTGTTCGTGTCTTGCAGAAACACATGCATATCTGGGGAAGAATGGTCCTTTTCACTAATTTTGTCACTGAATAAAAACGTGTTGCCGCAGACCTTATCTATAGCACATTATTTCCATCAGGTATTCAGGACAGGAACTGAAGAGGAATCAAAGGGTGTTATTGAAAAGAAGGAGGCTTCTATATACTTCATAATATCTAAGTTAAGCCATCATCATTATAGAAAGAACGTCTAATAACAATTTAAAGATATATGGGAAAGAAGTAAAAAATCCATTCAGGCCCAAGAAAATATATCTTTAAAATCCATTACTGACATGAGTGGCATCAAACAGAATTATGGATATCAGATCAGATATATCTAAAATTATTATGGCTAAGCAACCGTGAAACTTGAGAATTAAGAATGGCCAAACCTCGTATACTATGACGCAAATATTACAAAACGATAATAAAGGGAATAGTTATTTTTAAAATGTGTTAGAAGTGAGTGTATAGTTTCTTGGAAGGCTAGTTGAATTCAGACCCTGCTTCCTGTGTTGGATAATCTCTGGCATTTATGTGACAGTGGAGGAATGGTAGAGGACAGACATCCAGTGGTGCAGCCAGACCTATGATTTACCTGATGTTGATAAGGCCCTATGATATGGCAGATATGGGGCTTATCAAGGAGATAAATCAGCACTGGACCCCAAACAGCAGATTTGGAGCTTATATTGAGTTTTTAATGTTTTATGTATCTTCCCCTTATATACAACCACCAGATATTGTGAAATAAGATCAAATTCACGTAAACCCACATAATCTAATATCAGCTGATATTTGGATTGAATAAAATGTTATCGCTTGGTGATTTTGCAAAGAGACATTATATTGAGCTATGGATGAAAAGCATACAGCATGCATGTAAGAAAAGTGACAACACAAATCAGAATATGTGCGGTATCTGTAATGATTTATTAAGTACTTGTGATTGATCAGGTCATTTTGGTATAACTCATCTTTCTCTGTGGGTCTTCTTGAGCCTTGTGCTGAAAATCTGCTAAAATTGAACCTTCATACTTTGTTCATTCTGATACAGTTTGTTCTGAATAAAACTATTAATTAAATGACAATTTTACTGGAAACAGGACTGGCTCAGGATAGAAATATACCCATGAAAAATCTTTGCTAGGGTATATCGACGTAACCAGAATTTTGTCTCTTTGCTGTAACCCCAGCAAATGTGCAGAGGAGCATATCCAAGAATCAAAAGAGTGATTCATGCTGTATCTTCACCTTCCTATTTCTGCTCTTTAATCAGGATGCTATTCATTGAAAGTCTGGATGAAACTTGCATCAGGACGGATGCAAAAATATGCTGTCAAAAAGACATCGGCAAGCTCTAATTAAAACAACACGTATGCCTGGATACACTCATATACACTTTAAACGGAAATAACATGCACCAAAACAAGATGTCAGGGAAACCAGATTAAAGCTGTGACTGAACAGAATGAACGATTTTCTTGTTCAGTCAAAAGACCTACGGCCAATCAGAATAATTAGGTCCCATGGGAAAGGAAAACTATGAGTGTCAAGACTGGAATATGGAACTGTTGTGGTTCCACAATAAAGTAAAAAAACAGGAATGTTGTGAAATCAGCATTATTTCTGATTTTAAGGTACATTGTGACAGTCTTTCCCTTTTTGTAGTTAATTTTTGGATGACTAGCTTTTTGTTAAGTTTTTCTGACTTATTTTCAGCAAAAATCACAAATATCATATTTGCAAGAGCTTGATACGGAGGCTGTCAAAGTTAGGAAACTTGTATAGAATATATAATATCTGAGCTATTTGGGCTGTGCAGTAGACTTCAGGGTATCAGTGTGGCCTCACACATGTCAGGGCTGGAGGCTTGATTTTCATTTGTAGAGTCTGCATGTTCTCCAACACACAACTATGAATCGCATATAGTGTGTGATGTGTCTCCGTGAGCGTCTGACATTGAATGGAACATCATACCATCTAGGGTGCCCCCTGCCTTGTGCTCTATAAGCTCAAGTCTCACCATGACCCGGACCTGGATAAGCATTTATGAAACAGAGATGGATAGATAGATGCTGTAATGTTTCTGTACCACAAACTGTTTCACTCCTGCTCTAAACACCTGTTGAACAGACAGATCATTATCTTCTAAAGGTACCTACTTGGCAAAGTTGAATCCAAGGCGAAGTCAACACTGAATGACAGGGAAACGATGGATCAGACCTTGGAGCAGGGTGTAGTGTCAACCAGTCTAAGCCAAACTGTGGGAGGGTGCTGGTTGGTGCTTCCCACCCCACCACAATCAATACTTTATTTATCCCAGTGATTGCCAAGTGAATGCACTCTGTCTGGTCCTTCTCCATGGATGGCAGAGATGTATTGACTGCAGCTTCATATGTCAAGGAGATTTCACAGATGCAAATGACAGCCAATGTGGTAATTAAGGCCTTTCACGTAAAGGTTAAGTTGAAGTTGAGGGTACCTACATAGCATGCAGGATATCACACGGTATCATGTCAGTGCAGTTACTTTTGCTTTATAATACGAGTGAAAATGATACCTTAATGTTTTATTGTAGAACAGAGATCACTGACTATCAGGTTTAAATTTAATGGAGGAACTGAATCCCAAACGATAGCACTCGAGGTCCTGCCATCTTGCGATGTATAATATCGAGTCTCTTTTACACTACTCTAAAGCAGAATGGCATTTTACCGTCGAAAGAGACAGCTGTTTATGTACTAGCAGGAAAATCAGAGGGAAATTATAGTAAGGGCAGGGAACCAGGGCCTCAAACATCTTTAAAAGCGCAGACAAAGCTAATAATCGCATTACCCTTACATAGACGCCATTTAATTTCCCAGCTGAGTTCTTGGCACAGGTCAGATTATTGATGGCTGTCTCCAGATTCAATTTGAGTGAGTAATGAAAGCATTGCCGAGACAGAATGTTTATTTTTCATTTCTTGCCAACCTTTGCCAGATTTTTTTCCCCATTTTAAAGAAATTTTTATTAAGTATTTTTATTAGATCTTCTTTCCTGTATTTCAAAATTGGGGAAAATGCACATGTAAAATGCTACAATACAATAATGTGTTGAATACAATGTTACTGTCTGCAGTCTCAGTCCTTGATGCTAAATTTCAGCAATGCACATTGCACTTCTCATTAGTGTTTACAATCCCCCATTTTATTTTTTTTCGCAGGGGGTTGGCATGTTGGCTTAGTTCATAGCTCTGTAGTCTCTTGCCTCGCGAATTTGGGATTCAGATGTTGCCCCTGCACTTTGTGTGCACAGTTTGTAAGGTCTGCCCATGCCAATTTCCTCCCACACTGCAAACAAACTTGTTGTTTGGTGAAATGCTCTCTCTAAATTGCTTATAATGGGATTCTGTGTGTTTGCTTGTTCTCTGTGATGGATTAGCATTCCAAGCAGGCTGTTCCCTGCCTTGTGCCCTGTGACGGATTAGGATCTCATACAGACTGTTCCCAGTCTCGTGCCCTGTGACAGATTAGGATCTCATACAGGCTGTTCCCTGCCTCATGCCCTGTGATAGATTAGCATCCCATGCAGGCTGTTCCCTGCCTCGTGCCCTGTGATGGATTAGGATCTCATACAGGCTGTTCCCAGTCTCGTGCCCTGTGACAGATTAGGATCTCATACAGGCTGTTCCCTGCCTCATGCCCTGTGATAGATT
>JABFEA020000098.1:24048497-24058605 GCA_019775915.2 Cyphomyrus plagiostoma | reverse complement strand
TTAATTAAAACTCATTTGTGTGAAGGATCTGGAAGGAAATAAATGACTCCCCCTGTTTTACAGTTTGTGAAACGTTTTAGCAAAAGCTCAGCAAGACAAACAAATGGAGTAATTACCAGCCCAAAAGAAACCGCCGTTTGGCAACCTGCTGCACTGTGCGATTTTCATCTATAATGCACTGATCCCCTCCCAGCTCATCTCTCTCTTCTTTGCTTTCTTTCTCTCCTTCTCTTCGTCTTTTTCTTCTTCTTCCTCCTGTGTGTTGGGGGGGCGGGGGGGGGGCCGCCCCCCCGGCTGCTCTATTCCCATAAGGTCCGACCGAGGGAGGAGCAGAGAGTTCACTGTGAAGATAAGCCTTTCTGAATGCCTTTGTGTTCGAGGAGACTATTGAGAGCAATGTCTATGACAAACACTTGTTTCATTTGAAGTGCAGTGTCACCCTGAGATGCATACATGGAGATGAAAGGTGTCCTTTGTCGTGGAGGAGAGCCACCCTGTACGCTATCGCTCTCTCACGGAATACAAGAGACGTGGCCAGTGCCTAATAAAGACAAATTGTACAAGGCCCTCGTGTTTTTGACAAGAGCCGACCCGTCGATATGTTATTGACTCAACCTACATATCATGCAATGTCCCATCTTTGCATAGGAACTCAGTGCTGAAGCACTTTTCTCACATTATGTGGCATGCAGGCCTTAAAACCTCAAGAACCTTTTGTTCTTCTTACCATGACATATGGGAGCAGTGATGACCAGTTAGCCCTGTGATTCTGCTGGTCTCCTGATGAAGGCTTTGTCAGAGATGTCGTTGACATTTGGTTTGCATGTTTTAAATCAAGTTTAGTATGATCCATCTGAGAGAATGCAATGAATACACTACTTGCCTGAAGATCTTAAAAGACATAATATATACTAGTTAAAGGTATACCACTTCCCTGCATTTTGAATGAGCATGAAGGAAGTCATTTGTTACATTAGGTAATTTAAGATTTAACCATTTAGTGTGCAGTGAGTTATTGGTTGAATGTTACCATTTCAAAGGGCACTAACTGCATTAATTGCAGGATTTTTGCCCCATCTCATCATATTAAGCTGCGACATCATTCTTGAAGAATAATTAGGTTGACAAAACTCAATCTTTTCCAGATTACAGTTACACTTATATGTAAGATATATCATCTATCCATCCACCCATCTTCTAGGTACTTTTCCTGGTCAGAGGAGACTTCTGTAATTTTTAGTTTTTTGATTGCTTTGTATGGACCTGAAAATCAAAAATCAAAATAACAAAAGTCAGAATGACAGGTTTTTATCATATTGTCAGGAACATTTGGTCCCCAGCAATTTAATATAAACATAATTCACACACACACACATACACACACTGGGTGAGAGAGAGAGAGAGAGAGAAAGAGAGAGCGAGAGAAACTGTAAACCAAAACGCTTTCTGTTCAAGATAGAATAATCAGTGAGGAGCTTCGCCGGACCAGCAGGCATTATCAGAAGCAATCTCCCCTGATGTGAAGCATTTGTTATGACTGACAGTTAAAGACGGCTATGTACTCCCCGGCTCCCAAACGCCAGTCACCCCCGAGGGCTCCGCTACTCTGATCTTCAAGTGTGATTTTAAAGACATGCTGGATATTGGTCATTCAGAAATGGTAGCTGGCCCCCTGTGCTGAGTGATCTGCCGGACGGGCAGGCAGATATGTAGCGCAGTGAGGATGGGGCCGCTCAGGCATTCTCCCAAACCCGACCAAACCGACTCAGTGTGCCCAATGCATGGCTGTTTCATCAGAAACACTTATATTACCATCTAAAAGTCAGTCAAAGTACCTTTTTTCTGTATTGTATGCATGCATAATAGATTTTTTTTGTGTAGTATAATCAACATTCAGTCAATGTTACTGTAATATAATTACAGGTTAGTATTCATTGCACCTCTATTACAGTTCACTCTGTTGTCTTAGATACTTTCACAATGATATACTGTATAGCTCCAATATTGCAATCACATCTGTATGTATTGTATTCCAGACCCCATGGTATCAAAATAACAAATGCAGCCTAATGACTAATTGCTCATTCTAAAAGAATTTTATCTCATATTTATGGCAATATATACATATATTTAAAACAAATTAAAAAAAACAAGATAAAAAGGGTTGAAGTCTCCATCAACTACAGAAACTCAGTTTAAAAAAATCAGTGAAGCAATCTTTTATTCTCAGCCTCTGGCAGTTTATAACAAATATAGCTTTTCCTGGTTTGGCTAGAGTTCGTATTAAATTGCTTGTTACTTCAGTTCAGTTTTCCATCAAATAACAATTCAAATTATATGTGAGAACCCATGGCAAAGCTGAATGAGCAAACCTTATAAATTAACGTGATTATATCAGATCTCACATTTCGTATTGATGGCAGCCCGTATTTCCCATAATCCCATATTTCAACCGCTGCCCTTTTTGGCTGCTTATAAATGAACCCAAGCAAAAATAATAGAGTATTTTATTTAGCTTTAGGAATTCCATTATGCCAATAGGTGCCTCATTTACAAGGGATAAATTATGAATGAAAAAAGGCCTCAGACTTCCAAATGCTATTCTGATTTCTGATTTTTTTTTATCGTTTGGAGAAGAAATATTCAGCAATGTGAGTGAAGAGTGTGTTTATAGCCTGTTGGAAATGCACGGTGCAAATCTCCCACTTGCAAATGATTTTCCAATTGTAAGAGTTTTTACTCAAGGGATCTGGGGGAGGGAATTTGCAAGGCCAAGGAAGAGGGTGCTATGATCTCCTCAGCACAGACATGAAGATGTTCATCAGCAAGACACCATCCACACTGGCTGAGAAACCAGTCATCAGCACTAGAAACTTCAGCCACATGGGTGGATGGATTTCAGTAGCTGGACTGGAATGGACATACAGCTGTTCATAGCAGCATGTGGGCCAGCCTGCTAGCCAGTTAAATGAGAAGCTGTCACAAATTGCCATTGTCTCTAAACTTTTTCTTCTTCTTTTTTTGCTAACATCCAACTTTGCTGTTTTGTTACTTTTTCCACATAAGTTGTCTTTGGGTAATTTGTCAACATGCAAATTTTGCACATGTTCATCCTGCCCAGCTGTTTGTTATGTCTAAGAAGGAGGTTTTCACCATCAGATTTAGGAAGCAGAGAGCCATGCTAGCTACTGAAATAACAGCCGAATATCAGCATCTGGAATGAAGTTCCTGCTGTCTTATTAGTGCCATGGAGAACATACTGATTCTGATTGTTAGTTACAAAACACCTCCTCCCGACAATCTTGATTACATTTTTGGATCCTGGCATTTCCATAGAAATTCAGTGAAAGACACGAGGAAAAACAGGAAGAGGCTTGTAAAAACATCTGAACATGCTTTCTCCACCTCAGCAAATGCATCTCAGTCACTGACACTGACACTGGACATGTGTCACGAGTATCACCATGACCTGAGTGACACAAACGATACAAACCCTGAATACTGGAATTGATGTTCCTTAGTGTCTGGCAGTTTTAGACTCTTTAAGCATATGTCATTCTATTACTTTTGCAAAGAATCAGTTGGCATCGCACTAGACAAAAATGAGGATGAGTTTTAGCTTCTTAGATGGTACCTCAGGCCAGAAACGACCTCTCTGAATCTGAAAACAAAGGAGTAGTAACCTTAAAATAGGTATTTTGACTGTAATTTGGAAAGTATATTGTATTCTGAAAGCAACTTTTTATATCAATTATGTATTTCAATAACAGACATACAACACTAGCATGTACACAGCCATTCTCTGTATTTGTTCAATTGTACCACCAGCTCACTTAGTTGATGAACTAATCTGTAAATATATATATATGAAGTTTGCATTAACCAAACAAAATGTGTTAGCAGTCGGGTTCCACAAATATCTGGATGTACTGAATGGTAACAGCAAATTCTGTGATGATTGAAGGAGAGGTTCCTAAGTGATAAGCGGACGCACATAAAATCGTAGTTTCACAGCAACATGAACATGCTGTGACATCGGTGGCAGCCTAAGACATCTGCGTCTGTATATGAGCAGGCACATGCACCACTTGCTTAAACATGAGTGATGCAGGATGCGTGTGCAGTGATGCATACGGAATGCAGAACCCATTTTTCATTACCCAGCAAGCCCCAGGCCTCTGCGATGGTCAGGGTTAGGGTGCCACTTTGAAGTCTTGCGCCGCTCTGATGAGTGATATGCCAGCCGCTTTCCCCGGTATGGAGACAGCGGGCATAACGAGCGGCGAACATGCTGCCGGCAAGCCTCTCGAATGCCCTGGCACTGGAATACCAAGCAGGGTGCCATCGGCCCCAGGATGGAGGTGGGCTGACAAGGCCTGTTGTTTAACTGTGCCCTTGGGCAGCACATTATGAGTCCGTCGATGCAGTGTGGCTCGGCCCGGAAAACCAGCACATCCCCGGCGTCAGGTTTGGAGCCCGACACAGGAATGCAGTGACATGCGTTTGCCAGAAATGCGATCCAGCGATCAGCTTAGGAAGATTGGAAAATAAGATTTCATTTCTGGAGGAGCTTATGTTAAGTCATATAGAGTTACATATAACATGCCAGTTATTCAGTGTATTCAAATTCCTTAAATAACCGTATTAATTTGTGTGCAAATAATGATTTATTGATGAGAGTCATATATAGTACATAACAGTCAGCTACTTTAGTAGTATGATACTGACAGGAGTATTAACATTCAGTAAAAATATTATTATTATGATTATTAAAACATTGTTTTCAACAAGTGTGCCAACCATGGGAGTCTTATTGCATTAAAGATTTTGTTTCTCACATGTTGCTTGGGGACGTCACTATGACATAAATCTGAAGGCTCACCTTGTACAAATTTCAATAGTTATTATGCTTGTTCAACGTACTGTAATCTGTCACATCGAAGAAATGCATTCAAGCACACAATGTGATGAGCAGGCTCATGTGATTGTGTGATAGTGCAGTATGCATTTGTGAGAAGTGCTTTTGATATGAATGAAATGTTAGGAATGGATCCCTATGAATAAAATACAATAAAAGGGCAATTGTTCAGGAAAATTACCATACAGCTCTGTGCTGGATATGCGTCCATTTATACCATGTGGAATAGGAAACAATTCTGATGTTACGTCTGGGCAGGTTGATAAACAGTGTTTCTATGGCAACTCTATCTATCAGTCCTTTCATGGAATCAATAAAAAAAATAACCTTTATTCAGTTCAATGAATGTAACGCAGTTGCATCACAAATCTCCCTGGCTGCCCATTGTCTGCATTTGTAACTTCTGCTGTATGGAGTACAATTTTTGCTTTTTTTCTGGATGCCACATGGGATAGAAAGCTTCACTTCTGAATCAAACAGGGCAAACCTTTTTCCAGCAGCATGCTGACCATTCTGTAGGTAGGTGTTTAACAAGTATCAAAAGAGATCATAGAGAACAATCAAATACTGGTAATTGTTCGAGTGTGCTTTGATTGTTAAAATTACTATATTATTATTATTATTATTATTATTAGTCTATTCTTTCATTTCAGTTGTTTCTTAAGTTTTTACAGGGTGGTCATATCTAGGAAAATATTTTTCAGGGCTGTTTTGACAATAACTGGCAGAATAGTTGAGCAAAGCATATGCGTTATACAGTATGTGATTCTTGTGAGATCTGAAGATACAGATACAGGTTTAGTCACAGAGGTCAAAGTGAGTTTCATTGTTCTCCCCAAGTCACCTGAATTTTCACTGGGTGCTGGGTATAGTTTGTGTTTTTGTGTGTGTTGCCATTGACTGGGAATACCATTCAGAGTGTACCCCAGCCCTGTGCTGCCTGACATAGACTACAATGGATGGATGGATGGATGAATACCTGACAGGCTTGTAGGTAAGAGATGCTTGATTATGGTAGTTTAGGGGACAGACACTGTGTCTGCTAAGAAAATTACATATTCTGTAAAAATGGCCTTACAGAAAGCTTTCTGAGATCTGTGAAGGCTTTGCCATTATGGCATTAGGCTAGATAACTAGTTATCCTTGTTCAGGAGAATTTTGCTGTAATAACTGTAATAGTGAAGAGAGTTGTGTAGCTCTCTGGGAAACCTTCTGGTTCTGGCTGTTAAAAATTGATTGTCTATAGAAAAGGTCATTTTCTACCATGTAAGATTTTTTTCTTAATATATTTCAGTTTACTTGATTTGTATTTTTAACGAAACCTGCTGACAGCATAGATTAAAACACTGGCAGACAGATGCAGTGCTATGTAGTTTCTTGTCTTGCACTAGATGTATGTTACAATTGTTTACGTAGGAGAACATTAAGGTAATAAATTGCGTGATAAACTGCTTACGACAAGTTGTTAAATCATTTTATTAAAATATTCTGCCTGTAATTGTGAAAAGTGTTTCCATCATTATTCATTTTTTCCTGGTCCTCATATATAATATAGATATAGATGTATATAGATATGTGAAATGTATAGTCCTCCCCTAAGATACTAATTAAGCTTGTCCAGGGAGCATAGAAAATAGCAGGAATTATGCCGGTTCTGTGTCAGCTGTTTATGACATCTCACCCCCAATGCATCTCTGCCTTTATGTCCTGGTTTATGACGTCCTAATGAAGGACCATTGGCCTCACATCAATGCCCCAGTAAGCTTCCCTTCAGCAGTTTCCAAACCAAAGATAATGAACTAGCATTTGCACATGAACCCCCGTACTGGAACAGCTACTCTCAGCGGTAGTATAACTATACTGTAATTACAGTGTCTTACAATAATGCTTCAGCAATTCTCACCTTTGACTTCTCTTTTGGCTATCCATCAGAGCTATCCATCCATCCATCCTTCCACCCATGTTATATGCAGATGTTGCTCGTTTTAGGATGGTTCAACTTACGGTGTCTTTAGGTCCGATTACTCATGGCTATAGCCCTGAGTATTTTAAGCCGAGCCCTGAGTATTTTAAGCCGAGCCCTAAGTATTTTAAGCCGAGCCCTGAGTATTTTAAGCCCAGCCCTGAGTATTTTAGCCCCGATGCCGATCATCCTTCAAAAACACAAATAAGTCAAGTCCCAAGTAACCTAGGGACAATTTGACAACTCCAATTCACCTTAGCATGTTTTTCACTGTTGGGGGAACTGGAGAACCCAGGGGAATCGCCATGATGACACAAGAAAAACATTTAAAAATAAAAGGCCACAGCAGAGACCCCCCCATGCTGCCCTGACTGGACAGGATGGCAGACTCGACATTACTATATGCTGCCTATGTCTGGCTGTATCCCGAGACGTCACCTGTAGAGTTGCTGGGATTGTTTCTCATTTGTAACGCCTTGTTCAAAAAGGTTTTTGAGTGGGCAGCTGTCAAAGCAAAGGCGAAATAGATTTTGTTCAGTTTTTAAGAAAAACGAGCTGCATGTGCTCTGGGTACAGAGGACCCCAGCTGCTAACCAAGTCATGACACAATATTCCATGACTAATTTCCATTGAATACATTATTTCATTAATGCCCATCTACCTGGTATTATATATAACTGTACACGTCACACCGATTATACTAAAAACAAGGTTTAAAACGTTACCTTCTAATAGGTTTGTTTTTTCCCCCCCTTATGATAGCATTACAGATTGATACATTACAACTTACATGGAAACAAGCGCCATGCACTGTAACTGTGTTATCAATTCACAGTGTGAGACCAAGTGCACTGGAGTAAATTAGTCTGACACTTAAGCTGTTGCCAACAGGCTTTATATTTCATTTGTCTAATTTAAGAAGTAAATATGACACTTTTAATCTGTATCACAGTGGCAAAGAGATACATAATATTATGCTTGTTCATTTCCAATAACTAGATAAGGGTTTCTAAATGTCTTGATGTCAAGAAAATAAAAGCCTTGTACAATCCATCCATCCATTTTTCAAGCGCTTTGCTTGAGTGGGTTCTTGGGAGCCCTGGAGCGTATGCCAGACAGTGCAGAGCGCATGGTAGAGGGGCATGGCGGACAGGATGTCTTACAAAGAGTAATAATTTATAGGTAACATCAGTGAGGTAGATTTTGGAAGGATATCCTGGACGAGTCTCTCGCAATCCCCTTCCGGCATGAGACGGCTGTTTGACAGCTCATCTCTCCCAAAATGTCTAGCTGCTTCCGTCTTGTCTCACTGGCGCAAGACGGGAACATTGTCTGAAGCCCTGATCCTACCGTGGAGAGCAAACCTGACAAAAGTTCTTCAGTAGCTCTTGCGTGAATTTTAACGTCAGATCTGCATCCTGCGCTTTAATGGGCCGAGTGGCATGAGGGGAAGGGGGGAGAGTCTGCCACTGTGAATTCCACTTCGCTCGTAGGTTCTTGAGTCAGCTATTTAGCTACGGCAACACAGTTGGCCTTGACTGGCATATTGTTCGTAAGGTGCTTAATGACCAGATGGTTGGAGCAAATCAGTTACTGCGAATTGATTTTGCATATTTATGAAATGTGGTGAATAATTAATAGGCTGAAAGAGGAAGTAAGGGAAGACAAAGGCCCAACTGTGACAAGCGTGCTGGCACTGGCCTTGAACCCTAAGGCCAGCATCACTCTACCCGGCCATGAACCCCCCCGCCTTAGGAGGGTGGTGTACTTCCCCAGCACTTAACCCCGATAATAACCCAAGGTGAAGCACATTAACTCAAGATAGATTTTATTAGATTTATTATTATTTTTTTTTTTTTACTTTTTACTATTGAACCTCTTTCCGTCTCCAGGATGTTACATTTGAAGGCAGTGGAATTTAACTTATCACGCTGCATGCATTCATTCACCGATCGTAATCAGTTACCTGTATTCATTGTTAATGATTTTGTATCATTTGTCCTCATCCACTCTGCCGTTCTCCGGGAAGTGTGCAAAACATTTAAAGAACGTTAATGAAATGATCACAAGAAACTACAGGCTCTTTGGATGTGCATATATGGTAACGATTCACTGAGGCACTTTTCTCATGGATAACCTCGAAACCTGAACCGGTCAAATGCACACAGACAGCTTGAGTGACCCAGAACATATGGAAGTCCAGAAATTTGCCCTGTGTCTCAGCCGAGAAAGTGAGCTTATATTCTTTGCATTGAAGACATTCGGCAACATTGGTTGTCGGCTATGTGGGAAATCGGATATAAATAACCAGTTGTTAGTGATTAACCATTCCTTCTCCTTCCTACAGTTCAGTGCTCCTGAATAAGCCAATCACCCCTAAAACACATATAACAGCAGATCTTCCTCTCCTTGATACTGTAGATAAATCTCCCAGAAATCAAATTGAGTTATTTGTATAGAGAAAGCCATCTTGTTGAAGCCAGTATTCAGGGTGGTACAAAATGAGTTTCTCAAAGAAGCTGAAAATTGTGGAGAAGAGCTTGTCGCTTGAGATAGAATATTTGAGTTCTTTCAGACTCCTTTTGACAAGGATAACTGCCACTATCCGAAATGAATTGAACTGTGTATCCAAATGTCGGAAATGTTCGCTGCTTTTAATGAAAGTAAATGATTTGCTATTTTGTATGTGATTTTATTTAAAAATGTCTTTTGTGTGAATATTGATTTATGACTAATTCACTCCTAAGAAAGGTATAATGAAGGTATAATGCTTTTAATTTTCTGTACCTCTAACGGCATTGACAGCTAGAAATGCAACACATAGATTATTTAAACCATTATTCACATTAATGATTTTTTTTTTTGAAAACTCAGCTTTTAAAAACATTAAATAACTGGTTTCACAAACAGCAATGGCAACACAAAAGTGTGCGACTTGTTTGGAAGTTCCCAGTGGTTCTGCTGCCGCTCCAAAAAGAACGACGGTGCAGTGTGACTGCCGTGCCGGAATGTGATGGTCACCCACAGACAAAGCTGTCTCGCTCCCTTGTCACAATGCCATGTCCCCTGTCGGCTCCGCCGAGATAACACAGGGCCCCCATATGCGAGGTCCTGATTTGTGGATCCTCTCTGAACATTCTGCCGTAAGGGGCTGTGCGGGGGGGGGGGGGGGGGGGGGGGGGGGGGGGGGGGGGGGGGGGGGGGGGGGGGGGGGGGGGGGGGGGGGG
>JABFEA020000098.1:24027554-24045994 GCA_019775915.2 Cyphomyrus plagiostoma | reverse complement strand
CCGTTGCTTCC
Organism: Cyphomyrus plagiostoma; assembly: GCA_019775915.2. Lineage (NCBI taxonomy): Eukaryota > Metazoa > Chordata > Actinopteri > Osteoglossiformes > Mormyridae > Cyphomyrus > Cyphomyrus plagiostoma. The sequence continues at coordinate 24,045,983 of JABFEA020000098.1, read as the reverse complement.
GGGATAGGCTCCGGACCCCCGCGACCCAGTAGGATAAGCGGTTTAGAAAATGGATGGATGGATGGATGGAAATATTTTCCAAAACACTCAAAAAAATGATGATTGACCCAGGACAAAATTACAATAATCAGAGATAATCAGCCTGAATCAACACCACGTTCACAACTCAGACCCCTGGAGTAGTCTTTCAGTATTTTTCCCCTCCATGAAAAAAAAATGTGCATGTTATTGAAAATATTCCATAGTTATGGAATATGTAAAATGTAAAATGGAATATGTAAAAATTTATAAGCATTTTATGCTTGAAGTACAAGATGGCGACACTTTGCTTTCCCGGTATTTTCTCGTGTATGAATTGAATATGTACTGCATGCGCATAGGTGGGTATTGTGGATTATGGTACTGTGGCAGTTTACTGCACTGTGCATTGCTACAGGTCAGGACCTACACATAGGACAGTGTGCATTAAACAAAAAAAGCCATAATTAATCAGAAACCTCAGCAGGAAGCAGGAGGATGTCCCTTAAGAACAGGAAAAACACAAACAGAAAACAGTGCAGCTACCTGAAGCCCATACATCTTAAACCTCCGGAGAAGATCCCCGCCTCACCTCCTCCATCAATCTTCTGACCTCCTCACCTTCTCTCCTCCCATATCCACCAAACTGACCCTGTAGCTAACATTACTCAGAGTTTCATGAGCAAGTTTACAATTTAGGGCTCTGGCTCGCCATGGTGACACGGGTCCTACTCAAACCCCTGCCACACCCTCAATGTGCCTCCTGACATCTCATAGTATACAGCAGCAGTCAAAAGTCTGGACACACTTGCGTTTAATGCATTTCTCTCTATTTTAGCTCAGATTTTAGACTATTCAAATTATCCCTCGTTTGCATCTACAGCACTGCAGACTCAATTGGCATTGCTTCAGCCTGTTAGTGTGGCTATCACAGTATGTCATATAAAGGTGGAAGAGTTCACTGATATTTTTGACCTATCTGTTCCTTTCCTATATTTTAGTCTGAGTTTTATCTATTAGGTTAGGACATATTTAGTGTTTGGAAATATTCTTAAGAAATAATTGCAAAAGGACTTCAGCACATAAAGAATACACGTTAAGCATATCCATCTTACACTGGCTGAATTAATCAACATTCCTGTTACAGTTCATTTTAATTTGATTTAGAATAGTGACAATTTATATTACCGAATATACTAATACTGAAATCATGAAAAATGTGAACTTATTTGTTTATTTATGTTTATTTATACGTGAATTGCATGAAGATTCCTGTGATTTAAGCAGTAATTTAAAATAAATGGCTAAGTGGCCATTTAATCATTTAATTAATTCTTGTTGGCCATATGAAATAAAACATATACATTAATTAGTATGTTCAAAATAAGACTAATTCTTCTAATTTACAGTGACACATTTTCTCCTTTAAGTCTTGATCCCTGAATGTGCAGGGTATAATTGGCAATGCAGGCAGTTTTAGCCAAAGGATTAAGCTTCAAAATCTCTAAGATATTTTTTTATATTACGCAGTTTTTACAATAACCAAGGTATTCTTAATACCTCGTCTGAGTCGGAATCAAAATTATACATATTGACAATGGAGCCATTGCCGACCTCTGTAAATCGCATTGCGTTGTTCACTGGTAATAATCAGCATAATCTCCTAATATTTTGGGTAAGATAATCAGACCAGCAATGCTTTAGTGCTAATATGCAAGACTGTGTTGAGTGGCACCATTATGGCTCTTATGTTCATCCTGCAAATCCCTGAAAGGTTTGCAGCACCAATCCTGGGGCTGTGTTCTTCCAGTAACCCTCAGCGGGGGAACACAATCTGTCAGCATGCATTCAGAATCAGAGGGGGTGGCCTTATATTCATATATTATGTAACTCAATAAGACAGGGGGTGATACTTGGTGGTGGAGGGGTTGTATTGTGCTGTGTTTTTTGGGTGTGTCACAGAAGAACACACCTTACTGTACATTAGAACAAAGAGAAGCGAGCCTTTTCATTTATGCCTCCATTTTGGCACAATGATTTTTCACTGTTTATATATATTGCTTTTCAAACTGTGGTCCTGTACTCTATCAGTGGGGATGGATGGATGGATGGATGGAATTTAAATTGGCTTAGTTATATTTACAACGGGTTATTATGGGCGTCCAGTTCCTAGTGCTTCCTGGCTGTTGATATACGTGCTGTATTTCCATTCTACCATTTCACCCTTTGGGAAATTCAACAACAAAAATGATCTTAAACTCTTGTAATGGTGAGCTGTCTGGGTGATTGGATTTCTCTGATGAATAAGAAGACATATATGTGCTCTCTGAGAAAAGTGAGACATTTATATTCAAATTTTATAAAGGAGTTAATGGGAAAGAGGAGCTGATTGTAGGGAATGGGATGCATTAGTGTCCCATGCTGAATGCCATATTCAGCTGCTACATGTGACTATTAAGATACATATGATTTTCATGTGTGGCAGCTGGATCAATTTATGTAATTCAGGACAAACTTCCATCCGTTAAACCGAAGGCGACAAAAAACACTCATTCTCAGAAAAACATTGGGATCATTTGCTGTTTACAAACAAATAAGGTGTCATACAATATGCACTAGGTGGGACAGCAAATGGCATCACATGACATGGCGAGAAGAGGGAGGAAAGGAGACTCTGTGTGGGTATACTGTGGCATCAGCACCAGAGAAACAGTAGAAAACAAAACAGTTATCTGGGTCAGGGGACGTGTTCTGGGGCTAAGAGAGAACAGATCCCAACCCTGTTTAGCTGATTACTACCAGCCCCCCACCTAACACATAATTATTGTAAAATGACAAATGACTAATTCCACATAGGATAACTAAATGTGGGAGAATATTACAAAAACAGCATAACATAATGATTATTGTCAGGAGGACTGATAATGTTATCATGCTTCAAAAATAAGTCAGACAGCATGGCAGCACAATAAAAAATAAAGAAGAATTGTGTAAAAGCAATTAAGAATATTCATTTGTTGGTTTCACTGGAACTGGAGTGACTTGCCAAGGTCAGTAAGGAATCATTCAAAACAGGCCGTTTAGGACAGAATGCAAGAAATGCCAACGGAATGCAGTCATCCATGACATCGGAGCATGTGGTTTCAATGAAAAACAACAGTGCAACACTGAACTCGCACCAAGCTTTAAGTGATGGCGATAAAAATAGCTCATCATTTATCTCAATTACTCACTGCACCAACTTGGACGTTTATCTCCACTGAATGCCCTGGGGTATAATGCAAAACATACATGACAGGAGATGCCAGTGGATCTGCCAGCAGTGTTTGCTATGCATATGAGCCACTCTGTTTATATAACTCCTCCAGTCCATTAGAGCCATTAGCAAGAAGTACAACCTCAGAGAGAAACTCACGCAGCCTCATTTGCATGGGTTCACCTCAAAGGGGCGGACTCGCGGGGGGTTTACCTCCTCTTCACCCTGTAGGAAATCTGCAAAAAGCAAAGGGGGGGGGATATCTGAGAAGATCTCCCTCGTCTGCAAAGACTTTAACTTCATGAAAGCAATTACTGTAGTTGGAGAGAAACCAAGCAAGGGATCTATAAACCGCTTTCTGTTTTTGTAATTGGGTCGGTAAAAAATGTTCATCTCTTATTGACTTCCAGTTTAATGTACTTGCCATCTCCCTTCAAATGGACCCTGTGAAAAACCAAGAATGCATAACGTGTTGGTTTCTCATACAATCTCATATTTCTCCAGAGGTAGAGGCAGGTTGCTGGGTTAACTTTGGCAGACAGTGCAGGTATAAAGTAGGACGCAGCATGTTTTGTCAACTCTGCAAATTGAGAAGCTCAAAGAATCAATCCTACTATCACCAAGCTAGTAAGCAGGCTTACCTTGAGAAACCCGTAAGAAGATACCCATAGAATGAGACAACCAATTAGAGGCCATGAAACAGATCCATATCAAAATACACTTAACATAATGTTGTTATAGGTTGTAAATCCCTTGTAAGTTATTTACCCTTTTTAATCATTTCCCACAATTTGGACTTGGCTCATTATCCTCAAGCGAAAGCTTTGTTCAGGTACTGCGTGTTGTAACAAAATTAGCACAGTATTATCAAAGAAATAAGGGAAACGTAAGAGTAGAGAAGGCCAATGATAAGCCAGTGGAGCTGGCCACATCGATCCATTTCCATAGCTGCTTATCCAGTATAGGTTGGGTTGGTTATAATTAGTTAATGCCCCTACTGGTGTTACCTTCAAAAGTATAACACATGTATAAATGCTCATGGTTATGCCTATACAGTGTTAGCGGTTTGTTAATCCTCCTACATCGCAATTCATATTTTTACAGTGCAACATGGGAACCACTAGAGGGCATAATTTTTTAAGCTTCCAACTTGAGGTTGCCAATTAAAAATGAAAAAGGATGCAGAGCATAGCATAATAGCACGTATAAGTAATTATTAAACAGGTAAGACATCAGCCTAAAATACCACAACAAATAACAGCTTATAATATGCATAAGCTTTATCAGTAATGTCCTGAGCTTAATGTAACTGTCTGGTTATAACGTTAATAACTCATCTTATTGCCCATCCTGCTTCCATCTTCTGACCCTGGTGAGGGTCACATCTCAGTGTCACAAATTATACTTTCACTTAAGAATATCAAACATGCAAATACACTGTAATACTCCTTCAACACTTGAGGAAAAACTTCATTTCTTTCTCATGTTTTTGAGTTGTTTTTCCATGTGTTATATGTTTTTTTTTAACTAGCATGCCACTAGCATTTGTCATCACACGTGTCATCACTGATCAGCGGGCTGTAACATTCAGTTTGTTTGATTTTGTAAAGGACTTTGAGGACATGAAGACCTGTGGTTTGGGAACTAGGGAGTAATATGATATTTAGCAGTGGCAATGTAACCTGTCAGCGTTCCCAGTAAAATGGATGAGTGCAAAATCTTGGCAACCTTGATCGGAATTGGAGAGCAAGACTATTATAGAATGCTTGCAGGTATTCAAAATGTGAAATAACATACTGATATACTGTAGTTTTCCTTTAGCAAATTAATACCACTAATCAATTTGTCCTTATATCGTCTAACGGTATTTATTAAATATTTTTGTTCGTTTATAGGTATAATTGTACATCTTCTTCCCCTTGCATGATAACAGGGATCTCATTGGATAATTTAAAACAGCTGATATACAGTAAGCTCCCTAGATTTCATAACATTATTTATAAAAATCACTATTTGAAGAGGGCACAATATTTTCTGTCTGGCTCATGATACAACCAGGAAAACAGGTGCTATAAAAGAGCAGTATAAACAGGTACTGTGATAAATGGACAAAATCTGTAATAAAATCACAAATAAATATTTAGTCATGCAAAGTGTACATTCCTAACTATTTGGAGACTGTTTTTTCCAATTACCGTAGTGTGGTCATAGATCGATGTTCTCAATGCAACATACAACAATGTTAACAAGAAACACTACAGATGCTGATAAAATGGACAGAATGTGTTTGCCAAATACAATACGTACAACATTTGTATTGTACCAATATCATCAGTACACAACAATCGTAGATGCATGACACTGTAATTAGGCCAAGTCGTCCTAGCCAGGGTAGTGGTTACAGATATGACCACACAAACTACCCTAAAGTCGACCTAGGATTATTTAAACAGCTGAGTATTTTAGATTCATTTATATTGGGAAGAAAGAAAGTTCTTTTACAGTCTCTGAATGTGTATTGTGTAAATATATACACGTAAGTCCCACTGAGGCAAAAATTGAAACAGACGCCAAAAGCTTGAGATGAGTGGATCTGGAATTTACAGCAGGGGGAGGGAATGTGTATTATCACGTACGTTTTCCCACAAATGTGTCAATTCCACGGACAGCTGGGGCTCCTCCCTGACTGATGTAGTTGTCAGTGCCAGCTCCACTTTGAGAAATGAGCTTGAAATCTGTTTGGTTTTGTATGGTCTTAGTGTAGCCAAATATAGAAGATCTATGCCTCTACATTCCTGCTATAAACTGCATATACTGAATATCTACTGCTATTAGAAAATGTTTGAAGGGCTATCATTGTCATACTCCATCTGAAATTCTAGTTTTTTGTACAGTCACTCTAGGGGCAGCTGGCTACTTGGAATATAAATTGTAACCACACACACACACACACACCCACCCCCAGTAAATCAAAACCAAGTAATACAACCACACTAATCATCCTGTTTCGCTGAGACCTCAACCCCCCAATGTTCAAACCAAAATCACCGCCATGGTCCACTCAAACGGGAACACAGTTTTACTTCAATATTATGTCACTCTCCCGCCCTCCCTTGTACAAACGTGTATGTAAAGTCTGGCCATATGGAACCAAGGTCAGGAAGCCTGTTATCTGAAGAGTGAGCACAGCAACATGCGTGCCGATGGCACTGTCCGCTTCTCTCTGGGAAAGGAGCTGACAGTGCAATAAGGCAGACATTTAAAATCAAATCCGCTGCTCTTAACGGTCCTTCAGCTCTACAATTTGGTGTCTTAAAATAGCCTAAAATTCAGTTGAGCAGCAACCACCATAATCATAACCGATAGACATCTCTGGAAAAATATCTTTTCTTAAAGTGCCCTTCTCCAACTGTGTCCTCTTCATTTCTCCTTTATTGCAGGTTTTTCCTGAATATTGCTGCCTTTTCTATTCTCTGACTTCCATGGGTTTATTAAAGATTATTTATATATGTGTGTGTGTATATATATAAATACACACAAACAGAGAGACACACATATATATATAGTGGGGGCACCTTGAGATCGGTATAGCCACCCTACAAATCTGAATGCTCACATCAGCTTTTGTTTTTTACCAGGATCTGTACATATTACTGCCTCTTCGGCGAGCTTCTCCAAGCCCAGGGGTCGAGGACTTAACCTGTGCTAGGCTGAAGTCATGGCTATAATTTATTATTGACAAATAGATCCTCGGAGTTCGGAGTCCTTTGCTTGGATTAGAACTCTGAGCATCTAAATCATGCGGGGTGAATCTCGGATTCCTGGACAAGCGTACCATCAGTCAGCGAGAGTCACCCAGTCATATCATCCACATGCTTCTGCACATGAAGTTGAAAACACACATTGCTGCATTTCTCTGTTTTTTCTATTATGTTCTATGCTATTTAATTAGCTAAATACCTCGATGAGGTTCCGATTAACTAAACATGGTGTGATATTGGTTGTGGCAACAAATCCGTGGGATGTTAGGACTGATTCCTGCAGTTATTTACGGTACATTACTATTTGGTAAAAATAGCATGGCTTTCATACAGTTTTATCAAAAGAGTCTGGAATTGTTTCTTCATCAGTATCAATCTGGTCGTCCTCCAGTGGACCGTGACAGGCTATTTTTATCTTTTAGGCATGTGCTTCCTCTGCTCTTGTCATCAGTGGAGCAGTCACTCAGTCCAACTGCATGCTATTAAATCTGAAGTGTAGGGTCCTAGTGCTGATGCTTGGCCCATCGGACACATATTTTACAGCAGGTCTGTCCAAACATTAGGGCCTTTTTGGTTTTGTTGTTCGTTGACTCCTCTGTCCCATTAGTTTCAGTACTATGTCAGCAACTGAGAAACCACAGTGTAGGAATGAGTTCTGACACGCGACGGCGGAAGGAGAAGGATAGAAAGAGTTTATGAAAATGAGATTATCTCCCTCCATTCTCATACATCAAGTGAGTAATCGTGTAAACAATACTGATTTTAGGCTAGGGGATACATCCGTCATGGCTCAGCTTTTCCCGCCGAAATGTCAGAGAGGAATTATGGGTATGATTTTCATTGTAGTGAAACGCGAGTCTGTATACTGATGACGGTCCCTTAATTTAACTCGGTTGGGTCAGGAAGACGCTCCCTAGCTTTGGTCAGATGCATGATGATGCAGCTGCAGCTTTCGTGCTGCCAAGGAGCCTCTGACTTCCATTGGTCGTTCAGGACCGTGAAACGGGTCATTGAATAGCTAAATGGAATCATTATGTTAAATATTTAAAAGAATGGGACACAAGGCCCCAAACTTTTTCCCCTCTTCCATTGGACTTCCCACATTCTGGTTTCATAGGCCTTTACTGGATGTCAGCTGCCGTAGGCTCAATAACTATCACCTCTTTCACTGAAATGCAAATGGAATCCTTACCAGCTAATTAAACAACATAATCTATAGTCCTTAGGTTGATTAAAATTCTAGCTGCCTCCCAGGTTTCTGTGAGAAACTAAATTTGCTAGCTCTTTCATTTTTTTGTTATATTGAGCGAGAGATGTCAGTCAAAACAAAAGAGACTTTGGAAAATCAGAAGAGAGCCAGTCATTAAACTCAGAGGTGAAAGCAGACTTTCTGTTTAACACTGGGCAGCTTTAGTGACATGTGTTGATGCGTCAATATGTTAATTATGTTTATTTACAATCATTACGTACAGAAAGGAGGTCGGGCTGTTATGTCAAAGTCGAGCCTCACATGATGGCTAACCTATACTGATTATGGGGGAGCACTAAAAGATTAGTAGCTTAGCTTAAACACCAAACAAATATCCAGACATAAAATCCGGTGTGGTATGAAGGCAGAAGGTGTTCTGAGTGTAAATTCAGTATATGGAAATCTGATAAATAATAATATACGTATTAATGTGATTCCTGTCATTTTCACAAATGCAGGAAAATCCGTAGCTATTAACTGTTGAAAAATAGCAGACGGTGGTTCCCCACATGTCTCTGCTGCGCCTGTAATCACCACTGGCCAGGTACTGTATTCGGGAAATGCAAAGTATGTTTGTTTAAGAGAGGAGTGCTGCGAGAGGACTGCACGTTTTCCTCCAAACAGACAGCAAGATTAATCATTAGTCATCAATGTCAAGTGCAGCATGTTTAAGTTAAAAAAAATAATAATAGGTACAAAGGTGTGATTTGTTTAATGCCAGGGGGAAGGACATCACTGTGATCAAACAAGGATTTATAAAAGGGAAGGTGTGTCTCTCAGATATTGCTACAATCGATCCCATGTCACGGATGTGTGGCAAGAGAGACAGGTGGATGTGAAGAACTTGTAAGAAGAATGAATACAGTTATAATTTGCTTGTAACATTGTTTGAGTTCACTGTTGTTTTTGGGCTGAATTTGACTAACAAGACTATTGGGATTCTTGAAATATTACATTATTGATTTGCTGTGATGTCTTCATGAAGTATTGAAGAGTTAGTGATTATTTCTGTCAGTTTTATTGGCATATTGATGCATCTGGGAACATAAAGTATGTTAGTGTCAGATTCAGAGAGGAAAACAAAAACTCAATCATCTTTTTCTTCCGTGATTCTTTTGCTCCACAGACTGGGGACGTTCTCGTGAACAAGGGAAGCATGGTGCCACCAAGGACCAGAGAAGTGTGTTCAGGTGCAAGATCCACAAGGTGAACTTTGGAGGTATTCAAGGCTGTTTACTTGCTTGTCCAGTCATAAAATGAATAGTAGGTGAATAATTATGGATCTGAATGCTTAGTTTTGAAACATCAATTCCTTATTACATTATTATTTTACAATTATTACATTATATTGCATTATTTTACAGTAAAGCTGGAAATAGCTGGAATAGCTCTATGCTACAGCATCTTGACTATAAAAACTTATGCAACTAGATCAATGGGATTAAATATTTATATGTATATAATAGCTATTAGGTTTATTGTGATAAAGCAATTAAACATTACTAAACTCAAAATTTGACTTGTCCAGAAACTGAAAAAAGTTCAGTAACAAAGGAGATAATTTTCTAGTAACAACATGATGTTAATCCTTCAGACCAAATATGAAAATACACATGGCACAATAGAATTTACTTAGAGTTTGCAAAAAACAAAAAACCTTCCCATTGTGTCATTATACATGCAGACTGTTCGGTATAGTGGAACCCTCAGAATTAAAGAGCTCATACAAAAAGTGTGTCCTTTAATAGCAGAGCTGAGCAATTCAGCTCCTACCATTCAAGACACACAGAGCTCCCAGACCATAGATCTCACTTTGGCTGAAAGTGGTAACAAAAAGGTGTCCTGCAAAGGCAGAAGGCAATTAGAAGTATTTTCTCAGAATAAAGAAGCACCTCTGTCTAGCCAGCAGATAAAGCGAATGTCTATGCAGACATGTACAATACAGTACAATGCATTTTATTTATAAATATTGATTATTCATGTATCCATTGTAACACTGATGGTTTATCGAGCACTGTGCTCTATGATCCAAACCCATAATCATGTGATTACTTTGTGTCCATTGTGTGCTTTTGAAAAAGCTTGGAAACAGCAGGCATTCTTGGCTCGTGTCATTACATGCGTGCCATTCACGCTGGGGAGCTGGCACCCTTATTTCAAAGGTGGGCTTTGGAATAACGGCATGCCGCTCAAAGGTGCATCCTACCCGATGGGGGGCAGAGCTGGCAAGTCCCATCTCCACTGTGACTCACAAGCTGCCGCAGGATGCGAAGCTGGCCTCCCTTTCATTGTTTTGGTTAGATCCCTGAGTTCACCACCCTCTCTACTCAGTACTTGCATGGCTGTGGGTGGAATTCAATTAATGGTGCTTTCCTCAAAGTGTCTTACGCTGCCTGATGGAAGCCCGCAGTCTCTAGAGTGGTGAGAAGTGGGTGGTTGACAGCATGCACAATGGGGTAGGGGTGCTTTTTCTTATTTTTTTTACACCGCCCCTTTCAATTTGGCATGGTAGCTGTGTCTAGTGGAGGAGACCTGCAGTGTGGTTTATTGCCCAATCTCAACTGGGGGAAATTTAGAGAAGAAGGAAGTTATGGAAGTTCACTACCATTGTCCATCAACATAATGACAGACATGGACCTTCTGAAGCACAATGAAGCTTATAAATTGACCGACTGCTATTTCTCTTCAAGGCTGCTTCTTCTTTGGGGTCCTTGGGAACGTGCAGCACAGGCGTTTCTGCACTAGGATGTTATGGCGAATCAGTTTCTCTTCAGACCCACCAGTTTAATTTAATGTAACACTCTTTACAAGTATATAATGACTGAGGTCCATGTGTTTAAAACATGCACCAGAATGAGCGTCAATGACAATCCAAAGGAAAGAGATAATAGGACACTATGGAAAAACTGAACAGATGGTCATGAGATATGAAGAGCATGATTAGCAAGAAATTACACCATTATGATAAGCCTGAGAAGATATTATATGCAAAATTAATGATGTGACATTCAGGCTGATATTCATGTAAAAGAAAAAGGTATCCGTACAGTGAGTCTTGAGGAAGAGCAGAAAGATGTCTAAGTGATCTACATAGCCATGTTTGGGCTTTTATGAAAAAAATGCAAATGTGTAGAAACAAATGAAACTGCATTGTATAAGATGTGTGAAGTGCATATTATGACACAATATGTTTTATAGAAAATTCAATGCAAACTTTGTGGAAAAACATATAACTACATTTTTTCGATAATTTGTACAGTAACTTGTTACAAATCAAATTATGTACCATATTCAGCCAGTACCTCATTATTACCATCCGAGAGTCCACAGTCATAAACCAGGGGTGGTCTGAAGCACCGAAAACTTCATGTCAGTCATTGATGCAGGCCAGAGATTAGTGCAGATGATTCACAGAAGCCTTCAGAAGAATGTGTGATATTAGGACTTTTAAAGAACTTTCTGCCCTTAATGTGACAGCACACCATTTACACCACATTAGGTGCAGTATGATAAGGTCATATTATTTAGCTTGGAGCAGCACCATCATTGCAACACTTCAGCAATTTAGATGATACAGGGGTGGTTAAGATCGGCAGAGTATACGGCCTTGTGAAAGTCCGATCTTCAGACAAATGTGCAGCTAATTTTTCAGCCCAGACAGTGTCCATGTTTAAGCCATTGAAAAAGGTCACTCTTTAGTGTGAGCTATGAGCTTCAACGGTTACCAGAATGGTCGTGGACAGGTGTTACTTCAGGCCCTTAGATAACTTCATTACGAGTTGCGCAAAATCCATCTGGAATAAGGGCAGGCTTGGATATTCCTTTGTGGTTGATTATTGAAGAAAACAAGATTTTTTTGTAGTAAAATAAGCTGTTGTTGTTGTGTGTGTGTGTGAGCGGGTATACTTTACCATATGGGGACACAATGTCCCCACAACGTGATAAATACCCCATGAGGGAAAACTCAACTTAATAAATATCTGTGACTGCAATGAAAAAACTAAAAATGCAAAAAACTTGTGTTTTGTTTGGTTACTTATAGTTATGGTTAGGGCTGGGATAAGGTTCTCATGGTTAGCGTTAGCATTTTTCCCATAGAAATGAATGAGCATTTCCCCATAAAGATATGTTTACCTGATGTGTCTGTGTGTGTGTGTGTGGCAGCAGCATTTGACCTCATATTTCAAAGCATTAAAAGTATCGCAGCACTGTGGTAGCGGCACAAGCCTAAGCAGGTCTGTACTTATGGCTTATATTGCAACTGTTTCTATATGAAGGTACAAATGTTAACTGGTCTTGGTGCGAGGGGACTTGTGAGGTTAATTGGTAGCAGGTGTTTGTAATATTTCATTCCCACCTTTGTGATTTTTCCTTAATAACCCCATTTAACAGCAGGAACATTGATGTCATACAGTTCTACAATCAGCAAGATTCTTTGTAATTTTGTGAGCATTAATTCTTCATCTGGTGTCACTGAGGCGTACGGCTAGGTGAGGGATACTCAGGGAAGGGGCTGCTGAGCCTGAACGCCAGGCACAGAACGGGGGTTCAAACTACAGCCACGTACCCACTGTGTTCTGGCACGGAGAGGAGGGGCATCACGTTCAGCTGAGATACATTTTAAATTGCATACTAATGTTCAATTAGTCCAAGTGTTAACCTGGGCCTCATCATCTTTTATTAAAAAATAAGATGAACATATATTTTGTATGAACTGTACAGGCTTATTATAAACCTCAGGTGACAGTTTTTAGTTATCAAATCAAATGCAGAAAGAGCACTTGCATTTTTATTGCTATCCTTTTTGTACGTGAATGCCAGGGGTGATTCTGCTCAGATACTTTTTGCAGGTACTTGAATTCCTGCATTTGATTCTTTGAAATTTCCTAGTCATGACTAGATAATTTGGAATGATTTGATTACAGTGCCATCCATGATAATATTCATGACGATGCAGCATATCATGCTCACTATGGATTATTAATGTTTTTGTCAGGATGCCAAATGGAATCGTGGCTCTGTAGAAAGTCAGCCTTTGTTTTTACCTATGATGGTGCAATTGCTGGACACTTTGAATTTGAAAATTAATTATATTTCTCAAAGGGTACTCCCACAAGCCTGACAAGCAGTTGGAAGATGGATGGGATTTAACTTGACTGAGTTGGCTTTGCAGGGTGTTGATCCATCCGTCTTCTAACCACTTGTCTCTGTCAGGGTTACAGGGGCAGCCTGGAGAGTCACACCCCGGATTACAGTCCATCACAGGGCAAATACACAAACCATTTAGAGACTCCGGGCAGCTTGACCCCCAGTCTGGGAGGTGCCAGCCCCACTGAGCCACGCACTGAGCTCTCATCCCATACTTATATGTTATATAACCACATACACAGTTTAACGAACACCTTTTTCCTAGTCTGCAATTTTTTAATTTTATCTTCGAATAGTTACCGAATAGGGGTCGTGTGGCTTGGTGGTTTAGCACATTGTGTTCGTGACCAAAAGGTCACTGGTTTGAACCTTGGGGCCAGCAGACTGACGCCGCTGCTGGACCCCTGAGCAAGACCCTTAACCCCAATTGCTCCAGAGGTGCTGCATGCTGGCTGACCCTGTGCTCAGACCCCTGAGCTTACTTTCATCTCCCTATGGGTTTCATAGAGAGGACAGCAGAAAAGACAATTTACCAGCGGTGATGAATAAAGTATTACAGTTATTTGTTTATAGAATCCCTTTCTATGATTCACGTCTCTATGCGTTCAATTTTTTTTCTCGTATGAACAAGCCATTACCCCCAACGCTCTTGACTCTGTGTATATCCATATGCCGTTTCCATACCTGTCACTGTGGCATAGGAGTGCAGGAAATTTCTGCCACACTGGGGGGTCAGGGAGTGGGCAAATTCAGTGTGAGTGACAGGCTCTTGTTATCAGACCAGCCGCGGTTATAAATAAGACAAACAGCTATTGAAACAACAGCCTCGTGGCCTTCTGTGGTTCACCAGTAGGAGTGTCTAAGCTTTTAACCTTGATGTATGTGAGATATTCAATGAAAATTCCTTCTGATTCTGATTCTATTCTTTCTACGCTCTTTGATTCTGGTCATTTGAGAAGAGACCAGACTTTTACTCTGGCAGGGAGTTAGAGAAGGATAAAATATATGTTTTGGCAAGAGAAATCAAAAAGGCAGCCCCTGTGCACGCAACCACCTCCCTGCACAGATGCGAGGGGTTTCCATGAACGGAAGCAATGGCCCAGGGCCTCAGTGAGGTATTAGAATACACTGCTGTGTACAGAAACACCAAGGACATGACACAGATGGGACCAATTAACAGAAACAACTGTGGCCACCCCTCATGCAAACACTTCAGAGCATTAATTTATTATATTCTAAATAAAGTACACGAAACATTATTACGCTGCAGAATTCAGGGCAGAGGGGCTCGTGAGTTAAAATGCCCTTTAGGCCTGTCGAGGAGAAACAGAGCAACATTATCCATTCAGCCACTCATGAGACGAAACCCTGAAGCCCCAGCAGACCAGAAATTCAGCAGCAGAGTAGAGATGGAATCATGTGACCCAGCAGCATGATTACACCAAGCTGCAACACAATGCTGTATTTCCATCAGACAAGGGATGGACAGTACCTTTTATGAGAAACCTGTCATGCAATCTTTAATAGAGTGCCGGTGTGTGGATTATTGTCTCATGGGGTAACACTGCAGGCCTTTGGGGTTGGGGGTCTGAATCTCACTGGAAGTTCTTCTTGTGTTTCTGCGGCTTTCCTCCTGCAGTACAGAAACAGGCAGTTTGGTGTGTCCAAACTGCCCAAAGCGCATTTGCCTTATGATGGACGAGAGTCTCATCCAGGGTGTCCCCTGCCCTGTGCTCCCTGGGATAGGCTCCAGCCCCCCCCCCCCACAATTCTGTGTTGGATGAGTTCTTATGAAAGATAGGTGAAAATATACTTGGCATTTTACTTGCCTGACTGTAAAGGAAGTGGGTCCAAGCAACTAGATGAGGTGGGACCAACCAATCAGAACCAATCATTTTTCATTTTGCCCTCAGAACTTTTTTTGTAAGTAATACCCCCATGAGTTTATAAATTGTGAGGAAATGCAGCTCGGAGTATGTAAACGTCTGCTGTGATTGGGTAGTTGCCACGTATCTATTTGGCCGGTTTGTTTATCAAAGAGAACTGACTCATTTTCGCTTAATTCCATTTTCGCCACATCCATCGCATCTCACCGCGTCACCACCCCATCTTCTCACCTCATCTCCCGGGTCACCGTGGCAGTGTGCCTAACAGATCAGAGCAGACGTCTTCCTCCATGACCATACACTCCGGCTCAGTAAGGGATTGCATGATGTCACCACAAGATGTCAGATAGAATCCCTCCAGCATGTCCTGGGTTGTCCCCCGGCTCCTGCTCTGTGTGATGTGCCCAAAACTAACATTCATTCCACATTGTTTTCAAACTTTCGAACCAAAACTGTTCCAGCTCATTTGTGCACCTAACATATGTGTTTTTAATAAGTTCACAGATATTGGCAGTAGAAAGAAAACTTAAATAGGGTATAGAATATAAGTTTTTAGGTGT
The DNA here is from genome assembly GCA_019775915.2 of Cyphomyrus plagiostoma. Classification (NCBI taxonomy): domain Eukaryota; kingdom Metazoa; phylum Chordata; class Actinopteri; order Osteoglossiformes; family Mormyridae; genus Cyphomyrus; species Cyphomyrus plagiostoma. Next base: position 24,030,105 of record JABFEA020000098.1, on the reverse strand, counting down.
GTGTTTGTTTTTGTGTATATATTAAATTATAAAATTTAAATTAAAAAAATGGGTTGAGCTGATTTATTGTGTACTGGCAGTGCAGCGATACAGTGTGTTTCTGTGTGGGATTTTCATACTTCCTGCAGTGGATGGATTCCCCGATACCATGTATCCCTTGACAGCGAAAACTGAAGCACATCCACCTACAAGAATATTCTTCTATGCGCGATGCCTCACAGATTTTATGGAAAACATCCATCCGTCTTATGACTGCTTATTCTGGATGGGGGCGGGGGTAGAATCAATTCTAGGGCACAAGAAAGACATGTAGGCTGAAAAAAAAATACGAGTTTGAATCCTCCTTGAAATTTGTTCATGACCCCCAGTCCCCCATACCCCCCCACATACACACACATCACATACACCACACACTCACATCTCAGTTGGCAAAATCTACGAAATGTATTTCTGGCTATGGGCATGCAGGGCAGTGTCCATAATATAGATGCTATCTTACCTTACTGCTTGTCTTTGAACTGTGGAAGGACACCAGAGAACCCGGAGGAACACATTCAGCTTCGCGAGAACGTGCACTCTCCACACACACACAGGGGAAGCGGGAATCGAACCAGCAACACTGGAGCTGCGGGGCTCCACCATGCCATTCGATTGTTTCTCATTAAGTGTTAAAATGCTGATAAAAACTACACTCCCAATGGTTTGAATACTAATCACCTGAAAGGTGATATAGAGTTAGTAAAACCAAGAAACTTTTAATCCCAGATTAAATCTTTTTCCCCTGAAAGGTAAATCTGATTGGCAGCACAGGGCTTGCACTGAATTCATATGAAAGAGGCATCCAACTGATATCAGCACATCTGACATCCTTTCGTTGAATCACTGTAAATGGCACTTTTCTTGCAATTCTTGCCGATAAGAAACGACCCTGACTGCACAGATTTGTTAATGTGTCATGATGAAATTGTTGTTTATATTAATCAAATATCTGACTTTGATATGGAACATTTTTATCTGTCACAGATAAAAACAAAATCGCAATGCCACGATGGCACTTTCTCTCAAGGGAACGCTGGCAGTGAAATTCAAGAAAGCTTTTGCCCAGGTATTGAAGCAGTCTCACTATTTAATCGTGAAACAGTTATTAAGTTTTCACGTTGAAATTAATTCAGATTATTTGTTTAAAAGGTCCTTTTTATGAGGTGATAATCAATGTCCAGAATGAGCTACGTGTGATGCTGTGTTTCTCGTTTATACATCACTTGCAGAGTTTCTTTGTAACAAAGACAAAATCTGATTGTTTTGTCCTGTAACTTTAATCGTCTTTTGAACTCACTTACAGAAGTTACAGTGGCATGGGACTGCCTACAGGGACACCAGTGTCAGTGATGTCCTCCGTACTATTGGTGTGTAAAATCTGGGTGCAGATTTTGGGTACAGGCAGTTCTAGTAATATGGAAAAGTGTCATCAACTGTAAAATAATTTCTCTCAAATGCCATTATTCTCCGCAGATGTCTCTCACGCCAGGAACCCCGTCAGCTCCTGATTCTTACCCACACGCTTCAAAATTGCTTTGAAGAAATGCACCCTGATTGATAATGCTCATGAGTAAAAGCGGCATAAATCACGTGATATAAAAGTGATTATCACCACAGAAAAGAAATCACTAAAAGGGCTGAGGAAAGGAAGTGCTTAACTCTAGTAGGATCGGGGGGTATTCCATGAAAGTAGCTAAAGAAAGGCAGACTTTCCCGAAAAAGTCAGACTCAACCTAGCTCCATCTCTAAACTTAGCCTCATGTCGTTCCACGAACGCATTTCAGTTTTAACTAATGAAGGCTCATTCAAGACAGACTTGCATAGTCTCACTTAGTGCACACACCCGAGATATTTAATAAATCCAAATGAATGGATGAACAATACATCGACCAAATGAGTCAGATAGAGTGGTGTTTCTTTCCACCGCAGAATAAACGCTGCTGATGGAGCTGTATGAAAAATACAAAGATGTAATCGTTAAAAAAGGCAATACTGTGGCCATAAACACAGCTAGGGAGTTGGCTTGGCAATGAATTGCAGACAGATTAAATGCATGTTACGTATATAGTGCTCAGTACGATGGTACAGTGGTTTATGTTGTCGCCTTATAATGCGAAAGTTGCTGGTTTGATCCCCATAGCTAAGGGAGAACTTTCTGGGTTGATCTGTCATTGTTACTGCATAATATTATTTGATCTCCGTAAAATACTTTAAATCACATCCGTGTGAAATGTTCTGCACAAATAACCATATGTTGTCTTTGCAATTTTAGTAATAAACGTTCAAAGTAGACAATGACTAAACAAAATATAAAAATATCTTCCTGTTCATATTATTCTAACGGAGTTTTTTCCAATTACAGTCATTGTATTTCATGTTTCACCTTTGTACTATGCGTACGCTTTTATTTTACAGTGAGAAACCCTTTATTGCTATTGCAATACACCATGTCACTAGTCACAAGTACCAGCGAAATTACAGGCCATCAACCTGACCATACATACAAACACAT
>JABFEA020000098.1:24005019-24027454 GCA_019775915.2 Cyphomyrus plagiostoma | reverse complement strand
GCGCTGCCAGACATACGAGCTGCGATCATGGTCGTAAAGTCGATTGGTCGTAAATTGGATAGGTTGTAAGTCGACGACGACCTGTACATGGTATTGGGGACTATCGTCTGTAAGAATAAACAAACATTATAAACGAAAGTAACACTGCATCTGCGCTATACGTGTTATTCATAAACTTGCAAGTAATTCAAACAAGTATACGGTACGAGAAAAACTCCCCCTCCCCCGATCATGTCCCCAATCATCGCAGCATCTAATTGCTCAAAGGGTGTGAGACCGGGAATTCCGCGACCTCCTCCTGTGCTGTAAAGACTCTTACGGTGAGTGGCCGCTCGTTTTTTCACGTCTATTTTAATGTCCGACCACTTCTTTTTAATTTCTGCCACCGTGCGAATTTCAGAACCAACAGTTTTAACTGACTCCGCTACACTGTGCCACTCCATCAACTTTCGTTTATTGTTGACGCCACTTATACCACCAAATAATATCTTTTCTTTTCTCGATTTCTGTTAACATGACCTCCACTTCGCAGTCGCTGAAATACTCCTTTTCCCCACGTGGTTTATCCATTGATGTTTAAAAAAAACATAGAACAAAGCGGGCATTTATACATATTTACATATGCAAATATAAATAATTATGGGCGGGTCGGGGGGGGTGGCTGTGGGCTCGTTCACGTACGTAAAATTTCACGCTCATTGGGATTTATAAAGTGAATGTGCGTAGATCTATGCTTATGCACAGTTTTAAGCATCTGGTTTTTTTCTTGCTTACGCACATTCCTAGTTTTGTGCGTGCACCATGTTTTAGTCTGAATTTTACGCATACCTTATGCATGAGGCCCCTGGTCCAGAGCAGACTTGTTCGCAGGTGTAATTTCACATGGTAACATGGGGATTCATTTAAGACACGTTGATGGAATGGAACTCTGACTTAAATAAGACATATTTATCGAAATAAGCGAGACTTTCCCTTAATCCTGCACCCTGTGCTGCCAACTAATTTAGTAACACAAATCAAACATGGGTTATATTCAGCATAATAATGTATTTTACTGTCATTATATGTTTGTTTCAGTTCTGATATTGACAAATCCCATTAGGATACACCAGCAAGCTGTCATTTCAATGCTTTTTTGAAGAGTGGTATTATACTCTTTGTGGTCAGCTGAGGTACTATTAGAATAAATACGTCTACTTGTACATAAATGTGACCAGTATATACACTACAAGACAACTGACATAATTGTTAATGAATGTAGGTGTCATCTGACAAGCTGTCACTGACGTCCCGTGTGTCACTTGTGATGTTAGAATGACATTGTGTGTTACACTAAATGGCTGACAAGTGTAGTGTGGCAGTTGTCAGAGTAACAGACCTACTTATGACAAGTGACAGAGAACTCTTTCTGATGATAAAGTTGTGCAGTTAAGAGGAGCAGAACGAAAATATTTAAGACAGCAGTCAGCACAGAATAGGAGTCCCTGAACCCATTCATCTCTCATAATTAATAACCCATTTAAATGAACTTGTTAAATGTCAAGTGCATGTGACGTGATGGGGTGGCACAGTGGTTAGCACTGCTGCCAGACAGGGGCAAAAATACATACCATTATGCATCAGTCAAAAGATTTTGCACACCACAGGTTTTTACTACTTTTCCATTTATTTCATAAACTTCAGATATTTTATTCTTGCTAAGCACTGGAAAGCTGAGTGAACAACTACAAATGAAAATATAAGTCAAACAAAACAAGTTTCCTTTATAACATGGAAAGAGAATGTAACAGTGCTTGTCTGACATCTTACTAACTGGCTGTGTGGCGATGACGTAGACAAATTCTAGGTTGACCTATAACTTTAAATCCAGTAGTTACCTGTTTCATCCAATGAAACAGAGCAGTATGTAATGCTCCTTGTAGAAAGAAAGCCTTGAGTTATTTTTTCAGCTGTTATAACTGGTAGAGGAGGTTACTTTGATGAATCAAAGATATGACTTTTTCTTGCTAATAAAGGTACTGAAATTGTGACCATACTCTAAATTTATTTGTTAGCAAAGAATAATAAGTATATTTTTAGTAAATGTTAAGTGAGTAACATGCAAAAGTAGAAAAATTTAGTGTGTGCAAAATCTGTTGACTTGTAGCATATTTTGACACAAAATACAAGATACCCTATTTGTAAGTGTAACAAGATAAACTACAAAAGTATTAAAGTTCTACATGTGGTATTTTCAAAATACAAAAATACATGTCCCATACTTCTATTCTATATCAGCCAATTCCTTCACAAGAACACTGACTCAAATGGCTAAAGCATAAGAACTTTTTTCACTGCGTAATGATACACAATGCATATGTAAAACCAAACAAACATTCTGAATCGTCATGAATGTATCCCTACTACTCACATGACACTCAGATAATGGTAAGTCAATCGAATGAAAAAGTGATGATAAAAATCTCATAAAGATTTGTCTTTTGCAATTTAATTGACAAAAGTGCTTCTTTTCTGCACCACAGATGCCAATATCTCAAAACGACAAAATTTAAAATGAAAAATGACAAAAACAACTTCACTTCACTCAGCAACATCTTAAAAGCTTTAAATCTGAAATACACCTGAATGGAGTTTGTAAGTCTTTTGGCTCAACAATGATCAAATACTGTTCTAATGACCATCGCATATACATTAAGGGCAAACTATTCCTTGTATTTTCAAAACAAAAAAAACTGACCATCAAAGTATTGTAGTAATTTGTATATCCCAGAATGCTCGCAGGCAACTGTAAATAGCCTCTTATCATATTGTTATTGTTAACACTTAAATTCCTTATTGTCGTGTGTGCATCTACATGTGTCATACAGGAAACCTGTCTGATCCTAGCGTGTTGTTAGCCATTGTATGACTCTCCCAGCGTGTGTGTACCTGACGGTCCTGCGTCTGACATCCCTGTGTTTTCGTGTGAGTGTTTGGTTCGGTGCTCGTTGGGTGTCTGGTGTAGTCTTTCTAAGTGCTATGATAAAAGCCAGCAAGTCTCCTTGTCATTTGCCGCTTCCGCAATGTCTCGGTCAGCCCAGTGCTACAGTATCCTCGTGGGTTTTGCTCCTGGTACTCCGGTTTTCCACAGTTTATTGGTGTGAATGGTGTGTGTGCCCTGCGATAGGTTGGCACATCAAGATAGGCTGCTAACCCTGTACAGGACAAGCAGGTACTGAAAATGGATGGATGGACGTCAAGTGTGGTATTACCATATGGGTCGGCTAAATGGTATACTCTAGTTTAGGAAACAACAACTATTATTATTATTATTATTATTATTAACATGCAATTCAAATAAATAAACTCAATAAATTTATCTTAAATATTCACAAATAAATACTGTTGTAACCATCACTGAACTCTTGAAAAAAGAGGTATAGGTTATCCTCCCTATTTTGATATGTGAATTTATACTTAAAAGCTTAGTTGCCAAACAAAGTATAAAATACTTTTCTTACACTTTTTATAAACTGGAGTGGTATAGCTACCAAAAGGATGGTTTCAGAGTGAGCCGAATACCCGGTTTAATGAGTATCCAGTAAGCGAAATATGTTCTTTCTGAAGTTGATCCCTATTATTACTGACTAATATTCGCGTATGTCTTCAGTGTTTATTTCCATTCTCATTGGATCATTGGATTCCAGCAAAGCAGTGACGCTCATTGGCCTGGTATACAGGTTGAGCCGTATTTTGCACCATTGGAAAGCGTGACGCAAAGTGGTTTTGATAGTTTCCTACTGGCGCAGTCCTCATTTTCATGCGGAAGCACGCACGTTTTCAAAATTGCAAATGATTTTGTGCATGTTTCCCAATTATATAAGTGGTGTTTTTTTAATTGAGGTGTGGCTGGGTGCGTTGCTATTTTAAAGCAGCTGAATGACATTGCACTTTTGACCAACAAAAACCACTTCTAAAGTCAGTGGTGCATTACTAAATGATACTTAAGTGGTGCATTTTAAAGACAATGCTCATTATGGACATATATCGCTGCGCACAGATGCAATTGGTATGTGAAGTTCAGTAGAAGAAAATAGTTCCTACATTGAACTTCTCACTACAAAGTTTGTGGATTATCTTGAGTAACTGGGACATGATTTCTGGTAAGAGATATTGCCATTGGATTTTTCAAATGTATTTTTTTTTTTTTTGATGCTTTAATCACCACAGAAAGAATGCCATTCAGTCCCATTACATTTGAGTGAAGTCAGACATTTCTATAGGCGATATCTCCAAAACTAGGCAACTCCCATCAAAACAGCCTAGATGGATAGGTAGCACCGAAGCCCCTCTGAAACACATCCTTTTACAAATTTTGGGGTGAACTGCTCCTTTAAACCATGCCACATCCAATAGTAAGCTCTACCCATTATGGATACAGATCATTTTATTGGTGGAACAGATACAGATAGTCCTTTACTCACTCACCTCTGTTATGGTTAGCACTTTTGTGTTATATGATTTAGACTATCCAACTAATTATATTTTGTCATTATTATTGTTATACATTTAGTTAAATTTGTTACTCTCCATGTTCTTCAGTCAATAGAGTTAACCTTTATTATCAATAGAGTTAACCTTTATAATAGATTACTGAGATTATGTTGAGATTATAAATACAGCACAACCATTGTTTTAAAAAATGTTGAAATAAGGTGCAAAAAATACAGCAAACATGAACCCTGTTGAACATGTTGAAAAAGCTTGTCTGAGTGCAACAGTATATATCGGGATACAGTAGGATCTATTTGCTTATAGGAGATCTAACTCTGCGTGTCATGTGGTTTCATCTGAGTCTGGCATTATCAGTCCAGTACCATGGGAGGCATCTAGGATGAAATCTTGGTCAGGCTATATCGGCTTTGACAGGTTTGTATGACAATCTGAAGAGGGCTTTTGGATAAACGTATTTCCCAGGATGGACACAGCTGATAAGTGGGAAGACACATCACGGTCACATGTTATTTTAGCTTTGGTAAAAAATATCTTATACTTTACGATGAATGTGACATTTATCATTTGAATCTATTTTAATTGATTATACACAAATTATACGCTCCACCATCCCGACCAGGATAATCAGATTATACAACAACATTAATAAAAAAATAACTATTTAGGCCACATCTCTTTCACTCTGGAAACTTTTTTGATATTTTCATCACACATTCAGTTCATTGTGACTTGCATCCTGGAGATTGAAAAAAAAAACAATGAAGCTGGACAAATTAAAATTATTATTATATTAAAACTGTGAGCGTCTTGTGATGGTTTGGCGCTCTGTCCTGAGTAGTCCCCTGCCTAGTGCTTGTACTTCTGGAATAGCCCTGCATAGGTATGGAGAATGAATGAATTTTAATATTATTATCATACATAGAGGCATGTATGGACTGGGGCTACCACTGCCTGCCCTAAACATCTGGACCTGTTAAACAAAAAGAATCTCTGGTCTTTCAGTACATTTGCCCCCAAGCATATTATTAAACATACCAGTCCCTATAGTCCACTGTGTGGCTGTACACTAAGTAAAAGTAGCCAGAACTGTGAGGGACTCAGATGGCTGGCCTTACAAAGAAATTAGATGCCTTTCCTAAGCAATTTGAATCCTTAATTGCTACTTAAAATGCATCCCTTTAATTTATATATACTTCAAGACATCTAAAGGGAGCCATCTGCTGATCTGAGTGACAGTAAATTGAAAGCAGTAATACATTATTGGCTAGGGCGTTAGCTCCGAAATAAATCCACAGCACTTATTGGTAATCAATTATTAAAATCCAGAAGGCTCACTCCGTTGTGTGTAATGGGTACTATAAATAAAAAGATGAAAGTGTATGATTGGCTCTGTGCCACTGGAGGCGGGGTCTCGGTGCCACACTGGCAGTGGAGCGTGCTCTGTGAGGATGGCACATGGAGGTGTCCGGAGGCCTAAAGGGCAGCGCCAGCAGTGGCGGGAGTGTGAGAGTGATTAATAGGTCACCATCTCCGTGGGAGAGGGCAGCTGGAGATCTGGCCAGCCTTCCACCATGCGGACCCCATATCCCTGTGGGCCTTGATCTAAAATGACATGGCAGGGGCGTCTTTACACAGTGCAGGGCCGATCCTAGGCCTCTGCTCGGGGACAATGAGACATGGCGCTCTTTCTTTAAACTTGGCTGTCCTGTTATTTGTTGCTGAATATTTAGCTCAATAGTTAAATGCAGAATTTAATTATATTTACTTTTATTTAGCGGATGTTTTTGTCCAAAACTATGCACAACTGAGGCAAATAGAGCATTACAAACAAACATGCTGTTGAGGAATCGAATAGATTTAAGTGCAGCTAGGCTGAGCTTCCGGTGAAAGTCTCAGTACACAGTAAGCAGTATTAGAACAAGAGCGACACAGCACCTACCAAACAAAGCAAAACCCTAAGATTATGTCTGTGGCTCAGGAATTACACTATATCTGTGTTGTACAGGCTCCATTTAAATGTGTATATACCCACGAAAAACCCATTCTCTGGAAATCATTGCCCCAAGTTTGTGTTAACAGCAAGAAAAATGTAAATGTCTGTATTCTCTGCATTTTTGCTTTCTCCATCGATCATAATGTACCAGCATAATCCCTCAGCAGCTGTTGGCCAGAACTGAAAGCGAAGCCTATTAGTCTCTTTCTTATCTGATTCTAGTCATATGTGTACGTCTTTAAGTATGTTTTCAGCTGGGTATTCCCATCACCTGGGAGTTCACAAGTCCCCTGTGGACCAGAGTGTCTGAATCAATCCTGAGCCACTCTATCAAGCATCTGATTTTTTACACAGCTTAAGAGACAATCATTGGACATCATTCCATTTTGCGCGTTCTCCTGTCTTGGCGCTGTAATTATCAGACAGAGAGGATCCAAGTGCAGGGGTATGGATGTTCGGAACCTCGAAGTCAGAGATGGGTAGGATCTAAACCGCTAAGGCAGAGAAGCAAAATAACCTGGAGACATAATCCAAAGGGTACAGGCAATGGATCAGAAATGAGAAGGCAATAGGTGATGCAAACAAAACCAGGAGAAGACAAAGTCTAGGAGGACAGAAACAGAGATCATGCATGGAAATGCTCTAATAGGTTTGACCTCCTGAGACCCAAAAAAGGAAAAAAGTGTCCTTCAATTTTAGGTTATTTGTCTTTGGAGGAAATAAGACATCTTACAATTTAGATTTTTTTAAATTTATTTTTATATTTTATTCCACAGCATGTCCTCTTTAGTGTACAACAGGACTAAATATGTTTCCTAACATCAGTGAAAACATAGATGCAAAAATAAAATATCCACTTCAATGGACATAAATGAATGGGTGAGGTGTCAGGAGGATAAGAAATGCTCAGTAAGGTGCAGACACTCAATACATCATGAGTTAAGGAAATCGCTAATTACTGATGATGTATAGCAGCTGTTAGTACGCTGGGGAAGGTGATGGTTGGCGGCTTAAGTGAAGGTGGGTGTGGTCAGGACTGATCAGATACGGGCGTGACAGGTGCTGCATCCTTCCTACACCATGCTGCCTCAAACAGAGAAAACACACCCTATCACTATACACAACATAAGGCTGTTTGCTGTCACACAAATCTCTCAAATGTTCCCAAAATTTGCATTATCTCTGATCAAATTGTCACAATTCATTCGAGGTAAAATGCGTAAGGTGGTAATTCTGCAGAAGTTAAGTCCCCTTGCTACCATCCAGCTATAGTATGACATTTTATTCTTGAATGATGTCATCTTCTTGCTGCATAATCCCCCTGGCAAATCCACTGACTAACTTTAGATTCGGGCTTCAACTTTGTTGATGATTAATTTAAATCTGCATAATTTTGGCACAAACGAATGAATATGAATATGTTAAAAAAGCCGTTTATGACTTTTGTCTTATTTTCTTAATCTCTTACAGAAGCTTTTCACTATTTACCAGATGGCTTATTCATGTTCCACCCTTGACTGTTAATTTAAGGCAGGGATAAATTATAACATCTCTATTTTTTCTGACCATTATAAAGATATTTTAAAATCACTACTAATGCACCAAAAATCCATGCTGTTTTGAAAGTGACATTAACATTAGAGTAGAAAAAATGTAGCTGGAATAACTATTAGTTATTAAAGCAACAAGTATTAAAATTCTTAATACCCCACATTATTGCATTGATCAACAATGGACCCGAAAGGGAAAGCATGGTATCAGCAGCCCTGTGTTACTGGTAAGCTGAATTTGCTGTTTCGCTCAGCGTAGTGGGTGTCTAAAGGGGACAGAGAAATATATCACTCATCAGCATTAACATACTGATCTATTTACTGATCTATATATCTGTCATGACCATGCCCAGGGCTTTATGGGCACTGTAGTATCTACCAGTAGAGCTGGATGTGCATGGAATTACGCTAACCAAAAACTGGAGGACAGCTATACCTCTGGGGCGGCAACAAATGTGCAATGCTGTAGTTAATTATTAAAGACTGATTTATGCAAGTTAATTTTACTGGTGTACTAATTTGTTCTTGTATGAGTTCTTCAAAGATAAAGAGGAAATTGTATACTTAAACATTTAACTTCAAGATTAAATTAGTTAACTCGAAGTAAACAATTGAAAAACTTTGTATTACCTGGGGAAGAAGCTCAAATTAGTTGTGGCAATTGTTCTAATCCATTGTAGAAATGTTTCAAACCAGCTGCAGAAATGGTTCTAATCAGTTGGCGTAAAGCTTCAGAACAGCACTTCATAGCATATGGGTCCTTATTTTTGTTCTTATATTCTGTTGTGTTGATGATCCCTATGCCCATGTTTTCTTGATAAGACAGGCAGTCTCAGACAGCAGCACCTAACCGGTGTGATATAAAGGGTAGCCATACCTGCTGCCTTATTGCTTTCATTATTTAGCCCAAAAGCCCTTTAGACATTCAAGGGGCTCTGCTCAGGCAGATTCGTCAACTGTGTCGAAACAGCATGTTTTTGTTTTTTTTTTTAAGTTACAAGTGTAGCATCTTACAATCTGCATTTTTAACTTTATAGTAGCATGATTGTCTGACTGACCGAGGGTTTTACTCTGTGCAGTAATGGCAGGATGAATTAGAAATACTGCAAACTCAACTGAATTAGCAGATCTTGAAGATACATTAAACAGGACAAGAGATACGTTCACAGTCCACTGGGGAGCCACCTAAGTTTTACGAGTGCAGAATAAATTGCGTTCGGTATATCGAAATGATGGGAATGTGACAATGGGTCACTTATAAAATTTTATTATTATTTAGAAGAGAGGTGAAAATTATTTTTATAAAGGGTTCATTTTACTTTTAGTACTGTTTTATAACCGTTTTAGTACTTTTATAACCGTTTAGTAGTACATGAGCAATTTCCTCTAGGATCAATAAAGTGTTTCTGATTCTGATACTTGTATGTGTTCCTATATGGTTTTCAAGGAGGAGTGTTAAACTAAAGGGCCAATAAGAGTAACTTGTGAAGACTTATCTTACTGTCATTGTAAATTTTTTAATGTATTTCAGACCATAACCATGACATGCGTCATGGAACCTGTCTCATGTTAGGAACATTTACATTACATTTACATTTATATTTACAACATTTAGCAGACACTCTTTTCCAGAGTGACTTACAACCAGTGCTTTGTCGTTCATGACTGTTCTTTGATAGCTAGATATCAACAACTGTCATCAAGATCAAGTTAGCGCTAAGTACGTTGTATATTAAAAAACTTTGTTAGGAAAAAGTAGTGCATAGGAGAAAAATGGTAGTGGAATATTTTTTTTTGTTTCTTTATTTTTTAATAGAGAGGGTGGACAGTAAAGGGGTATTAGTCTCCTAAGTACTCCTTGAAGAGGTGTGTCTTCAGACGATTGCTTCAGTCCATTCCACCACTGAGGAGCCAACATTACAAAACGTCTTGATGCATGTTGTCCTCTTTTAAGTGTTGGCAGTTCGAGACGAGCAGCAGTTGATGCTCTGAGAGGACAGGAGGAGCTGTTCCAGTCTTGGCTTTAAAGGGAAGTGTTAGGGATCTGAACCTGATGCATGCAGCCATTGGGAGCCAGTGCAGGTTCCGTAGAAGAGGGATCTGAACCTGATGCGGGCAGCCATAGGGAGCCAGTGCAGGTTCCGTAGAAGAGGGATCTGAACCTGATGCAGGCAGCCATAGGGAGCCAGTGCAGGTTCCGAAGAAGAGGTGTGATGTGCACGAATCTAGAGACATTAAAGATGAGCCTTGCAGCTGCATTCTGGATCAACTGAAGTGACCTTGTTGCCTTCAGTGAAAGACCAGCCGTAAGGGAGTTGCAGTAGTCCAAGTTGGAGATGACCAAGGATTGGACGAGTAGCTGAGTAGCGTCTGTCGTGAGTAGCGTGTGCAGGACCTGGGCAGGTTGTTAATGTGTGACAAGAATGACAATTCGTCATCCAGAATGACACCACGACTTCTTACTGTTTTTGAGGGAACCATAAGAGAGTCTTCAAAGGAAATGGTAAGGTCAAGAGTCAATCATGAATTGAAGGAACGGATAAAGGATACAAATTGTGCAGCTTTTGAACAATTTAAAATGGAAGAGGTGCCTCCATTTAAACATTGTAAAGAAAGTTTTTTACAGTTTTACTTTCGCTGATTCGTATATCTGTCAACCCTGCCGCGCGCTGCTCAAAAAACAAACAGCCATATTTCATTAGCTTTGTGGTTATATAATGGGGAATTTTGAAACCTATATCTGTGTGGAATTGGTTCTTTTATCTCAAAGTTGCATTATGAATAATGATGGATTGCTACATAGGGAAAATTCGAAAGGCATTCAGAGACAGGATTGCTTAGTGTTTTGTGTTGTTTACAGTGCTGGAACAGTAGCAGAAGAATAGGAAATGTATTCACTGTTTGATTTATGGTCTACCATTATAAAGCAGTCAATTGGCATGAATTTCAGAAGTTATCCTCACTAGGATTACAAATTAAAAGTACCATTGGCAGATGAAATATCTCACTGAACTCTGAGGTGCCTTCCACTGCAGCCTAAGGAGGTAATGTTTTGGTACAGTGTGGGCAAGTTACACCTGAAAAGTCGCTTTCTCTAAGCTTTTTTGTTTTCTCATTCATCTTATTTCTTTGTGCTTTACACATCTGGAGTAATATAACGAGACATCAGGGGAGAGAAGGTTTTACAGAGAGTATCTGTGGGAAAAGAATGGTGATTTATGACATAGTAGCAAATTTAAGTTCAACCCCAAATCTACTATCTCTCTTACATTCATCCAAAACCAATAACCACTTTTCCAGTTAAAGATTACAGTGAGCCTGGAAGCACAAGGCAGGGCATGTGGCATTCTTTTGCAGGGCACACACACACACACAGAGTCGTGTAATCATATATTTTTGGGGGCCGCCATTCATTTCTATGGGAAAAATGTTAATGCTAACTATGTCAACCTTAACTTCTACCCAGCCCTAACCATTACCATAAGTAACCAAACTAATACAAGAATTTTTGCATTTAGCATTTTTAGTTTTTTCATTGCAGTCACAGATTTTTATGAAATAGAGCTTCCCCATATGGGGACCAGGAAACTGGTCCACATAAGGTAAAAAAACAGGTATTCATCACACTGTGGGGACATTTGGTACCTACAAGGTAAGGTATACCTGGACCACACACACACTCACACACACTATTGGCAATATACAGACACCATCAGAAAGACTGTGGTAGAAAACCCATGAAAGCCTGTACAGAACATACATGCTCTACAGAAAAAGACAGGAGCAGGGAACTGAACCCTTAAAATGTGAGGCTACGATGCAACATGTGAATATCCTAGATTACACATTAGCAATCTTCTACATGCCTCCATCTACCCAAAAGTGTCATGCTTTCAGTATATTGAGGACCACTTTAACCCATAAGAATTAAATTTCACTCTAAGGACTTAATGTTTTGCATGAGAAGAGAAACATAAATAGCCTCATAACAGAAAGGCTAGCATTTCCTTGGCCTCTAGATAACACGTTTGGTTCATATGTACACAGAGATAAAGGAGATGATGCTGACCACTCAATGCTTTTGCAGTAATTCAAAATCCAGCCAACAAAGGAAACAAATGAGATTTACATACAGCAATTCTCTACTTATCATCAAAGGCCATTCAGTGGCTGGAATAGGACCAGATTTGTTCTAGGTCTGGTTTAAATCACACAACTGATGTGAGACGGCTTTCATTATTAGGTTTGGATTGCGCCCCATAAGGGTGAGAGGCCTCAAGAGGCTCAGTTGCAATTAAACTGAATTATCTGTAAGCTAAATCAACAGGGTCGAGTCCATGCAGAAGGCTTTATATTCAGTGCACAGAATGAATTTTAGCCAAACGGTGTGATAGACATTTTGTGTGCTGGCTCGTTTCAGGGCACGAAATGCATTTGAAAGGTTACCAGACACAGTGATGGACATATTGTCTGATGATTGGCGTTGGGTTCTTAGTACAAAGGCCATATGTAGCAAATGGAGACTGAAAAATGTTTAATGATGTAGTAATTTACTGTTGATAGTCAATAATGATGGAGGTTATTGGGTTCTATGGAACAAATAAAGCAACTGAATGGTTTTACTGTGTATAAATTTAGCTTTATTTCAGGATCTGCATTTCAGTCAATAGCTGTGAAGTTCTCATTGGATTAATGTCTAAGTTGCAACCAAGATTGACAATGCAGGTGAAATTTCTCTCATTATTTAAATTATTATTTTATAAATCCATGCTCTGAAGCATAAAGTATTCACTGCTAATCAAGTTCAAGGTAAAGTCTCCCATGGAACTGAACGTTACTAAACATTCTAATCTGATCGCAACATGTCACTGTACCAGCAAAATGAGAAATGTCGGTCATGGGATAATTGCACAGTAATGATGAACATCGACAGATTGTTTAAAGCTCATCTCATGGATATTTTGTATTGCCTTTGCTTTACTGCCTACCCTTTAAAAGCATGTAAGGGAGGAATGACAGCAAAAGGCTAGGCCGCCTTCTCGGGCCATGAGATATTTACCATCTTTTGAACAGGCCACCTCTTTCCCTCAGCCTCGACCCCAGTAATTCAATTCTGCATTGCTCGCTACTACTCGCCGGTTCTAAGAGCTTCGCAGCTTTCTGTAGGGCTCCTCAAGTGTGCAGGGCCAGCTCAACAAGCTTAAACTGATTCCGTCTGATAATATGACAGCATTAACTGAGGCCCAAGGCATGAGAAATTCAAATGGTATCACTATCCCCTCTGCCATTGACACGGAATAATCACAATCCTTACCACATTAAACAGGCAGTCCAAGGTTCACTAATCAAATTTATACACAATCAGTTGACCTCAGAAATAATTGGTGCTCTTTCAAAAAAAATGTACATTGTGGCTGTGATATTTTTGTATGAACCCAAAAACATGGACTGGTATATCCTTTGGTTTTCTTAGGAATCCAAGCATGCATCGCTAGGACCCTATTGTATTTCCTAGGATTTCATTTTGTATTATTCTTCTTCGTCTACACTAAAATGATATGGGGAGCAGAGACTGTAAGGTGTAGAAACACCAAATTTAGTCAAGTGGTGCAGAATTCTACTTGCTATGAAGGCCATCAGCCTGATGGTGGCGCTATAGTGTAATGTTTTATGTTTTCACCTATATCTCTGGAACCATGAGTCACAAACAAAAAACACTATTTTTCGAGACATTCTTTGGCCCATGCCAAAAAATATTTCACAGGGACTATGAAGGTAATTTGCATAATGCAAAAATTATCTGAACTGTGGATCGTACAACGTATTTTTTTCCACATTCCTTGACTTCATATTTGCTAATAGGATCATCAACTTCCACCCCTTAGATCTTCAGCTAATTTTCAACACGTGCAAAATCTACTTTTTTTAACTGTTTGAACCAATTTATACAAAATTTGACCTGCAACATCTTAACACCATGTAGACAAAAAGGATTTTGATCAGGGTAATTTTTCTGATGCTACATACCAGTTAATTTCTTGAGTGTGGCCTGTTTGAAGTAACTATTTCACATCATTTTAACATCCAATTCTCACCAAATTTGCTATCTATGTTAGTATGACATTCTGAGTTCACTCCAAATTTCATAAAATTCACTATAACACAAAATATGTTCGGAAAACATGGAACGTAAAATGATTAAATTTTGTGTGCCTGTTCATGGGCAGATGTCTACAACAGCCAATCAGATTTCAGCAAGTTATTACCATTGTATATTGCTGCATTCCATTTGAACTTATAAATCCCAAGAAGTCAGAAATTTCAACAGGAACACCCTCTGATGTCAGAATTCCAGACTCGTGACCTCAACACAACCAAAAGCTCAGAATTCTAGATGGCTGTGCCCTTTATCAACAGTTTGGAAAGCTATAGTATTATCCTGTTTATTATCACTTACGTCTTATTTGTGGGTCATTAAATCAGTTGCACGTACAGTAACTGTCAAATACTGGCTTTCCAACTTACTGGAAAGCTGTTTACTCATGTGTGATATCATTCCCAGTCCCGAGTTCCGACCTCCAAGGTAAATGGTGCACAGTGATTGAGGATCATTAAATGTGGTGTAATGGTGCAATATTCCATCCGCTACTCAGACCAGACAAAAGACAGGTTGGGCTTATGGTGGTGCTATAGGACCCATACTTCATAGGCCCTTATACAGTAATGTAAATATTATTATTTACTTATGTAATTTATGTATTATTATTGATTTATGTAAATGCATATTACACATGCATTTACAAACATCCATCCATTTTCCAAACCGCTTATCCTACTGGGTTGCGGGGGGTCCGGAGTCTATCCCGGAAGCAATGGGCACGAGGCAGGGAGCAACCCTGGACAGGGGGCCAGCCCATCGCAGGGCACACTCACACACCAGTCACTCACACATGCACATTTGGCAACTCCAATCAGCCTCAGCATGTTTTTGGACTGTGTGGGGAAACCGGAGTACGCGGAGGAAATCCCACGACGACATGGGGAGAACATGCAAACTCCACACGCATGAAACCTAGGCGGAGCCCGGAACCCGGGTCCCAGAGGTGTGAGGCAACAGTGCTAACCATTGCACACCACCATGCTGCCCCCATTTACAAACATTTTAATGGAAAATCTGATGTTAAATGTGGCCAAATCATCTATTCAGGTGCCGTTTTTGGAAATTATAAATATATATATATATATATTGTCTGCTTTCCTCATTTGGTTATATCTCTACTTAAGTTATTTGTTTTTATTAAGGTAAATGTAATTATTTCTAACTACATATAATGATTGCAAGCTACATTCTGGTTGTGTTATATAAAATATGAGGATTGTAATACATGATCTTTTTTGTTTTACTTATCATCATTAACCTTGCTCATTTCATAACACACCTTCATTATTAATTTGCTTAAACAACATAATTGAATGATTTCTAATAGGATCCTTTGCTGTTTCACTGTTTCCCATGATTCTGATTCTTTATACAAATGATTTCCCCCTTGTTCTGCTGCCTTGCATACTGGAAATTAAGTCTAGTCAGTTGAGGGGAAGAACCTAACAGGGTAACCAATGAATATAAGCTGAGTTTTATGAGTGTCCACATCACCTATCTGCTGATGGGCTGGATACTGTGAGTCCAGGACATACACTGGTCAGCCATAACATTAAAACCACCTGTCTAATATTGTGCAGGTCCCCCTCGTGCCATCAATACAGCTCTGACCCATTGAGGAATGGACTCTACAAGACCTCTGAAGGTGTCCTGTGGTATCGGGCACCAAGACGTTAGCAGCAGATCCTTAAAGTCCGTAAAGTTGTGAGGTGAAGCTTCCATGGATCAGACTTATCTGTCCAGCACATCCCACACCTCTCAGGTAGTTTTGCTAGTCACGTTTAGGTAAGTGGTACATGTCAAAATAACATCCATATCAATGCCAGAACCCAAGGTTTCCCAGCAGAACATTGCCCAGAGCATCACACTGCCTCCCTCAGTTTGCCTTCTTTCTATAGTGCATCCTGTTGCCATCTCTCTCTCAGGTAAATGGTGCACATGCACCCGGCTATCCACATGATGCAACAGAAAACACGACTCACCAGTTCAGGCCACCTTTTCCATTGCTCCATGGTCCGGTTCTGATACTTACATGCCCATCATAGGCACTTTCAGTGGTATACAGGAGTCAGCATGGGCACACTGACCGGTCTGTGGCTACGCAACTCCATACACACCACACACTTACACCTTTATATCATAGCTAGCATTACATTTATCAGCAATTTGTGCTAGCCTTCAATCCGCACGTGCATCAACCAGCCTTGGGCAAACATGACCCTGTTCCCGGTTCACAGGTTGGCCTTCCTTGGACCACTTTTGGTAGGTATTGACCACTGCATACTCAGAACACCCCACAAGACCTGCCTTTTTGGAGATGCTCTGACCCAGTCGTCTAGCCATCATAATTTGGCCCTTATCAAAGAGGCTCAGATTCTTACACTTGCCCGTTTTTCCTGCGAACAACACATGAACTTCAAGAACACTTGCTTAGTCCATAATGGCACCCTTGACTAGTGCCTTTGTAATGATGTTATTAACTTCACCTGTCAGTGGTTTTAATGATACGGCTGATCGATGTGTTTGTTCTCCTGTAGTGACCTATGTGGCTCCCCGTAATACAAACGAGTTGCCCTCTGCGATAATGGCCAGGCCACTAAACAGCACCACATACAGACTAACGAGGGAGACAGTTTAGATGGGAGCTGTATGCAAGCGAGCTCTATCACAACACGAGACCCAAGATGATGGAGAACTGGAAGATAAAAATAGGGCCCGGCATTTGTTTACTCCTAACAGGCTGGCCATTATGATCTTATCGTATTTCAAATCATGCACAGCATAGCAACCATTGAGTCCCACCAAGACAAAATGCGATTATGGATACAACAGTATCTGTTATGACGAAAAGAAATGGAGCAAAGGTAATCTGGTTCATTCAGACACTTTTCCCGTTAATAGCGCACTCTGGACAATATTATTATTCAAGGATTGTTATGTCAAATTGTGTTCTGTTAACTC
The DNA here is from genome assembly GCA_019775915.2 of Cyphomyrus plagiostoma. Classification (NCBI taxonomy): domain Eukaryota; kingdom Metazoa; phylum Chordata; class Actinopteri; order Osteoglossiformes; family Mormyridae; genus Cyphomyrus; species Cyphomyrus plagiostoma. The sequence goes on along the minus strand of JABFEA020000098.1, from coordinate 24,010,296 downwards.
AACACCTGCACCCCAGGCAAACTGGTCACAGGAATACAGAACCTGAGGCATGGAAGGAGAAATCAGTGGTTTGCCGAGGTACTAACATTTCCAGTGTCGGCACGACATTACTGCTACAGGAACCGCTGCTAAAGTGGACGTCTAGACTTCCCTGTCATTTCCAAATAAAAAGGTTAAGCTAGACCTTCATTAATCTCATAAATTGTGAGATTTTATCTAATGAATTAATTATGGTCTTAAAGTAACAAATCCACAGATATAATATTTTTTCTGGTATATTTGCAGCGTGACCTTATTTCTTTAAATCATTATACACAGTTAAAACCATAGTAATGTTGTAAAGTATGAGCTCTAACATTGTCTGACTGGCAGTCTAATGAGCATTGTTTGATTGTATCGATTAAGACCAAAGAATGACATGCGAATGCACCTCTTTCGATACGTCTCTATTGCTAATGAGGTCATTGGAATGCATGTGATATAATTGCCTACTGACCCACACAGTCTGTAGCTTAAGTAGAAGTTATACATATAGAAAATTAACACTGGCAGCTTTTGTATTAGCGTGTAGAAAAATAGGTATAATTCAAATGGATGCCAACCCTGTGAAGATTTCATACTATACTGGACAGTTTTTTTTAACATTTATATACTATGAATTCTAAACTCTAGATTCATTTTTTACATCTGCGTATGATTTCCATCCATCCATTTTCCAAACCGCTTATCCCACTGGGTCGCGGGGGTCCGGAGCCTATCCCAGAAGCAACGGGCACGAGGCAGGGAACAACCCCAGATGGGGGGCCAGCCCATCACAGGGCACGATCACACACCAGTCACTCACACATGCACACCTACGGGCAATTTCGGCAACTCCAATCAGCCTCGGCATGTTTTTGGACTGTGGGGGGGAAACCGGAGTACCTGGCGGAAACCCCACGACAACACGGGGAGAACATGCAAACTCCACCCACATGTGACCCAGGCGGAGACCGGAACCCGGGTCCCAGAGGTGTGAGGCAACAGTGCTAACCACTGCACCACCATGCCACCCCTGTGTATGATATAATAAATAAAATAAATTACATAGTTTACATCATTGTTATTAAATATCAAGCATCATTGATTTACATCTGTATCTCACATGTGAGTGAAATGTATCCATATAAAATTGACTTGTGTGTTTACATTGAGGTTCTAATTAAGATATTTCTACCCATCCAGCTTGCAACTGCTTATTCGGACGTGCTTCCTAAGTGATATTTCAGATCTATCTATTTTGTTCTTACAAGCAGAAAGATTTTTTGTACTATTACTAATGAATCACATTGATAAAACCTGTGCACTTTTGCAAGATTAGAAATGATTTTGGTGAACACAATTAACAGATCTGAACCCAAGCGGTGCTTTGTTGTTGGACTTCTATGTTCGTCATGGATTGTCCATAATGAACACCATGTTCAAACATAAGGGTGTCCATATGTGCACTTGGCAACAGGACACCCTAGGCCGCAGTTTGATGATCGATTCTGTAATTGTGGCATCGGACTTGCGGCCGCATGTCTTGGACACTTGGGTGAAGGGGCGGAGCTGTCAACTGATCACTACCTGGTGGTGGGTTGGCTCCGCTGGTAGGGGAGGAAGCCGGGCAGGCCCAAGCGTATAGTGATTATCTGCTGGAAACGTCTGGCGGAATCCCCTGTCAGGAGAAGCTTCAACTCCTAACTCCTACCTTCAACTCCAGAACTTCTCCCATGTCCCGGGGGAGGCAGTGGTTATTGAGTCCAAATGGGCCATGTTCCGTGTCTCCAGTGTGGAGGCGGCTGATCAGAGCTGGGGCCGTAAGGTGGTCGGTGCTTGTCGTGATGGCAATCCCCGAACCCACTGGTGGACACTGGGATGCCGTCAAGCTGAAGAAGGACTCCTATTGGGCCTTTTTGGTCGATGGGACTCCAGAGGCAGCTGACAGGTACTGGCGGGCCAAGCAGAATGTGGCTTTGGCGGTCACTGAGGCAAAAATTCAGGTGTGGGGGGAGTTTGATGAGGCCATGTAAAACGACTTCTGGACGCCTTCAAGGCGATTCTGGTTCACCATCCGGTGACCGAGCCCCAGGGGTGGATGAAATCCACCCGGAGTTCCTTAAGGTTCTGGATGCTGTAGGGCTGTCCTGGTTCACACGCATCTGCAGCATTGCGTGGACATTGGGAGCAGTGCCTTTGGACTGGAAGACCGGGGTGGTGGTCCCTCTGATTAAGAAGAGGGACCAGAGGGTGTGCTCCAACTATAGGGGGGTCACACTCCTCAGCCTCCATGGTAAGGTCTATTCGGGGGTTCTGGAAAGGAGGGTCCGCCGGATTGTCGAACCTCAGATTCAAGAGGAGCAGTGTGGTTTTCGCCCCAGCCGTGGAACAGTGGACCAGCTCTATACTCTTGGTATGGTCCTGGAGAGTACATGGGAGTTTACGCAACCAGTCTACATGTGTTTTGTGGACTTGGAGAAGGCAATGTCCCTCGGGGAGTCCAGTGGGGGGTGCTTCGGGATTATGGTGTGCCGGGCTACCTTTTAAGGGCTGTTCGGTCACTGTATGACCGGTGCCAGAGTCTGGTCCGCATGGGCGGCAATAAGTCGGACTCATTTCCGGTGAGGGTTGGACTGCCCTTTGTCACCGATTCTGTTCATAGTTTTTATGGACAGAATTTCTAGGCAGAGCCAGGGCGTTGAGGGTGTCCGGTTTAGTGACCTCAGGATTAGGTCTCTACTTTTTGCCGATGATGTGGTTCTGTTGGCCTCATCAGACTGTGACCTTCGGCTCTCACTGGAGCAGTTCACAGCCAAATGCGAAGCAGCTGGGATAAAAATCAGCACCTCCAAATCTGAGACCATGGTCCTCAGCCAGAAAAGGGTAGAATGATCTCTTCGAGTCGGGGAGGGGGTCCTCTCAGAAGTGGAGGAGTTTAAGTATCTTGGGGTCGATGAGTGGGAGGCCGACAGGTGGATCGGTGTGGTGTCCGCAGTGATGCGGGCGCTGCATCGATCTGTCATGATGAAGGAGTTGAGCCAAAAGGCAAAGATTTACCAGTCGATCTACGTTCCTAACCTCACCTATGGTCACAAGCTGTAGGTAGTGACCAAAAGAATGAGATCGCAAGTGCAAGTGGCCGAAATGAGTTTTCTCCGCAGGGTGGCTGGGCTCTCCCTTAGCAATAGGGTGCGGAGCTCGGTCATTCGGGAGGGACTCAGAGTAGAGTCGCTGCTCCTCGCATTGAGAGGAGCCAGATGAGGTGGCTCAGGCATCTGAATAGGATGCCTCCTGGACGCCTCCCTGGTGAGGTGTTCCAGGCATGTCCCACTGGGAGGAGTCCCCGGGGAAGACCCAGGACACACTGGAGGGACTATGTCTCTCGGCTGGCCTGGGAATGCCTCGGGATTCCCCACGAAGAGCTGGATGAAGTGGCCGGCGAGAGGGAACTCTGGGTTTCCCTGCTGAGACTGCTGCCCCTGTGACCCGACCTCGGATTAGGCGGGAGATGATGTATGGATGGACAGTTAACAGTTCAGGTTTTTTTTACGATTCAATAATTTTAAAAAGCCTGATGGATATTGACTTCTTCATGCTGTTTCTAGGTGTCCAGTATTATGTTCGATTCTAGGGGCAAATAAGAAAGCACAGAACAGTCTTGCTGTTTTTATGATGTTGATTTTGTCATGGTATATGTTAATATTGTTTGCTTATAATGGTAATTGAGAACTTTTTATTAGTTTTTAACAAGTTAATAGCCTAGAATGAGAGATTAATATTCACACAAATCAACAAATCAATCTTTGTTTTCCTTATATCATGAAGATAGGAATTGGGGACTATGTACTGATATGTATGTGTTATAGATAGTGTCTTGTGGTTAATGGGGGGTTAAGAATCTTGTAATTTAGTCTTAGTTGACCATGGACGAAGTGAATAGGTCTATCAAGACTCAGTGAAGAGACAGAGTGAAAAGGAGAAATTTAGAGGTGCAATATTGATGATAGATGATACCAAAAAAAGGTCATCGCAGGTTGAACTTCCTATACACATGATATACTTCAGGTGTCAGATGTCCTCAAGGGGGAGGCGTTTGTGAAAGAGGGGAAGTTATTGTACAGGATGTAACAGACAGCACCTGGTGGTACAGCTGTAGAAAAATGTTTTTGATGAAGGTCATTCAGTGCTGCGGACAGACCATTTAGCGATTCAGAAAAGCTTATAAATCCAGACTGATGGGGTGGCTGAAAGATTTAACTGTATCCTGGAAGTCCTGCTGAGAAATCTTCCTGCAGCACCAGCTGGGACACTTTGCTGGCAGATTTGTGGTTTTCATGCTGTGAAGTACCACAAGTCAGCAGAGGATCCTCTCCCTTTGAACTGCTCTCTGGACATCAAGTGAGGGGCCCTTTGAGGGCCCTTCAGGATGCAGGATGAGACAGAGAGACATAACAGAACCATCTACATCTTTTAGATTCAGGAGTGGCTGGTGGTGGTAATATTTGCTCTAAGAAGAACCAGTAAAAACACAAGAAGAACGAACTACACAAATGCAAGATAAACCGATTCAGTAGGAACCAGCTGTTAATAATAATTGTAAAACGGACCATATACTACCATTCAGTAGATGGATAACATTAGGAGAAGTTAAAGACAAATAAACTTATCAAGTAACTATTTTAGCAACAGAAGATCATGTACAACCCAATTTAACGTAACCTACCCCATGGTGATGTCACTCACTTGAGTTCAGAAGAAAGGCCATCCAGCCATTGTCCAAACCGCTTATCCTACTGGGTCGCGGGGGGGTCCGGAGCAGGGAACAACCCTCGATGGGGGGCCAGCCCATCACAGAAGAAAGGCCTACGAATGAATCTAAGTTTGGAGGCCATTAAAGATTATATAGGACATACTTTTTCTGCACAGTATGATATCTAATTAAAGAAATGTACGCCATTCAAGAAGTGGTAGCATACCTCAAAGATGCTCTTGTGTAAATTATGAGAGGAAATGGATTTTATGATGGTAACTGTTATGTAATCTGAATGTGATTGATGTACCCCAGCAGAATAAATTGTACTATTACAGTCTGATAGCTGATCACTGTGTCATGTGATCCTTATCCAATGTCCTGAATAGATGCACTGATTGAGATAATAGATATGTGCACTTACTCTGAGTTTGAATCAGAGGAGCTTCACACACTATGGAGTCTGTATCAGTTTGAGACACCTGCTACCTTTTGGAGCATAATTG
>JABFEA020000098.1:23989999-24004803 GCA_019775915.2 Cyphomyrus plagiostoma | reverse complement strand
CAAAAAGAGCTCAGCAGGTCTGGTGTAAGGGGACAGATATTCATCTCCTCCCTCAGCCGTGTTTAGCTGCCCTCAATCAAATACAGTAGATACTGCTCATATGGTGTTTCAGTAATAAACAAATAAGCAAACAAGCCAATAAATACATGAGAACTTTTTCATGCATTGTTTCATGCGATTCAGTGTTGTTTGGGGATGCCAAAAATATCCGTGCAATAAGGCACAACAGTATTCTGTTGTAACGGTGATTCTTGCTGTGAATTAATATTGAGAACTTTTATTGATTTGTTTGCTCATGCGATAGCCTGAGGGGGTGGGGGGAGTGGGGTATGGTTGGAACTTTACGAGCTGATTTTGTTCTCAGTGGGAGATGGGCAGCTCAAAGCTGTAATCTCTTGTGATTACTATTTGTTGAAAGGGTCTGTATGTGATTTCTCTGCAGCCTTGTTATTTTCTGTATACATTTTGTGGTTCAACCTGCAGGTACCTTTTCCCAGACATATTTGCAGCAGCGTGCTTACAGTCTTCTGGGATGCTGATGCTGGAAACAAGCCATGCTTGTACAACACAGCCATTTCCTGGCGTGTAGGTACGATGCTTCGGCCTATATTCTGAATCAGCCTTCTGAGGCGTCAGCCATGCTTGCAGAAGCTCATACCTTGGGAAGGAGTGTCGGCTTGATGGTCTGGAAAACTTCATAGGAACCTGCAGATGCTATTTCACGTTTACATCTATCACACACTCCTTTTGTGTTAGCCAAACAAGAAATAAAAATTGCGCTTGAGACGTTTCTTATAAAAAGAATCTTATAAAAACATACGTGACTTTAAAAAAGTCCTGATATTTGCTGTATTCTTGCAAAAAAAGGATTATGCTTTTGTTTATTTCACAGTCATGCCTTTTTATCCAAGATAATTCTATTTAATCCTGCCCTTCATTCTATTTCTTATCTTTTCAAAGTAATGAACCTTATCTCCATTAATAGCCTTGTTTTAGACTAGTTTTCTTTAAATCCCCGGAAGAGACTGTCATCTTATAAAAAAGACCCGCAGTTACATTAAGGACCCTTGATAAAATCACGCACACCTGCAGTAAATGATAAATTCAGCACAAATAGGAGCAGCTTTTACATATATAAGGACACACCAACCAGTTAGTAAAACAGCTGTCGCCGTCTGTAGTTCATGAGCTCAAATCCATAATTGACATAACACCCATTAAAGAGCTTTGATTACTGTTACACAAAATGTTTAAACATGAATTGTTATTTATTCTCATAATCTTAGTGCAGTATCAATATACTCAGCACCATTAACATTTTCTATATTTACAATGTGTATGATTACATAAAATTACAAAATCTGCAAGACAAGTGCATAATACTAAAAATTAACACGGGTCAGACATGTTCTGTATTCGGTGGCAAAGGTGAGTAGATTCTCAGAGTGTATAATGTGGCAAGCAAAAATTAAAGGGTTTCTTTAGGGAGAAAATGAATGCAGTCTCTGCTGCTGCGGTAGGACAGTGTCTACAAGTTAGCGGAGGCTTGGTCAAATAGAAATAATTGGTGTACAGGGCCTTGCGGGCTGGGGGGGGCGACAGGGGGCCATCCCACTGGGCCTCGCAGCTGTCTGTCCTCCTGTATTAGCTCTGAGGACAGGGTATGGCGCTCCCCCCGGCTGCTTGAGCGGCGAGTAGGATGTGTTTGCTCTTCACCTCCTCCTTAGTAGCTCTGAAGTACATAAAGCCGAATTAGCGGCTTTTCCTGGGGAAACGCTTTCATTTTGGCTCCACGGCATGATTACGCCGCGGCCGCTCTCCTCATGCCGCTTGTGACGCACCCACGCGTTCTCAGGCGCACATGCATGGAGAGTGCCCGGCGGCCCCGTGACGCGCCATCCTGATCCCGTCCCAGACACGACACGGGCAGGAGAACACCGAGTGCTGGGCGGAGAGTGGGCGGAAAAGAGCGTCTGCGGTCAACCCGGGGAGTGAGGGGAGTTTGCAATAAGTAGGACGAGACAGGTAACAGGTAAGAGTGCAGCGGACGGAGAGTGGGAAGAGGGGATGTGGCCGCACTGCCTGCATGATAAACATTTACTGAGCAGCAGATTGGGTCGTGAAATGCAACAGCAGAGCCTAAAGTCCACCCCCCTATCTGGAGCCTGGGTTGGCCTCAGGACACTACCTCTCATCCTGTGGCAGTACCTCTGATGGCCAGCAGGGGAGCACATGAGGCAGGCTGACCAGACTCCAAAGCCACAGTAGAGGATGCTTATCGGCAGGAAGGAAGTAGTCAAGCAAGAAGACACCGGGCTCACGAGCCATGTAAAGCAGACTCGTTGTGCCATGATTTCAAGATACTTAATTGCAAATGCAGGGCTCATTTTGAGACACCTGTCATCATACTGCCCCCCTTTTAATAAAGGAATCATTAATATATCCATTCCTGTGGAAAAATAAATGTTTAATGGCATATTAATAAAAACCTAATGGTCTTTAGTGTTTTGAGGGAACTGTGGTATGTTGACTAGAGTGCTTACATGCAGAATGACAAGCAAGAATCACAGAAAAATAAATGAAGGAGTCTGTCAGAGTATGTTTTGTCTGTCAGAGTATGTTATTTGTTTTTACCTAAAGATGGTGGAGGTGTCATTGGCATCACTAGAAAGCTACACATTATGGCATTTTGAAAAATATAGAAATCAAAGAAAACAATAGCCACTTAATTGCTGCAATAGCAAAACAATTAAGTCTAAGTATAAGCTAAAAGCATTTATTTCGTTATGGTTTCTCTTGTTGTGGTAACATTTGAATTTCAGCAACATTTCTGGTGTTTTCAACTGAAGGGGAAGGGTTAGAAAGTTCTAAGTATTTATTCAGTTTTTTGTTCTTTGAACTAACATGACCTTTCCCCATACGGTAGCCAGTGGCCCACATTTAAAAATGGCCTCCTGTCCAGCGTTACAGTCAGTGAACAAACGTTTTGCATTATTACATTACCCAGCCTGCTCATAGCTCTCATGTAAACCCATCATTACGTTCTAATGCAGCAAAGCCCAGCCATCGAGAAGGCTGGAGATGCTCTGTCGCTTCCAGGGATGAGACATAAATTACTCTGGACTTCAGTGTTCTGGCGGAACCCAGCCACCTGGGGCTAGGGTATGACTGCAGTGGATACAAAGTGTAAAAATTATGTTAAATTCACATACATGTGCAAGGTTAACGAGACGCTGAGAGAAGAACTTACCCTACTTGTCCTAACCAGCTTTTGTCTATTTGTGTAAACTTAGTGTCTGTACCAGCCTTTCAAATAAAGCTCATCTGTCTAAATGATTTCTCTCTAGACAGTTATATTAATTGAGAAGGGGAATTTGACATGCCTACCAATATCGCCTCTAAGCACTGAGCTTGTAAAGCTTGTGTATGGCTCCCAGCTTATGAAGATGTTTTCAAAAGGCTTACCGTAAACATGAAATATTTTGGGATCTAATCATTGTTCTAAACAAGGAAGCAAACATTAATGTATTCGGTTTTAATTAGCTGAGGCCCTGCAGCAAATGGATACACAAGCCAGCCAAATAGGACGGACAAATAGGGTTTGTATGCATTATTAATGCCCGAGGTCCCGTCTGGCTAGACTTTGGCTTCCTAAAGTTTACACTTAAAGGATTCCTTCTTCAAAGCCCTCATGTGTGAGAGCTTAGGTCAGGTTATCCACACGTTTTACGTTTTGACATTTGGCGTTGAGCTGAAAGGTCATGGAGATAAAAAAAGAGGAGGGAGATGACTCAGGTTAATCGTCCTCCGCGTGTCGCCTGTTGGCTGATATTGTTGGAGAATTTTTTTGTTTCTCTTTACGTAACACAAAAGCAAAGTTGCATTTCTTTTTAAAATGAATTTCTCCTTTGACACTATAATTACACTGTTGGTTCCTCATTTCATCGTGTTCCCTGTACAGTAGTCGATGAGGATTTTCCCATCATGGCCCTAATGTTGACATGAACGTGCATTACACCTATGAGATGAGACATTTGAAGCAAGGTTCAGGGCAGCCAATGGTTTCATTCTAGTCACCAGTGGCCATACTGTAAGCATGCAGTGAAGACGATGTAGATTACCTGGATAAAGGTCAGCCAAACCCCAGCATAGCGCTAACCTTTTCACAGGGAGGTGTTGGGTTATATCTCTAGGTGTGTGAATTTTAAGTCAAGGGAGGTGATGCTACGATTATATAATTCCTTGGTAAGACCCCACCTAGAATATTGTGTGTAGGTTTGGTCACCATACCTTAAGAAGGACATTGCTGCCTTAGAAAAGGTGCAACGGAGGGCCACAAGAATGATTCCAGGTCTTAGAGGATTGTGTTATATGACGAGAAGTTAACTGAGCTGAATTAGTTTTGCCTTGAGGAAAGGAGACTAAGGGGGGACATGATCCAGGTCTATAAGATTCTAACGGGTCTGGATGCTGTTCAGCCACATGGCTATTTCAGTATTACTTTAAATACTAGAACTCGTGGCCATAAGTGGAAATTAGCAGGAGAACATTTTAAAACAAATTTGAGGAAGCACTTCTTTACACAGCGTGTAGTTAGAGTATGGAATACTCTTCCTGCTAGTGTAGTACAAGCTAAAACCCTGGGTTCCTTTAAATCAGTGCCAGATAAGATCTTAACAACTCTGGGCTATTATTTATGTTCTCCCCAAATGAGCTTGATGGGCTGAATGGCCTCCTCTCGTTTGTGTAGTTCTTATGTGGCTTTTTCCATGTCATTTTGGACTGTACATGCATATTTTTTCAATATTAGGGAAGCTTTAACTCTGAAAAGATCGCCAGATGACTTCACCTATAGACTATTAGAAGACATCATGAAAGAAGGTTTTTTATTTTCTGGCATGAAAGTGTTACAAATGACTGCAAGTGAGTCTTCCGTATTCGGATATCTATTCAGTGATCCATTATACAGGACTGTAGTGCCCAGCGGTTTCATGTAAAAACATGCACCAAAGACACTAGTGGTAGTTTAACACACATGGTGCTTGTATGAGTTTCGCAGAGTGTTAATATAACACTCGTAGTTCTGTTGTCACCCTCCACTGCACTGCTAGGAAGCTTATTCCAAACCCTCACAATCTTTTGTGTGAAGAATTGTGCCCATTGTTGTGATTTAACTGGTGGCCAGCTCCTTTTTCTCTGGGGTTTCCTGTTCGCAAATCAGTACTGATGATGATAATGGCAGTTTGGGGTGACCTTATCTACTATAGGACCCTAAAGATTTTCTCTTCATGGCTCATCTTCATTCTTATTTGTGTTTGTTTGAGAATATGAGGGTTCAAGCCTGCTAAACTATCTTTTAATTCCAGCCATTTGAGATTTGGAAAGCTTTATTTTTTCTGGATTAGTAACAGCAAAGTCAGAAATGTATCATTGAAAACTGCAGCATCATGGTAAAAAGTGCTTATTAGTGTAGATGTAAACACTTGGCTAAATTCACTTTCCTCAGTATTTGAAGTACGTTTGTAGTACATGTTCTGTAGTGGATTTCCACTTCTAAGAGACAGAGTTAGGATGGCAGTGAGGGACATGCACTGTCTAACTGAAGCAAACGGAAAAATATACATCCAGGTCCATTCAACTTCTAACCACTTATCCTGCCCAAAGTCACGGGTATTATTGTTATTATTATTATTATTATTATTATTGTTGTTGTTTTGTTGTTGATGATGTTGATAATGATGATGCAGTTAGGGCAGTAATTGCCATGTGAGGGAATGTGACGGAATGTGCTGGCTCACCACAGTCTGTCTGCATTGGAGCCATTGCATCATCATCATTACTGTACTTATTATTGCTGTTCCCCTCTGTTTGTTTTCTCCATTTCATGGGAAAGCTCCAGTCTCATTGAACATGGATATTTACATATTTGCACACACAAACAGCACTAGAGATATTTACATAAGAGTCAAAAAAATTCATGACTTAAGGGGATGTTTGTAAAGCAGAATTGTTTTTAACCAATTAATGTCACAGATCGTTTCTTGTACAAAAGCAAATGGTGATGATTTTTACAGGGACAGACAAGCAAGCATTTGTGTGCCTGTGAATCCCTCTTCTCTAAAATTAAGAATCTGAAGAAGTATGATCGCAAATACCGATCTCCACAACTGGCCCCAATAAAACATTTTTTCTCCCTCATAAATTGTCCTTATGAGAAACATACCTTTAAGTTATATGTGTTATACATGTTAACCAGAGACAGATATGGCATTAGTCATATATACAGTAGTTACGGGGAAATTGGTTTTATTTTTCTCTTGCTTCCTTCTATGCAGGAATCTTCTTTTAGTAGTTTGGGCTCCTCCAGAGGAAAAATGTGACTGCCTGAAGCTGCTTATTGAATGGGAGAAACACAACATGTCTCATTTTTAACAGCAAAATGTACACTGTTAGCAGTATAAAGCATAAGAGTAACATATGGAAATAGGATATGAGAGTCACATAGTAAGAAATCACAGTTCTAGAGTAAGGTATTTCAGTAGAGGCTGGAAGTAACAGCTGAGATCTCATTTGAAGATTTTATGAGAACTAGAGTTGAAATACGAAAAGCTCTCTAAAACTAGAAAGAGCAGATTTGTTGATCCATCCGCTGATGAGATTTGTATCTAGATGCATGATACCACTACGGGGTAGATGGTGGTATTTGCATAAATATTAAAAAAACATGAAAACAAGAAAACTCATATATTTGCTTAAAGCATAACTATAAATAACAACCTATTAATGAACTTGATGATAATTTGTTATAAGAAGATGTATTTATCATTAATGCAGTCAATTAGTAGTTGATTAGCTGGAAATAAAGACAACCTCAACTGCCTTGTAAAATATAATAAATTGTAATAATATAACAAATGTAATGAACTTCAATAAACAGATATGATTTCAGTTTTTGTAACAATGACTGACATGTTCAACAATGTTGGAGCAAATTCACCCACCAGCTGTATCACCATCAAGGTGGGAAAAATTGCTTAAATAGATATATACATACGATTGTTAGCTAGAGAAATAGCCAATCAACCACACAGATTTACTGCATTAAATCATTGTATCATTTCATATCAATTTCAGTGTTCAAAGAACAATGCGAGGAAGACACGTCCTGTATGCTAACGAGATAACAAGCCTGCTTAAAATGTGCCATCCAGCAAATCCTACGTGCCATGGCTGGCTTACTGTCATGCAGTGATTTTCTCCAAAGGTGGGGAAGTCAGCGATAAAGAGCAGCCTGGCCAGTGGGCATAGCGGCCCAGCACAGTGTGACCAGTAATGCATCAAACTCACCAGAATACGGAGGCGGTTTCACGTTCTGAAGACAAGCTACCTGACAACATGCAGAATGCAGCATTGGTGGGCTGCTCAAAAATGAAGGACAGAAAATCCTGCCATTAGATTCATTTTGATAAAGAGTGTTCGACCTTTCATGGGTTGAGAAGGTCACTGAATGGATCATTAATATTTAGGGCCAAAATATATTTATATATATTTATATTTTAAGGTCATTTAGAAATAGCAAGATTTCACAAAGGTGAAAATAATGCACTACAGAATATAAATTATTGCAGGACAGAAAGATATAAGACTATAGACTTAAGTTTATCTTTTTGTAAAATGTATGGACATCAAAATCTGGTTGTAAAACTTAAGTTTTTCGGTTGTGCTTTGGTTGTTGGTTAAATTGTTTCTTTTTGAAGTTCAATTGTTTAATTGTTTAATCAACTCTATCCACTAATGCAAAATACAGAAATTATTCCAGTTACCATCACAATGCAGATGCTTTCCTCAGATTTTAAGAAATTATAATTCTTATTTATTTATTATTGTAATTTACAATGATCAGCATTATTTTAAAAAAGAAGGAATATTTCTGGCATTTGTTGCAATGATTATAGAATGCAATTTTTTAAAAGTTGAAGAAAATAAAGTCATGTAAATCAAATAAAGAAAACCATTATCCAACTGCTTACCAAGCTTACAGCTTTTAAAATAATTATAGTCACCTCAGTATAAATGCAATATGGTATATAAAAGATAGTGGACTGTGTCAGTTTAAACACAAGTTTTTTTTCTTCTTCAGTAAAACCGCGCAGTATATGTGAAAGCACAATTTTGTTTCCGTTACTGGGTTTAAAGCGTACATTTGTAGCTTTAAATTGTCAGATTTGTACCATGCATGTACAGTACCTCTGCAAACAAAGTCATAAACTGCTACCTCATATCTTAGTGATTATGCTTTAGGCAGAACAATTAAAATGTGCCACGGCGATACTTGCTGCTTTACTATATGATCATTAATTTACACCTACATTTTCATTTTTGCATTCTTTGATGTAATTATGCTTTTCACTTCTAATTATACATTATTATTAGGCTTTTAATGATACATTTCTTTGATGAAAAATTGACAGCTGTGATAATGGCCAAGCCAGGTTGCCCCCTGCCTCTGTTCCTCTCAGCAGGGCTGTGTCTGTTGGACCTGATCCTTTCATAGTCACACTGATTCTCTGTGTCAAAGAAACATAGTAACATTCTTTTTTCGATCTAATCAATTTTTTTACTTTTACTTTAATATAGTGTGCAAAAGGTACGTCAGTTACCATGCATAAAAAGATTTAAAGTCAAAGAGGATATAGAAGCCAAATGAAGCAGCAACTAATGTTTCCACAAATCTTATGACCAGGTAAATGATTTAATGCGTAAACTAGGCTAGACGAGGACATGTGCAGTTTCATTATTCCTAACAGGCAGCTTAGTGCATGTGCCTTCAGAGAGCTTGTAGTTTCAAGACAGCTAATAAATGACCAGGACACACTAAGCATTAGAGCATTACGTTAACTTTGCTTTGTGAGTGTCTGCACAAGTCGTGACAATGTAAATATGCATACATTTGTCATCTCTTTCATCTCTGTTTGCCGCAGACCTTAGTTTTTCTTCATAGTACTTTTATATTACGAAGCAGGGTTTAGGAATATAGCATCTAGTACATATTCAATGGCCGGCTAATATTCTGCATGCATTTTGTTTGTTTGCTTTCACACCTTATCCCTGTAATATCAGCTGCTATTTAGCTCCCTCATAGCATTTGCATCAGCTTTGCCATTGTGCTAATAATATCCTAAAATTGAGCTTCACAATGAACTATCCCAGGAATATTGTTGGACTTATTTAGTACCGAATCCCCGTTACTCTAGTACCTGTAGTGCATAACCATCACCTCCAGTATCTCGAGCTGCTTGTCATCTGCTGTAGGAACTGCTGGACTGTACAGGCCCAGTGAAGCCCAATGAAGCAATCTCTCTTCCCATCTGTATGCAAAATCCCACATATCGATGCAAAGGTTTGGATAAGTGGCCAGTTTATTATGAACTTCATAGAGAGTTATACACAAATATTCTCACGAGGGAATACATATACACCCATATGCAGGTTTGTAATTATATCTTTGTGGGGACACTCCACTCATTTATATAGGGAAAACTCTAACCCCTACCCAGCCTTAACCTTAACCAAATTAAATATGAGACTTTTGGCATTTTTACTTTTTTGATTGCATTCACAGATCTCACAGACCTGAAAAATGGTCCCCACAACATTAAAATCAGAGGTTTTTATCACATTGTGGGGGACATTTGGACCTAATCCACACACACATAAGGGGAGGGGGTATAGTTGTAACAATTTAGTTCAGCACCAGTAACACACTGATTTTTTTAGTTCTCAAACTTTTATACAAAATACCCAAACTTGTCTACTACAAATGGCACTAATACCTCATGAGTTGATGTTAAATACATGGTGTTCCTTTGTTACAACCTACCCCACTACCAGGGGGAGTAAACTGTAACAATCACATAAAAGAATAAAAGCAGAGGCCACATCATTTGTTATGCTTCAAAAAGAGCTGCAGGACTGTACAGGCCCACTGAAATGAAATAACAATCCAGAACAATGTCTCTATCTCTGTGATAAGCCATAACTCAAATTCACATTCTCCTTGACTAAGGAGTCTGTATGTGAGTGTATATTCCTAATTAGAGTCACAATAGTGAGAAATGAACATGGTAACCCTGGAGTGCCGGCTTGTTGGACCCAGACACTGCAAAGGGCACATTTGAACCACGTGTCCTTTGGCTTTCAGGTGTCCAACAGCTGCACACAATACACAAGTTTCTTCATCTGAGATCTCAGAAACCTCAGCGTTGGCTGTGAATGTTCTCTTTGTGGACTTTCTCCCTTTTATCTTTTGCTTGTCTTCATTCTTTCATACAGTACTTTTGCATGCTTCTCTGTTCTTCTTCCATCAATGGTTGCTTCACTGGTGCATCAGTGAGGATTTCAGACCACCCCTTCTTCCTCTTTAACTAGCTGTATTGAGACAGTGGTTTGATATTGCCTGAGAAGCTACAATTAAATGTAATATAAGTCATGATTATATCTGCAATTGTACAAGCACTAAACAAAATATAGTTTTACTTTTTGAAAAAAATGTACTTTCTTATCTCAAAATTATTTTTTCTCATGTGCTTATTTTCTTCCTTGACAACCACTGCATGAGATAAGGCAAAAAGCGGATAAACACTGAAATGATCATATGACGCTTATCTTATTTCTGATTAGTGGAATTGGTGACATTACAACTCCTCCCATGTTACAGTCATACCTAGTCTCCTCTGTATATGTATTTGCATTTTAGTGAATTATGGTTGTGAAATAAAATAATTATGCTGAGATGAGACTCCTTTATATTGGCAAAATGAATGGAAACAGATTCATGAATGGAAGAGCAAACCCATAGATTTAATGAAAAATATTGAAATTCAGTCCTGTTCAAATTGCCTCAAAGAAATACCACAATGTGTTTTAAGACTTTAGTACAATAACATGGTCAGTGGCCACATCAGATTTACTTTCCGGTCCTACAATAATCAGCCATGTGACATGTGTTTGGGCAATGTGGCCATAGGGATGTGAATGGAGATTTCTAGAAACCTGCCTGTGCTCATATCAGCAGTCACCAGGTCCTGGAGAGACCCGGATCTGCTGTACGTACCACCCCAGATGTCCTGTTTTTGGCGAACAGGATTGGACTTGCACTGTAATCATACATGCTCTGAAAAACATCGCAGCGCATGTGATCTCATCATCAAGACCCACTGAATGTATTCCAGCTTATCTTCTGTCAGTCAATATGTTCAGGCAGCACTGGAACATTCTGGTGTTACACTAAAAGTTTTCCTGAGTCCATAATAAACAGATATGTAAGGAGAGGAGAGGTCAGATGGAGAAATGCCCCTTGGGACTCCCGTGACCCCACACTTGGGGAAAATGAGCACAGAGATTTGGTTTTCATTAATGAAAAGGCAACAAGCAGTATCTGACACACATTCCTGCTACCGCAAACGTAACCAGAAACTAATTAAGGCTGAGGCTGAGTGCAAAACCAACAGGCACTCCCTAGATAAATCCCTGATATATCGCCATGTGGCCGGATTACCTAGCGCCTTTTATGGAGGTCCTGCATGGCCAGCTGGTTGTAAATTTGCTGTCAAGACTACCAGTCAGGGGTCACTGTTTCCACTCTGGTGTCAATTAAATTTGGTTGTCATTCATTTCACCGTGACCAGAGATTTTGAGATGCATGTATGACGGCGAGCTCGGCCGGGCTTCCTCTTCATTCTCCTTTTCTTTTTAGGTGTTATAGCTCATTTCACTGGATCGTGAAAGGTTTATTAAAATGGTCCAGTAAAGCCAGGCTGCTTATGAGGAGACAGAGAGGAGAAGAGACTTTTCTGTGGAAAATTATACCATTTATACACAGGTCTTTCTGAAGAAATGAACCATACATCAAGGGGGGCGATTCTCCCATCGAGCACATAAGCTTAAAAAAGCACTTAAAAAGTTACGTGAGTTAAGCGTATTCACCCCTCATCAGCAAGTACACTCCCACCGCACTTAACTCGAAAAAGAAGGCGTGACTCTGCAAGACATAGAATTAAAACATGGCATTAGCCTGCTGTGCTTACACTTGGCCATTCTCACAGACATGAGAATCCTTCAACAAGAAATTAAATGTTGTAATAAAATGCACCTTTTGAATTTTGTGCATTGCATTAACATATTAAGCATATTAAAACATTTCTCAACCATTTCCCCCAAATAGGCATTACCGTTGCAGTTTTAAGATCAAGTAACACAAAACAATTTAAAATATTTAAATATGCAGGTAACCCACGATAAACAGACGTATGTTCTTTCTTTGAATGTCTTGTGTTGTTTAATTCTGCAACCGTTTAACTGCAACAGAGGCAAAATAGACAATAATATAATATGAGTTTGTCATCAAGCTAATTTAAAAAATTTGAAAAAATTATGTGCGTGAGAATGACCCATTTCGTGTTCAAGAATATACTGTATATACTTGTCTTTTTTTCCTCTTCATTCACAACAATATGCCTAACTAATAGCTACTGTATGGTGTAAATGTTTGTATTAATAGTAACATGGACTGAAAGTTTAGAGTGCATTACTGATAAAATAATAATTCAATCAACTGCATAGTCCAAATAAGCTTTTATGCCACAGCAAAGGCTACGAGGTATTTTTCCAAAACAATTGTTAGTCACTAAAAATCCACACATCTATATCCATTAAGCATGGAATGGTTACCAATTAGGCAAGTGTTCTCATCAAGTAATTCTGTTTGGGACCCCTGGCCTACTGTATGTAGTGTGTGCATTAAGTGTCTGGTTTCAGCCCACTTACCCCACTTAAGGACAAGTGCACTGAGATTCTTTGGTGAGGTGTGGTGACATAAGACACACAAGTGCGCAAGTTTATGCTAAGAGCTTATGTGCGCGGATATTTCTTGAAAGCAGTGGGATACACTTGATATCTGAATAGGTGAACAGGAAACACGCTACAGCTAAGTTGTCATTTGTGTTGGTTGTGTTTGGGGTTGTCCTTCACTATAGTCTATAGTATATAAACGTTTGTTATACAACTTTGCACGCTTAAGTTGAAATTTCTTCGGAGGCATGTTGGACTCTGATTAGCCCGGCAGACTTCCTTGTGGTTCAATGTCAACATTAGTTGTCACTAACACAGTGCATTGTGGTCTATATACTGAGCCAAAGATGGCTTCCATGAGGTATTTGCAAAAGTGTGGATAAAGCACATGTCAGGTGAGACTTATGTGAGGAACTGGACGCCCTTCAATACTTGCAGTAAGCATTGGAATGTGCTCACTAGGTATGGTAGTGCGTAAGTGTGGCCTTGGTGAGGCAAATGGGACAAGTCTGTTTACATTTAGAGGCTACACCCTTCTAAGGCTGCATTCGAAGAGCGAGTGTATGTCAGCAGCGTGACAGGGCTGTCCCGTTTGCAAGGCTCCTTCAGATGCGGCCTAGAAATGCATCCTCCATTTGCTGAGTCACAAAGGATCTACCTGATGGATCCTTCGCAGCCCAGCGCATCCCAAGATTCATTGCGCAGACGTGGAGTCGGTGTGTTCTATCTAGACGACAGGAGGGTCACTTCCCAACTGAAGGGTAAGGGCAGGAGCAGCTGGTGACAGCCAGACTGTCCCATGTTCCGTTCCATCTCCAAAGAACGCAGCCTATAAAGACTATGCCTTCAAAAGATGCCGCTCTGAAAGTTGAAGCTGACCTAAAGGTTATCCCAAACACATGCATAAACACTGACCCTTTATGGATGATATTGTCTGCCTCTGGAATAAGTGCATTTAAACCCCAGACCTTAGTCAATAGGAGAATATGCTTCATTTTAAAAAAGCACACAGCTTCTAGGAGGATCGACCCCCAAGTGAATTAACCCTGGCCTCTTGTACATCTGCACTATTGCTAAAATGTACTAAATTCTTGCATGTTATTAACATCTCATGACCTATGTTGGATAAGAGGCTGGAAGATGGATGGATTGATAAATGGGTGTCATTAACATGCCATTTAAGTAGATTTCATTGTTCAATAAAATCAATAATTAAGCTTCAAAGAAACTGAAAAGAATGGCCTGCTTTCCTACAAACACATTACTGTATAATAATTTTAGAACTTAAATCTCACTGTTTTCTTGTTAAAACAATATTTAATGCAATAATATTTATATGTGTATTTAATAGATCATGGCTGTTCTATTGCCTGGAATTGTTGAAGAGACAGACAGACTTTAATGATCTACTAGAGGAAATTACGGTACAAGCAGTAACATCTAACAGGGTAATTCCTTGATGAGCAGTACAATTTTGAGATAAAAGACATATAAACATGCATGTGAAAACAGACCCAAGAAAGAAGACCAGCTCCATCCGACATTAAATGCATTACGGCATGTTTGACTGACAAGAATTTTACCAGTGACAGACGCTGTTCTTAACCTGAATGATTAGTCATCAACTTTGCAGGCATCGTAGCAACCATTAGCGCTGCTGGGGGCTTTTTTGAATACTTCTCTTTCACTGACTATAATACATTTTTGCACTTACATTGCCTTGGTATTCATTAGTTGAGGGTTAAAAGTTACATACGGCGGATATGCATGGAAACCCAGCCAACGCACACCCCACAGTGCACAAGACAGGAATAGCTGCTATTACAAAGGAGCTGATGACTTACTGTAGCAATTAAAAACTCATTATCGTGTCACCATAAGTTCCCACAGATTTCTGGGAGCTCGGACATCTTCAATATGCCATACAGAATTGACCGTACACTTCTTGTATCTGC
>JABFEA020000098.1:23972362-23989938 GCA_019775915.2 Cyphomyrus plagiostoma | reverse complement strand
ATCATCCTATCCATAAACTGAAACAGGCCACATTATATTTCTCTGGATAAAGTGATGCACAATAACTCCCCTTAACAATGAACCTTCCCATCCTTCTGTCTGACGTGTATTTAAACTAGGTTTCGGTCTGTTGTTGGGGTGGTTCGTTCATTTACTCCATAAGCTCAAAGCCAGAGACATTGTGATGCAGGAAACGTGGCCTTTTCAGGAACATAACTAAAAGCTCAAAGTCGGATTTCTCATCAAATGGGACTGCAGAAATGGCCCTGCTGGACTCCTGCTGAAAGGGTGTGCTTAATCTGCCAGACTCTCCCGGAACCAGACTTGCAATAATAAATACAGATTTGTGTATAGTTTGTTATAGACCTCAGAAGAACCTTGTTCCACATGATTGACAGTTTACTATGAATAAATTAGTATTACATGGGCTAACATGGCAACATGTCTTGATAAAACATTGTCATCACATTTAGTCGCTACATTTAGTGTTAGCACATAATTAGACAGCATGTAATTACAATTTGAATACTGAGACTTGTGCAACAATCTGCAATGGCTTTACTTTTTTAAAATTTGCGGTGAAGCCGGTCATATGCTTCACTTTGTGGTTTCATAGCTGATGTGGTTTATTAGACTCCATAGTGGCATATGGGGAAACGCTTCCTTCTACAGCTTTTCTTCTCACGTAACCATGCAGGGGCGTGGTTACCGGCGTAGTTATTATTCACAGTGTGGATTTAATTGAACTGATGTTAAACCAACGTAATTATGTCTAAGGCCCAAAGCGAGCCCATAGGTGCCTGGTGGGGGCCTAGCAAAGATACTTTGGAGCATGTTAATGTGAGTATCAGGGAAATAGACATCCGGTGGTGTACTATCTGATTTGAAACTAAGTCAAGTAGCTTGAATAGCTGTATAAAGTAGAACTGGAAGCCTAACACATTGGACTCTAAGCTAGTACAAAGGTCACACACAGGATTAAACAGGTAGGATCCTATTAAAAAGCTTCTTAAAGTCTACTCAATAGCTTTACTTATGACTTCTGATAACTTATCAGTGCCTTTGACATCCTCTACACCTGTTTTCCAACAGGTGACCACCTCTTTCGAGCCGGTAGATGTCTGTGAGGTTAGAGAGGCATTTAGCTGTGAACCTGCGGCAGTGGCTCAGTAGGTAGCACTATTGGTGCACCCCTGCATGGTTGGGGTCTGAACCCCACCTTGTTCTGTGTCTGTGTGGAGCTTGCATGTTCTCCTCGTGTCACATGGGATTCCTCCAGGTACTCTGGCATCTTCCCACAGTCTAAAGTCTTACAAATAGGCTAATTGGTATCTCGAAATTACCCATGATTTATGATGGTTTGTGTGTGCACAGCCCAGCAACAGAAAACTCCAAAACTTTGTTCAACTGACAAAAGACATGCAAGTCCCTACACCTCATCAAGAGCTACAGTTCATAAATAATTGGTGGTTCAATGAGCTTGTCTGAGTGGCAGCTTAAGGTGGTACCCAAGAGGTCCTAGCCCTGCTGAATCACTTTTAGTTTCTCCTTTTGTTCTGGCTACTGCTATATGCTATTCTGACAAAGGTTTGGAAGCTATTGATTTCAGTTCAAAATGATGTTGCAATGCCAGCGACTATGTTACAATTCAACGAAACCATTGGGAAGGCAAACCAGTATTTCATGGACTGAATAATTTATGCTGACACAGGGTTTACCATTGACCTGTGATGTCATGTACAAGCTTCACTGTGAAATTCTCTCAAGATCCTCACTGTTGATGGCCGTAGGAGCTGCAGACCAGTATTCGATTAAGCTCCAAAGGTTTTATGAAGAGCGCAGATCTTAGGAGGGTTACAGGTCCAACCATTTATTCTCCAATGATTCAATGTCTCATTTTTATGAACATTTCTCCAAGAACAGTATTTCACTCGTCATTAAAAGAATATTTTAACTACAAATACAAAAAGATATTCTTAACAGTTTATTTGCATAATTGATATTCATAAATTACATAACATAGTATGAACAGTCACAACGGGTTTGTTTTATGAAGGCCTTTGAAGGAAGCAGACTGCCTTGCTTTTTAGTTGCCATGGAGATAGCTGTAATGTAGACTACGTCCAAACCTTAAAATGCATTTTATTGGCTTATTTTAATTTGTAACTTATTTGCCTTTCATAACATTTCATTCTACTTGGAGGATTCTATTTTATCCCCTGTCATTACAATTGCTATTTATATATTACATCCAATGATCCAAGAATCTTTGAAATCATATATAAATAGTGCAATTTATTTATTGTCTCAGTAAACAAGTCATGTGATTATGTTTAGCCTTTCCTTTCTAATTGCATGTTAGTTACATGTTTCCCACACTAATGGCCCAATCATACACCCAGCACAAAGTGGTGGGAGGCGCAGTGCGGGGGTCCCTGCTACCATGAGGTCTGTGTGCAAAATACCCGTCAATATTCGGGGGGGTCCCTGCTACCATGAGGTCTGTGTGCAAAATACCCGTCAATATTTGGGGGGGTCCCTGCTACCATGAGGTCAGTGTGCAAAATACCCGTCAATATTTGGGGGGGCCCCTGCCACCACGAGCCCAGTGTGCAAAATACCCGTCAATATTCGGGGGGGGTCCCTGCTACTATGAGCCCAGTGTGCAAAATACCTGTCAATATTCGGGGGGGGTCCCCATCTCCCTATTGTTGAGCAATCCCGATCTTGTGACCCCTTAAAATTTTGCTTTTGAGGCTTTCAGGGGGTCTTATGGTCTGGACCCTCCATATTTTGCACGCTGCGTGAGCCCCACGCAGTTGTCATCTAAATAGCCAATGTACTTGCGCCCATCTGAGCGCCTGTAGGCCTGTCATCTTAACATGAGGTGCACTCAGGTACGATGTTAGCACATTGCTATCTTGAGGCAGCGGAAAGCGATTGCACAATTAACCAATAAAGTCAGTCAATGGCGCAGTATTTCACTGTTTTTTAAAGGGTGTGTAATCAAGAGAGTAACATGCGGCTATAAACCATGCGCTTCAGATTGGTAAGATATGCCCCTAAGTGGTAGACCTACTAAGAAAAACACAGTTGTGAAAGGTGTTTTGTATGGAAACCGTTGGTTTGCATTTTGTGGGGTATTTACATAAATAATTAAGCAGTTATGAATGAGTAATGAAAGAAATTATTTCATAAGTGTTCCTCACATATGTTACGCAGAATTTGGAAGCCTTCAGTGTAGCATTGACAAGCTCTGTGAACCATGTGATTAATACTCAAGCAAGTTTAATGTCAAGAAAGCAAAACTCAAGTTAATATTTTTACTATTAGTACTTGGATCCAAGGAACCTTCCTGTAAGTAACAAAGTTTATAAAACAGTACCTTTTAAAAAAAAATAAGGAGGGCCATGATAATTTGAAAGTCACAGTTCACAAATTTAAAGGGCATTGACTGGAACATTGATAACATCACCACTATCAGTTATGAACAATCAATGCCTAGAGTGTGAATGGTAGTCAAATTACTATTTACTAACTACAAGAGTAATTTGACTTTTTATATATATATAGAGATTCTTTCACTGTATTGAAATTCATTTGCGGTCATTATAAGCTTATTTTCCATCTTAGTATTTGTAGATTGCCATCCAACTGCAAACTTTCGTCATAATGTATCCTAACTGCTGTCAGAAGTATAAAGCCACATATTTTATGTTAAAATGCTATTACATTGCTTTATGTCATATTTCATAAAACATACCATAATGAATTTTAAAATATATATTCATGGTGCCATTATGTTACTGAGGAACTGCTGCATGTTGCCTATAATTATGTTAACTTAGATGGTTTGTTTTGTATGCCAAACCCTATTTTCCTTGCAATATGCCCATAGTGCTCTAATTCCTTGCTGTGGAGTCATGGATCATGCATGACATTCAGGATTGTACCTTATTTATTAGGCATAAACCTGAGTTTTCTGCTCAGTTGCGGATGGAATATCTGCTATTCGGATCTTGCAAGTGTGCGTACATCTGGTGTCACAGGAAAAAAATAAAGACATCTATTAAGCCATCTGCGCCCATTTTTTAATCACTTACACTTACATGTTACACGGTACATGAGCGCATCTCATATAGCAAAGGGGAAAAGGTAGGGGACACCTTGGAAGGGGCAGGGGATGATATACAAACCTCCAGGCAGGAGGCCACAGTGCTACTCACTCAGCAATTTAAAATAATCTCAATGCGAATCTGTCTAAATTCATTTCTTGCGACCACTGAAGAACTGCAAAGAGATGTTCTCTGATGAGCAAGCCTTTGGGCACAGAAGCTTTAAAAAAAAATCTTAATGATTTGTTTAACTTGAACGTGTGTACATGTAAACTCATCGTGTGTTAATGAGTGAGAATTATAATTCTGCAGGTATTATAATGTAGGTTAGGGTCATTTTCAATATGAATTTTACACAGTAAGAAAACCTGATAATGTCAATCTGCCAGAGCGAATTAAGCCTGAAGTGATGTTTTTTTTCTATATATATTTTTTTTCTCAAAAAAAGAAAGAAAATGACAGTCATGGCCAAAGGGAAATGAGAGATATGTGGGTATGGTAGACTGAATGTCAAGATAGAAACATCACAGAAATGGATTTATTACTCACTTGAGTACAATGAAAGTATTATTTTACCACTGGATTTTTTTTTAACCCTCTTGACATTCATTTCATTTTACATGTAATTTCATTTCTTACGACGGGTAGCAAATAGGAACTGTTTTGATAAAACATTTGGAATCTTCTTTACGTACATTTCCTACACTTTAAATGTGTATACCCAGCTTCCATTTAGTCTGTAAAAGAAATAAACATGATTTTAAGCCTTTTCAATATCCAAGTGAGAGAGAATTACTGTAGGAACGAGAAATATTATAGGGTGAACAAGGATGTCAGTACAGGAAAGTACCTCAAGATATATTTTTATAAATGAAGCTCTGACTGCATGAGTGAGACCAGAACCAGAACTGGATCAGCACTCTACACTGCTAAATACAAAATGTATAAATAAGCAGGAAATTGGCACTTGTCAATAGCCTACTGTGAATTACAAAGCTTTCTCAAATGAAAGGCAGTATTTTCAGCTGAACTATATTTCATAAACTGAAGCTCATCTTCTTTAACTTAATTTGATTTTAATATTTGTCCCGATGACCAGAATAAGCTGTTAGAAAACGTATGCATAGATGGAAGGATGGATAGATGGATGGTTTGATTATGATGTTGAACTATCAGGAGGAGTAGTGTAGCCTGTAAAGTAATATCTATACTCTAGGAAGTGACAGTGTATTGGTAAAGCTGATATGAACCAAGCATTGTCTGGCTGTTATCTTCATGTCAAACAAAACTAAACCTTGCTGTTGTGGCATTAGGACACTTGCCTGTGATAAAATAGTTTAGGTCTCAAATTTGTCTTATCTGAAAACACTGCTGGGATGAAGAAACAGAGCCATGTAGCTGAAAATTATCATTTTCATTTAAGCTAAATACCAGTTTGTGTGTGTGTATATATAGTAGTTCATACTGTACTACTTTATAAACATATGAATTAGTGATATATTGTGATAGTACAATAACAGAATATTATACAAATCTATGCAGTAAATTGTATGTAATGTGATTGTGTAATACTATCAACTGTTGTATAGAGTTATGGAGAAATATTACACTCCATACCTGGAGTGGTTTGTGAGCAGAACAAAATACCACTGATAAGCAATGCTGCAATGTCACATTACATCACTGGTGTGTGTATGATGTGTTTCTGAACAGGATCATATATAAATAGGTGAAAGTCAAGTCACAGGTGCACAGTGGCATGGAATAGTATCCTCCGGCACCATAGTGTGACATACAACAACATTGACAGGAAGAGAGTTTACAAGACAGACAGACAGACAGACAAGACAGAGAGAGGGAGAGAGACAGACAGACAAACAGAGAGACAGACAGACAGAGAGAGAGAGAGAGTGACAAAGAGACAAACAGGCAGAGAGAGAGACCGAGAGAGAGAGAGACAGACAGACAGACAGAGAGGGACTGACAGACAGACAGTCAGACAGAGAGAGAGAGACAGACAGACAGACAGACAGAAAGAGAGACAGGCAGGCAGACAGACAGACAGAGAGGGACAGACAGACAGTCAGACAGAGAGAGAGAGAGAGACAGACAGACAGAGAGGGACGGACGGACAGACAGAGACAGACAGACAGAGAGACAGACAGACAGACAGAAAGAGAGACAGAGAGACAGGCAGGCAGGCAGACAGACAGACAGACAATGAGATAACTTCACTGATCGCCAGTGGGAAATTCTTCTGCTATACTTATATAAGTAAATGAATTGGGATAATCCCCCCTCAAAGCATTATACCAAATGTTATGCTTTTCAGATTGGTCCAGCGAGTTTGAGAAATTGCTTCCTCATGATGTTGGACTGAACACAATTACAATTGCGATGCTGGTGTTCCATTTCAGAAAACTAATTATCCCTCAATGCAGAACTCATTACTCCCATGTCACTCCCAGTGACATCATCGATAAAGGCCAACGTAATAAACTGCACCACACTTTCACACTATTAAATAAAACAGATAAACCCACAATAATCAGTACATGCTGTCCCACCCCATCAGTCAGACTCCATGTGGGTGTATTGCATGTATTCATGGGCGTAAATTACGGGGGTGGGGGGGGACAGGGGTTGTAGCCCTCCCAATAAATAAAAACCAGCTAATACATACCCCCCCCCCCCCCAATAATCATGTTTCCCCCTGTAATGGGTGGAGACCTCAACCCCCCCAGTGTTCCAGCCAAAGTTACGCCCTTGCATGTATTCACATATGAGCCGCTCAGCACAGAGCTTTTTGGCTTTTTCTTAAATATCAATCTCACTTTGAAACGCGTTTGATTTTGATGAAATATTGCGAACCCCTTGACACTGGCATTTCGGCGGTGCAGACGACCAGAACCACAGGAGTCATTAGCAGCGTGAACTCCGCGAATGATTCATGGTACAACAGACGTCGCTTGCTGATGTTGCAATCTGCTCCTCGCGACCGTCAGTGAGCTTAATGTGCCAAGTCTTATGCTTCAGTCATATCATGGCCATCAGGTGACTGATAATACAGTGATGCTGAGCAAAGACAAATGTTCAGCAGGAAGCAGTGTTGGTTCACAGTGATCATGATGTGTTAAGTGAGTGGTCACGTATCCTGTTGTAAAAGTTTGCTGTGTCCTACGATGGCTCATAAGCCTTAAGGGAACTTATTTCTTTGAGATCTGGCTCAAGTTTAGGTATAATTAATTTGTTATTAACGCTGGGTATCATCTTCAGTCCTTGCTTGTTTTGTTTGTTGGTTGTTTTTGTTTTTTGTGTGTGTAGATTAGGTTTATATAGCATTGTGGGGACCAAATGTCCCCCACAGTGTCATAAAAACCTGTTATTTTGACATTGTGGGGACCATTTTTCAGGTCCCCACAAAGACCTGTGAATGCAATAAAAAAAATTCCAAAGGTCTCCAATTTTGTTTGGTGACTTATGGGTAAGGATAGGGCTGGGTAGGGTTTAATTTCCTTATGTTGGGATCAGAGTTTTCCCCATAAAAATAAATGGAGAGTACCCACAAAGATATAATTACAAACCTCTGTGTATCATGGATTTTAAAATCATACTTTTGAGTGTTATTGTACATGGTATGCATTATTCTTAAAAGTTTAAATTATAATATTGTCAGTTTTTGAATGACTCTTTAAGGCACGTTGTAGTACTTTAGTTCTAACAAATTATACAGATGGTAGCAAAATAATTGGGTGTTATTATAGGTAAATATAATGCTAATATATACTTTCTGTTGTTTTATTTAAATGAATTTCTAAATGGCTTTTGTACTGACTGTAATTTTCCTTTTATCCTTTCCAGGGACTATTTCAAAGTCATAAATGCAAGTCCAATCAAGTGGAAGGCAAAGACACAGGGTTTTGAGACTGAAAGGAAATGTTATTCACCAGGGAAATAAGCAAAAGACAATCTAAAATTATGATACAGTAAGGCTAAAGGCTTCTTTACTTTGTGCCATCCAACATTCATATATGGGAAGGAACACCAAGTGTAGTACTGCCTCTCCGGAAACGGTGGAAACCTACCAGTGTGAGCGACCCTTTTCTAGCCAGTATCTTAGCGTCAACAAAACACTGGACCATCTAGCGACGTTACCTATTTAAATTAATAAGTCAGATCCTGCCTTGTTGCAAGCTAACTGGGGTCGAAATCCTGTGACCATCTGCAGACGTAATGACCCCCGAATCACGGACGGCTTTCCACGGGGGCGTGGCCATGAGTGCCTTTTGCTGGTGGGCAGTGCTGCTCTTTTTCTGGCAGACAACTGGGGTCACGGGGGACTGCTGGCTGATCGAGGGAGAAAAGGGATTCGTATGGCTGGCAATCTGCAGCCAAAACCAGCCGCCTTACGAGTCTATACCACAACACATCAACAGCACCATTGTGGACCTACGGCTTAATGAAAACAAGATCAAAAGTATCCAATACTCCTCCCTGAGTCGCTTTGGTAATCTGACATACCTAAATCTAACCAAGAACGAGATTACGTATATAGAAGATGGAGCGTTTTCTGCTCAGTTCAACCTACAGGTCCTTCAGATGGGCTTCAACAAGCTACGGAATCTGACTGAAGGAATTCTGCGGGGTTTGGGCAAATTACAGTATCTCTACCTCCAGGCCAATCTGATTGAAACCGTGACACCCAATGCCTTTTGGGAATGTCCCAACATTGAAAACATTGACCTTTCGATGAACCGGATCCAGCAGTTGGATGGGGCGATTTTCACTGGTCTGAGCAAGCTGACCACTTGTGAGCTCTACACAAACCCTTTCAATTGCTCCTGTGAGCTCCTGAGCTTCCTCAGATGGCTCTCTGTTTTCCCCAACAGGACAAATGAACGCATGGTGTGCGACTCTCCTCCGGGATACTCTGGCTACAGCCTGCTAAGCCAGAATCCGAACATGCCCACCTTTCGTAACGCCTTCCACGCACTCTCAGCGGTGTGCACGGATGAGTACGTCACTCTGTATATCACGGGAACTCCAGACACCACTACCCTCTCACCGTACTCCACTCCTTGTGGACTTGAGGACTGCTCATCCGGAACCGAGCCCGAAGAAACTGTAGACATTATCACACCAGACATTGATCCTGACGTGAAACCCATCATGAAGCTAAAGCAGGTGACACATACCAGTGCCATCATTTTCGTTCAGATCCCACATCCGTTCAAGAAAATGTATATCTTGGTTCTGTACAATAACAGCTTCTTCACTGATATCCAAAATCTGAAGAATCAACGAGAGGAAATTGAATTGAAGAACTTGAAAGCCCACACTGAATATACGTACTGCGTTGCTTCCATTCGCAACTCTCTGCGATTCAACCACACTTGTCTGACAATCTCTACAGGACCCAAAATTGGAAAGGAGCGATTGGATGACAATTCTACAGCCACACACTACATCATGACAATCCTGGGTTGTCTCTTTGGCATGGTGATTGTTTTAGGCATGGTTTACTACTGCTTGCGAAAGAAACGGCACCAGGACGAAAAGCACAAAAAGGCAGGCAACATGAAGAAAAACATAATCGAACTCAAGTACGGGGGCGAACTGGAAGGTGGAACCATCTCCCAGATGTCCCAAAAGCAGATAATGGCCGGTGAGAGCATGCCACGGATGCCATATTTACCGTCCAGTGGTGAAATGGAACAGTACAAACTGCAGGAAATCAGCGAAATCCCTAAAACAGCCAAGGGGAACTACATAGAGGTACGCACCGGGGAGCAAGCCGAGCACAGAGAATGTGACATATCCATAGCTGGGAACAACCAAGGCTCAGTGGCAGAAATCTCCACAATTGCCAAAGAGGTTGACAAAGTGAACCAGATTATAAACAACTGTATAGATGCCCTGAAATCAGAATCCACGTCTTTTCAAGGAGTGAAGTCGGGAGCTGTTTCCACTGCAGAACCCCAGCTAGTACTCATATCAGACCAGCCACAGGGCAAAACAGGTTTCCTGTCTCCTGTCTACAAAGACACTTACCACCACCCTCTTCAGAGGCACCACAGCATGGAGGCCACACCCAAGCGGTCCAGCACCTCCTCTAGTGGCTCCATACGGAGCCCCAGGTCATTCCGCTCTGAAGGAGGGTACAAGTCAGAGGCCAAGTATATCGAGAAGACGTCGCCCAAGGCTGAGAGCATTGTGAAGATCACACCGGCCGCTGCCATCCTGAGAGCGGAGGCGGAGAAGATACGTCAGTACAGCGAGCACCGGCACTCCTATTCAGGCTCCCATCAGCTGGAGCAGCTGGAGGGGCCTGGCAGTCGGAAGCCATCCATCCTGGAGCCCCTGACACGATCGCGTGCCAGAGACCTCGCCTACTCTCAGCTCTCACCGCAGTATCACAACCTGAGCTATTCTTCCAGCCCCGAGTACTGCAAACCGTCCCAGAGCATCTGGGAGCGCTTCAAACTTCACCGCAAGCGCCACAAAGAGGAGGAGTATGTGGCGGCGGGGCACGCCTTGCGCAAAAAAGTGCAGTTTGCTAAGGATGAGGACTTGCATGACATTTTAGACTACTGGAAAGGCGTTTCAGCTCAGCAGAAATCTTGATTAATTACAAATATTTGCTTTTAATTCTGGACCAAAATAATATAGGCGAAAACACTTCAAATTAAAGAGAAAAAGATTTAAAAGGAAAATGCCTTGGTTATTCTAATCTCATCTGCAGCTATTTTAATTCAGAATATCGTTCTGGAGAAAATGGACAAAGACCGTCTACAATTAGGGTCTCGTGTTTGTGAGTACACGCACCAAATTAAAGGATGACAAATCTGGAAGTATAACTATTACCGTGTCTTCAGCTCTCTTTTTTTCACGGAAAAAAAACTAATCAACAGAAACATTACTGGAATATAATAATTTGGTTATCGCATGGCTGTGTCCTGTTACTGTGGATTAACTATTGTGTACTTTCAGCAAGAAGCGAATGACCTTAACCTGTCTTCTGAATACCCTGAATGCAGGACTATGTACATGGCAGAGAACTTCACTCTCAAGCACACTTTGCTCTTACATTACGTTATAGCTGCATAGTAACCTATTTATCACTTAATTGTACACAAAGATAATTATGTACAGGTAAAAAGAATTCTATATTTGCAATGCTGTTTAGAACATCATAACAAATGATTACTTGTTTCTATCAGGTTTTAACCATGATTTTACAAACGGCTTCTTCAGTATTTTTCAGTCTCAGATGAATGTCTTCTATCCTGAGAGATAGAGAACTGCACTGTTCAACAAAACGGTATATCTCCTATAATACACCCCATTGTTTTTTAAACTCTTTTGCTAATGCATATGATTTGCGGACGTCTTAAATGAGACTGCACAATTCATCATTCTTCATGTAACTTTATTCAACCAAAGTGCTGTGGTAGCAAGTCATTACATGTTCTGCCACTAAAAAGTGATCATACAGATCTGAGTATGAATGTATTCTGTACATAATGGAAGTGTTTGGCAGCTTTTTATCATAAGCTGTGTCTTTCTTTTTGCTTTCCTACTCTCCGGTGTTTACTTTTCATAGCCTGTGGAACAATGAGTTTGCCCAGTTTCTACATTTTTTATTTTGTACTGAGATACTTTATCTTTTGACAGATGTCATGGGAAACTATCTAGTTCAAAAGTATTCTGACACCTGCTGAAAATGAATACAGGTCATTTTTATCAAAGACCTATCATCCTGTATTGAAACAAGTCAGCTTCTGATCTTTCCTTGATGGTAGCCCATAACTTGGGACTCCTGTGGAAGCCAGCTGATACCTGGCGTTAGAGGTGGAAATACAGAATAATGTGTCAAACATCAGCATCCTTCCACTAAGAAAAATGATTACTGTATTATTCCAATGTAGAACTGTAACATTGCTTTTGTGAATGTTCATATTCATTCAACGAACATAACTAAGGAAATTGAAGAGAGTTCAAAGTTTATAACCTATTCAACATTAATGTTACTTACACTCAGTTGTTACATTGAGATAAACTGTTACTACCACTTTGTGTATAGTCTGTTTATATCTTAGAGTGGATCCTAGAGATATTTACGTAGGTTATTTTTTATTTCAACAGCCTTACAGTTATGATTTGTTTTCCTTATGTATTAAGAAGATGCTACTATATTTGTTCATCAGTTGTTATTTTTCTAAATTCAATTTAGATTCTTTGTTACTTTGTGTGTTTTGATTACAGGTATATTAACGAGTAACCAATATGCTTTCGTTTTCATACTGCATATTGTAGCACCTCTTGTCTTTATGAAGTCAGAGAATATCTGATGATTTGCAGAAAGGATGGCAGGCAGCCGCCGAAAGGCGAAAGATGTGCATACAGAGCGGTTGTACACGTGCGAGACCTGCACACTGGTGGATTTCAAATGGTTTTATGATCCATCGGAAATAAACAAGAGCACAATAAAGCTTTTCTTAATGAACAGCGATCCGCTTTCAGAGAGGCTCAGTATTGTGGGTTGGGGGAGTCTTCGACTTCATCAGCACTCACTGTAGAAAAGCCTTCCCATGATTTAATTTTAATTTGTCTTTATTTCATATGAAAACAAGTATTATTAAATAATTTAAAAAATAAATTAGTAGACAACCTGAACTGATATGTATGATGTCTTAATTGGCTCAGTGAAGGATGCTGAGCAGTGTTAAATAACTGGTTTAATCAACACAACAATTACCTGAATGGGATAGTTTAATGTAGACGTGATTCCAATGATTTCCATCTGAATTTTTTTTACATAGCTAAAGTGCTGAGCGCTCCCATGATTCCTTAGATCCATCAAATGTTTCATTTTAAAATGTTCCCAGTTATTTATTAAATGGATGACTGATTTCCTCTCTTTCATTGCAGTAATCTATAAGCAATTTTTTATTAAATATAAAAACACCAAACACAACGGCAGGCTATTAATATCAAGATGAATAAGTTCACATGCTGTAGTGCCCTTCCTGTAGACTAAGGTCACGATATTCCCATCATATGCACACTACTTTGTGTTCTCAGCTATTTTCCCCCACAGTCAGCAAACCACAAATCATTACAGGCCTTGATGACCATGTTGAAACAGCAAATAATTAAGAAGTTAGTATCTATAGGTTTAATTTAAAGCAAAGTGTTCTTATTACATATGGCCGCAGAAGTGCTACATCAGTCTACAGTAACATGGAAAAATCATTTTTATGTTAACAATTTATACTTTTTCAAATCACACGTACACAGTTTCCCTTTGGTACCAAATATGAGTACTGATTAGTGTTCTTATTATTTTAATAAAACAATTTGTGGAAATAGTATATGGTACCTGCCTGGTTAAAACATTAGAATAAAAGAAGAAAATGAATTGCTATAAAAAAGAGTAAAAAAAAATGGATGACTAAACCTTTCTTTTGTCCCTGAAGTATTATCAAATAAACAAATATCATATTTACATAAGAGATATCAACTTATGAAGGTTTTGACAATAAAAGCCTGCAGTAATATTCCATTTTTGTTACTTTATATAAAATATATAAACAGCAATATTATATAAAAGTAATGCACATATTAGCCCTCAGTAGTAATAAATCTCAGTGGCCTATATGATGTATTAATTTGCATCGTTTCCTCTGATTTCTTCGCCCTGCATTTGGCATGAAACATGTAGCACCAGGGAAATCACCCCCGGGTAGGTTTAGTGACCTAAATGACTGGGAGCAAGCAGTGCGCAAATTCTGCAGCTACACTTTAACTAAGCATCTGCGCCTTGTTTCATCCGAGTGCTAGTGGTCCGGGAACCGTAAAGGAGATGATGAACCTGATTACCTGTTCATAACTGTTCTAAATTGCAGCAACAGAGATAAATCACAGGCTTACTTCTCCCACACCACATTTTAATCAGAACAACACATGAGATCAAGAGTGTGAACAAAGTGGGTATGATAGAGAACAGGGTGCAGCACTAGACACCACTTTCACTTATTTATTTTCGCTTATGCCCTGTGTTAATGTTTTCAAACTGAACCAAAAAATAGTGCACTTGCTTCATTTAAAGGTATTCATTAGAGTGCAGTATCTATGTCGTGGGCTTCTGGGGTACCGGAAACATATTTTTCACATTGCCACCTTCATCTCTCATGGAAACAGCAGCAGGTGACCTCAGACTGTTTGTCCATTTGTTGAAATCTACAGTGCGATTGATCCTATCAATCCTAACAGCATACAGGACCAGGAAATAAAGAAATGTTTTGATATAATTACGCAGTAAATGATTTATAAACCTTTTATATCTTGTCTGGAACTTTCCTTCTCCACCCTAGTGCTTTCATGAAACAGAAGCTCATATAATAATGAAAATATTAACTGAGAAGATAAAAGGCCAAAAGGCATTTTTAAATTATGTTGGTATCAGATTGTATCATGCAACTGAATTCTAGTCTTCGTAATTTTGCCATCCATCTATCTATCTGTCTTCTAATGGCGTATCCTGGTCAGGGTTATAGGGTCATTGTATTTTAATTATGTAAGAGTAGAAATATATTCCACATGATTTTATGTTCTCCGAGTTGCAGTTGAGGTAGCTAATGTGAGTCTTTGTCACCATTAAAATGCCTGAGTTGTACACCTCCCAACATGAATGCCACCATCCTCAATGGACATAGTGTCCTGGGGATAAATAATGAAGCAGGATCGAACTGTTACGACAATCCCCGAGCACTGTAGGCATCGCGATTGTTTTGTCAGAGTAAAGAGATGAAGGGAAAACAGCCGCTCGCAGGGGGAGGTGACACCCGCCTGGAATGGGAAGGAACTACATGGCAGATGAAAAGAAATTTTCAGTGCAGAAGACGAAATAACCCACCACACTAACCTATCAGCCCAAATAAATGCCATATATAGAAACAAAGCAGGCTTGGTTTTGTGTATGTCCACCCAGCAGCAGTATCGCATTAAAACAGAGATGCACTACAGCCCCCCCTTTTCTTCTAATCTCTTTGGAGATCACATATTTTATCTCAGTGCTGCATTCTGCTGGCCTGAGACTCAGGAAAAAGAGCATCATAAGTAGCCTTGAAATGCCAGATAATTGATAAATTAATAAACTGCAAACCCAGTGCCTGCTATTTTTACCCCAGCAAAATTATGCCTATTCATATTTTCTCTGGTTACCAATAAGTACAATAATATACTTACTGACCATTATACTACTACCAATGTAACATCATCATTACTAGCATACTAATGTCATCATTGAGGTATTTATGATAAAACTTAGATCAATGATCAAATGCTATAATGAACACCTGCATGCAACCAATACAGCAGATTAAGAATATATATCTTGAAAAATACTGTATACACATCAATAAAATGTGTGTAACAATATCTCACATACCCAACCTTGCTCTGCATGAGAGCCGCAAAAACACATACATACAGGTGAGAGAAAGTTTTTGGAGTCAAATGCCTGCAGCAGCTGAGGTTAAGGGCCTTGCTCACTATGGGATTCAAACCCACAAACCACTGGACATCCACAGCTTGCTGAGATGCACTGTGCCCCATAAAATCTTATATATTTGCTTATACCTATCTGCATATAACTATTTAGATTTACAACCTGTGGCTCATATATGACAATTTTGATGTTCCACTGATTTTATGTCAAAGAAACAGATGCTCACAGAGGGAAGCAGGTGCCATAGTCGTAAATGAATTATTGTTGTTCTTTATTTTTGAGTCAAATAGTGAGCGCAACTTGTACAGATGAAAGCTTAAATATATTGTTTTAAAAAGCAACATCTATATAAAAGAAAAAAATACACATTGTCTTGTTTTGATCAAGAATACTAAATGTTAACTTGAAAATAACAAGGAAGGAACTTTTATAGAAGTGAAAGTCTGACATTATTTTAAATGAAAAATTTCAAATGTGGTCCTTACTAGAGTGTTCTGTAATTATTCTGGAGTCAACAAGGTCATCTCCTTACACTGTTCAGAATATTAAGTTGTGCAGTTTTCATTTTCAAAGAGTACTTTGAGCAATAGGTCTGAAATGAAGTCTCTGTCCTCATTGGTTGGCTGATCATATGCGGCTCGTTCACTTGCCTGTTGCTCATTCATGGAGGTCTGAGGCCACCACACAAGAGCCGAAGGCTGCTGATCAGCTATTCAGGAGCACCACGCTTGAGCCTCCCAATGTGCTCAGATTGGGCTCAGACTGGGCTCACTGAGAGCTGAACATCACAGTGACTGCTGATTAGGAAACAAGCACTGATCCTCACTGTTGCTGGTTTTAATGCAATGGATGTTTCTAATCATTACAGATGATAAAAATCATTGAGAGATATGAGTAATATCCCTCCATTCATTTCCTACATGGCTTATCCAGTACAAGATCACAGTCAGCCTGGATCCTATCCCAGACAGCTAATGGCACAATGCAGGGGACACCCTGGATGTGGTGACAGTCCAACAGAGAGGACAGTATCATATACTATAGGCAACTGAGAGACTCCAGTCCTCCAGTTTTTGTACTATATTTGGAAAGTGAAGTAATCCTCACACACTAAGATAACATTCCTAAAGAATGATGGAAATTCCAACTAAACATTGTTAAAGCTACGGCAAATAAAAAATAGATCTAAACACTTAAACAGCTTTAGATGCCAGTGTCAAAGACAATCCATTGAGAATTAAAATATACTGACATTCCAGCATGGATTCTGAAGGAATTGCAGAGCACTGAACAATCATGAAACATACAGAGCCGCCTAAGGAGATGCTTCTCAGATCTCAAATCTTAAAGCAGTACATAATAAAAATAAATCCTCACAATATAAACATCACTTTTTTATGGGGTATGACGTGAAATTATTCTGATTCAAAGGAAAAGCCATTTATGCTTAGCTTGACATCTTCCAGATAAATAGGTTTATACCCCCCTTTGGTCTTGACACCCCCCCTCCCCCCACACACACACACACACACACACACAACCCTGAATAGGTAAAGCAGTCACAGAAAATGCATGGATGGACCCATTCCATGTACTTGTTATATTTCACCACCAGCTAAATTAATTCATTAATCACACTGCTCAAAAAAATTAAAGGAACACTTTTTAGTCAGAGTATAGCATCAAGTCAGTTAAATTTCTGGGATATTGATCTGGTCAGTTAAGTAGCAGAGGGGGATGTTAATCAGTTTCAGCTCCTTTGGTGTTAATGAAATTAACAACAGGTGCACTCGAGGGGCAACAATGAGACGACCCCCAAAACAGGAATGGTGTAACAGGTGAAGGCCACTGTCATCTTTCTGACAATTTTTCCACTAGTTTTGCATTTAGCTACAGTCAGTGTCACTACTGGTAGCATGAGGTGATACCTGGACCCTACAGAGGTTGCA
>JABFEA020000098.1:23955672-23966312 GCA_019775915.2 Cyphomyrus plagiostoma | reverse complement strand
TAACTAAACTCTTCAGCCAATAAGGGCAAAGATGTGTCGTCACGGAGGCAGTTCCAGTTTGTGCAGCCGGGTGAGAGATCGCAATGCATCTAACCATAATGCGTTGCGTCAGGATCAGAATGCATTGCTTTAAGCCAGCGCTGTAAGCAAGTCAAATGCACCCGATGACCGGACTGGGGAAACAAACTGAAACTTGGCCTTAATACAGAGGACTAATGACAACAACCAGAAACAGGTGATCACATAGGGATCCCACATGAGGTTACCGAGGGGGCGTGGCACACGGAAGGAACAGACAATCGGGGCAGGACAGGGGTAATGTTGGGATAAGATCTTTATTGTTTTGGAAGCCATGAAGAAAAAATTCTCTTCTTGTTTTATCCTGTTCATTTTGTGTTTAAATGCTAAAAAACATATTTAGGTGTAATTTTGTGGGGCGGGGAACCAATTAATTGGTTTTCCATTATTTCTTATGGGAAAAATTCGATCAGAACTCGAACTTTTTAGCATTAGATCTGGAGTCCTGGAACGGATTAAGTTCGAGAACCGAGGTACCACTGTAGTAATAAACTGTAACCCAAAGTATTGTTTTAAAAGAGCTGTTCTGAGTTAAAAAGTCCATTGACCAGCAGTCTCATACTTTTTTATACTTTTTAAATAGCAACACCTTTGCAATATATATGACTAGTAATATTAGCTTATTTAGTGGCAATACTACACATTGGTAAATTAACATCTAACTCATTTTGGGGTTTTTGAGGCTTTTGATTTGTCTGCGACTTGCCTCATCTTTGGGTTTTTAACTAGACACTTAAGGACACCCAGTCACTTTTATAAGTAAAGTAAGTTATTTAAGAAACTGCAAGTTTTTATGATGCGTGTTGTTTCTCCCTTAAAGACAAGCTGACCTTTTTCTGTAATGGAGTGGCAACTTTATTAAAGGCAATGGAACTGCACAGCCAGGTCAGCAGGGGAAATAAAACTTAAATTGTAAATCCTTAAAACTGGTGTATTTAATAATAATATGGTTTGTTTAAAGGTTGATATTTTAAGTCAGGGAATGGAAGACAGCATCATTTTAAGTTTACAAATGTTGGCAATGTGAGTTGGGGGGGGGGGGGGTACTCCAGTTTCCAGCCAAACTCTGAAGTCATGCACGAGTTAAAAGATGGATGGAGAGTAATGCATGACTTCTCGAATTGGGGAGTTTGGAAATTCTCTTCAGGTGTTTGTGCTTTGGGACTCCCGTCTACCTAAGAACAATTCCAATCTATTTAGTCTGTGCATCAAAAAAAAGTTTTAATAGATTACCCATAAAAATACGCAATTTATATTTTTACTTTATTAACACCAAAACATTACAAGTGTTGCATAAATAAATTAACTCTAATCTGTGCTATATAGGTACTTGATGCTAAAACACTGCTGGCTGCTGAGTAATTTCCAAATGTTACATCATGGCCACATATATTAGTCTGACATTTACATTTACCTGGGGGGCAATGTGCCCACCGCAGGCATTGGTGTGTATCAGACAGCAAACTGAGTAGTTAGCCACTGTCGACCATTTAGGGTACCTCAGCGGCTTTAGTTGTACAAACAAATTACTAAGTACACAGGCTGTAAAAATTAAACATTGAAAGCTGCCCTGAGTAAAATCAATAAGGGTGTAGTTTCGTACGGGCAGCGATCTGCAGGCAGTGGGGAAATAATTACTGCAGTATTTGTGATATTGAACGTGACTTCCATAAAATTACAATAAAACCAAACCAACCAAAATGCCTGACAAATATTCATCTTTTTCTTAGCAGAATCGTGAATGTATTTATGGACAAAGTCTCCTTATGCAGGCGTCGAATTTTCATTCAGTGGTTCTGTAACAATAATAATAATAATCAATCCTCAGTTTTGTGAGGAACAATAGGAGTAAAAACTGCAAAAACGTTTTCTGCTCTAAAGAACATTAGTACTGACTGCTGGAGCCCTGAAATGAGTGAACTGTGCAGTTGTGGATGAAATAAAATGTATGATTAAGCTTTTCCTTGGATGTGACCCAGAGATTTTTCAATTTGAGATTTTAATATTAATCATTTTTGTCCATGACCATGACCAGGATAAGTTATTAGAAGATGGATGGATGGATGGATGGATAGAATGCCTTTTGTTGCCTTATTATTTATGTAAATAAAAATATCTTAAAGTCATGACAGTTTAAAACATAAGAGGCAAGGTAGAGCTGTTAGATCCGCATCCATATTTACATAAAGTATGACAGTGATGGTCCCTCATGTCACCCTGGACAACTTCTTACCGCAATAATTACACAATTCCTCAAATGTATTTGTATAGGTTGAGGAGTCCGTGGCATGGATCGACTGAGAACAATTCTAAAACAGTTTAATTAGCTGAGGTGCCATCCCCATTGCATGACTAATTGGCAAATGGCCACATGCCCAAGGAAGACACCATGTACGGCATGTACAGGGGGTGACAGCCAATCGGTGTCCAAAAGAAATGACAGAGGACCTGCTAACCATCGCCAAGGTCAATAAGACATGCAGTGAACTTTCTCAAAGATTCTGCTGAAAGAAAGTTTTCAGGTGTGAAGAGACAGAACAGAGGATAGGATGTCATTGTAAATGAGCACATGGATTGTGGGAAATCAGACAAGAGATGTTAAACACAATGATTTATATGATCCACACATGAACACACAGTCAACTAAATAATAGTCAAAGGATGAGCGAGCATCGCTTTTTCACACCAGCACCCCCGTCACTTCATGTAAACCAGCAAACCACGACCGATAAGTGAAATCCCGAATGGGACGTACCATTTGTAAAATGGGTCTGA
Organism: Cyphomyrus plagiostoma; assembly: GCA_019775915.2. Lineage (NCBI taxonomy): Eukaryota > Metazoa > Chordata > Actinopteri > Osteoglossiformes > Mormyridae > Cyphomyrus > Cyphomyrus plagiostoma. The sequence continues at coordinate 23,963,459 of JABFEA020000098.1, read as the reverse complement.
CGCAGCTTGACACCTAAAATAAGACAATAACTGAAAGCAGACTTTGCAGAATTCTGCTCATTTCATGCAGAAAAGTCTCCTTTATTCTTGACTTTCTACTTGCCACAAGCAGTTTAGCGCATTACCCTCAAAGTGATGGTCACATGTAATGGTCCTACTTTGCAGGGTGCATGAACCCACAGTGGTTCTTCTTTCTTGTTTTATATCATACAGTATGTTGATTTACCTTATTACACTGCTTATTACATCTTTATTAGTTTTTTTTATTTATATGTTGGCCCATGTAACATGGCAAGAGCAATGTATTGTACAGTTGGTTTGATGTTCCAAGATGACACCATTCTGCCTCGCGAGTCATTTTTTGCTACCTGTTCCATTAGATTTTTATGAAGCGATTCGTCACCCGCAAGACGACCAACGTGTGGAAAGATTTAGCTTTAGTGCAGATGCTGAGCTGGCGCTTGGCAGCCACACGGTGGATGAAATGTAGAGGCGGGGAGTTCTGCAGAGGAGTAGCCGCAGTGACGTCCACATGGCTGTGGCCGTGAGTAAGAGCCCAGCCGACTGCCCACCCGTCCACTGAGACACCCAAGCGGGCAGCGTCAAACTGCAGCGTTCAGGGACTGCAGAAAAACTAAAACATTTATGTGTCTTTAATAAACTTTAATTCCCTTATCTGTGTGACATAGAGGACACTAAGATACTAAGTAATAACAGTTAAGATTCATATTTCTTTAAGTTAATAAAGTTTAATTTCTTCATCAATTTGTCTTACAGGACGAAAGATGCTACTATATGCATATTAACAGTTGCAATTCATATGTGTTCAATAAAGTTTAATTTCTTAATCAATGTGTCATATAGGACAATACAATGCTACCATAAAGTCATAATAATTAAGATTCATAAGTCATTAATAAAGCATAATTTCTTTAGACAAAAAACAGTTTCCAGAAATTACACAATATCCCTTTAAAAAAACTGTATGTGTCACTGGTTCCCTCCATTGCATGATGGACTGTTTATCCTGTTTTCCCATTTGCTGTAGGAGCCCAAAAGCAGGACGAAAAAAAAACAAAAAACTAGCTGTATTCTGGGCATGAACAATGTTTTGAAGTTTTTCTCACTAAACCATAAATCATTAGAGAAGCTGTTTTGAAAAACACCTAAAACAGGCAAAAAGATAAAAGTCAGCTTGTCTCAGTATACAAAATGGCCGCAAGGTAAGCCAATCACTATCTATCTACTCAAGATTATACTATTAGTGGGTAGAGTTGTCCCTTTATTGACTGGGATATTTTCAGTGTTGAATATTTGGTTTCAGAACGTGCATCCCATAATGCCACCCTGGTGTCATTATTTTCACATCAGAATGCAAATTCTTGAAACTCTAGCTTTCAGTTTTAATAGCATGGAGCAGACATGCCCAGAATTGGAAATGACATTCGTATGAAATGAAAATTAGGCCAGAAAAACACACAGGTACAGTTGAATTGTCAAAACATGAGCGATTACGTGATATTAAAAGCAAATATCAAACACATAGATTTCCCATAATTATATCAGAGACTCAATTCTTAAAATTTGTATAGACATATGATTTTTTGCAGGGGATCTCCACATTGGGTTGTCGTGAGCTTTTCCCGTCATTGGCCCCGCATCTGAGACGTGTCATAACACCTGCAGCTACTCTCCTCTCATTAGGTCTATTGAATTTAACTGTGAAAGGTTTCTTTCTCTGCATGAAGTTTCTTCAAGCATGAGACATTGTTATGTTTTTAAATAAACATATGGTGATAGAACTGATGTGATAACATCTAACTACGTAAATCTGTAAAATAACAAAGGGAAGTTTGAAAGGGATATTAATTTAAAAGAACTCAGTATCATTCAGGTACCAAGTCTAGCAGAGTCGCTCAACTGACCTCATTTACTGACCAAAAAAGGCAAAGTTCAGATTGTGATAATACATTTTTAAAGAGCAAGATAAAAGATAAAATCCATTTAGTAAACCAGAGATTAATTAAAACACTGTGAGGTACAGAACATATGCTGCATAGACATAGAATAAGAAAAAACGAACACAAAAGATTTCCGACACATTGCACCTCCATAACCTGAAAAGTGACGCAAGTGTGTTGAGTGCTGTTGACGGGGTGTCACTGCTTCCGTGTTAATCTGTACACGTTAACAATCCGTACCTCCCTCATCAAAATGGTGGCAGGCCGACTCGTTTTGCTTTAAACGAAATGGCCAAGCAAAGTGTTTTTCACGGTCTGGAGCACAGCAAGGCTGAAACTGCAAGAGATCAGGCCAGCATGTGCTTTCCAAAATGATTACTTCTGATAGTCACTGGAACGTGGAACACAGAAATACTCACAGTCTTAGAGTTAGGCAACTAAGTATTTCAGAACACACTGGACTGAATATAACGGTGTATTTGACAAACAAAACATTTTAATTTATCAAATATTGACAATATAAATAATGTAGAACAGACAAACTGATTGGTTACGCTATACAAAACCCAATACAAAAAACATACAGCCAGCTCTAGCTAAAGGCAGAAGAGGCAGTTGCCTCAGACCCCTGAATTACCTGCATTGCAGAGGAAGTGATTATTAGTTTTCTTGGTAGGGCCCCTGAATAGGTACAGTGGGCCTTGGTTATACTATGTATATAATTGTGACACTGAACGTCTAGTTTAAGCTTTTGCAGATACCTCATGAATGTAGGACTGAAAATTTTAACCAATATAAGAAATAACATGCATTTACATCAGCAGTGTAAGCATATGTAGCACCTGTTTATTTATTTTGGCATCCAGCATTGTTGCGCTCCCCGCGGTTCTGTCTGCAGAGGGCTGTCCGCATGTGCCATGAAGCGTGAAGGAGAGATCGCTCACGGCCTGTCACACAATCCAGCAAATGAATGGCCATTGTCACACTATTAGAGGCCCGTCTCGCAGGACAGCCGGCACCCCCGTTAGTGCCCGATGGATGAGCTCTGCGTCTCTGCCTTAGCTACCGGCAGCAGCCTCTCCGCCGCACAACAGGTCCCAAGGAGGTGCTTCTTCACTGATTAGTCAACATTCCACAGCCCTTCTTTCCCTTCCCCGGCCTGCCGACACTAATTAGGCTCCGCCTCTACAGAGAATATCAAGCATTTTGAAAGTCAGTATGAGCCAGTCAGCTGGTGGAAAAGGACACCAAGCGGCATTATGAGAGGACAGGGGGGAAATAAAGTAGAAACAGCCACACAGTAGAATTTTATTTATTGAATGTGATATATAAACCGATCGCCATAACATTAAAACACAGACAGGTGAAGTGAATAATATTGATTCTCTCATTACAATGGCACCTGCCAAGGGCGCAATTATATATTAGGTAAGTGAACAGTCAGTTCTTCCAGTTGATGTGTTGGGAGCAGGAATATTGGGCAAATTGACAAGGGCCACACTGTGATGGCTAGACGATTCGATCAGAGCCTCTACAAGACTGTAGGTCTTGTGGGTTGTTCCCAGGATGCAGTGGTCAGTACCTACCAGAAGTGGTCCGAGGGAAGCCAACCAGCGAACCGGTGACAGGGTCATGAGCATCAAAGGCTCACTGATGTTCCTGGAGAGTAAAGGCTGGTCCGATCCCACAGGAGAGCTACTGTAGCACAGATTGCTGAAAAAGTTAGTATGATAGAAAGGTGTCAGAACATGCGAATGGCATTTCTCGCGAGAAGTGCCACGGCTAATACTGTTGAATCCACGCAGTTCTTTTATTGCATTCCCACCGCAAATGTATCCTCCCCCCCATGTCCAGTACAGAGATAACAATGCACACCAATTCTTTTTGAAGTTCAAACAGCAAAAATAACTTATACATAATCTTGTTTAGTTTTAGAGCTATTAAACTATTTATATATTGCCCCTTGGTACATCATATAGATTCAGTATAAGGATTAATAAATATATATAATAAATGCAGGTCTCTTTTGGTTTACAACCATTTACATATGTATTCCATTGCAAATTATATGGACACATTATAATAATCAATAAATATTATACACATAGATAAATGTCCGGAAAATCCAAAGGGTGTGCATTCTCCCCCTGACTCCACTAATCAAAGCACATTTCACAAGACATTCCTGTTATCATCACACCCAAGGGGTGTGCATTGTCCCTCAGATTACACTAATCAATGCACATTACAGGACATGACTGTCTCATTTGGTTTTAGAGCTATTAACCCATTAGTGTATTGGCCCATTGCATAATACATAATAATAATAATTAACTATTACAAATATTGTCCCGTTACACAGTATATTGGATACATGTAAACATTACGCCTGTAAAGACATCTGTAAAACCAAGGTGTGTGCAACAGTTGCCATGAACTAAAAATGCTAAACCAGTATCTCGTTAAAGCTAAAATGACGTATTTTCTTAGCTATTACCAAGATTTTGCGCAAATTGTGATATGGCTGGAACCACAAAAATAATTGATGTGCATTGTTGTATGTGCACTGGACATCAAAATTCTGTCATTAAGAACTGAATGCCTTGCATTGGATTCAAGATATTTACGCCGGAAAACTGAATATCGAGGCAAACTTTACCATGGTTTATATTAAAAAAAAAAGATTTTTGGTTAGTTACACCTTGCCATTTTCACCACTTTTCTTTTGTATGATGGACCTTATGACCTAATAAGAAGTATAAAATTTACATTATAACTTACGTTGAAACTATTTACGTGGAGTATTTAGTATTTTTAAGTATTGATTGCATGTTTATACTATTTATGTGACAAGATGTCTTACAGTCTGTAGAGTATGGTCTGACTACTGGAACAGTGACATTCAGATTAGACTAAAGTGTCAATACAGGATGATGTTCATAAGGCAAGATGTCACTTTGCAAAAATAAAACTCCCCTAGTGACAGACAGGTGCCCAGTTCACCCTGCCAGACTCCATGGAATGTTTTCTGGGAAACTGGAGACTTTCCTGAAGAAGACACCTTTCACTGCTTCACTGGAGGTCAGACAGGTTACTACTGACACAGAAGTTACCCATGAACTACAGTGGTGGTGATAACTATTTTCCTAAGCTAGGTGAACAGGAATACCCCCAGCAATCAAATAGCACTGTCTTACTGTGTTTATTTCAAACATATATAAATTACACAGAATAGGAATGATCAGTTACTCCCCTGTCCTTCCATATTTGGAAGATAACATCTTGATTAATCACTATATCCTGAGATGTAAGTGGACATCGAACCTCATAAAGGCGGGCCTCCAACTATGTTCCATGGACTTGTAAGTCCATCAAAGGACCTGCACACCAGGCTGACCACTGAGAGCACACAGTCAACCATGACACATATCTTTGAACTGAGGAGCATCAGGAGGTAAGTCATGCAGAGGGAGAAGACAAACAAGGTCAGTTTCACACTGAACGCTCTGTAGCTCTGAGCACTTGGTACAACCCGTCACATTGTGCCTAAAATAAACCTCGGCACGTAGCAGTTACATCAGGACAGTGTAACCAAGAATTCATGAAACACATCTCTTAATGAATGTTTGTATTTTGTAACTGGCCAATAAAGGTTACAGAAATGATGAATAAGGAACCACATGTCCAGTCGAATGACTGGATTCTGTTAGCTACCTTCACCACTACACCTGAAGCAGATATTTCTGAATAGTCACTACACAAAGACACCTTTCTATTGTGGCACAAAGGATTTACGATTCTTCACAATTTAATTCATGCTTCATACTGCTGACTATGCAAATTTGTCAAACTGAATTATATTTTATGTCAGTATGGTCAGAGGAGATTTACTCACGTCTTGCCTCCTTTTATCTGCCTTTGGAGCCTCCCACTATTATCTTCCCGTTCTAGAAGAAAAATAACCATACTCTAAAGAAACTCTGGCTCCCATTTCTCTGAACAGGATGCTCATTTCTGTAACAGTGGAAAATGTACAACTGCCTTGGCCAGAAACACCAAAGTGTATCTCTAATTTCTCGAGGGGTTATCTAATATATATTGAACACAAAAGAAATGATATTTAATTCTCACAGTGTAAAGTTTTTAAGTATTCAAGCATTTTGGTTCTTGATTTTTTATTATTTTTTTGTATTTTTCCGTACTGGTTGATAAAATCCCCAATATAAACCTCATGTGCATCACACAAAATGTGCAATTCATATCTGGCAAACAAGTGAGAGAAGCGGGGAAACAAAAAAGGAGAAAGCCAAGGGGCAGATGGGGTTTTTGGGATGCTTACAGGTTTTCTATATCCTCCCATGTTCCAAAAAAAGGCGGAGAAAGGAAGGCTCTGTGTGCTTGAGGCCCCTGTTATTCCATCTGCTCTGCCCGAGATTTTCAATGAAGAACTAATTGCTTTGGCCAGAGGGAAAGGGGTGAAGCACATTATTAATCTCGGGAGTGCCACTGAGGCTGGCCACGGATGTCCTTTAGATATGGCAGGGCAATCTGTGAGACTCAGGTGAGAGTGCCTTTTGGCTCCGCAGAAGCATCACATTGGCGTCCGACTTAGGGGCTGGGCTTGGGAGACGAGCACGGGTGTTGTGAAGTTGGAAAGCATGCCTTGGAAATTTTGGGGAGAAGGACAGAGAGGAACAAAGACATCGCAAAGCTGAAAGATGAGCCAGTGCAGATGGGAATTGCAATCTAGTTGTTAAAATCCATCATTTATGAGAGCTATCACAGACATGAATTCAATGATGGCAGTCTTAAAAATAAAGATTTCTTAAAAAAAAACTTCAGGTGTTAAAATAGAGTCCTCTTGGTTGATATTGAGTATATCAGTATATGTTTTAGTAGAAGATGTGAAAATTTCTCATTGGCAAATTCAGTTCTATCAGGATTTTTTTGTAAATACCATAGATGTTTGGTGTGAATTAAGCTGTCATTTGGTGTTCAATTGAAAGGAAACAGGCTGATATGTATTTAAATTCTGCATAGCGGCGTGCTACACTCCTTGGGGGTTGCTGTGGGTCAAAGTGGTTAAGAAATCATCTACAATTAAACCAGCTACACAGGTACAAATGTACAGGAGCAGGCAGTTTGATGGGGGTGGGCATCCGAAGACAGGGGACACTGCTGCTTTCCGTGCTTCTCTCATTCCTGGATCACGCACCTTGACCCAGATACCGGCGTCGGCACAACTCCAAGATCACATACTTATTTTGATTAGCTATTCTGTTGTTTCTCTTCCCTCCAAATGTTTTTTTAACGCCATATTAACTTTGCACTCAAAGAGTCCCATCCTTCATTACATTTCATTGTTCTGTTTGCGGTCTCATGTGCAAAATCTTTCACACATTCTTTAGCCAATTGCAGCCTACACATAACTGCATGATGATCTGAGTCTTAAATAGTGCATGAAAGTGTTGAAAAAGAGAACCACTACAAGTAGAAAAATGTCTAGCCAAAACACTACGAAATACACTTCTTTTATGACATTACACAAACACACATGGGGTTGGATAAAATGACAGACTAAGGTTGCTTCGAAAGATCATAAATGAAAGTGCTGATTATCACAACATATTTATTTCACATACTGAATATTAATAATCAATCAACCTAGCACGACTCACCTTTATAGCTGCATTTGTGACTGTGATTGAGTTCTGCCAGTTATCTGTAATTTTATCCCCTCTTTGTATGTATACACTGCAAAAACTCAAAATCTTACCAAGTATATTTGTCTTATTTCTAGTCAAAATATCTCATCACACTTAAAAT
>JABFEA020000098.1:23942755-23952783 GCA_019775915.2 Cyphomyrus plagiostoma | reverse complement strand
TAGTTATCAGCTGATGTTCCCGAAGGCGTGACCTTCCCATCTGGATTGACGGGTCGGTCACGCCTTCTGCTGTCTGTATATCTTGTGATTTTAAAATAACTGAAGTAAACACAAATAAACCATTTATTCGTTGTATATTTCTACACAAGTGAAATGAAAGCATAAATTGCTTGAAATGAAAACGTCTGATGAAAAACCTCACATTTCAATGTAAAAAGCAGGAAAGTAGGAAATAAATAGTTTGCAAACAAAATGGATGTCTCTGGGAAATTACTATCAGTATATTTATGACATGAATATAAGGTAATAAAACAGACAGCGTCATTGTTTACCGTGTCTTCTTGACTCTCAAAATGCAGTACTGCTGTTTCAAACACTTTTCAAATTGCAACACTGCATCAGTTTAAGTTACTGAACTGTGTATAATTCACATACAGTATAATACAGTATTGTATTATATATAAACATAGCTTATTGTAGTTTCGCTGCTCCATCTCGTTGGCTCGTTTTTGGCATTTTATCATAAACTTTGATGAATCTATATTCATAATTGATAAAAAAATTATTTTAAAAATTCCAGTCAGGTTTTCGGCGTACACAGCATTAGCCTCAGGTAGCTAGCCAGAAGCAGACGGGTTACCGCAAGGCAAAGTAGGCAAGTAAGAATATGTTATGTATAAAAAGACTCAAAATGAACACTGTAAGCAGATTACTTGATAACTATAAGCTAATTATTAAAGCACTATTTGTACATGAATGATCCGGTCCCAAGCTTTTTGATCACTATAACCATGATCATTGTATGTGGTTTCCATTACACTTTAAATATTAATAGTGTTGTAACAGACTGTGGTTTTACCTTTGGTAATTACTGAAACTGTTTTTCCGCAGTCTTTACATTTGACCTCTTTTTGTTCAGTGTCGTCTTCACTAAAGCCACAATGTGTCTAAACGACGGACGCGGCATTTTCCTTTGGTATGAGCTGCTGCAGTTGCTCAGCCGGCTTGGCGTTTAAAATCCCCTCCATGCTGCTTCCATGTCACAGATTAGATGGGGCAGGAGTCAGGTGGCAACACACACGGTAGTTTTTAAGGGGACAGCACATGAACGCACACTGGGGAAAGTACTAACTGATTTAAGTATTAACAGAATTTTAAAAACTGAGGTAACCGAAACGGACAATAACATTAGAGGTTCTGAATGTCGGTTTTGATTAATTTTCATTTAATTGTAAAGTTCTTTTCCATAGCAGGAAGACACTTTGAACATTTATGCATCTTAGATACCTCTGATGTAAACAAACTTGTCACTGTATCTAGAAGGAAGTAACGTGACGGTTTCACTGGATAGATTCAGACCACAATTAATGTACCTGTATTGCAGTCATGTGACCCATCCACTGCCACGGGAAAAAATGCAATGATGTATTGCAATTTGGGAAAAGAACAACATTTAAAGCTTATCAAAAGTCCAAAACCAGTCAGCAGATGGCCTCCTGTAACATGCAATTTACATGTTTATGTGTGCTAAATTAGTACATAATACATATATCAGAAAAAAAGAGAAATCCACACATCACAGGCAGAACCTGACGGTATTTAGCAGCTAACTCCCTGGAATTTATTGCAAAAAGAATACAAGTCAAAAATAATAATTAAAAAAACAACCCATCTATCTGTGGTAAGCATGTCATTAATCATAGGAAAGACAGATGACCAGTAACTTCTGACAAACATCTCTCAGTGACTGCAACTTCCCCAGAAGCTTCTGGGTGCCTCTTGTTTTGCCGCTTCTGTCTGGGGAGAGCGTCTCCGAGAGCCTCAGCTGAGGGTGGACTCCCTCCCCTGCTGGAGGTGTGACATGGTAGCGGTTGTTCTCCATGTGACAGACTCCGCAGCTCATTATCAGATTATAATTCGGGACAGACAGAGGAAGAGACACTTGGGACAACATTCCATAACAGCAGTCAGGAACGTCAGCAAGAAAATCATGGATATAGCCATGCAATATGCATTTCGTAGATTATTTTTTCATTTGAACAAAAAGGAAACAAAAAATTACAGTAATAAGGTACGCTTTACGAAAACAGCCTTTGAATTTCTGCCATTGGTGCATGACCTTGCGTAGAAACAATATTTTGGTTCAAATTTGACATTTTCTGCCTCAGAGCTGTCAGCCTGTCACGAGTCTAGGCAGCTGTTTGCATTACTATGTATGAAAGTAAAAGTACAACAAGGCATCCAGCACAACAGTTAACTGACAATAGTACATTTGTGGCGAGTACAGAGAAGACTCCTCACAGGTACATGATCGCTGTGTCACATGACGCGTTAAGGCTGAGATCGGGAGGGCAGGTCAGACTATAGTCTGCCGGCTGAAGAGGTCCAGGGTGACGGCACTCAAGAAGGCTGGGATGCTGTTCTGGTGAAAGAGGTGCAGCTCCACCAGCTCACGAAGCGTGCGGGAGAAATCCGTCTCCAGGAGCTGCATGCTGCCGCCGGCTGGACCGCTGGCCTGCAGACACACACAGAGGGGCCTGTCTTAGCGTCCCCCCCGTGCAGGAGTACTTCCCTCCCAGCCAGCCGCTGTCCCGAGAGGCAGATGGATGAGCAACAGGATGGAGCTCTGGCAGGGCATACCGTATGTACAAGGTGCGGTACAACACTTCCATTAAGGAGAACGAGGCTGCTGATGCACTCACACCTCTGTGAACATGCTGGCTTTCCCTCAAACACCAGCAGCACATCAAAAGCATTCTTCACCCACCAAGCACCCAAAGGGACGCACTCTTCTCTTGTTTTTAAGAAACATTTTCCCCGGGTCCCAGAAGAGTGAGGATGCATCAGTGTCATTGTTTGCCAAATTCAATTTTACCCGGGCATTCTCAGATGGAATACTTTTAATCAACCCATGGAGCAATTAAAGCAAAAATGGAAGGACTTCAATCCACGCTACCCACTAATAAGAAAATAACATAGACAGCTAGCAGCAATCTGACACAATATTCAAAACAAACATCCATCTTGCAAGCAACAGCGCTGTGTACAATTTAGCCAAATAGCAACTTAATGCTACTGTCTAACTGGACTTGTAGCAGATAAACATATTCATCTGCCTGGATTCTAACGAACAAATGAACTGAATCACAATACACCTGAGGTGAAATGTCCAAACATCAATGACATACACAACCCCTTAGGATGGATTAAGGTGTTTCTTCCCCAAAGGATTTATGTTTTTTCCCTCTCAGCATGCGAAAGTGTGACCTTTATTCATGGCTTAAATGTGAAAAATCCCATACGGTGTTGCGGCAAGGGAATGTGAAGCACATCACAAACAAATCTTTTCTGTCTTACTATGCAAAAAACCATTTTACTTAAAGGGAAACAACTCCAAAACAAATTGATTTTGTTTCATGGTAACGCAATTCAACTTTACCCAATTAGCTACATTAATTTGTAGCAATGATGCTTTTAGGTATTAAGTTCCTGCATGTGCTCAGGACCTCATGACCGACTTTCTGTGTTACTTTCATATACAGGTATATAAGCCTAGAGAGTCCCTTTCCTCTCTGACGTAATGGAGAGCGAGGTCTTTTGTCCATATTTTGACTTCATAACCCAAGTCAGCACTTGCGATTGGAGGATCTTTCTGGCATCTCAGAGCTGAAGAGAACGTAATTATGTTGGATGCATAATGAAATGGGGAAAGCAGCACCAGCACAGCCTACTGGAGTGAACTGATAAGGGGCACAAACCATTAGTGCTTTTAGAGCTTAAAATGCAAGACAGCAAGGCAGGAGCCTTTTAAAGCTGCCCCACGCACTGGCTCCACGCACTGGCTCCACGCAGACTTTCATCTATCAGTCCGGTTTCCAAGGAGAACTTCAGCACTGAAAGGGTGAGGATCACGTGGCTGGGTGGGTTAGGTCTTGTGTTCGTGACAGATGTTCCATTTTTGTGCCTTTTAAGATGACTCCAGGAAACCGAGCAGCAGGTGACCCGTAATGGACCCGCGCTTGCTTGGCCGCACTCGCTGCCGCCTACCCTGACGGGAGCGCATGCTGCATCGAGCTGACATGGGCGTTCTATACTGTGGCTGGTAGGGAGGGAGCGGCCATCCGCCAGCTCTGTGTACTTTTGTTAGCCAGCAAGAGTGTCAGCCCGTGGGGGTCAGTTGCGTTTGAGTCATTGATCACAATAAAACACTTTGATTAAACCTGCATGGCAGCGACAGTCCGATGCGCTGCCCTTCCCATTCGCTGGTTCGCTTTTGGGAGCATGGTGAAAGGTGCCACCAAGTACTGTCACTCACAGAATGACGCCTGACACCCATTTGGTGTGGAGTAATGTTGCTGCCTTGGCCAGCCCTCTGCACAGTAACAGCACTGACACTGACAAACAAAGTGCATCACATCACCATCTACATACGCAGCAATGAACAGGGGCCCCGGCACAAGCTGCAAAACAAGACACATTTACTAGGGCTTACATTTTACATTTAGTTCAGTACACAGACCGTTCACTGGCTTTTGACCATTGTCCGTAATAGTTAATGACAGAATGCAATAGCCATTTACACAGTATTTCACTGTGTATGTGCAGGTTACTCTGTCAGTGTTTAGCCTAGTTCTTCTCACTCCTGTATTAAACAGCTCTTTAAAAGAAAATTTAGCTCTAGTAACTACCATATTTATACCAAATTCAGAAAAATCACAAATTAAGTGCCAGTTTCTGCATACTAAATGTTGTTAATTAAGCTGTACTGATTAGGCCCTTGTATTATTTGATGCTCATTTCCGTTGTCAACTACACTTATTTTAATTGGAGACACAATATATACATATTATTTTTAAATAATTTGATTCATTTCAGAAGGTAAGGCATGCTTATGTATAGCATACATTATGTACTATAAAGAGGATAGAGCAGAGTAAGTCCTTAACTGTGGGAATCCTCAGTTACAGACACTAAGCTTCAGCTTCATCAGAATTCCAGTGTCCCACTGTACGTACCCTACGGCCGCAGGACGGAGAGGTAAGAGGCAGGAACTGCGCCATCAGAGCTACAATTCCAGCCCTGGGTATAAGGGCCTGCACTTTTTACATAAGGCTAATGTATCAGTGTTTTTGTGGGAGCTAGACTATAGCATCCTGCCTTCACCGTTACTCTCAGCCTTCATTGATCTTGGGAAGAAGGTCCTGTGTACCTGGTTGATCCCGGAGTCATTCCAACATGGCAGATTTATAAATTGGATTGGTCATAAGGGCTAGTATGCCATGCAGCCGGCCACAGAGTGGATATGCCCCCCCCCCCCCCCAGAATGTAACATTACCTAGCACAAAAGCAGAGTATTTATAGAATAAATAAATAAATAAATCATTCCTATAAATAAAAACACTGAACCGAACTACTGGAAGCACAGTCTGGACTGCATGAAAACACAGCTTCTTTGAGTATAACATCAGCCTCACCACAACAGGCTGCTTGGCAAAACTACAAAACAAACTGGCATGTGAGAAGCCTTATGATCCCACGCAGTCAAATGGAAATCGTTTACCCCCCCCCCGCCCCCAATCATCTCCCCTTTCTCCACCACAAGACTCCCATCCCTTCTGAAGCAGAAAAGCAGAGGTTGAAGCTTCCCTTGCAACTTCAATAGATCTGAGAGCATTAATCAGACATGCACAGTGCGTGACTGTCTCAGGCAAAGAAGGAGAGAAGGATCCCAAAGTTTTATTTCTCTATAATCACTTGATGAGCAACCTTTAAGAGCGGCTATGCAGATTAACTGAATAAATCTCACAAATTTCCCACATAGCATGAGAGAGAGAAAAAAACATAAGCAATGTATACTGTAGATGGCAGCCTAGAAGGTGCCACCTGACATGTGATTGTCTGCAAAAGAGAAGTCAAACAAATGATCAGGTATTACTTGTATGACACACGGTGTGACGGCTAGTTCTGGATTTACGCACAGGCATATGATAGGAAATAACTTCAATCACCGCATCCTAAAATGTCCAGTGTCCAGTAAGGTGAGTGATGGGGATTTTTGGTAGTGTGCCTGAGGCTTTACAATAATCCTTGAAACACCTTTAATCTCAGGGCACTCCTCAGTACACTTTGCTATGTATTTATACTCGACCTGTGATGTCTAAAGAGTGATTCTTAAAATATTCCTCTTGGAGATCAATTAAAGAATTTGACAGGTGACTATTATGACTGTACTATGATTGATACATTGAATCCATGTTCCGAATTTTCTCTGAATTCAGACTGGATTTAATCATCTGTTTACTATTAGTGATATCCACAGTTTTGAGTCAAAGTCATCACTTAATACTTTGATAATAACGAGGAAAGTAAATTTAAAAACAGTCTAATACACACCAGCAGATTTATTGTTTTTTTTATGTACCCAAAAGGTTACATTTGATTTCAGTTTCCTTTCCTGATATGTACACACCTTTGCAATTAGAAAAAGGTCAACAGATTCTTTCTAAAGCATTTATTCAAAATATGACCTTATCAGTGTCAGAAAGCAGATTGGAGACGAAAAAAAAAAAACTACTAGGAAAATTCAACCTTTACAACAAATAAGTTTATTGTCGGTAAAAAGCTCTCTGCCTAGTCAACACAAAACAGTAATTAATCGACTGCATCAAACGTGACACAGACAGCTGCTGCCGAGTCGTGGGAGCCTCTCAGTCACCGTAGGTGAGGCTGCACTCACAGCACTCCAGTGTCGGCCCCTGGTGCTTTCACAGGTGAGACCATACATGAAGGGAAAGGCTTGAGAGACCGGCTCTCTATTTTTCCAGGACAGAGACAATGCCCAGCTCAACCCCTCTACACCAGCTGCTATTCCACACAGAGTAATACACAGGAAACTGCCAATAATGACTAATGGAGTTCCACAGACTAGATCCCACATTACCCAGTCTCAGAAGAGTTCGGTACATCTGAGGCACCCGTGTTTGCCGATACAAAGGTACAACGCCATTTGCCGAAAAGCCTGCATCCACCAGCTGCTCTATTTACACGCTTCATCTGGTCAACTGACATAAAAAAAAAAAGCAGCGGTTAATATTAGCAGTAACCAGAGTAACTTACAGCTGTCGATGGAGAATTAATAAGCTACACAGAAGCCAACACAAAAAGGCAGGTGTTTTGTTCAAAGTAACGACTTGCTGTCACCCTCTCAGCTCCGCCCATATACTCAACCCGCGGCTTGGAATGATCAATATGCATGGCGGGTTCATACCCAGCTGCACGAGTGGAGACCAAGTCAGGCCGAAAGAGGGCAGCAAGTCTATTTAAGGACCTGCTGGTGCGACCCCACAACAGTGAGGGGGAGAAGGACGCCAGCTGATTAGACGTCGAGCTGAGAGACGCTTAAGAGTCCCGCTCGTTAGGCCTGGCTTGGGTGGGCCACTTAGCGACATGCCGGTCCGGACGCCATGCAGTGAAGTGGAGCCTAAAGATGGTCGCTTGTTAAGATGCATGAGGAGAAGCGGATTAAAGAGCACACAGAGAAAGGGAAAACAGTAGGTGCTGCTCAAGGAGGTTTCAGGTACCACTCCCCCAAAGAAAGCGGCCTCTTATTTAGCCATTTCCCTTAGCCAATCACAGATCTTTGTGATTACAGCTATGCATCCACAGTCCACTTTGTATAGATAAGAAGCTTCACTCTATTGACTATTTCCTCCTTCTCAGCTTTATGATTGGACCTGCCACTCGAGGACGTGTGCTTTGAATGCAGACAATATTTTTATATTTAAGCACCACAAAGGGAAAACAGGAAGGGGACAAATTACCTCCGGCTTTGTATGGTTATATATGTGCCCTGATGCACATGAAACAAGCATATTCCAAATCAATTTAACTGATGGTGGAATATCCATCAGTACTCATTATTTAAGAAAGATTTTGGATATTGTGCAAAGCACCAGAACGATCAAAGCAAAAAAAGGGCGCAAGGATTTTATCCTTGTATTACTCCCTAAATTCCTAAAAATGAACAAGCATACACATACCTATCTATAAAACCATTATCTGAGTTATATGTGTGACTGAATAAAGGAAAACAATAGTCCACCAACGAAAGACTGCTTTAAGCCACGCTGGGAAGAGAAATGGGAGAATTTAATTCATGAAAATCAAATCAACAGGGAATACAGACTGTATGCAGTGTGTGTTAAATATTCAGCTTTATCCGCCTGCCATTTGTAGAATTCCTTTAAAATGGAACCCTGACAATGTAACACTGGTATGGGAGAGATTACGCTTCAGCTTTTCAAGTTAATTCAGCAGTGGGAAAGAAGAAGATTATTTGGTGAATTTATATCAAACTAGAAGGGTAAATGTAATGGCTTTGTCAATTACTATGGTGTAAATGTGAGATTTTTGCTTAGCAGTAGTGAAACTGATAATACAAGAAAATAATATGATATGGTTAGGTTAAAGATGTAAGGCTCCCAGCTGGCTACAATTGCAGTTATATTACTGTGATCCCAATGGTCCAAAGGGTAGAATGACCAACATCTGAGCACAAATAAATTAAATTGCTAAAATTATGCACTTCTAAAATGAATACTCTATAAAATAACACATTACGATTTTGATGTAAAGATTCTTATTAGTAACGTATTACGTATTACTATGCGCACACACACAGGTTGGTAATTATATCTTTGTGGGGACACTCCATTCATTTCTATGGGGAAAACTCTAATCCCAACACGATGACCTTAACCTCTACCCAGCCATAATCATAAGTAATCAAACAAAATACGAGACTTCTGGAATTTTTCATTTTTTGACTGCATTCACAGATTTTTGTGGGGACCTGAAAAATGGTCCCCACCATGTCAAAATAAAGTCCCTCACTGGCATTTGGTCCCCACAATGTAATATAAATCCAACAAAAACACACACACACACACACACACACACACACACCTCAAAAACAACAGTCTGGACTGAAAAAAGCAGTTTCTCCAGTAATGGCGAATGAATGTAGACAGCATCAAAGCTGACCCAG
Source organism: Cyphomyrus plagiostoma (assembly GCA_019775915.2). Taxonomy (NCBI): domain Eukaryota; kingdom Metazoa; phylum Chordata; class Actinopteri; order Osteoglossiformes; family Mormyridae; genus Cyphomyrus; species Cyphomyrus plagiostoma. The sequence continues at coordinate 23,943,737 of JABFEA020000098.1, read as the reverse complement.
AAGCACATGGATTCTTTCACATGAAAAGTTTCTACTGACGACCGCAAATAAGCCGTTTTCAGTCATCCTGAGACAGATATTAAACAGAAAAAGCCTGCAGAAATGACAATGTACTTAAACTAGTACAATCTGCATGGATCTACCTTCACCTCCTACCTGATCATCAATCTCTCACATCCATGACACAGCACTTACACTGAGACCACAGGAAAGTGATTGACTAGCCTGTCACTGAGGTGTTTGTTTTTGTCTGACTGAACGACAGAATACTGCAAAGTGCTAATCAACATCACGTAACTAACAACTGGCAGTTGCAAACCTATAATTTCAGTCAGGTATTTCAAGCATGTGTTTACCACCCAAGCAAACTTTATATCATTTTACAAAACATAAAAAAAACAATGCTTTTGAGTTTATCCCCCCAAAAATGACTAAAAACTATTTGAACAGGATACTGTTCACTCAATTTCCCACAATGTGAAAATCTCGAAAACTGTCCCTTGGTGAGTGAAAAGGTTTAAAGAAATACCTCTCATGTGTATAAAAGATTGCCTAGAAAAGGAAACCATAAATGTTTCAGCAGGGCTGAAAAGACTGTATGGAATTATTATAAACTACTTTAACAGTACATAATATACTGTACTACCAAACTGTATGTGATGTTCAGTGACAATAAAGAAAAACAAAATCAAATGATTGCACATCAAACGAGTAATAGCACTTTTCATGATGAACATCCACTGAAAACAATTTTTAAAGAATAAAGATGAAGTTAGTAACATCTGTTACATTATTAAAGCGACACTGCCTACTATGAAGTAAACTGTTTGGTTATGTTATCAAAGACCATTAAGTTTTATACTTAAAATATTTGCTATACGTTTTGTTGAAGTGCAATACAAGTGCAGTGGTACCTCAGTTCTCAAACTTAATCCGTTCCGGACTCCGGATCGAATCCTAAAAAGTTTGAGTTCTAATCGAA
>JABFEA020000098.1:23928126-23942655 GCA_019775915.2 Cyphomyrus plagiostoma | reverse complement strand
TAAGAATTGCATTGTAGTATGACTCATTTCCTGGCACGTACAATTTATATTAGGTCAGCGTTCACGGTTCGACTTCTAATATTCAGACCGAGATCTAGGTCAAACTGGTTTGTTCGACTTTCAAGAAATTCGAGTTCTAGCACTGAGGTACCACTGTATTCAGCTTATGATGAAAAAATTGCAATACTCAAATTCAGTATTTAAAGGTACAGATTTTGCAAAAAGAAAAATTATATTACAAATACAATCACAATCTGTTACGTGTCTGAGGCACTATTTAAAATTTTCATTAACGTTTGTCATTTTTCAGATCACACTTTGATTTTAATACACCAAAAACCATTCAAAGACCCTGGAAACCGTGTTAGGGTCAGTTAGTAAAATAAAAGATGGCTCTCAGTGGACGTTAAGTCCCTCTTTCTCGAGCAAGACACACGGACATTGCTTTCTCTGACCGGAGGCTAACTTGCTAGTACAGCACCACGGAAACAGGTTCTGCAAATCAAGTAACTCTTTACCGAGGTTTATTTTAATGTACCTTTGCCCTTATGGGACTGGAATGACTGTGTGCATTTGAAACTTGAGCGTGTATATCTCATTTCACAATGAACAGTGCTCAGTTGTATGAGACGGAATGCATGATACATGATAAAAACCAGGATCCATTTATAGCCATTACAACTTTCTGCGGTTGTAAACATCAAATTGAAAAGACAGTCAAGCTGTGTTTGTGTATATCCAAAAAAAAAAAGAACTGAAAAAAGAAAATTAGTTCCAAGATCTCACGTCCTGCCAAAACTCTCAGCAGCCAGCTGTTCACTATGACACATTTCTTTTCCCTTGAGACCAGGAAATAAGGAAAATAAAACTTGTAACACTGCATATATACACATCTAACTACTGCCCAGAAAGAATGAAAATGAGAGACAGAAGATCCATGATGTTCAGGCAAAGCATTCTGCCTTCACGCTGACTCACTGGACTGTAAGGATGCTGGGCACTGGAGATCAAACACTTGTCATTTTGGCCCATTCATTCCTCTAAAGAACATTCAAGGGCCTCCAGGGAAGACCTCTGTCTGAGAGACTGAATTCTCTAGCTGAATGGTAGGGCGGAACTTCCCTTCACAGTACAGCTGATTTCATGTTAGCTCGAGATGGGAATCTGTGAAGAATTCAAGCTGAGGGTTGTAAGGCAGACGTGCACGAGAAGAGAAGAGCAGCGGAGGCGTGGTCAGCGTCAGCCATCACACCGGTTTCCATGTGATCTCAATATGCGTCACTCGCAATACCCAGTCCAGCCACAACTTCTCTCCAAGGTCTGTATCTCCAGGATGTGATGCAGCCTTATTCTACAGTTTCTTTCAAAATAAAACACTAATGTTGTTTTCCCACACAAAGAGATACATTCATGGACACACAAACACTACAAGCTATTTGAATTATTCTGCATAAAGAATATCCACTTTTGGAGGGACAATTGGATATGATATTCATTACACGGTGGGGCTTGGATATAAAATTCAAACTCAAAAAACAAAAACTACTTGCAATTATAAAAACTGAAAATTAAGAGCAGCAAAGAACTGCCTATAACAAAATATTTCCAACAGATAAACTTTGCAGTGAAGGATATGCTGACTTATATAGAGTAAAAGCTGTGACTAAGGATGTGGAGACTAGAGGAAACTAAAGAGTTTAACATGAATGTGATACTACTGCCTATTACAATTTCAGAGACCCTATTCCAGCTCATTACCGAGTGTGAAAGTAGCATGTCAAAATACATCATTCTCAGCTGCTATATGAAACGGCTAGTGCCCATTGATTCAGCAACACATGAGCTCAGCTACAGAATCAAGGTAGAGCAAAAATCACATTCTATATATAGATATAAAAATCCATGCACAGTTCATCTCGGGCATATTCTACCTAGGAAGAAACTGCTTCATGCTAAATTTGAGTAGCGTGTAGCAAGTGTGCGGATAGATCTGTGCAAATGTGCAGCAAATTAAATCCATTTCATAGGAAAAAAATTTGAATAATCCAAACCTGCAGGTCATTCATGAGCGGTGTTATACAAGGAATGGATTGCATTTATGATTTTGAACTATCCTTATATTCCCTTTACTGAGGTAGGGTTTATTTTCTCAATCAGCTACAGTTGAAGGACATGTTATTATGCAATACGGTAGACACTTTGTAGGAAAGCTCGCTTTCATTTAGAGATGGACAATCCACATTTTATCAGATGCAATCCAATTCCGATACATTGCCAATACCAATCCGTCAAACACCGATCTGGATATCATCATCTCTACTTTCATTTATGACATTTAATATTCATTTTATACATAGAAAAGGATATGTTGATGCAGCAAGATTACAAGAAAATGCACAATCCTTTCAATTGCTAATCTTGTTACACAGCAACCTCGCCAGCTGCACTTCCCAGAAACTGGGACCCAACTCTGTTCATCCATATAAGTGTTATGACAAAACGAGAAAAATACTGATTCCTCCCTCTCTCAAGATGACCCCATGGCAATTTTTTCTGAGGAAATACTAAACCCATTAAGTCACATGCAAACCTGGATAAGGTGCCGCAACCTCATCATAGCTTGATGTTGGACAGGTACAGCTCAGCATGGGCCCAGCTCTCTGACCAATCACATCACAGATCACTGGTACATCAGTGCAGGTTGCTCTTTCAGTCAAGCTGATTGATAGGCCATTTGGTTTATCCTCTTAGGCAAGTTATATGTGTTTTGTTATGGCTTTTTATATCCAAGTTATACATTAAAGATTCTAATTAAATTTGAATGATGTTTTTCCCAGCATGGATACCCAAAAGCGCTCAAAGAATCAAACGACAGCATCGCCTTCTGACACAATTCAGTTTATAGGCAGCAACAACAGAAATGACTGATAAAAAAAACCAGAAGACCACAGAGGAGAGATTTATATACAGGGAAAAAATTGCTTTAAGTAGGAGGAAAAAAAATTGGGGAGTTCAAGGTCACCTGGCTGTGCGACCCCCAGGTGATGGTAAGAATAAAGAGGTGCGGTGCCTTTGTGTGGGGCTACCTTCACTAACGGCATCTGCAAACCGACAAGCCGCGGCAGACTACTAAAGTAAGACTACGAGCAAAGTTGGGATCCATAGCATCGGACCCTAAAGTTCGCTGTCTTCCACTCAGCTAGCGGATGGATCGCAATGAAAAAGAGGACGGCTCACAGGCAGGGAACTGAACTCGAAAAATAACTGAATAATCAAAAAATCATATTAAGAGATTTCAATTTAAATGCAGATTCTGACATTTCGCTTTGGTCTAGAAAAATCAGAGATGCAGCAAAACAAAATTTAATCTTAATAATATAGTTCACGGAATAAGACATCCTGGAGAATTCATTCCAACTTTTCACTTTTATTTACGTTTAGGTGCCTTCAAAGACATAAAGGGAGAGAAAAGACAGAAAGTAGAGAAAACGTTCAATCAACCCAACATATTAAAAAAGGGGGGGGTGGAATAAAGTCTGTATTTTCCAAGCATGCATGATTTGTGATGCATCACGACAGCAGGGAAAATGCTAGAAGAAAAACTGCTTCCTATTTACCTGCCACCAACATTTCACTGGACATAGCTAACAACAAATGGGTGATTTTTCTGAATCAGGATGAGTAGGATTTCTGAGTTCACCGACTGCTGGGACACTTAATTTCGAATTACAAATTATAAAATAAGCACTAAGTGCAACAAATGATCACGTTCCCTTCAACACATCCTGACTATTATTAATCAGTTCTCTTGAATTCTAATGAACTGTATAGCTAACTGTCACAACAACAAACAATACATTTACAGTATTTTTAACAACTGCTGATCGACTTCAGGTTGTGGAATTCTGTGTATCCAAGATACCATGCCAATCCATTGCTCTCACTCTTAACTTCATACTCACCAATATGGCAAAATTAGAGCCAAGGGCATTTTTTGGTTATAGATGGAACTGGAATACCAATAAGATACCAGCTCGGACATGGAGAGATGAAAAAACCATGCAAGCCAGGCTGAACTCACTGAGCAACCGTGCCATGAACAGTTGGACAATAGCTGTAACTAATAAGCATTAGGGATGCACTAATACCAATATTAATATCTGTGCTCATGTCCTGGTAGTCATGCTCGTGAAAATGTGCTGATGCCTGTTAACTAGCGAGATCATTGGCAAGCTAAATAAGAGCAACAAAATATCTGAGGTCCGGAAATACTTCAAAGATAACAGCAAAATCCAAAGCATAGTGGACTGCAAGCTGTGCTCTACTAAACTATCAAGAGGAAGCACAAAATCAGGCTCAAGCAACACTAGCAATCTAATTAAACATCTAGATCAGCGGTCCCCAACATTTTTGCGCCACGGACCAGTTACATGTCAGACAATATTTTCACGGACCGGCCTTTAAAGTGTGGGGGGTAAATACGACGAAATAAAATGATACGACTGCCATAAAAACAAAGATAAACCGCATAAAAATAAAACTCACCATTACGTTGAATTAATTGGGAGAGAATCCCCAAATTTTTTATATACTTCAAAAAAACATCACTCAGACTCTGATCGTCGATAAGACATATATATAAATATTTTTTTCTATGCGGCCGGTACCAAATGACCGGTCCGCGGCCTGGTGGTTGGGGACCTCTGATCTAGATGAAACATAAGATACAGTATGACCAAAATACGACCAGCAACAACCAAATGTGCAGCAAACACTAACACGGAGAGAGAAAATGTCAACTGATAAACCTCACGCGGTGGAAATAACAGCAGCTCTTACCCAGTATCAATCAGGACAATGTCGTAATGCTAGAATGTGGAGAGCATAATACTTTCTGAAGTGTCACACGGTATAAAAAGTTTGTGAACCACTGCTTTAGAGGTTTGAGAGTGACATGATTTTACATTATAATTAAGCTGCCAAACCATGGTTTTCCGCAGAGATGATGATCCACACTGCTGTGATCTCCCCCCCACCCCCACACCTCTGGGTAGCAGGTCTTGACGCTGGCTGTTGCATTGTCTGTATATCGTTTTATTCAGGCTGTCACATTTTTATTTATTTATTTATTTTTTTGGTGGCAAAACAATTAAGTGCCTTGCTTGGTGTCGTGGTGGTGGGGGTGGAGGGGATTTCAACATTTTCTTTTACCCCAATATTTTTAAGTTAAAATATTGCATGATATATTTTAGACATCGCACAGCCCTAATTGGTATCGGTATGACTGAGTTACAGAAAGCGAGCGTCAGTATCCATACTCAGTCTGAAAAAATAGTATTATGTATCCCTACTAAGTTTTATCAAGTATTCTGAAGCATGTACTAATACTGACATTGTTTAAATAGTGATTCAAAGATGATTTCCATCCATCCATCCATCTATCCTCCAACTACTCCTCCTCGGGGTGACAAGAATGAAAGCAAAATGAAATGATTTCCTAGTTATTCCTGATTTATAGAAAAAAATAGAGCAAAGCCTCAAAGAAAACAAGTGAGCATTCAGTGCATTTGAAGCTGCAATGAATAATTACTTTGAAAGCACTAAATAAAACCTTCTCTGTCCGCTAATGTTAATTTCTTCTTTACTGATATAAATCAAAATCCTCTCTACAAATAACAGTCTTAAATATGCCACTGGGAAATGCATGGTTCCTCACCAGAGTCAAAATGTGTCATGTGCAAAATTTATAATCCTGTGGAACCAGACCTCCTGCTGCATTGTGCGGTGAAAAATAAAAAAATAAGTCACAGGCAATATGCAAGTCCACAACGTGTGATGCTAGTGAGAGCTGTGATGGGGAATCGCGGGGGACAGCATCCGCGTTGAATGTTTTTATATGAGCACAAGCCAAACTGGGCTACTAACTGCAGTCCGTTTTAAAAAAAATAAACAAACAAAATAAAATGGGAAAAAAAAAAAAACACAAAAACATGGAAATTCCATGCAGGCTGTCCAAGGGGCACCTCCCCCAGATGGGGCCTTCCATCTCTGCTTGCGGTGCCCTGCCTGTTGAGTTGACCACGGTCACTGAGCCTAAGGATGCGATTCCTAAGAAATAAAAGCTGCAGGGAGCAAGGTCTTCACATCGATCACTGCTAAGACCGAGCCACGACATGACACTGCAATCCACTCCTTTAACACCTGAGACAAACACGCCATTATAGACCACCACCTGCTTTCAGAAAGAAACGCTAATGATGGATTCCTCCACCAAAGTAAAACTATCCACTGGAAAGCATCCCTGAGAATAAAAAGACAATGGCACAGCTCCTTCCCCACCTCCTAAAAGCTTGTGGGGCTCTCGATTTATCCATAATTTGATAATAACGAGGATAATTGCCTGTTTCAAAACAGCACGAGGAAAAACAGAAGGCATTCAGCTTCACTACAGCTGAAAACATCCTTTGAGATGACAAGGGACCCGAGCATTGTGGCTCCAAACATCCATCTTTCAGAAAGGCCATTTGGCAACAACAATGCTTATATCTCTCCTCTGACCACCGCTGCATCTTGGCGCTGGTTCTGTTAAAGTTCAGCTGAATTAAGGCACATAATATAAATCTTGATAATGACTCATTACCTAGCCCTACAGTTTGATGTAACCTTGCAATTTAGGCCGTTGCATTGCTGCTGACATGCAATGCGGGCTTCCTTCCTGTTCTGATGCCCAGTTGGCCCGTCGCATTCAGCTCTGTGTCACCCACGTTGGCAATCAGGGTGCAGAGCACATTTCTTAACGAGACCAGACAGACACCACGGACCGCTCGACCTGCTGGTGACTCACATCTTTTAGCCCCATTAATTTCTCTTTGTAAGTTTGTTTCTGTACAGCTGGCCTTGGTTGGTGTTCATGGTACCGTTTCAAACAGTACACACTATAACATACCAGTCATTCTCCTATTAGTCAATTTAGGAAGATTGTCAGAGAACTTAAATAAGTGCTTTTCAGTGGAAATGACACCCTTGTTTATTTCCTGTTTTATTAGGCGTGTATGCAAGTCTAAAAAATGCAACAAAACTTCAGCATTTCGATTCAAATGGTAATCTTTTCCTTGCGATTCCTTACAGCTGTTCCGCTAGACAGCTCATCTCTATAGCAACACTCAGACATGAGGGAGGAAAAAAACAATTACACCTATAACAACGTCTAACATCAGGACAAAAAAAAAAAGAACATGAGATCCTACTCATTTGTTCACCAAGATTTAGCAGCCTGTACGTTTTGCCGTCTATACACCCCAGTCAGCCATCTGTGGGCTTGTGGCCTGTCCTGGTGTCACAGTTGCAGGGTTTACATTTTTAAAGACACTTAAGCCGATGACAAAGCGCAGTGTTGATAGATGAACACAAGGGGTGTAAAAGCAGAGTAAGCAGATACCTTGGAGATGTGGCCTTTACCGCTTATACAGCCAGGGGGCGTATGATGGGCGGAGCTGTGTTTCCGCTGATGAGTCATGTGCGCTACAAGCTCGAGGCGATATAAAGCTGCCAGCCCACAGAGTAGGCTGCGAGACGGCTAGCATCTGCCACTGAGGCCGTCTCTCTCACTCTGCTCCCGGAATCAAGGCCGTCGCGCGTGCACAGCAAAGCAGCCACGAGGCCGCCAGGCACACGCAGCAGCCAGCTGGCTCCCCATTAAGAAAGTGTCTACATAACACATGACCTATTCAATTACTACATCGCACACCATGTCACATAACAAACGAATACTACGTCTGCCGATCTAAGAAACCCATAATTATACTCTATTTTAACACCACTAATTACCGTAATGATGCATAGAATCCTAATACTAAAAAGAATCTTCATTAATTACCATTAGATTTCAGATATATCAAGACAAGACAGACAAGAAGGAAAGACAGGACAAAACCAGATGATTCTAGTAATTAAGACAGTCAAATAGAAGAAGTATGTAATATTAAGTAAAAACAAATCAAGCACTGCATTGCAGTATATCTTCTGGCTTCAGTATTAAACCTCCCTCATGTCAGTGGCATTATTAGTATTTACACAGGTATTCACCATTCCTCCCTCACGTAGGCTGCAGTCACGAAAACTTCCCATCAGCACACCAACGAAGAGGGGCTCTCAAGAGGTCGGCTCATTTCATCACAAGAGCTTTCCAAGCTTCCACAACATCGCTACCAAGGGCACTAATACTGTTACTTCACAGAGACATATTTATTTGCTTTTTGTTCTTATCGTTTCATCCGAAAGAAAGAGTGCACAAAAAGGTTCCCCCCCCCCCAATATCAGACAGCTGCCGTATGCTCACCAACAGAGGGGTATAAAAAGACATCACAATCAAAGGCACAAGTACCCCGACAGTTTGGCAGACAGATTGGTCAGCGCCATTTAATACACAGATAGTTATTTTACCATAGTCTTCTTCCTCCCAATTAATTTAAATACAATAAATGCTTCACTACAAAATCTAACCTCCAAATCTGTGTGCATTTAAGCTGTATTTTGAGGAGAAAAAAGACAAACTTTATTTAATTTGACTGGACAAGCAGGTCAAACAAAATAACTGCTATGTAATGGTTAAAAAAGGCATGAAAAAATAAACAGGACAAAATATTCCAAAACCTACTGTAAGGGTACTTCTATTAGCACAATATATTAATCTGAATGCTAGAATTGCTGTGAAGAACTTAAGAAGGCATCTATTTCCTTTAGACAAAACATGCCTCTGCATGTGACAGAGTACATGTGACGGAGTCCAGACTCTGTACATGTTTAATCTAACAGAGGTAGCTTTTTGAGCACTAGGAATGTTTCCTCATTCTCATGATTACTTGTGCTGGATAAAGTGTACAAGACTAATGGCTCCCCAGCACCCCGGCCACCATCAGGCAGCTCACGCCAGCAGTGAGAAACACTGCAAGGGCCCAGGCTTACGCAGAACTGTCTGCTAGCCTATCAAAGGCAGGCTTCACAACAGCTTGACACCACTGGCTTTTCACCCGTATTAATATGTCACGGATTGGTGGGAGCAAATCCAGTGATTACTTACTATTATTGCCTTCAGTTAGCTTTTAAAACAAGTGATAATTATAAATTTGTGGAGCTGTCATTTTTCACTCGTTCTTTACATAGAGGAGTGGAGGCAAGTAATCATACTGAGAAATTCACAACCTTGTTGCTCAGTGAAAATCCAGACACTGGCAAAAACAAGCACTCGCGGCAATCCGGACGCAAATCAACCAGTGATAAATATTGCCTATTTACTTGTCAAATGCAATCTGCATGCTACCTCTGTGGGTCTATGCCACTTTGTCGTTAGATATGAGGTTATTCTAATGTTTACAAAAGGGGGTCTTCTTTCATTTGCGATCATCAATGGAGTGACCACATTATAACAGAAATCAAACAAAACACAAATAGCACCTCAATACTGAAACCAGATCCGAACAGGCTGTGTGATTATTGTGTGCACTTATAATAGAGGATAAGACGAAGCAAGGCAACATTTTTCCATTCTCTCCTGAAACAAATTTAACCTTAGTTTTTCTGAAACACACACTCTGCAACAAAACAACGCCTTTCCCGAAACGTTAGTTCAAAGAAATCCCATTGGACTTAACTTGTGTGATTTAGAAACACTGTAATCTTAAGGATTACTAAAACTGTTCAATCTGTGATGAGTATGTGCAAGGCACACAGATCATAAATTCATAACATCATAAAACACAGATCTCACATGAACAATAAAATGACATGAAACAACTTCACCAACATTTTAAATATATGATCGATTGTTAATTAGATGGCGTTTGATGCCTCAATTGTAATGAGGTCCTCAGAATGTAGGTTTTACATGACATGCCATCTTAGGACACAAAAAGCCCCATGTTTGTAGCTGGTGGATTTATAAAAATGCAACAAAAGGGTAGAGATGCACTTAACTAAAAAGGGATCATAAAACTAGTTAAATACATAATAAACACCTTCCTCCACACAACCCGATTCCCAACAGGCTTATAAGAATGGATTATGCTGCAGTCATCTAAGGAAATGAAGATGTGCGGCTTGGAAAGCCAACGGGTGGTGGTCTAACAGCCATCTCCAAAGGTGCCGCATCACACAGTCGTCCTTTATCTGCTCCAGGTGCCAATGCAGCCTGTTACTGTTGTTTGGCTGAGTCGAGGGCGTTTCTGTAGCACTGTTTTCAGAAATGTTATTATGCCTGGATGCCTCATAAGGGCACCATCCAGAGAGTATCCCCCACACAGCAATTTTCCATATGCTCATACTACTGTATGGGTGCTTTGGCCAAAGACGTGGGAGTGAATTATAATGGTTATAACTGAACACTGGAGGATTCAATTCGTTGAGAAGAGTCATTCATTAATCTAACTAAGGTCTTATGTTTCAACACCATTTGAGACCTGGAGCGCAACAGCCAAATCCAGTGAATAAATTTTATGTAAAAAGCAATGTTTGTCTGACAATAACTGCAATGGAATTTTGTGTGGGCGTAGATAAGATTGTTTTTTTATGTGGGAATATACGATTTACTGTTTTAATACTGTAATCTACAGTGAATAAGCAGACATCCTCTTAACAGCCTAAAGGCAATTCTTTCTCGTTTCATGAAGAGTATAAAGTATAAAACTTTTCTTTTTTTTAAACCAGGGTCAAATGAACTTCAGCATTCAATAAGCCTCGAGAAGTAATATTACTATTGTAATTAGAAACTTCATTTGATAAATATTTTGAAGGACTGATGTACAGATTACTTTAGTGTGTAACACTGGTATAGTTTGTAAATATATACAATCAGACAAGACACAAAGCCATAAATACCTCTATTTCATTAGGACTGGACCCTAATCTAGGACAGCCTATTAAACAGACCTGACAGGAACATACAGCCCTTACTGTATGAATTACACTTTGCTGTGGGAACCTCATATGCATGCAATTTCAAGGCATCCATAAATGACAGTTGTACTGCCATATGCTCAAAAGATGTTCAAATGTTCGGACTCATTTAAAACACACAGAGGCAGATCACACACTGATTTTATATATATAATATATTCGCTTGTTCTGTGTTTCTTAGTTCTGGTGGTTAGTGTACATCATTAATATATAAAATATATATATATATTAAATTATTAATTAAATGGACTAAACAATTTGTGATCCACATCTAAACACCTGTCTTTTTTAAAGAAATAGGGTCTGCTGGGAAACAAGAGACACCATAAATTTTGCAGGGTTACTTCCAAGAGGCTGGTGCGAAATTAAGCCAGTAAATCTCTACTTGCTCAGAGCAGTTCATTTCAACTAAATGACCACACCTTCTACAATATTAATTTTTATTGCAGAGAAGGCTGTCGTACTTGAAGTCTTTTTAATAAGGAGACCACGGTCCTTGTTATAAATGTTGACATATCGATGACCTATGGGTCAGAAAATAAGAACAGCAAGATGGAAAAGATTATGTAAGCACTAAAAAGGCTGAAAAGGGGGTAAAGCATTACAACTCACAAGCAAAGTTTATACTATGCCAGGTAATTTATGAATAAATAAAATAACCACAATGTGTAGCATCCCTAAAGTACAAAGACAGTTATTTTTGTATCTTCAGAGTACTAAACATCTTAAACTATAACATTTTTTAAAAAATATCTGCATTGGTATTGAGATGCCGCAACCTTCTTTGTCAAACATGTTCTTTTGATAATCCTGTCTATGTTACCTGAATTACTTAATGCCACTTCTGTAGGTTTACTCTCAAACCTCCCGTCTCCGCACAAAGGGAGGAATGTTTGTGCTTATGAAAAGTATGAAGTCAAACTCAACTGCCCTAAAGGAAGACAGGGATTGAGCATGGATACCACAGCATAAATTTACAGTACTATGTAAACAACACAGGACTTCAGAAGGCAAAAAAGCAAATAGCTACTGATTTACCAAAACTGTAGCTCGGAAATCATATGGAAACAATGACCAAGTGAACTTTTTAAGGATTATTTTACAGTTATTTCAGTGACAATGTTCTATAATCATTAAAATAGAAAGTATTAAAATTATCTCATTTAGTATCTTCAGATTATGTACCTAGACATTTCTTTACTGCTTTGCTTCATGCCAGTTTCATAATTAAACCAGGACCAGTACAAGGCAAAACACTCTGAATCATTTGACAATATGTCAATCTAAGGTATGACCAGATTGCTTTGAGTCGAGAACACAGAGGACTTCACAGCGATGAGTAACATGATCAAGCGCTTGTGCATAAATCCCTTTGTAAGGCGTGGTAATGAGGATGAAAAACAAAAATGCTCTTTATTCTGGGAAGAGAGGTGAAAATGGTGAGGAGGACTACTGAAAAAAAGGCAACCGTACTAGCATCAGCGTAAGGGGAAATTAAACGGTCGAGGTCATGGAGAGGTTAGCAGAGCATGGGTTAGGGCCTAAGAGCCCGGCCAATATTTCAGGGAAAAAAACAGCACCCAGTCCGATACGATTTGTGCTCCTCGATTAAGCCAGAAGTGCTGCCACAGGTCATTCGTGTCATACGCTAAGATGAGTTGACCATCGGCCTGTACTCAACAAGTACACGTGTGGTGAGCCAAGTGAAGCCGAAAGGTCTCCGGCCTGGTTCCGTGAGGTGAAGGAAGCTGTCAGCGCGGTAATGGTGTGGGCGGGATTTTCAGGTGAGGGTAAGGTCCACTCAAAAACAAACAGAAGGCGAAGGTGATTACAGTTATCCAACAGCAGAGTCTTCCTATCCTGAGGGGAGTGGAGGCTTCTGGGATGGCATGGTGACCATCCTTAATACATGAGTGTCCATTAAGGGCTCTGACAAACATGAAAACAGAGCAAACCTTGCTGCTGGGGTCGCAGTTACCAGGATGCAATCCAACAGAACACGCTCGCAGGAGATTCTGGAGTAGTGCCTAGTGTTTTCCACCACCAGCAAAACACCAAATGACTGAATTTTCCATGGAACAGCAGTGTCACCGACCGTTGCAGAAAGTGATGCCAAACACATTGAAAGCTGTACAGTCATTTTGGCCCAAAGCCCTATTTACAAGCTTCACACTGGTACTGCCTTTGTTCTCAGTCTTTAATGCATTTTTTCCACAAACTCAATACAAGACTATTTAATTCATTGTTAAGAGGGAAAATACTTAATATACTGAATTGTTTAGAAGAATGGTTTTCTATACTAAAACATCAAGGAAAAAGAATGAGTGCATCTGACATAAATGACTACGTTATTTGTAAGTTAATCATTTTCTTTTATTTTTCATATACAAGACCTCTACTTTGGTGAGTATTTGTGAACAAACATACACGCACACACACACATGCACACACACACAGCCAGTCTGTGATGTGTTGCATTCCGTGTTGCATGTGATGTGTTCTGTGTTTTAGGAGCGTTTGAAAAAGATCATAATTAGGAAAACAGGACGATAATCTGGATACAGATTCACATATAACAGGAGAAATCACTATATCTTTTAAATATTAAGTATTATTTTACTGGTACTGTAATTTATTTTATATACTTTTGGTGGTAGCTAGGGTTGCAAAGTTATGTTTAAATAGAAAATTAAACTGTAAAAGTGGATACGTGATATTCAGAATACTAGTCAGCTACCCCTCATGTAATCCATCAAACAGGAAAATGGATGAGCTAAAATTATTTAGCTAGCTAGCCAGTTAGCTAGCAATCGTGCAAGCTAATTGATGTCACTGTAAATTAAACTCTATTTTGTGATGATGAAACTCGTGTCAGCCTGGTGGAAAGGTATTTGCTCAATCGAGGTCCTAATACTGGTTACAGAAATACTACAAATCGTCCCAAAAATAACTGCTTCTGAGTGCAACTGGTCTCTGGCAATACGCACATAAAAGTCCACATCAGGCTTACAAATGTGCAGATGGATAAACTGGTGGCAATTGTGGCAAAACTGCGGCTCTTTGAGACTGATCCCCACCTACCCAGCACCTCAGCTGGAGCGGGCAGGGACTCCAGGGTGCGGCTTCTTGACTGATGCCCACCTACCCAGCACCTCAGCTGGAGCGGGCAGGGACTCCAGGGTGCGGCTTCTTGACTGATCCCCACCTACCCAGCACCTCAGCTGGAGCGGGCAGGGACTCCAGGGTGCGGCTTCTTGACTGATCCCCACGTACCCAGCACCTCAGCTGGAGCGGGCAGTGACTCCAGGGTGCGGCTTTTTGACTGAGCAGTTGTGACGTACAGCAGCTTCCCAGACTGACTCTGATCATCAAGCCACATGTTATGCGTTTCTGCTCAATAATGTCAGCAATGGAAATGTGTTCATGTTCAATACAGCTTTTTTTTCCCCAAAATGTCTTCAAAATCTCTCTTTTTAAATTAGTATTATAGGTTATTGTATGTAATGATCCCAGGAGCTAAGTTGCCCGGGGCTTTATGCCCCTGGTAGGGTCACCCAAGGCAAACAGGTCCTGGGTGAG
>JABFEA020000098.1:23905261-23928026 GCA_019775915.2 Cyphomyrus plagiostoma | reverse complement strand
TCCCTGCTGAGACTGCTGCCCCCGCGACCCGACCTCGGATAAGCGGAAGATGATGGATGGATGGATGGATGGATGGAGGTTATTGTATGTTCCAGAACTACATATTATTCCCAAAAAATTACAAACTGAAATTATAAACTGCCATGGAAAATTCCCAGTATTGGCACCCGTGGTGGTATCATGATGTATTAGTAAATATTTTCAGGCATTAAACCATTCATCCATGTCATCAGACACAACACTGCAGTGGTTCTAGTAAAGATAATAATAAATTATAATAAAATACCACAAATGGAACCTACTGTAAACTGCAAAAGGATAAGAGTCAATCAAATACAGCTAAATTGTAAGGACTTAAAGGCACCATAGTCACTCAATGATATGATGGCCCAATTTCCTAGAAGTTCAGGGAACCACAAACCTGTAGATGAGATCACAATAATCCAATACAGACATTAAATTAGAGGCAATTACCTCCTGTCTTTGTAGATAAGAGAAAACAGGATTTTAATTTGCAGGAGAGTCCTGGTAAGAATTGAGGGCATCATTGAAATTCCCAAATATGACATTTACATTTAAGATTAGCATTAACCCATATTAGCATTAACTACTTGTGGTTAGTGCAAACAATGCAATTGTGTTACTCTTTAAAAACAACACTGTACATTTCACTACTGGCCTAAGATTACAGTAAAAATACTTCAATTTTATGAGAGAACGTTAAGCTGTTTAAGCAGTTCTCATCCATCCTTCTAACAAGAGTTTTTCATAATAACCATTTCAAAAAAGCTTGTATAGATAAGGACCTTGTGCTAACTAGACTTGCACTGCATACTGCAATAATTAACATATTTTATGCAACATTCTGCTTGCTAAAAGTGTCCAGCAAATGTTCTACAGACAAATATCACTGTGGAAACAGCACACTCAAGCTATTAGTGCATTTGAAATATCCCTAGAATTAGCTACGGGGGACAAACACCTTACCAGACCGTAACTTACAGAGTACACGTAAATACACACCGCCAGCCAGCTTGCAGTGTTTATGGGGGCAAGCGACATACCATAATTAAACCAAGGCCGCATCCATCTCCTTTAGCGACTACATCCCTCACTTTAGACCAATTTGTGAACAGCAGACCTCGATTTTCCTATACGTAAGCTATACTCCCTTGAACTTACAATTTAAAAGACAAAAAAAGAGAAAGATCAGAAGTCAGTGCACTATGGTTCCGCATTAATTCACCCAGCTAACATGTCCCAGAAGGAGCTGCTGTCATGTCCATGTCAAATGGGGAAGGAGGCGCCGTGAAAACAAAATTAACTCATGACATTAAAAAATACAATATAATTACACTCCCTTTAAATATATTCTATTTTCCGCCTTTGTGATCATAGCAGCTGTGCAGAGCTGTTCTTCAGTTATGCATATGCCTCTATGGTTAGCCTCTCTGGGGCTCTCACAGAAGGAGAAAAAATGGACGCAGGCAAAACTGCTGTCAGTGCAGATATGTGGTCTTAATTTCAATTAGACCGTAAAAAGCAATGAGTGCACAGTCAGACAGTTTACAAACCCTCTCCTTGTACATATCCATAGAAAAGGACTAAGGAAATGTAGCTAGGAAAAAAAAAAACCTGACGAGCTGAGATTTGCCTGGGACCTCAAACAAATTTAGTATGTCCACTGCCCTGGACTGATCCTTAAGAGAGAGAGAAACAAATAGCAGCTCTGTCCGCATACAGCTATGAGCCTGCAAGCTCCCTTTATGAGAAATGCTGACGTGTCCCTTTGTAAGGAAATGAGAAAATAAGAAGAGATGGCTGGTCATTTTCTGCAAGACAAATGACTGCTAGACAGTCTATTACCTTGGCACACCTTGGAACTGAAAGTTTGCTAAATGTGCAACAGCTAACTGGACAGTGACATGCATTTGGCTGCCAAGGAGACCGTTTCTGTCCTCTGTACAGATGATGCTTTAACACCACTTGTCCTCAAAATAACAAAGCGCCTTTGAATATATAAAAATCCACATTATTGCTCCTCTCTGCCTTCTTCCATTGTAATAGACATGCCATTATATACATGCAATATATTCAATATTAAGGGGGACACAAAGAAAAAGGGTTCTGTTCACCAGCTTCCCATGAAACATAACTAAGCAGAGAGGATTCCATTTTTATTAGAAACTCATCACTCTGAGCCATTTGACCCTCAATACAGTAAGTACCTTACACATGCTTCTATTCAAGATTCACACTCTTGCCTGTGAGAACCTCCACCCACCCATACAGCTACCCCTCTATTCAGAAGTTCTTGTCCAATGCAAGGTGACAGAAAGCCAGCAGTCTATCCCAGGATATAAGCCTGGCTACACCCTCGACAGAATAGATATTACAAAAATATCTATCACAGCAATATGCATCACACTATCACAGCTGCTTAAATCCACCATTTAATTTGATGTTTTTTGGGTCTGGCAACCATAATGGTCCAAATACAACAAGCCCATACCAGGGAAGACCGCCCCTGCCTTCCCCCCAGGTCAAAAATCTCTAATACACAAAGAAAACACATAAAACTAAAGGGCAGTTCCCAGGTAAAGGTGGAAAGGTAACTTGTACTTACCAACAGACAGCTATCAAGCCCATTATATACATTTTTTTTTGAGTTTTGAATACAATTGTTCATAATAAGAAATCCATGCACTACTTTGCGATGCTCATTAAAACATTGGGCAGCTTCAGCTTGAGGTACAGTATTGTACTGTATGTAGTTACTTTCTTACTGTATAGTAATAATTATTAAGTACTGTATTATTGTTTATGCTTCATATATATGTATTACAAAACATTCTTCTTAGACTATATTCACTACCAACACTACTGCAAAATCTTGAATGAAAGATTTTTTTCTTTAATCCCCATGCTGAAACGATGACAGAAGCATATCTGTATTATTTTATGAAACCCACTTCCGACGAGTTTCCCAGAAGATACCATGTCCATTTCATCTTCCAAGTCTCTGCTAAACTCACATCTTTTCTCTTTGAGCCATCTCTCTCTCCAGCTGTTGATTTCCACATGTTGTTTACCCTGTGCTATTCAGTATTTTTTGTTTTGACGTTGTAAAGCATATACATTAAAGTCACCATCGGGTCTAGAAATGGTACTATCTAGTAAAATCAGAATATATTTCTCTGGTGTGGGTGGGATGGCATACCATGAGAACGATTCAAATTCCAACTCGCAGATCGTGTTACAATAGAAAAATATCAGCTCTCTTAAACTAATAATGCCTTTGAATGTCACAAAAGTAGAATCAGATGTATTAAACTAGATATTACAAATGACTCTAAAACTGCTCATATTAAAACATTATTATCAAATCCATTCCCATACATACTCATTACATTTAAAAGGTATGGTGCAATACCTGGAATTCATTTTTAATGAAAGCCAAAAGAATGAAAAAAAGAGAAACCTGTGTAAAACACCACCCCCTCCCAAGCCAAGTCCAATCTGAAGGGTAAAGAAACAATGAAGCGTTATTTATTTGATAAGTGAACAGACCAACCACATGTTCTGACTGCTGTAATTTGCCCTTCTCTAAACAAGTCTCACTTTTTTTTTTTTTAGTCTTTTTAATTTAATTGCAAATTTGTTAAATGTAACTGAATCTGGCCATGTGTATATTACACACGCAATTCAATATACAATTATGTAAAATGCAACAGCAGCAATTACCAACAGCATTGACAGTGCAGCACATACTTGCCTTGCGACTGTATGAGTTGTTCCAGGATTCCCAAAACTGAAGGCTGCCGCTGAGAGAAGATTAATCCCCCAGATCTCCCAAGGCTTGGACAGCCCAACATTTGTGCAGTCACCTTCCACACACCTGCAAAGTCACCTAGCCCTCACTGTACCATCGACCGTACAAAACCATCTCACCAGCGAGCCCTTCGAGCCTGGCCGGGCTCACCAGCTATCAGCATAACTAGAGCACTGTGTTCATAAACAGGACCTGCAGATTACCACCGTCCCATGCACTTTGGATGGCTCAGTGGGTCAAAAAACCTAGTCGGAATTAGCTACAACTTCTCCCTGGGCTAATCCACTTCTGCGTGATTTGCTACATCAAGGCTTTGCTGACTGCCTCCGCTTACCTGCCCTCAACATTAGCTCCTGCGAGGCCCCGTTTTGAAAATGATTAAATGTGACAAAGAAAGGCAGATTTTAGGTCAACGATTTGCACATCAAAAGACGTGTATTGATTGAGGAAAGCGGAGCCTTGTGCGCAAAAGTGATCATTAACACATAAATTAATGGGCACCTTGCTGAGAAGCACACAGAGGATCTAAAGCAGGAAATAACGACCAGAGAAAGCATTTCATATTTAAGATGTGCGCTGTCCTGTGCTACCCACCCAGACTGAAGTACACTGAAAATGACACATTGGGCAACTATTTTAAGGTGAATCAAACTACAAACTTGCATATATTACAGGAAAGTTTTCAAAGTAAACACGAGAGGAAAAGAGAGAAAACAAAAAAGAACCTGACAGTGAAGCAGGTCATCAGCAAAATCTTGAAGAAAAAAAAAGGGATCACATTCATAATTAGCTGGAGCAGAATAGCCTCATTACGTGGTATAAAGTGACTGAGTGAGGAGTCTGTCACTGTCATTCAGGCATTGGGGGGGGGGGGGATTCATGTTCCTGGACAAGCACAGAGATCAGGACATGCTAAGTTTGGAGAAGGACAAGTGGGGGCGGGGGGGGGATGGGGGACAGGCTGTCGCAAGGCCTGCTGGTGAGTGTCATGATCCCATGATGCATAAATAAGGGACAATCCATCACCCTACCGTACAGCGGTAATTTCATCAGAATGCTGGCAGAATCTTTTACATTGTAAATCAAACAGGGGGTATCTCGCCACTCCAGTTCCCCAAACTTGACAGGATTTTGGTTGGATTTAAACTAGAGTGGCCGGCATGCCGGGGCAGGCGTATCCTGCCTGCAATGCTGGCCTGGTTTTGCGCAGCTGGGCAGGCCTGCTGCCAAGGTCCCGCCATGCCGCCGTTCATCTGAGTGCCATGCTTTGTGCTGGGGCCCCACACCTCATTCCAAACAAATGCAAATGCTCCCAGGCAGCGCATCCCTCAGACTGACAGTAAGCAGCACGTGTGCCTGATACAGGAGGCGCTGTCTGTGATCCACTCCCTGGACCAGACCATGGCAGAAGCAAGTGCAGGTAATTTCCTGGTGAACCCTGGCTCCAATGCACACTTCGAAAGTTCCAAAATCATTTTAAACAGGACACAGATCATCTTTTCGAGGTCAAAATGGTCAGTGATAATGTGTTGAGTGTGCTGCGTTATAAGAACAATTACATTTTAATGGGGAAAAATGGTTTTCCTCAGATTTTTCTGATAAAAAGGTAGTCTGAGGAATAGATGTGCAGCTTACAGTTTGCTCTAAAGCCATGCCAAGCATTCTAGAACTGCTTTGGATCTACACTGTAAAAACCAAGTCCATCCTGTGCGCTCATCTAACATTAATAACTAACACATTGCACTATTTATGAATGGGGTTAACTATACCAAGAGAAGGAAAAAAGCATTTATAAAAGTACCTACACAAAAAGAAATACCTTAATGCTGTATACTGTACATGTTATATGGCTACTAACTAGATTTTAAATATTGCAAAAATAGTTAAGGATAAATGTTACCTGGGGATAGACAATTAGTGGAATTCTCAGTTCCTATATTTCATACATTGTCTCACTAGGCATGTGACCTGTTTACCCAGCACAGTTTGTAATAACCGACAAACTGCACACTAACCGGATGCCCAGAACCATATAGATTCACATAATAAACAAAGTAAATTTTTTTTTTGTAAAAACTAAAACCATTTCCACTCAACTTAAATTTATGATGGGGAATTAACAATTAAACACTTGTTTTTTTTGTTATGAATAATTTACCGGGTACAAAATGTATTCTTTATTTCCTTTATCATATACTCTGTTTTTAACAAAAGAAGCTCAACATTTAACCACTGTGGTTATAATAAAATGTTAATACCAACCACTGATCAAAAAGCAGAATACATTTCTTTGGTAGATGAACCTTAAAACCTCCCAGTTATTTGGTATTACTGATGACAGCAAGGGAGTACGGCTCTCACCCACAGAGTTGGGGTAGAAAGGCTTAGAGCAGCGTACCACATCCAGACTGAGCACCAGCTCACAGCTAAGCCAGGATATCACCGCGGTCATTCAACAGCACATGCGCAAGCTGCAGGAGAGAATATAAAATGCAGATGAATCATCTCATGGTGGTGAAAAGACAGTACAACCAGTCGAGTCACTTTGGAGGAAGCGTTTAACACTCCCACACCCCCTGGGAGGGGCCCTCTCTTTGATTTCACCATTCCAAAGACACACTTGGTGCCCACATCACATTTTAACAACGTGAAATCTATCATGCGCCTATTGGATATAACCCTCCTCATTATCTGCATAACTCCTTCATGCTGTTTGACCTGGGAAGACATCCATACGCAACACACAGTACCGCACGTTTTCAGCATCTCCAGCAGAAGAATGCCGCACACACTGTGTGGCAGATGGATGTCATTTAATTAAATAAGCGTTATCGTTAGCATATGACGATGACATGCTGCCAGATTCAGCGAGCCGGCCTCTAAGATCATTAATGGCTCCGACTAGCAGAGATTAGCTCCCTGTGTTGAACATGAGCAAGCACAACACTGAGCAGCTTTTCATCCCTACCATAACCTCATGTGATAAACAGCTCTGGATTTTCCCCACGTACATCATTTAAAAGCAACAGGTACTCAGAGCCTGCTAATCATTGTTAGCCTTTCAGTTACTTCAGTTTACCCTTTCATCACAAGTTAAGTACATCCTTTCAGAAAATTCTCTGGCAAAGAAGAAAAATATAGGTAGGAAGGAGAAACAAGACTAACACTACAGAGCAAAAAATCCTATACTAATGATAAATAACCACAATGCTGAAAACTACATATATTCATTAGCGGAAAAGGCCATCCTCAAGACAAATAAAGAAAGCATGAAGCAACTTTTATTAATAGGTGGTTAAAAAAAAAAGAAATGATGATTAAGAATGAGCAGCTTAGAAATAAAAGCATGAAATCTGGGGACAAGCTCAACAGCATGTAGCTTTAATTCACTGTGGTAATTACTAGACTTATATTTTGTGCAATATGCTCTGGTTGGATGATATAAAAAACCAACAATGACTGGTTGACGCTTTACATAAGGCTGACAAGCCTGCTGCAGTCATTTTACATATCAGAATTAATGCAACACTTAACTAACGACTTTTCTTTTATTAGTTCATTATCAGTGCAGCGGATCATTATTCCACATGCAATTTCTGCCCTGATTGGTGATTAAATGTCGATGCGATCATTACTCGAGTATCTGGAACACGCACCGGGGTGCCACCTGCAGCTCTGGTGATTATGATTGGACTGACTTACAAGGTACCACATTAAAATGGCTCTGTTGCATTTCTGAGGTTCTTTACTGAAAAATGGCTTGCCGATTTAGTTACACTGCTGCTCGGAATGAAAGACACAGGGCTTCGCATTCTGCCCGCATTGCATTTAATAACCAAAGAGATTTACTCCTAGCTTTAGCTTTCACCTAAAAACCCTAAAATCAAAGGAGCATCAGCTCTGCATTTAAGGACATTTGATAGCTGGTATTTTCCCTTAAATATAAATGATTAAGATCTAGAATTCCAGGACTTTCAGATTAATACACAATCTGCAGTTCAAAATAACTTCAATGTATGAGTTTAATTTTAAAGATTGTGGTATAATCCTTTTTCACTACAACAGTGCAGCATAACGGCAGACACTGGAAACTTTGCAAGTAACTATGCTAGGAACTTTAGAGTAAAAATAACACTGACTTACATCTGTTACAAAAGTATTACACAGAGGAGTAAGAAGGTAAACTGAAATAGCCATTTCTCCATTTTACAAGAAGGCAAATTTACCCAGTGATAATTAGTCACAAGGTGACCAAAATTCCTCACTATTCGCTCTGTTTTGTATCACTTATCATTGTGGTCGGCCTTTTATTTTCACCAATGGAAGGCAAATTGGCCCATAATGAGGCTTATCTCAGGGCCAAAATGACTATAATTAAGGCAGTCATTTTTAGGTATAGCTTTCTGAGCATTTCTCCTCTGATTGCAGTGGCTGCAAGGGTCCTCCAGCAGGAGCAATGCTGATAGATGAAAGGAGCACAGGCCACAGCACAAGCGTGGAAGCGAGTGCAGCGGCATACAGAGCCCCAGCACGGTCCCCTTACATTTCAGCCACTGTAACCACTCATCTCACAGAAAGGGGAAAGAATTGACAAATGACAAAAGTGACCTTGACGTCACTTCGGAAAACCATTCCCGGCTGAGTGCCTACGTGAAGACGAAACCAGGCTGTGCACATACTTACCCTGCTCTGAAAAAAATTATTCAGCGAAGGAGAATGCCAAGCTAACTAACATAAAATGACTTCACAGGCTATTACAGAGCAGAGTATACTTTCAAGACGTTTTCTGGCTGACTGATGATAAACACAAATGAACTCATTCAAATTGACCACTTATGGTTACTGAGACATACCACACTGACTACAAAACATTTTCTAGACTGAGGACATCAAAGGAGCGAAGTGCACTTCTGTGAATATGCTGGTAAGAGAACAGCAGTCTTAAGAGCCATATCTGGTTCTTCAAATAAACGACACTGACTTTGCACTAATCACCTTGGAATTCATGTAAGTATAATTCTTAATGCCTCCACATACCTGTAAATGATGCACGGCTTATTATTCATTTTAAAAAGGTTTTCTTCATGTCAATGCTGCAAAATGACTAAATGAAAAGAGATTTGCAAAAACAGCACAGCAGTGACGTGCAAAAGGCGGCGTCTGAAACCATGTGTATAAAGCTGAATTTCACCATAGCTAAAGGATAGCTGGAAGAGGGACAGCATAGGGATAAGTGAGATGTTGAAGTGAGTGTCACTATACTCAGACAGCTTTGCATTGTGATGCAAAAGAAAGAGTTCAAAGCATCCAACTTTTAAATAAGTTATACTGCAAAGTTGACAAAAATAACTTAAGAAGTAAAAAAGCACAATAAGCAATAAAACCCACAGAAAGCCACATCAAAAGATCAGTTATTTGTCAACAGTCTAGCAGGTTAAGGAACTGATAGACATTATATCAAAATTACCACCCACGTTAACTTGCTAAACAGAAGAGTCATATCTTACGTGGTCGAGACAAATATAATGTAGTTTTAATAATGCGTTTAATTACCAGTATTGATTGCTAATCTCGCACAGTTCCTGAATTCCTGTAGAGACTCACGCAGTAGGAGGTTGACTTCATTTGATATGAATGCCAAGTTAAATCATAAAACTTCAATATCAAAACAAAGCAGCAAATTAAAATGGAAAAACAATGAATACATTATGCATATTAACAACATACTTCGCGGGTGGTTATATCAAAAGTGTTGTAAGCTGCTTCTTTTGTTCACCAAAGAAAGACTTTCAAAATATTACCATTAAAGGTCCAAGCAGACCAGTGAAAGATATTTAGCTTTTTCATGACTTATGGAGTTTGTGTAACAGACCACAGAGAATTAACTTTGTGAAAATTACTGTAAAAATAGTGTATAATGTTAGCTTCTCTGAATACAACAAACTATAAAAAGACGCAACAAAGTAATATTTCAATGGCTGGGGATGTGTCAGGGAACTGACGCCAATTATACACCAATGATAGAGGTGGTTTAAAAAAGAAAAAAATGTTTGCCTCATAGGCTTTGAGACAAATAAATTACCTTTGCAAGCAAGATGTAAAATTGCTTATTGAACAAATAGAGCAAAAATGAACTGACAAACTTGTCTTCTAATAACTTCTGTGTTCTCAGGACCATGAGATGTGAATAAAGGTGTACATCGCAACAACCAAGGCATAATTTGGGATAACTTTTAGCACTGTAAAGACAGTCAGAAAATCTCACTATAAGTCAGGTTGACTCTTATTTGTGTTTTTGAAGGAAGATTGGCATCGGCTCTAAAATACTAGGGACTAGGCATACACATGAAAGACATACACATGAAAGTTGCCACATATTCAATGAAAGGAGCCAGAAATAGTGACATGAGTTAGCTTTTTCTTATTTATTTATCCAACTAAATATTGCAACTACACTATTTAGTCATCTTCATGTAGTCAAGACTTTGGTGATCAGATATCTGGGATCAAAACAAACTGCCAGCATTGCTTACTATATAGTTTTATTATGTTTCTGCAAGTGTTCCAAACTGCATTTAGCAATGTCTATACTTTGATGTCAAATTACAGACTTAAGAAAAACCTAACATATTTACAATATACATTAAAATAAAGATGTGTAATGGCAAAACAAATATATAAGAAATACAGTGGTACCTCGGTTCTTAAACTCATTAGAACTCGAATTTCTTAAAAGTCAAACTAACCAATTAAAAAAAAAAATACTTAGAGCTTGATCTGAATCTCTGAAGTCAAACCGTGAATGCAGACCTAACATAACTTGTACGCGCAGGGAAATGAGTCACGCGGCACGTCTCTCAGCAGGAACAAAGGGTAAAGCTTCAGTCTCAGCCTCGCATTCGCTGTGATAGCAGCATGCATGTTTACACTATAGCAGAATACATATATTTAGACAGTAAAAATACATTTAGACAATGATAGACAGTAGCAGTAATTATATAATATATAATAAAATACTTTTAAAAATAAAGATTTATTATAAATTATTTTAATATGAATAATAAACCAATATCTTTCATTATAATAAGACTGTGGTGCCAAGCAGGGATGGAACGGAGACAAAGGCACAGACGTCAGGGTATCAAGGAATACGGGGTTTAATTACAGGCAAGGCAGGCAAAACGCAGACGGACAATACAATGACCAGACTGGAGAAACAAACTGAAACGCGAACTAAATACAGAGCACTAATGACAATAACCAGAAACAGCTTATGACATAGGGATTCCACACGGGGTTAACGAGGGGGCGTAGCACACGGAAGGAGCGGACGATTGGGGCAGGACACATTGGATTTTTTTTCAACTTTGCACATTGTTTGGATACATTTATTTTCTTACTCCAGAATCCTGAATGGATTAAGATTGAGTTCTGAGGTACCACTGTTTATTTGCCATGAAAAAAGTTTATGATATTTGAAGAAATGTGTGATCATGCCCCAGTCAGTGAAAGTGTGTTTCCTACCCCTAGACCCCAGAGGGTTAAAATACTCAAGGCTATAGCCACAAGTAATCGGATGTAACGACACCATGTTCTACATTACATGTTAAATTTTACCCAAAATTACAATAACATAACCAGCAAAATAATCAACCCATCATTAGCCAAAGTAAACTACCCAGAGTTTGCAACATTTCCCATTATTATCGCCATTTTGTCTATTTGCTGATGGTGACAAATGACCTACAGGTGATGCGCTTTGCCAGTATCAATGGAGATGGCACACTTCCGGCTGAAGATAAAACATATCCCTGGACAGGTGGTAGGCAACAGCTACGTCCTCATTAGTTTTTCCCCGGAAGAGGAGCCATCTGCTGCAACAAATGGCAGGTGTGAATGTGCACGATGGCTGCCGCCTAGGGGAGAAGCACCCTCTGATTTTAACAGGATATAGGTGATCCTTCAAGACAAGGCTGGTCAACTCTTAGCCCATAGTAATGGTGAGGCTTTCATTATTCAGACCAGCTGGCAGCCTTTCCCCAGCTCTTAGCTAATTAATCCCTCTTATTGGTTAACCTTTTACAGACCATTTTTCTAGTGGGATGCACCCCAAGGATGAGAATTAATTTTAGTCTGGATTTGATAGTCCTCGTGTATTTTAACATAATTCTAGAGCAATTTGACAAAGGACAATCTGTACTCCAACTATTTAGAAATATAAAAGGAGTATAGATCTACCACATAAAAAATCAGTTCCTTGTTGTACAGGAATCAATTGCATTCTACATCACTTTGAACTTGCATGGCAACAGGGCTTATTGGATGAGGAATTTTACAATAATGTGGTATATGGTGATTTGTGAGGATTTTATTGTGCACCTAGACCCTAATGTATACATCATTCTCAGTCAGTTGCTGAATCAGCATGGGCTGAAATTCTGCTGATGGCAAAGTTAAATTAGAAACAACGTATAGCACGGGTCACCCTGCAAACATGTTTAGAAACGGTGCACTTTAAATAGCTTCAAGTGTGCTGTTAATTAATTACCAAGTACCCCCACATCTGATGTTAATACTGAAGTCTAATTATGCATGCAGGAATTAGCACTGCTTCTCAGTTCCAACAATATGTCATTTTGACTCTAAAATAAGAACGTTTTTGACATTCCCCTGTTAGATCTGTTTATTGTTCATTCGCACCAATGGAATTAGGACAAAAATACCAAACTATGTACTGTTGCACTTTCAATATGCATCTCTTTAGCTAATCAGGAATGTATGTCACAATAAAAAAACCCTTTGATAGACATAACTCACTTCAAGGTACCTAACGGGAAACACCTGAACTGTAGTGAATTAAACAATAAAGATAACATGTACTGGCCATTATTATGTGTGTATTATAAACTGCATAAAATGTTAGATGATGTATTTAAAAGGCTTTTTTCATGATAACCAAATAAGGATTAACTTAATGAATCTACCAGGAATCAACCATCCTATTTCACAAAAATTCTTTAACACTGAAAAAGTGGCGAAGGTGGTAACTTTACATTCTTAGATTATTCAACTAAAAGACACAATCCCAAAGACATTCTAAACATTGTATGAATACAATTTTTATTCAGTTGTCTCTATGCAGACCTATAGCTGCTATTTTTTAAATGGACATGTATAAATTACCAGCTTTATTAAGAAGGAAAGAAAGCACAGCATCTTTGTTGCTAAAATCTGCTTGTTTGAAGGCATTTGAAATAAAGATGATACTTAATAGGTGTTTCGTATTTTCCGACACGGCCTTATAACTCCTGCTAGATACAAGTCAAGCTTCCGTCAGCATTTGGGGCTGCAGAGTTCCTACACTGTGATATAGACCTAGTCATCAAGATTAGGATTGTGCTCTGTAGGGCAAAAAAATTATCAGTTTGATCACTTCCCTGATTTAAAGGGGAAGTTCACCCCAAAACTGAATAAGATATGTTTTAGAGGTTTAGTGCAAACTATCACAAAAGCTGAGACTGTTACATTAAATTAAGTAATAAGGATAAAAAAGGAACAATTCTAATTTAAGGAAAAACAATAGCAATCTTGCAGCCATTGCGGCTTGGACCCATAAAACTATGACTGCTGTTTTCTTCCCGCCAATGAACGTCAAACTCCTTTAACTTCCAAACAAGACATACTTGGCGTATGCAGTCCTTTTGTTTGAACTATGTGGCAGTAGTGTTAATAACAGCAGCAAATCTAAAAATGTGTTTTATTTGAAATGAAAAGTAAAATGCACTGTTTTCGACTAAAGCAGCTTGTCAGTCCTTTGCCCTTGCTACATCGACAAATATAAAAAGAATATAAGAAATCATTATTTGCTGTTCTGCTTGCAGTTAAAGAAGGTTGCGGCGGAACTCTGACCACGAAATAAGCAGATATTGGTGCTGAGTTATAAGAGAATTATCAGACGGACAATACAATGACCGGACTGGGGAAACAAACTGAAACGCGGACTAAATACAGAGGGCTAATGACAACAACCAGAAACAGCTGATCACACGGGGATTCCACATGGGGTTAGCGAGGGGGCGTGGCACATGGAAGAAGCGGACGATTGGGGCAGGACACATTGTTTTTTTTAACTTTACACATTGTTTGGATACATTTATTTTCTTATTTTACAAATGACTGTTTTGATAAATGTGCTTAAGATGTGTTTAGTACAGTATATGCTCTTGTATTATCCTGTATATGCTCTTCTATTAACCATTTTGTGTTTAAATACTAAAAAAACATATTTAGGTGTAATTTTTCGGGGCCGGGAACCAATTAAGTGGTTTTCCATTATTTCTTATGGGGAAAATTCGATCACAACTCGAACTTTTTAGGATTTCATCCGGAGTTTTTAGGATTAAATTCAAGTTCTGAAGTACCACTGTATTTCATTCCCTTCAATTCGTGTCCTGACTGCCACAAAGTCCTGTCTAGGATGATCGTTCTTCTCAGTCATATACTATCAGCTACTACAGACGAGTGTTTTAATGATCTGTGTGCATTTTCTGTCTGCTCATAATGAACTATATACATTTCAAAAAGAAGGAAAAAAGCATGCTGGACAGATTTCATTTCTCAAGCATAATTTTACATACTTGGGATTGGAATCACTTAACCCTGCATGGTTCTTAAATTTTTGTTGAAACATTTTTATTTAAAAAACACTTCACTTAAAGTAGTAAACTACTATTTCAATGAAACTTAAGTCCAATATTTGCTTTAATCCTGTCTTTCAGCAGACAAACCTTCTCAAACAAAGTAACCTGCGATTGAGTGTTATCAAATTAGTGGGCAAGATGGGAAAACAAGACTTTGGCGTGAGGTAAAGGATCACTGCAAGAATGATTAGGCAACCAAGCAAGATGTCAGCCAAAACACGACAGACCCTGGGACAATTTCAATCGCTCACTTCCTGACAATACATTACATGCCATTGCGACATGTGCATTAACTGGCCGCACAGATCCCAGGTTGGCAGACCGCGTCAGGGACTTACTTATTCAGGCAGCCCCAAAGAAAAGGATCAACTAGACCAGTGGCCCCAGAGAGGTTCTTGGCTGTCAATAAGAGCGCTCTGACGGACTGGTCAGCTGAGAGAGGAAGGGTGCCCAACTGAAGTGATATCTTGAAAGGACCCCAGGGACACATCAGGATATATATCTCAGTCACCTGGTTCACCCAAATAGCATGGGAAAGGGCCTATTAGACACACAGACAACCACATGGATAGGGACATATATACCCAGACAGTCGTACAAATACACATACTTAAAGACAGATAGACAAACAGACAATACATGTCAGTAGGTGAAATAAATGCTGGACTGAACTGCCAGATAAATGCCATTCTTCATGAAAAATGCAGCCTTCCTCTCGGCATTTGTTTCAACATGTTTGTGACTGTCCCATTTCAGAGTAAATTACTGTTTGTTTGCCTTCAGGTTGAGATGGGCGACGGCCAACAGCAAACACAACCAACGGGCCATTAGTTGCTGCCTCTCGCTTCGGTTAGTGTGGTGTCCCTCAGCACAGCAGGTCAGAGGGGAAGACACACTGTGCATCTGTCTATTGTCTGATCCTCTCCATTCAAGAATACGCCCTAAGAGTAGCAAATCACAAACCAAAAAACAGGTAAGTGCTGAACAAGCATCTCAGCCCAGCACTCTCATTGGTCATCCTGTTGCTAATCTAATCATTATTCACAACTACACGTCGACATTTAATCGTTTTCATGAAAGAAGATTTCTCACCCAAATACACAGTAACACTCAAAGGTACAATTCTAATCTCTTACCCTGCTGCAACAGCATCAATACTTTGGGATATTTGGGTAGGCAGAATAGAAACCAAAAAAGCATGCCTAAAGTGTGGAAATTCACTTATTAGGCCAAAAGATCAATTAAAATTTAATTAGAGACAAGTCACTCACTCGGTATTGATATAGAGTAACGATTAGCCAGCTAAACTTACTTAGCTGCACAGCTCAAACGTTTGGGAATTCAGGGGATGATTTATTAAGTTGTTGGTAAGCATGGGGTGTGTGTGCAAACTGTTTTGTCTAGTAGGTGAGGATAACCACAGAAAAACTTGTGTAGGTTTAGTCACAGTAAAATTGTTGTTTCTTATACAATCTGTTTTTGACTGGTGGAATTTATACAGGACAAATAACACCTGGCAAGTCAGACGTGGCCCAAGAGTAGATAAGCAGCAAGGGTCTTGAGTGTGCAGGCGGCATATAAAGAAAACACACTCACAATAGCTAACTTTGAAACAAACAAAAAAAAAATTAATAAAAGACAAGAAAACGGGGCCACACATGCAACCATCCATATGATGATCAGCCAGTAAATGGAACACCATTTTGTGTGCTCAAACAGACAGCTAATTTTCTCTTTACTTTTAACAGACAATTTGAAATATTTACATTCAAGACACACACACAGACAAATTCAGACAAAAACAAGCAAAGAGGCAAATACGTCTGAAATTTAAATAATAATGACCAACATCTTTATATACCCACTCCGTCAATGTTTTGTCAAGCACATGAGGATCAGTGGCAATAACATAAAGACTTTCTTCTGGCAATGAAAATGATAAGAAAATATTAGACAGTTTGATAATGGAGTCAGGTCAGTCACCCTGCTCCTTCCAATAAAAAAAAGAGAAACTAATTTTATAAGGTGCTTGTTTTTTTCTGTGTAAAGGGCAACTTTCAGATTGGTTTTAACAGACATTACATTACAATATGACTAAAAAAGTCACAAAGAATAGAAAGATGAAAAATACAACCGTAAAACCATCAGGGACTCAGGGGATTTTGGGGGAGGAATTCATTTGTAAAATATTTTCTTAGCGAACAAGGCATCCAAAAATCTTTTTCAATAACTGGTAATACAGAGTTGTGATTTAGCTATGCAGCAGCACCTAACTAAAAACTAAAACCTAAAATAGCTAAAACTGATAACAGTTTCCCTGGCATTTAATATAGAATATAGTACTCAAAACATACCAAACAGTATTATGAATAAAACTGAGTCAGAGATTTTTCATTAACGCCTGTGTTGAAAACCCTGAGGAACCTCCAACCTGGAATTCTCCTCTTCTGATTATTGCATGAAAAGCTTATTACCATGAACAGAACTTAATTAAATTCATTTAAAAATACCAAGAGAATAGGGAAAAAAATCTGTAGTAGAAACCATTTGTATAAGAATGCCTCCAATGCTGACAAAAACATCCAATGCACAGCTGAAAAGTACATTTAAAATGGTGCTTAAGACCAATGGAAACACAAATCTCCCCTCTGGGACATTCTCAATAAGGGGAAAAAAGTAATTCAAGGACAATATAGTGCAGAAGGGCACAAGCCTGTGATGGGTGATGAGGGCAATGGATCATGGAGACTATTTTCACCATGAGTGGGGATTCTATTTGGTGCCAATATGCTTTTTACCACTAGGGTGGCAGGAATAACATGGAGTTCATTTTCTCAAAGCTCATGTCATGGGTAAGCATGCAGCTCCTGACTGCAAGTACAAGAGGAGAGGACAGGGCAGTAGGTAGAGCATTTTGTGGTACCCATGCCTTACAAATGGGCAGCACCCGAGCCAAGAGAGAGCACAACAAGCCAGCTGATTCTTATTCACCTGTGACAGCTTGGCAGGGGGCTCACGCAATGACTGCTCCCTGAATGGAAACAGGCCTTTTGTCTCCTTCAGTGCGCTTTTACACTACATTTAAAGATGATAAATGTAGTGGTTTGGTTCCTTACTGAGCCGCACAATTTCCTATTGACCATGTGACAGTTTAAGCTGGAAATTGACAAAATACAAAAAAAGCAATAAAATACACTAAGAATGTGGAGCTATATTTTGTTTTTTGTTTTGAAAATGGATGATGGATGGGTTTTGGTATGATGTTGTAATATAAATATAAATATATTTTATGGGAAACAGAACTTAATTAATTGGCTTTGAATGGTAACGGATTACTACAAAGACCTGAATGTAGGTCAAATGAACCAGATAAATAAGGACTTAGTGAATAATACATTTTTTCTTCTATTTTTCCCAAATGTTTTTATGAGTTATCATTCCATTTTAAATTTAAGTACATTCTTAAGGAAAAATAAACTGCTGAAAAAATTCAGCCAAAGACATTTCTTGATTTCAGAAAAATGGGCGAGAGAGATAAATATGCTGCTCAGTTTTTCCATTGTTGATATGCTCCATACCTCCCAAGTGGAATCAATATTATATGACGAATACCAATATACACATTTCAGGTATCTTAAAGTTCAATGTCCTCACTGAGTAAAAGTAGCAACTGGCATTATGCGAGTGAGTAACTCTTAAAATGGGCTGCGTGTAAGCTGTTCAGTTTTTCAATAGCTTCCAAAAATCCATCACTGTATAAATGGATGCTGTGAGAAAACATTTAATATTTTCAAATGAGGGAACATCTAAAACATGTGTTAATTGTACCACCATTGTCGCCATTAAGAATTTGAAACTCCTGCAGTCTACAGCTAAGGCAGTCATTTCACATTATACCGTGTCATGCTATTATGCAATACACAGATTATCCAATATCTCAAACTTTAATGAGTATACACTACTGAAGTGGCACCATACCTCCATCATTTATGTACAAATAAGTGGGCAAAATCTTGCCACGTTTATGCAATATTTGGAAACAATCATGATTTACCAAAATACGTACTTTTCAATGGGTCACGCTATTATGAAAACCTATGTAATAACAATGAAAACAGAAGTGTTATTAAAAGGTTCCAGAAATACAGTAACTGATAACAATGTTTTAGAACATATAACAAAGTTGTTGCAATAATTCTTATACTGGAGTCCCCCTAAAGAAGAGTTTACTAAATTATGGGTAGATATTACCAATATGAGTCTTTGATCTACTGCCTTGGTTAGATTCCGAATTTCTGCAGGTAGAATACTTCTTGCTGATGTTGAAAAAACTTGATAGGTTATTAATATCTAGTCTAAATGTTTGGACATAACTGGAGCTTTATCTTACTATTTTACAGTATCTAGCTATCTACGTTGTTATAACGAGTGATATAATCAATGCAGGTGACCATCACGCATGCAAATGTTAATTAGTACAAACAAACACTGCTTTCAAAAAGAACCTTAGGGTGTAACTTTACCTCAATAGTAGTATCCAACTCAAACTGCAGCGCAAACTTTCTTCCAATTTCAAGTGCTAGCTATCAGTTGAGGTAATGTAATTGACACTAGACCTGCAGAATTAGCTATATTTCAATTGTGATCTCAATTTATACTCCTATGCAATCCCATTCTAAGGCTCCACAAATCACAGTTGCAGAAAGGAGTAAGGGAAAGGTGACAAGAGTCTATTGATAAATAGGTAGCTATGGAAGTGACCTGTTGCCTGCTCTCAATGTCGTCTGCTTGCATAATAGTATGGCACATGTATACTGGACATTGCTCGTTCACCATTGGGACAAATGAAGAGTCCTCTGTGCCCTGATGATAATACTAGTTACATTTCATTCTTTGACTAAAAAGGATTCATTTATGAACAAGGGGAAAAAAAAATAAAAATCTGGCCTTACCCGAGAACGGGGATTCACCAGAAGCATGGAGAAACAACATGAAAAGGAAGCCGATGATACGGATCAGTACAGGTACATTAATAAGTAGCTTTAGATGTAAACATTGATTATGCGTAACATACAGCCATGTCCATATGCAAGAAAGTTAACACGTAGTACATAATTACAGCGGTGTAATTCAATAAGCCGCCAAGGGAGCCCAAAGCTACTAAATAACTATACTAAACACTGCGTGACTTAGGGTCCCATGCATGCACTCACTCACAGCCAGGGCACCTTGAAAAATATAATTATGATTTTTACATATGTCACTGAAGACTGAATGCCACCTGAAGGCACAAATTTAAGTAAGGGAGAATTATGATTCTGAAATGGTGCTTAAACCTCAGTGTCTTTTGGTGTCTAACACAAGATTTAGACATTTTTTTCCCCCAAAGCAGTCAGGCATGGCTGTTTACTGCAGCATCGTGTACAAGATGTTACAGTGGCAAGAGGCAATGTCTTCTGAAAAGCAGAGCTCGTCTTTATATTCACGACCATTCAAAGTGGAAAGATCACTGCAAAGTTGTTTTTTTTCTGCTCCTCTCTCCCTGAAAAGCACTGATTACTCGTCACGACAGGCACTCAACCTGTTAATGTTCTGTGGGAGGACACATGCTGGAAAAAGAATAATTCACCCAGTGCATTAGCCCAACCAGGAACAACAGAGCCTGTACTGAAAAAACACTGGTCACCTACAGGACACAGTGGGTTACCCTCTCCTACTTCAGCACCATTAGCACATCTCAGTGTGTGTGTTTGTTTATACATGTATTAATGTACTCCCTTTTAAGAAGCGATGTTAACTAGGAATTAGAAAATAAACTTGATATTCAAGTAGAGGTAGAAAGTAACGGAAAGTAACGGAAAGGGGACTGGAATCTGTCGCTACATAGCTAGCTGTGGAGGTAACCTGTTGCCTGCTCTCAATAGTCAGACTAAAAAAAAAAACAACTTTTTTTTCACTTTACAAAAAGCAATTTGCTTGAAATAAGCAAGCACCTTTTGAATAAAGTCTGAGGACCAGCTGTGTTCGACTGTCCAATACTCAATCCAAAATAAAACACGAGGGAACTGGAGGTCAAAGGCAAATCCTCCGTGGAACGGCATTCGCGTAAAGCCCAGGGAAGCGCTTGTGGAAACAGCCCTGGGTTAATAAATACTGACAGTAAATTATCAATCTGGCTTGGTCGCAGGTGGGCTCTCCAGGCGCGATTTGACACACTGCAGATGACAAGCAGATATCACAGCCAGGAGAGGGCTATTTAAAGAGGCACAACTTGGGCACAGGGCAGCACAAGCTTTCCAGAAACATAAAAAGGGAGAAAAACCAGAGCAAGACTGGGCCTGGAAACACACACACACACACACACACACACACGTTTGTAATTATATTATATATTTTTTCCATTAATTTCTATGGGAAAAACTCTATTGCCAACATGACAACCTTAACCCTACCCAGCTCTAACCTTAACCTGAAGTAACCAAACGACTTTTGGTATTTTAACTTATTAAAGTGATTAAATCAATTTCACCTTCAATTAAAAAAAACAAAAAGTGAATCTCTGCAAATTAATTTCAAGGATAGCTACAGTATAAACAGCTAAAAACCATTAACAAACTGGAAAACAACCACAAAGTTGTCAGTGCTCGAGCAGCTTCCTTCCAAACGTGCTAAGTTTTATTATATTAAGCGAAGTAAGGATGCAAGCATGAAGGGAGAAAGACACCTTACAGAGCGAATAATGCTCTCTGCATTCTGTGAGATTAAAGCCATGATTAAATTAATCCCCTCTGACAAAACGGCTCTCCGCGACCAAAGCGCCCAAGTCATGGTGAGATCTGAAGAGGCCCTCGGCAGGAACAGTGACAGAAGTGCAGGGAGCTGTTTCACATACTCACATCTGCAGGACACTTTCAGCTATTGGCAGTGCCTCTTAGGCGATCTTAACAACTACAAGATTAACTGAAACCCTTGGCTGTAAATTTTGTGAGAGTATATATCTTAGATGGCTATTTGTAAAATACTTTGGAATTTTAGAAGTTTTTTTTTTTTTTTTTCCACGCCTGTAATCTAAGAAGTCTTTTTCATAAATGTTATAAACACAGGCCACATGACAATAGTGGCATAAGAAAATAAAATACAACTGTTCCAAAGAAATACTAGAATGATGCAGGAGAAAGTGGGGAGGGCTTTAAACGTGCCAATGAGTGGCTGCCTACAGAAAGGCTTCAAACGCATCACGGTAAAATAGACATTTATTGAGTTGGGGGGGGGGGCATAAACATTATGACATCAACCAGCATATGCTTCAGATGTCATGCCCTTTGACAGTTACTTTTCATTCTTCATCTTCTCCTCATATTCCATATAGACTAAAAATACCTGTCTTCATGAATTTCCCAAAGGCAATTAATGTATGAAATGGGGGGGGCATGGTGACTTCACTTTTCAGATAAATCACTGCAGAAACAAGATAGATGACTGACTTTTCATGCTAGTCAGTAATCTGACCTTATTTCCCAGGGGGCTGCTGTAATAGAATTGTTTCATCCAAATAGTGTCCTGTCCAGTCCAGTTTGATAGCATAACTTCTTATGATGTTTGATGTGTAATTGAATTAATACACCCCGATAATCAGTTAATACAGTCAATTAGTTCAGCCATCTATCAAAGATGCAGAAACAGATTTCGGAGTAAGGCGACGGGGGTGGTGTACGAGCGCAGAACTGTCATGAGAAGCGGCATCAGGGCACAGCAGCCCGGCTGGCGATGAATGACCACGGCACTA
Organism: Cyphomyrus plagiostoma; assembly: GCA_019775915.2. Lineage (NCBI taxonomy): Eukaryota > Metazoa > Chordata > Actinopteri > Osteoglossiformes > Mormyridae > Cyphomyrus > Cyphomyrus plagiostoma. Next base: position 23,905,708 of record JABFEA020000098.1, on the reverse strand, counting down.
TGGCTCGTTTCCACCCGGTTAAACCAAGCCTGCCTCACGACAGCAGTCCACTGATGGGAGCAGAATGCAGCCCGGCACCATGCACTGTCCGACACGCGAGCAGGACTCCCGGGCTGAGCATAACGGAGATCTCGACTGATAGTGCTCGCTTACCGTGCCCTATGGGAGGGCAACAGCTTACCGACATGTTCCACGGAGCGAATGTCTACCAAGGCTCAGAGGAGGTGCGAGCGAATCAGGGAGCAGCTGCTGCCGCTCAGGGGTGAGCGCGTGGGAATGTGTGACAAGAGGACAGGCTTAAATCAAGACATAAAGAGCTTCAGTGGGGGGGCCCCCCCCCCCCCCCCAGCAGGGAGAGGGAGACCCAGACAAAAAAAAAAAAAAAAATAAAAAATAAAAAAAAAAAAAAGAAAACAAAAAAAGAAAAAAAAAAAGGAAAGGGAGGGG
>JABFEA020000098.1:23870438-23902206 GCA_019775915.2 Cyphomyrus plagiostoma | reverse complement strand
CCTCTATAAAGAATTGGTAAGGGACCAGAGACAATTAGATTCCGACATTTTGTTTTAGCCTTAGTGCACATGGAAATTAAGTTCCTCTTTAATACCTTGGATTGTTGGGACTTTACATCATTAGTTCCAGCGTGTACAACCAAGGTGGAGACTTCATTGCTGGAGACTGTGCACAGTGACACACTCAGCCCACCAAGCTAAGCAGCAGTCTGGGTAGCAAAGGAAAGACATAGGGGTTTTCAGACAAAGAATGAGAAGACGGGATGGCCAGTGACATCAGCTGGCCAAACGGGGAATTACACGAATGGCAGGACCAGCCGGGTGCTGACCGTGACAACCACCAGACTGCAGTCGAATCAATATGAAATATTTCATAGATTGATTTAATTGAGGAAAAATGAAGTATGGAAATATGGAAGCACAATGTTTAAAATCGTATGCACCTAAAAAAATAAGTAATGACTATTTTCCATTTGTTCACAGATTAAACTCAAACCAGATAATCTCTGGAATCCTAACATAATTAACGGTAAACCTGCCTCACTTATGAACAGGCCTACAAGTAAATAAATAAATGTACACACTAATTAATACATAAATGACAATGTAATATAATATCGTTTTGTGATAAATGTGCAGCAGGTTGCTTGTTCAAGTTTGCTGGTTAATCACCTTAATTTCTTTTACAGAATATCCATCCATCCATTTCCTAACCTGCTTATCCTACTGGGTCGCGGGGGTCCGGAGCCTATCCCGGAAGCAACGGGCACGAGGCAGAGAACAACCCTGAATCGCATAGTGGGGCACATTCACACACCAACCACTCACACATGCACACCTATGGGCAATTTAGTAACTCCAATCAGCCTCAGCATGTCTTTGGACTGTGGGGGAAACCAGAGTACCCGGCTGAACTACAATCCTACAATATCAGATTTTTTTGTGCTTACAAGTTGTATTGCATTCTTATATTTATTTGTTTAGACAAATATTTATCAGAGTACTAATCTCTAAACGATTCTTTATTAAATCTGAAATTCATTACTTGTAAAAGTAATGTTTTGTCTTAGACTAAATTAAACTAAAAGGAATTCTAAAAGGTCAAACAAGATACTTCTTAATTGAAGTGTCAATTAAAGCTGGAGATATTTCTTCTTCTAAATTATAATACATGTTCTTGTCTGAATCAAACTAAAGTTTAGTAAGTCTTGTAAATTTTCATTCTGGCCAAAAAAAAACCAATAAAAATAAATAACTTATGCCTCATGTCAAATGTCAGACATGGGGTAGGTGAGGAATGATATCCATAATCCAGCACATGATGTTATCGTCTGAAGTACTGCAGGATGAAACTGGACTCCACTGTCAGTGGAACAGGCCGGAACTTATTTCCCAAAATGTTCCACTATATACTATAATTAAAAAGGAGTCACTAAAATTGGGATTGAAGCATGAGTAGTTTCAGAAAGATGTCTTGAAAGAAATATGTTCAAGAGTAGACATTAATTATAAGAAATGATGATTTAGACATTCATGGATTCGTAATAAACTCATATTATGCAATGTGATTCCCTTCGACGGGAAAGCTGAAGGTACCATAGAGGTTATGGACCTCTCTAGGGCACCATATTTTTAAAAATAATATTCATATTAGGCCACTGAAAGTTAAATCCAGCAAAAGAGGACACTTAAATATGCCCTTAAATGATTCTAAAAGTCAGCGATTCTTTAATCCTGGCTTCAACAGCTAGTGCAGGTTGTCCAGCTGCCTTTATATTGAAAATCTTAGAACGGAAAGAGAATGCTAAACTGGTTCAATTAGCATAATAATTAATTTACATTAACTGAGTATTCAAATCTTTGTGCAGACCGTCAATCCGAAGACAGTGTAGCACAAACATATTTGAGCTGAGAAACAGTATGAAGTAATTGCCTTGTAAACGTGTCACATTATCCTAAATGGTGTCAATAATTCTGCACAAACTATTTGTAAAGAACATTGAGTTCTGTCTATGCACAATCCATATTTTTAATTTTTATTCATGATTAAGCCAACACACTATTCTCAGAGTATGTTTGAATCTGAGTATGTTTGGCACAAAGACAATTGCTTAAATGACTAATGTTGAATCGGTATGAGACGTTAAGTATAAACGATTAAATTACAGCAGTACATCCTAGCAAAGTAAACTGGTACATGAGTTCCATTTTCCCCTGGTTTCATATTGCAGTTATTTGGTCAGCTCAATTGATTTTCCTGAATCCTCTTCATTTTGGCTTGTTGATTATATGTTAAAGCTTCATGATTAACAAAAAATTAAAACTAACTGGGCACTTAGATTTTTTCAAATATGTCAAAGAAAGAGGAGTGGTTTGCTGCCTCAGTGAGTGGCAAGGCTGCTACGCGCCTCTAGGGCAGAGGGTTGGAATGCCGTCCCTGTTCTCTGTGTGTGAAGTTTGGACGCTTTCCTGTACTGTGCAGATTTCCTCAGGGAATTCCAGTTTCCGCCCACACTTCAAATATATGCAAATTGGAATCGCCAAATTGCCCTGACCTGAAGGACAAATCCAAATACAATTAAAAGTGAACGGATATGGTGCATATTCTACTAACATATATGGAAGTAGCATTTTTTTTTTGCTCAAGGTTTAACGTAATTTAAAATTATACCTAATTAAAGTTAATTATACTCCTCAGCTAATGCATTCCATAATGTCTTGGGAATTGTGCAATGCTTTCAATTAACATCTCAATCGAGCCTAATTAATTAGGCACTCAGTTCAAATGACAAGCAACACATATTGCAGCCTGCAAATGTCTTGAAAACCATATGAATAACATACTGATAGTATCTCTATGCCTCTCATATCAGTAGCAAGGCTTAGTAGTCACTCCTTCTTTGCATTACTTTAATTATTGTCATCATTTCTATCCATCTGTCATTTGGTAACAAACAGGAAATGAGTTATATAGGAAAAAAGCGATTGCATTCCATTAAATTTTGGTCTAAATACCCTTCCTCTGCTGCATAGATTACTAGGTAATCTGCAGTAGAAATGGTAACACTTCACTTGAAGCAGTCTACATAAGGGTGAGATATAACCATCATAAAAATGACATAAGAATGACATGACATGTGTCATGCACATTAATGACATCATCATTATTAATGTGCATGACATGTGTCATGTCATTCTTATGATGGTTACATGTCACCCTTATGTAGACTGCTTCAAGTAAAGTGTTGCTGTTTCTGCTGAATTGGTTAAAATTAAGCACATTTAATAGCATTCAATAATGGATGACATGTTTTGATTAAAATATGTTTTAGATTAATTGTATAACATACTTCAGATGGAATTCAGTCTTCATCCTACTGGAAGTTCAATCTCAGGAGGCAAGGGACACACCCAAAGGCTGATCTTACACCCCACACCCTAATAAGGTGCTAATAGACAGAATTAGCACAACAGAATCGTCAGAAACAGGTTATATGGATGAAGGAGAAGGGGAAAGGTAGAGAGAGTGATGAAATAAAGTGAAAGCATCCACTGCATCCGCTACTGACTGAATACATTCAAAGTATCTTACTCACTAAATGGGCAAAATATATTGCCGGCCTATTCTGTATTAAACACACTCAGTTTGTGAGATGGGTATGCTTTTAGACGCATGTGCATTATCATCCACAGCATAAAATAACATGCTAATCTATATCCTGCACAGCGGTATTGTAAACTATGTGGCAACCTGCTATAAGGACAAATAAAGAAACACACAGCAGTCTCACGATCTATTAATTCAAAATCAGTAGCACAGCACAGCATAGCCATAACGATTTTGCACGGTCCAGCATCCCAGGACGCTCACTTTTTGAGCTGCTGTCTGCCGACAAGTAACACCGCTAGGAATCATCTGCGAGCTCAGAAGGGAGAGCGTTTCATCAGGTGGGAAAGGACTCCCAAGAAAGGCGTTAAACACAGCCTCACGGAGCTAATTACATTTATGCTCCAAAACATATTAACTTTTTAAATGAGAAACTGTTCAACCTGAATAAAACCAGTTTCACTGAGAACAGTTTAAAGGCCATCAAACAGATTTGACATTATTTGCAAACAGTCGAGGGCATTTAATTTTATTTTGATTTGTTTAGCTACGCTCCATAAACAGAACATATTGGTTATTGGCAAGTCACTAACGTGCATGTAAATAACATGCAAATCAACATACAAATGCACAAATAAGTTTTTATACCTTAAATAAACAAGCAAATGGTAAGATAAGACTGCAGAAAACACTATTGGATAAACTGAAGTCCTCGAATAAAGGATTGAAGGAAAGATCACAGTCCACAACGTCTCCATTAACACCAGACAAAACATTCCTTCATTCTTTCCTTTCCAGGAGTCTATTACAAGAATAGAGTGCAAAGCAGGGATCATTCTGAAGGGGACATCATCATCATCATCATCATCATCAAAAACTGAGAAATGCTTCTGCGCAGGCTAAAAATTACTAGTTCCTTCATTCATAAATGTATAAATCTCACACACACAATGCCACTATATAGAATCTATGACTCTGGAATTCATCTAGTGATGTGAAGTAGATCACAGGTGAACATACAGTAGGAGCACTGCTCCCTTTATCTGGAATTCCTGAAAATCAAACTGACAGCATCTATCATTATTATTCTTCAGAACGTCAAAAGCTTTTGCACTGCAAGACAAAGTGTGCGGATGTGGACCACACAAAATTTACTGCTAAATTTTATATATTTATTCACCTTTGGCAGTTTCCATTAGCATCCTTGGGGAAAAACATTTCTGAACTGGCAATTCAGAAAGGAAAATTCTTACAATTGCTAAATATAAAGTATATTACACGCTGATGCATTATTCACATTTCATCAAAATTTTACAAAAATGCCATTTCCACAACTGGAATATATTGTGGGGAAAAAATGACTGGGTCTGCTTTTGATAAACACCCATGTTGGCCATAAGTCACTGACACGCACTGTGGTAATCAAAAGCCCCAAAGGACACTTCCATAAATTGATAATGCCCGGGGTTATGATACTTGGCCTTAGGTTTTTGTTTCTATAGAATTAACTTAAAACAAAAACTAACACTGTGCTCATGCATGGTCGATACCTGAAATTCAACTCAAAACAGGGTGATTTAAGCCATCCCTCTAGGAAACAGCCTACCTGTGCTGCCGCCAGGCTCCCAACACCAATTAGTAGGTGACTAAGTTTTAATAGGGTACATCATCACCAAAAAATATTCTAGCAAAAGAATAATACGTGTGAAGGAGGTAAATAACATTAAAAGCATACATTAGGCCGAAGAGCCAAAGTATGACCTCTCTGACATGAAGAGAATAATATGGACTATCTAGTTTAAAAAAAAAAAAAAGACTGGGGTCTGCGTTGGTGTGAGGATGTGTCAAAGGCTATGTAAATGAAAGCTGTCCCATCGGGTATGAGACAGTCGTAAAATGTGGATGGTCATCATGTTTTAGGTTATCGGTGCATAAACAGCTAGACTAGCTGCTCGGCCAAAGATCTATCTAAAGCAAATTGAACAAGAGATAGCAGTATAGACACTTACCTGGGGAAATGTTATTATATTAACAATTATTAGCTGGTCAATAAAGTATTTGTAACACACACATGGTAAAATATTAACCGCTACATATAGTATAAACAAGAAATTAGATTTAAGGGATGAGAGCACTTAATTTGCCTGAGGCAATTCAAACCAAAGACTTACAATAGTCAATATCTATAAACATGCCAAAGGTGAAAAGGATGATTTAAAGACTAATTTAGCTGGCTTTGTCCTGAGGGAGACTTGAATTACCTAGTGGAATCGAGTGGTTGGCATTCAGATTAAAATGATGAAGGGCTATATTACAAATAAAAAGAGAAACATTAAGGAATCACACGATACTGAATAACTATACTATTGAAAAATTCAAACCTAGATTAAAATCACTGAGAAAATATAAAAGCAAGACATCAGTCCCATAGGGCTATTAAAATCTATCACAAAAAACAAAAGTAAAACCTAGTGACCCTTTCAGAATTAAGCTATGTGAATCCAATAATTGAAGGATAAAAACATGAAATATTAAGTAAGGCTTAATGCACGATGGGTGGTTCTTTGCTTTTGCAGCAGTTTAATAACGTACAACGCACAACTTGGAGTGCAATAACTCGCTCATTCGTGATTACTTACACATTTGACTTAATATCTGAAGATGTTATTTTCCTGTCTGAGAGCCGAAACACATTCATTACATTCTTCTTCCAGTGATTATAGGTTTCCATTAGATACAACCCGAGACTTCCATTGTTAATTTGAAATTCGCCCATTGTTAAGCCAATTGTTAGTTCAAAATTTCTCATTGCTAAACTCAAACTGACAGTCATCAGATTGTAATTGTCCTTTTAATTAAAAAAAAAAGTTCAGAAATCTTTAGGATAAATTATCTATGCACAGTTACCACTGAAATGGTTGTGGATGTCACTTCAACTCATAAACATAAGAATAATGGCTTTAGGTATAAATATGTAACCAAATGAGTAGTAAGCATTAAGTGATTTTTTGCCTCAGTTTAAAGATGTATAATGCATGGCTTGTTGTGCATTAAACCTTAGCTAATTAAATATTATAATAGTGCATTGCTTTAGTAATGTGCAGTTATAGAAAATTAAGAAATAACCTTCTGAGCAATCAGATTTGAAAATTCAACAGTGCCATGGTATAAAACAAAAAATCACGCAAATAAATTTCACCCATTATAGCTAAGTGACCGCAGATTCTTGGCTGCCCTGCTTAGTTTCCCCCTCGTGTACAGTGGTAATGACTGTAACAGACATGAAAAAACTCATCAGTTCAAATGAAAATATACCTCATGAAAACATCTGCCTTGTCACAAGAATAATGTGCCTCCAATATGTGTTTGACGACAAGATGAAGGTTAGCCCTGGCTCAGCGTGGGGTGAACGTTGTCACAAATGTAAAGCGCAGCCATTAAATTATTCCTTAATTTCATATGCAATTTAGAGATGATTTAGGGATTGCTAATGAAGGCCTACAAAGACAGAAGCTTCCTCTACATGTCGACATTATGATCACAACATTAGAGTTAGACTCCTAATGAGTGCCAGCCACTGTTCAAGCATTCCAGCCCCGCGTCTCTTGCTAAAATGACAACTCTGGAGTTTTCCTGAGCTTTAATAAACCTCAGCAGCCAGGCTCAGTTTGCAAATACTCCGTGTAAGCCTAATTTCAGATGGAATATAATTTCCAATAAGCCCATTTCGGTTCCATATTACAGTTCCTAGCTAAACACCAGGCCACTCTCGTCTACCGTGGCCGTGAAATAAAGTGGTATTAGTTACAAGTGATCATCCTTGGATAGGTGTGCTCTCATCTCTGTTAAATCAAACTGAAACACAAATACCAAGATTCCAGGTATTAATACGCAATTCTGAAAATGACTCAAGCTTCTAATTGCAATAAACAGGTATAAAATAAATCCCACTCTATAAAACATCTGCTGTAAAAAGTGTTTTTATAATGTGGAATTGGATTTTTAAGTATGGTATGCACTGTAAAACACAAACTATTACTGCACAGGAGACTCTTTTCCTACTTTATCACATTTTCCAGATCTGCACCTTTTAACAGACCAAACGGAAGTTACAGTAATACTGATTAAGAGTTACTCTGATATGTAACAATAAATATGTGTTAACTTGTGGCCAATATCTTTTTTTCTGTAATGATTTACAAAATGAGTCCTTATGTCTCTAAACAGTGTTTCTTTTCTAGAAACGTTACACACTGCATGTTAGAGCAGACCATTGTTTTATTTCTTTTCAGTCATGTTTTATTATACTTTTTGCATTACTGATGGATGATGATAAAACTGCAACGGAAACCATTCATCATGAGCTATGATGCTGAAAAGGCTGGTCGGAGAAGTTGGCTCATTCCTACTGTTTAAACTGCCTGGCTCTGAGTCAAGCATTCATTCTTCTTCAATATGGTGCTTTAAACTCAGATAAAACAAATCTCGTGCCAGCCTAGTCAACAAATGTTCCCCCTCACACCCATTATAGGTCTGCTGAGTTACTCGAACACATATTTGCGATAAGTCTGTTTGTTTGTTGACCCTTCGGAATTGTCTGGATTTCTCCAAAATTGTCATCGGTTTTTCTTTCCAGTCATAATAAAGAAACACACTTCATCTTACACTGCCATATCTGTTTTAAACAAATTATGTTCACTGGTAGAAATAGTATGTAAATCCTAACACTAGTGAAAAATCAATTCTTGGAAAAAAACCTCAATCAAAAGCCTTCTGCAGCTGCCGTTTAAACCTACACAGTACTTAGGAGGTATACGGGTCCATTCCGCTATGTGAAACATTCAGTTCACCTACACTTTGGGGATGTTTTTCTCGTATTGCCTGCTTCAGATCACTCAGAGGTAGGGCAGGGTGGGCTTATGGCCAAAATGCCATGCCATGTTAATTTTGGTTAGAATCAGCATCCATGATATAGATTTGTTTTTTTATTTACAAATCATCCAAACTGGAATCTGTGCGCAAATTGAACTTAACCATTTAGCCACTAAACTAGCAATTCTATGCTTACAAGAAACACTGCTTGCAGCATTATAATAATAAACTTCATTATTAAGGTATGTATAATACTCTACATCTAAAAGACTGTAAATGAAAGACATTACAGCATTTAATTCAAGTTAAATCAAAGTTTCAAAAGTTGAATATAAATGGACCACTTTGGTCAATAACTGCACACTTCTGAACTCAGTTTAACAAATTTTGGAAGTTTGCAAATTGCAGTCCAAACCCTTTCCACAAAATCGAAGCAGAACCTTTTTTTGGAAAAAAATTCGTCCTCATCATTCATGCTGCAAACTTTGTTTATTCAACAGCATAGCCAACTTGCATAAGGACCATGTGTTGTTCACTGCCTGACACAAGTGCATTTCTTTTAGCAGTCAGACTTTTTCTTTTACCACATTAGCTAACTTGCTAGAAAAGCTCAAGAAAGTTTTTTCTTCAAGATCTAGTCACTAAGCTGAGATCCACTGAGAGATAATTGACAAAGGAGTGCAATAGACAGTGCCAAAATGTTAAGCAGACCGTTCCTTTGTTTCACATTAGTCTGTTTTTGCTGTAGTCCCATTTAAGCAAACATCGGGTGATAGGTGCTTGCCGCTTTGTTCCATCATTATAATAAGTGTTAAGTAGTGCGCGCTTATACCTGTGAAGTCATTAGATGCTCAGCCAAAATGCACATGTAGTCGACCACTCCTTAACATGCATTTATAATGTGCTACTTGCAACACTTGTATGTCGTCTTCGATGAAAGCAGGGTTGTCGTGATCAGTATCTTGATAAATTATCATATCACCCACCACTACTCTAAGGCATCTCAATGGGAGTAAGGTCAGGAATTGGACTCCATCAATCTAAAGTACAAAATTTCTTAGTGATTTTCTCCTGTTTCAAAACATTTTAATATTGCATGCCATAACGACCATTGAGTTTTAGATCACAGACAGACGCCCTGTATTTCTTGCAGTGAAAGAAGGAAGAGCTGATAGTTTTTGTTTGTTTTATTAGGTAGGTCAAACTCACACTCAAGTGATTGGAATACCTTCTGTAAAGGACACCGAGATTTTCACATTTCTACTAAAAGATCGTTATGAGTTTAGTTTGGGTGCCGATTCATTGGTGTAAAATACGTGTGAAGATTTAGCATCTTTATCTCTCTGCATGTTCTGCATGTTATTTGTGCAGGTGAGCTGAACTGTTGAAATTTGTCCCTTGAAGGGCATCGTAGTTTTGCACACGGGAAGTGGAACTTGCCAAAGGGTTGCAGGCAGTGTTTGAATGGGTTGATGGAGCCTAGGTTTCATGATTTTATCCAACAAGGAATCCTCTCTGTTTCAGTTGACCTGCTGCTATTTATATGTGACGGACAAAAGGATTATGAGTGATAACTTAATTCCTTGGTGAGCAGAGTGAGGTATAGGAAAAATGATTCATTGTAATGTACAGTGTATATAATGTGCTTACTGTATATTATTCATGTTGGGGTTGTGATGCCGGGACACTCCTATTTAAGAGAACTGTAAATGTTTTAAGGCGTGGAACATTCGTGATAGCAGTAATGCTTATAGAGTTTGTAGGTCTGATGCAGTTGTTTTCACAGTGCTGAATGATATGGGAAGGCTTAGTGGTGCAGCACCCATGTTCTGTAGTGACCAGTGACGGACAAAATAAAGGAAATTAAGTACCAGTATAGACTAATTTCAGACTCAAAGGGCTGCCACACACTCTCTTTTCAAAAGGCCATTATGCTAGATGCTCACATACTTTTCCACTATGATCTAGACTGTTGAAGAAATGGTGTAAACAAAGAAATGACAATGTAAATTGTGTGTGAGTCAGTTAAATAAGACTTACTTATTATTATGGCTTAAATAAAGACCAAGTTGCATTTACACAAGCCATTCACGCAGAATTCCAAATAATTTTGAAGGGTTTGCATGCTTGTTCCTAGCGACTATAAATTTAGACACACAGATGACAGCGTATCTCACTTTACCCAAATTAACGGGTCATACGATTATAATTTAAACAGCTCCAATTCTACTAAGCTAACTGAACGTGACAGCAAATTTACCTCCATTGCGTAATATAATTCACACTGATTACTTATACAACATACTGAGATATTTATGGCACGTGCCACTGAAACGTACACTGGATAATCAATGCAAATGTATTTAAATACATGCAAGAACTGTATACCGAGATTAATGTCATGTTGTGTTGTTGCTATAAATGGTCCCATTACTCAACAAGACAGGAAAATGATATACAGAGCTCAAAAACTTTACTTAAAAGTAAGAATTATGATGCAATTTGACAAACAGCAGACAATATCATTAAAAAAAAAAACACATTATTGCTAATAGGCAACTGATCTGTGCAAAACAATATTCTGTAGGCATGCTTAAGGTTAATCACCAACCCTTCAGGCCGACAGACAAACAGAAGCTTAACATGATAAGAAGTCAAAAGGAAACAGTCTGCTAAGGGACTGCAGAAATGAGGAGCAGAATGGGCTCCACGAGAGTCCACACCAGTTCGGCATTGCCAAATCTGTTTACCTCTATTTATTTATTTATTTTTTCTAGTGGTCTTATTAAGTTCTTTCTCTGTTACTGTTGTGTAGCTCTTGTTCCATTACTGCTTGCATGTACACCAGGACATTCACTGGATGCTCTTCCTAGCTGCACTCATGCCTAATTGACTTGTTGACAACTGTATGTTTGGAATGTCTTAATTGGCTCACACCACTTTGGACAAAAGCTAAATAAAATAAATGTAAACATTATTGTAATGATGAATAACAATGCATATATTTATTTCTTGATTATTGGGAGGCTAGCAAGTTTGCTACCATTCTTGAAGCAGAAGGCAAGCTTGTGTGTGGCGATTTCCTGCCATTTATGCCCCCCATCAGAGCCTGCAGAGGAATCTGGTCGCCAGCCGCTAAACGCCATTCAACACACATTCTTTTGCATTCAGGGTTTGCATCTGAGGAGACAGTCAACCATAAACCACTGCATTACAGCACCGGTGACTGTGAATGGACTAGTAACTTAACAGTACTAAGAAATATCTCCTATTGATTACAAAGCACAAACCAACATTTATAAAAAATATCACTGAATGCACAACGACTACCATGCAAGTTGTTGAGTCATTGTAAGCTTTAAACCAGAAACATTAATTTTTTTTTTTTAATCTGCTGCATTGAGATAAGGCACCCCCCATCTCAGTCTATTCCAGGTTTTGGTGAGGTCTGTCATCTGACACTTGACAAGTTCAAACATTTCGACAAAAAGAATGCTAGAGTGTGTAATTATTTTTTTTTCTTGGAATGCATTTATGTTAATGAAAGGTTGGATTTTTCTAAATTTTTCGGTGTGACATGAAGCTTCTTCACTAAAAGTTAGATTTTTTTTATAACCCTTTTTACAAATCTTTAAAAGGGGTGCCAATAATTGTGGAGGGCGCTTAGCTGTAGTTTTTTCTTGGCTATAACAGACATGCAGGCTTCGCCTACAAGGCGCTTGACGTGCCAGTGATATGATTGGTCTGTGTAGCTGTCCATCACCAGGAGGGATGCAGTAAGCAATGTGGTCAAGGTTACTACTGTACCATGCATGTATAAGCACTTAAAGACCAGTCAGGTAAAGTTGGAATACTACATGTACAATATAATAATCTATACCACAAGTGTGTCTGCTGGGGTGTGGCATGAGTAAATGGTATCCTGTAGTTGTGTTCTGGGCATACAGAAACTCTGGATATAACGGACTTTGGATATACCAGACTGTTTTGCCAGATCCCTTTAAGTCTGTAATAACAGCATTGTATTGTGTCCCTTATTAAATTCTTGTCATCTTGAAACTAATTTGCATTTACTATACTAAGTATTTACATACCTCATAATAAATTTCTTTGTTATTCATAAAGATTAAATATATAGCACATAAAATAGGACTATAAAAATAAATATTTTTGGCAGAATATATGTTTATGTCAAGAGATGTCCATTGTGCAATTTCCATAATATCTGGTAATCAACCAAATGTCTGAAGCACTTGTAAATAAATGGATTAGGAATCTGGAAGGTTGTGAGTTCAAATCTGTGGCAGACAACTGTGGAGCCCTTGACCAAGCTAGTTAAACCCAGTTGCTCTAGGGATGCATGACCCTGCACTCTGATCCTCATTTGTACCTTTTGCTTTGGGGAAAACATTTGTAAATAAATAAATGCAAATGCATAGCATTATACCAGTTGTAGCAGAATAAGAGGAACCTGTTATTTCTGAAAGACTTACGAATGGTCAGGTAATGAGGTTCCATGCTTGCCCTTTATTTCACAAGCTGTTACAATTATTTCAACCGCAGCAGATAAAATGTATTCTTTCATCTTTTAAGCTACATACAGTACTTAGATATGTTCAAAGACAGGTATTTTAACAGCTTCATGATGAAATGGTATAAAGATTCTTCCTTCCATTTCCTAACCAGTCATTGGCCCTTATAATCACCTATTAATCTATTTGGTGGAGGAGGTAAATGTTTAAAAACTACAATAACAGAATAAAAAGAAGGCAATATTGTGAATTTCCTGCAGCTAATCTGTAATTATCCAGCCAATAAAACCTGGAAATACAATACAACTCTGGGCAGCATTAATCCAATTAAAATTTTGAGTTGAGGGAGAGACAGGATTATTTAAGCATGAGCTACTGGCTTTGTGTACTACAGCAAGCGGGGGGGGGGGGGTATGTTCTCTCCGCAGTGTCAGAAGTCTATTTGAAACAAGCACCTGTACATTAGCTTTCAGACAAAAAACTTAGTAAAGAAAAGTGAAGAACAAACCAGGATAAGACAAACTTACCTAGAAGTTATTTTCCCTCATAAAAAAGGTAACAAGGTAACAAAAAACATTTCTTATATCAATACATGCTAATTAATGACAGCCCATCTAAAATGAGTCTCAATACTAAATAGTTTCCAAATAGTTCGTGTCCTGGTATTTTTCCTGTCCCAGCATTTTAGTCTGACTCTCGATGCCCTGTATTCCATCGCCCACGATGTAAGCTAAGCCCCTTGAAGCAGGCCAGCCTCAACACTGACTGCAGTATCAGAAGGGAGACATGTACTAATATAAAAAGCAATACAGACCAGAAAACATAAAATCAATTTGAAATCATTAATAGTGCTTTATACTCTATGTATATCCAAAGCCATGTGGCTAGACCGAGTAACATCTGTGACTTTCCCACGCACGGTATCTCCTCTAGGGGCTTCTCCTGCCTGGTACCCTATGCTTCTGGGAATAAGCTCCAGGCCCATTGCAACCCAGTTCTAAATAAGTGTCTTGATGGATGTTGATTTTACTTCTACTGTATCTTTGACCGCAAAAAAAAGTGAATGAAAATTGCTCAGAACATGAAGATAAGGATACGAGACAACAACAAGCTTAAGAGTTAGACCCAACTGAAACCAACTCTTGTAAACATACTTGCCCAAGAAGTTCACATTGTTGTTCAACTTTTAGGGGGTATTCAACGAAGCAGGATTAAGGGAAAGTTTAACTTATTACAAGTCTGGCTCATTTATGTATCAAAGAACAATCGACGTGTGGGAACAGATTCCCAAAAGATCGTTCTGTCAGACAAAATTCTGTGCTCTCGCTACTCATGTCATGTAATAAATATAATAAAGCCTATAAAACTCACGTCTTAGCATTCCAATTAATTCCAAAATAATTAAAATAAAAGCGTGCCCATATTACAAAAGTCAAACATAAAATTAAATGACTGAAATTGGAAAAAAAATCCATTAAAATATGAGCAGGAAGATGTTTTTATATTTTGTTTAGTTACTGTCTACTTGGAAAGTTTATTAGTAAAATAGCAAAGACAAGACAGTTATTTGTGCAGAACATTTCACACGGATGTGATTGGAAGTATATTACGGAGATCAAATAATACAGAATAACATTATACAGTAAGACTGACACGTGAACTCAACCCAGAAAATTCCCCGTTGGCTATGGGGATCGAACCAGAAACTTTCGCAGTGTAAGGTGACAGCAAAAACCACTGTACCGCCATGCCACTGAACTAGGCACTTGTAACATTTTACAGGCTTTCCAACTCATTTGGTCGATCTATCGTTCATCCATTCATTTGGACTTTTTAAATATCTCGGGTGTGTGCACTAAGTGAGACTGTGCAAGTCTGTCTTGCATGAGCCTTGATTAATTAAAGCTGAACTGCATTAGTGGAACGACATTGAGGCTAAATTTAGAGATGGCGCTAGTTTGAGTCTGACTTTGTCAGGAAAGTCTGGCTTTCTTTAGCTACTTTCATGGAATACCCCCCTGGTCCTGTCTCATCATCAAAAATGGTTAGCAGTTCTTCATGAGTACTTCCCGGCAATTTCTGATTCTTCGAATGCTACGTTATTCATACCTGCTTGCCACATCCTTTTCTACAGTCATAAATAAGAGAGTAGGCTTAATAACATCAATCAATTCAGACCAAGTCAGACACCACAAAGTGTCACTCCCTCTTCTACCAGAATGTTGTCAAATTCTGAAAGACTGACTGACTTGCAAATATTTACTCTGGGAATTGGTGTTCCTACACCCGTTACAGTCGTCTTGGAGGCTTTATAAACTGCACTGGACTCTAATGTAGAATAAGGCCACAGTCTAAGGAAAAACATCAAAAGGTAAACACAACTGAGAGACAATTATTCATAATTATTAACACAATAAAATAAAACAACTAGAATCACTACAATAGTCCATCCATCTAACAGGCCCTGATTCTGGAGAGGATTGTGGGAACTGCATTAATGCCACAGTAATAAGAGACATTCAGAATAAAATTTTAATAAAACACAGAAAAAATGTGTCAAT
Source organism: Cyphomyrus plagiostoma (assembly GCA_019775915.2). Classification (NCBI taxonomy): domain Eukaryota; kingdom Metazoa; phylum Chordata; class Actinopteri; order Osteoglossiformes; family Mormyridae; genus Cyphomyrus; species Cyphomyrus plagiostoma. The sequence goes on along the minus strand of JABFEA020000098.1, from coordinate 23,886,634 downwards.
ATTGTTCTTGCTTATTTTTTGATGGAACAGATTTAAAAAGATGTGATTTAATAAGTAGGCAGTGAATTACATTGTGTTTCAACTAGGACTGCCATGATTAGTTGATGTAGCTGATGACGTCAACACTGAAAATGCGTGAATATCAATTTCTTAAATCAACCATACCTTCATAATTTCTAAAATATTTCCCTTCAATATCACAATGTAATTATAGGAGTAGTTCAAATTAGCACAAAACAGAAATGTAATTTTACACTGTGCAAACTATTGATGGCATACCAGGGTGGCACTAGCAATATGCAGGAGCACCTAAAGAAAAAACACACAGGCGCTATTCTGGTTGATGGACCAGAGCAGGCAAAACTGCCATAAGTGTTGCCTATTCACATTTATTAAATTACCACTAGTATGGAGATATTTTTTTTTTATTAAATCATTTGTTCTTGTAGCTACTACATACACTCATTATTAAAGCCATAAAGTTGTCTGCCTGCTACCTTAGAATTTCCATTGAATAAGTGTTTGTGAAAATGTTTATACTAGAATCTGGGCAAACTCTACGTTGATTGGCAGTGTCAATGTGTGTTTGTGCACGTTGGGACCAGTGTTATCGGAAACTAAATCTGAGACAAAAATGGACACTAAATAAAAGAAAATTGGTAAACTGAAATAAGAATGTAAACTAACAAAAAAAAAAATGTGTCGGACTTTAATCTACAAAGTACTACCACAAAACCAATGGTTTTAGTTTTTTTTTTTTTTTTTACCTTCATCAACAATGTCTCCTCTTTTAAAATATGTTGCGGCTGTTGATCTGTCTGTTTCTTCACTGTGACTTCAGTGCTTTTCACTTCCATGATTTACCAAAACTGTAGCGGGTGGCGTGCTCTGATAACCAAATTTATTAATTATTAATCTGCTTATTGAACTTTGGACAAAAATAATGTCCGTATAGTGTCAAAGCGCTGCGGTCCATTATCTACTGCCTTTCAATTTATTGTTAAAATAAAATTTAATTAAAACGGTCAATCTGATTTTCTGGAGGAAAATTAATTGTTTAGATTAAATCGACCAATTAGTAAAACAGTCAATAGATTAATCCATAGAAAAACAGTCATTAGTGGCAGCCCTAGTTTCAACTCCTTTAAAAGTGATTGAGAGCTGACAATGGAGGCCCTCAAAGCAGAGCAGACATAACTGAGCTTGACCCATAAGAGGGCTAAAGGTTTAAGACCCCTTGGAGAAAAGAAAAACTGCCAGCTCCAAAGCTACTAATCAATCTAGGGGACTGGGCTAAATTCACTTCCATCTCGGGTATTACGTGACATAGCTAGAGCTACGTTGCATCATCCTGAAATCCTTTTGCAAACACAACAGTCATGATTACAGTGATTCATACTTATCCAAGTATCCACACATTCAGCTATGATATACAGGAACTCTTCTCCTTCAACATGAGATCCGTTTTGATATTATGAACCAAAGGTGGAAGTATGTAAATGTATAAATGAATTGAAAAAACACTTCAGTCTTGCGTAGTCTAGTAACTAAGCAAAAAATGTCAAATCTACTATATATTTCGTAGTAACATTGAAAGTACAATATATATTTCAATGTTAACCGAATGTGACAGACATTTTCACTAAGGGGTATTGAAAGGTAAGGTAAGAAATAAAAATAACATCTTAAATGCACCCTACTCACAATGGATTTAATTCGCACAGATTTCTCAACAACATTCATAAATGGTTTGCAGGAAAGACGAGAATTCACAATAACGGAAAAGGGAAAAACACTACTTAATACACACAAGACAAGACATATCTTGGTGTCAATATTCTGCATCACAGTTCACATGGTCTGTTCATCAACTGCAAGTTAAAAAAAAATGGTGGCTGCCTGCCAAAACTGACTTAATGATCACATCCATTTGTGCACAAACTATAAACAATTTGCCATGTGTCCTCTCATGCATCTTTAAGAACACAGACCGAGAAGGCATTTCATATTTTGTCCCAGCTATACAGTAATGTGTCCAAACATACTTCATGAAATATCCATTTTTCACCGAAAACAGAGGGGTAACATGACGCATGAGGGACTGCTAGACCCATACCTATTTCATCTAAAAAAAAGCAAACCTTCACAGATGTAGATTAACATGAAATCGGTATTTCGCATATACATGTTTTTTGAGACGTCAGGCAGCAAATAATTGGTTAGGCACACAGCCAGCTTTAATGCGTTTGGCGTGCTGTCACCAGAGTCACACTGTGCATTTCTCTTATAAAGTTATAGAGTACAGGCTTCCATTGGCACCTTTGCACTCTCCTGATCAGTGTCAAGATCTGAAGTACCAAAAAGGGTCTTTTTTGCCATGTCTATTTATTGAACAGTTTCCCAACATTTATATAAAATGACTGATGATTCCACACTAATACAAACAAGTAAATAAATATGCATTATGAGACTGCCATGAACGTATCTTGTCCTGGCAACTTCCACACACACACACACACACGCACACGCTATCCTAACGTCGATGACCACAGTTACTTGATCCTAGGTTATATTCACACTGCCATCTAGTGGAAAATGAATGCATTTTACTTCACAGGAGTGTTTTACTTAAACTATTAAAATGCATTTTTATCATTTCATGTTATTTAATGACCTTACAACAGGGATCAAATTACCATTTATAATTTGTAAACCAAATAACCAGAGTTGTGCAATCATCACCAAAAGCATTCAAACATCCAGACAGCCATGGGCATTGAGACATTGTAGTTCCTTTCCCATCTAGTCAATTATCTCTTTACACTTTTAGTCAGTTTTTGTTTGAGATCTAGAAGTCAGCAACCGAGGACCCATAAGATTTCTAACTCAGCCCCCAAATGTGCATAATTCATTCAAAATTAATCATGCACATCAGGGGGAAAATCTGCACACATACATCTGCCTCTCAAGGGTACCACAGTCTCAAAAATGAATGGAAAGCAAATACTCAGCCATAAAAGAACTGTGAAAATAACCCAGAGATAAAGTCATAGGAAGGCACAGGTCAGCAGAAGGTCGTAAAGTAAAAGATACTGAATACGCTTCAGAACATGAAAGTGTCAGTTATAAAGAAGTTACATGACAAAGTGCCATCTAGACACAGCTTAAATTACAGTATCTCAGCATTAAGGCGAGGTATCCAATCAGGATGCCTAATGTGACAGATAATACCTATGATGTGCAGAAATGTAAAGAAATCAGTCCTTTTGTACTCAGCTGACAAAGCTTTGGGGACTTATGAGAACAGATTTAAGATGAATACGTGGAATTTAAGTGACATTGCAAGCATATAAGAGAAGAGATTTTGATCAAACTGTGATTAAAAATATTTACTTAAGAGATGTATTTATATAACCCAGGAGAGTGACACCCTTTGGGAATAGATGCGTCTAGCTACACCGAGGGCAACTACTTTGATGCTTTGATGCCATTAAAGTTGTGACAGTCGCACCATGACTTAAGTTTTTTCCTTATCTTGTTTGAAGTTGAAAGGCAAAGTTAAACCCAGAGACGAATAAAACGATACGGAGATTGAGTAAATTGAAGAGTCGTATGTATAAACTAGTGGAAGAAAGCCAGCACTATTCAAACTGGTAAAGTGAGCACACATTTTAAATAAACATGATGATTAGAACATCTGCAAATTTCTATATTTAAATATACTGCCAGTGCAAACTTACAAAGAGAGATACATCTAAATTCAGTCACGGTGAATGAAAGTCACACTGAACAGAAGTATGTTTTACCTTGAAAAGCAGAGAATCCTCCATGTGTTCAGCATACACAGACGTGAGGCGATACTGGTTTTCCGTGGTGATGTCAATCTGGTAGCCAGTTAGGACGTAGCACACTGTGCGAAACTCTTGGATTTTTTTCTGGAAAACCTCCTTCAGGCGCTGGTTTTTAAGCTCAGCACTTTCCAGCTGTCTGCGCAAATCTACACAGCGAGAGAAAAACAAAAAGTGGAATAAAGTATTATACAAACAAAAGGCAGGTATAGTTGTATGTGCTGGGCATGAACAGTGATTACAGCAATATTCATGTATAGTCACAAAATGTTTTCTTGTTCTATATTATGCTATATCAGTGGGAGCGCATTAAATCCATCTTATTAAATCACAAAACCAAAACCTTCTCTGTGGAAGTTCTTTATTATCTGTATTAGAGCTCAACTAAATGCATACATAGCCAAAAAAAAAAAAACCACGTCTATTGAAATGTACAAGCTCTGTAACTTTGCTACCCTGGAAAGTGTAGAAAAAGACCATACACTACATATAATTCTCGCTAAGGCTGGGCAATATGGCAAAATATTTTTTTGGGATCATTTTTTTGGTAACACTTTACTTGACAAGGCACAAATAAAATAGTATTACTTATGTATTAATTAATCACAAGCTAAGTCCTAGTTACATAATAATCTCATGTTAATTCATCATTAAAGAATTGTTACGTATGTTTCATCTCAAGCAGTTATTGTATTTGTTAGCATATCTGTTCATTCTGTAAACCTTTGTGAACTACTGAAGGAAGTACTGAAAGAACAATAATGAATAACACAATGCTTGCTTAAATAGATCATGGATAAATAGATGAACAAACAGATCATGTTTGTTCATCATTAACAAACTGTGACATCTATCTCAAGTAGCAACTATATTTATGATTTGTACTTCAGTAGTAACTGAGTTATTACTAAATATTTGTGCCCTGTCAAGTCGTGTTACCATTTTATATTGTGATAATCAACATCATTTATTTCTTTACTCCAATGCTCCATTTTTACTTAAATTCCCTTAAAAGGGGGCAGCGCATGGCTCAGTGAGCAAAGCCTGTGTGCCTGTAATCAGAAGATCAACAGTTCAAACCCAGCCTCAGCACGTCTGTGGCTCCTTGAGCAAGGCCCTTAACCCCCAGCGCCCTGGGTACTGCTATGGGTGGCTGCCCTTCGCGGACAACTCGCTCTACAAAGTGCAAGTTGAGGGAGGCATAAAGACAATTGGGGGGATCTATAAAGTATCTACTGTTATTAAATTGTCCTTAAGGAGATTCAGAACATGAAAAAAGGCAACACATTGAAATCTGTAAACTAAAATTTATATTTAATTTAAAAAAAATCACACACAAATAAAACTTTATAGTAGGGTGTAACACTGAAAAATGTTAGCAGTACATTTTGTGGCTAGGTTTTTCTCTCTCACTGCCTTGAGGTTCATTCCAGGAAAGAGGTTTGATTGGGGCTGGACGATATACCCTAAAATTTCATCACAATATCTGCAGAGATTTTCACAGTATTGATATTCATTAACATTCTAATATTCATACAGCAAAACACAGTTTTTCCTGATTATGATCACCAAACTGTTTTACTAATACTGCGATCGAATTTTTGTAAAAATATTGCATTGTAACTGTTAATTATGTTAGAAAACAAAGGTTTAGGTTATATCACTATATTCAAAATATTCAAACTGATGACAATATCATTGTTCATAATCAGAGTATGACATTTTACCAATATATCACAAAGCCCTAATTCTCACTATCTGATACCACTTACTAAATAACTACAAAAAAAGAACCAAAAACATGAAAAAGAAATGGCATCCACATTCCACAATGACATCCAAGGGGTGGGGGTTGAGCAGTGAAAACCGAATAATTTTTTTTTTTATACTAGTGACCAAAATTCAAAGTGAGCAAAGCTGCGGGTCAAACAAACAAAGTCATGCACAGCTTGAGTGATTATTGATCTAAGAATGGAAATATTGTATACCACACAAAAACCAAGTGTTTGCCTCTGCTAAGTAGAACAGATGAGGTACTTTAGAATTGTTTTATAGTTCAAAATGAGAGAGTTCATCTTCTGTCACTTCTTTTAGGGTTATAATATGGCTTTTATGTTTATATTTATGAAAGACCTTGTGTGTTTCTTGAGTTTGACAAACAGTCAGCTTTGGACCATATAAAATTATATTGGCTGATATTATCAGTTAATGGAAATTTCAGTTCCTAAAAGTCTATATAGGTGATGATTTTTATATCAGTGCGGCCTTTATCTGTATCCAAGACTGCAAAAAAATGTTGATATATCAGTTTCAGTTATATGATATTATATGGATTAAGTTATAGTACATTGGCCCCAATTTTATAGATGGAAATGGTCAGCTTTGCAGTAAGTAAACTACAGTAATATCCAGTGTACGAGCTGCTTCTGTTCTTTTATACAGTTACGATTGCATCTGATTACACTGTTCCCACAGTTGCAGTAAAGCAATGACCCTTTGAGGTCTTTGGGATGTGGTTGGGGCTGTGAACACCGTCGGACAAGTTAATCATGGCTCCTAGCCAAATGTTATTTAGGTCTAAAGTGCCTCCCAAAACATTACAGCATCAGCACGACCAATCACTTAATACCTTAAACACTAAACAAACAAATCCATTTCTGATCCACCGTCGACTGACCAAATCTTTTATCTGATGAGTACGTGGGAGAAACCTGAATAAAGAGATAAGAAATTAATTTAAAAATTCAGTAGCAGCTGAGAATAACAGAAAGTGTAACGTCAAACTAGGCCTGTTTTATCTTTAAGCTCCTATTTCACATGAATTGGGTGAAACCCCAGAAAGCAAATTTCCAGATAATCACCTGCCAAACTGATTCAAAGGTAATTCCTTTCAGCCATGTACAGGGGCTTATTAATGGTTAGGAAGCCAATCAGCAAGCCTTCAGCTTTTCAATTAATGTCACAACCAGGTTTCCATGACTTCAAACTTTTGCAGAACAGAAGTGACACACCAAGGAAAATTATCCGACTTGCCTCATTCCCATATATGTAGCACAAGGGTGGCGGCGTGCTGCTAAAGTTAGCCATCTAATAGAATCCAGCTGGGACAGAAGCACAAAGACAGGGGAGACTGAAGAATTTTATGCACAGCTCTGGAATGGTTGCTGAGGTACCAGTGAAGTGGTAAAAGGTGATGGGCATCAAAGGCTCCCTCTGATACAACGTTATAATTAATTACCAAGACATTTTACACATGGCTACTACATCAGCATGGTTCGATTGCCAGAAATGTTGCCCTTTTAAACTCAAACTATTGTGGCGGTCAAAGAACATTTTTTGCAAAAGCAAATATTTCTGACCCTATTCCATACATTTTTCTCCCGAGTGTGGCCAGATTATGCGTGTGTGTTTTAAACAGTTAAATATACAATGATTTCTTCACTGAAGTCAGTAGGATGGAGTTCAAATCATTCATTCTGTGTGTGAATTTCACATGCAATCCCCATGTCACACAGGTTTTCTGCAGACACTCATGTGGCACCGAAGTTCAAGGTATTGCAGTCCTGCCCTGTGAATGGCATGGCCAGGAATGAGGACCAACCCCTCCACCCAGAAAGATGGATGGGTCCACTCCACTGTAGAAGGCACGTGCAGTGACTTATAAGCAAAGATTGCTAACCATTTTGGTCCAGGAAAGGCATACTCAATAAGGGATGCAATTGGGGGAGGGGGTGTGTAATTGCTGTTCTATTTAAGCAAACACCAGCACAAGCTTATTTATGTCAGGAAATACACAAAACACAACAGTGCCACGACACAGAATGTATGAAAAGGTGCACATCTGTGTTTACGAAGCCTCAGTACAACATGGATCCCATAGACTTACACTAAAATCAATAAACTGTAACAAGCGCTGTAAAACTGAACATCACTCAACCGATCGTGTTCACTCTCAGAGCTGCTACTTGCAATCGAAAGGATCCCTTTATTTACTCACAGCCTAATGTCTTTAATGACACGGCATCCTTTCACGGCCCATATTACTGAAACGGAGGATATATGACCGCCAAGATGATGTGTGATGGCAGTGTAGCCCATCCCGAATGAATAGTAAGAAGTCCTACGGGGTCTGAAGACGGGGTCTGAATTTCAGGGGTCTGAAGCATAGGGAAGGAGAAGCAATGTGGCAATAAGCTGAGACATGAGCTGTGTTTTCACACGTCAGGTCGATAACTAAGTCCAAACTGCACAATAGAACAGGGGAGCATCATACTGGACAGACAACAAGCCCACAGGCCCTCATTTTTTAGTCTTATTCGCCATCCAGATTAAATAAAGCCAAGAGTATTCCTGATTGCACTTCAGCAAACGCGGCATCCGCCCTCCTTAATAGCACGTTTTAATACTGAAGCGTGCTGCCTGCACCCCGTTTTCTGAAGTCAAAGCTACTAAAATGAGTGGCATTTAGTATAGATTCAGATCACAACAAACAATGCCTGACATATGAGCTGATTAAACTCGGGCTTCTCTCTCCTTTAATAAAGGGATCGTTGCTTTGGCTAACTAAATATTTACTGTGGTGGGCTCACACAAAAGGCTGTGGTAACACTAACACTGGGAGCAAGAAAAGGAGAGTGCATTGTAGATCTGAAGGTGACTGTAGAGTAGCTAAGGGGAGGAACGGTAGGGTGGGGAGTGTCCAGCGGGCAACTGTGTGACACCAGCTACAGGAAGGAGCTAGGAGCTGGAGGGCAGCTCACAGCCCAGCAGAGCCTTTTAACGTTATAATTAATCAAACATATACAGATCAGATGGCTTTTGTGCATTTAAAAGTTCTGGCCTGTTTGTTTATATTGCCGAAAGGCACAAAAGACCAGGCTCATTTATTTAAAAGTGTCCCAATCAATGACAGTTACAGCTGGGCTTCACTGACACAAAAATAATCATTAAAAAGTATAACAATATACCATGGTTTGATTAGTTTTCAGCTGGAAATATGCCGCAGAATGACAATAATGACAGGGCATACCTACAGCATTCTACACGGGCTTGCTGCAGAGTATGACATAAAATCCCTCGTGGATAATTTGCCTCCGAGTGAACAATTTTATAAGGTAGACAGTTATGTGCCAACCAAAGAGGGACTTACTTCTGAAATAGTAAGCAAATCAGAAAACAAAATTATTCATTTAGTGCTTTATTATACCATTCACAGTTCATAGTTCAAACTCAAAAGAATTTTTCTCTGACACAGAACAAGTGAAATTCTATTCCTGTGCTCTTACTTATTTCAAATTATATACATTATGCTGTGACATTGTGACTCAGTGCTGCACACATGTGCCAGGGCCTTTTGAAGGTCAGTGGACAATACCTAAGACTTCCTGGGAGGGAGGAAGGCTGAGGGTCCCTTCATCGCTGGTCACAGTGCCCCCTGCCTGCAGTGCTCGGACGCGCTCCCTCAGCTGCTGGCACTCCTCACGCAGGTGCCCCACCTCATCGAGCCTCTGCTGCTTGGCTATGCTGGTGGGGTTCATGCGGAGATGGATCACCTTTGTCTTTGTGGGATCGTAGGCGCCCTGTGGAGAGCGGACAGCCCGGCTAGAAAACACTGGCTCAGACGGGGGTCATGACAGCACTGAGCAAACAGAGGACTTGGAAAGATGTTACGGTAACGATTCATGCTTAAGACATTCAGCTGACAGAAGCTGAATAATAGATAAAAAGTAACCTGGGCACAAATGTATGATTATCGTTTATCTGGAAAACAATACCCATTAGCCCCATAGAACAGGCATGTGTATCTACTGTGAAAAAGTATGGAGGTTGAATACATATCTATATGAACACATTATGTAGCCACATTATGTAGCTATAACTAAGCCAACACTTTGTAAAGTTACTCATGCCTCAGCATCACAAGGGTCCACCTAAGAGGACTTCAGCTCTGTGTCATCTGTGGGCTCCCTGTGGCTGACATTCTGACAAAGCCGCTCTGTTCTCGAATCCATCGGGTTCTCTCTCTATTCCACTATGCTTTTAAGCACTGTGCTCCGTTGCTCCTACTACATTTCATTAAACAGAAGTCATCGGTCGGTGTCATTTTCACGAGTTCACTGACGATGCACAGGAGAGCAGCACTAATGTAATCGGAGGCTTAAAGGTAATCAGGTGATGACAGTGCCTTGCCGGCCTTGATTACTTCAGAAGGTATAATTTCCCACCCTGCATGATGAATTAGCCTGATGATCCCAATGAAAAGCAGAAAAAGCAGGTCAGTTCTAATCATAAGTTTAAAAAATTCACACTTCGTTAAAAAACTCAGGACCATTAAACTGCCTACCACTGCGTCAGTTATTTTAGTATTATTTTTTAAATGCAGGTAGAGTGATTACAACTGGAATGCCACTAACCGAATGCAGGCTAGACTTCACATCCTTCTGTATTTCCTGTAATTATTGGAGGTTCTAAACATGATGTACTGCCTTACAAACTTGGCAGGAAATTCGCTAAGTAGCTGAAACTGTATCAGTAATCTAGAAAATTATTATGAAGTCTAGTTTGCGCCAAAGAAATGACAATCATTCAATGTCACATAAAAACGACCACATACACCCCCCACAACCACTCCTGACTCACTCAAAAGTAAAATCATCTCATTCTGAAACAAAACATAGTAAAAGGCGAGAGAAAAAGTTAAAACCCACCCGGTCAATTTTCATTTGAGGGCCCCTAGTTCAAAAACAGTTGCACGTCTCCACTATAAGGCAACAGTACTTTCGAGTTTTGCCCATTCAGCTACTTTGAGCGTTAGAGACAGCCTTCGAGAACCTCGAATGCCCCCTGCTTATTTAAAATGATATAATAAGCTGCCATGTGGCAGGTGAAAAGCAAAGTCATGGTTGACAGAGGAATGTTAATGATATACAGAGGTTTACAGAAGCATTGTATACTTATTGAAAACAGCTGCAGCTGTAACCGCCTGGAGGACTGAGGATTTGTTTAATCTGACCCCTTATTCTCTCTATCCCTGCCTTTAAATCATTACCTGCTTCAGTGGAAGAGTTCAAATTTCTCAAGAGAGTAATTAATTAGTCGAGCTGTCCATTTATGCAGGAGACTCTAATTAAAATAAACACACGTACCACACTGTACCCCCAAATGAACTCTGTATATTGTATTCTAAATACTGCAACATAAAGCACATTTAAATTGCCAAATAACTTCCAAGGGGGAAACACTAGTATGCCCCCTCATACATTCAGTTCTATACTATCTATTTTTTCCAAGATATCCAAGACAAGATTTTAGATTTAAAAAGTTACCTTTTGGTGCCTTGAAAAAACAAGAATAAAAAGCACAAGTTGGGAAGTTTTGCATTTGCTCACTACTTTAATATTTATTCCAAAGTCTAGCTACTACAATGACCAGTATGGGAAGTCCAAGAAATTGTTTTCGTATAGACCATTACGAAATCAAAATTCACGACTTAGCATTGACATTGAAATAAAAATGTTGGGACATGAAAAACTACTGTATTCAAGTAATGTGATGTTTAAGAGGCTTCAATGAAGGGCTTTGAAACTGCAGCCGTGTCCATATGGCACTCTTTCAGTTTCATAGATCTCACCTTTGTTGCTCAAGCTTCCAACAAACAGGATGAATCCTTTCAATAAACTAAGACATGCATTACATGACAACTCAGCGTTCCTTTCATTTTTACTTGGTCAGTAGACTTCAGTTTTCATTTTAAGTTTAAGTAGTTTCATTCTCCTGACTACATCTGAATATTTTTTGCATGCAAATGCAAACTGTTACATAATCATTATGGCAGAAGAATATCCCCGGATTCCTTTAAAATGCATTCCCTAATCATCATGTTTTATAGAACACCTTACAGAAAATAGCTAGGCTGAGATTACCCTGAGAGGCTTTTGCTGAATGAGCATTAATGCTTTAGTAATTGCAAATGTCAACAATAAAACAAAAATTATGGACTTAAATGTGAACAGGTTCACCGTTTTGAACACACTCATTCTATTAACATTAACTGAAACAGTTGTTTTGTAATGCTTTTTCTACCCGTGCTTCAATAAAATGTTTTGTTTTAATGAAGAATAGCAGTAGAGCAACAATACTGTTTGTTACTTGAGCAGGAACAATTGCATTCAGATTTCCAGCATGCTAAACCCATCCAAATGCTCCCTTGTTACTCCTTGTCATATAATTTCCATTGTAAAACCTTCTTAGGGATTACACACATATAATAAATCACAGGCACTGGTTCTTAACCTCCTTAAGTGAGTAGTCGAAAAATAATCAATGGTTATGAACTAGCTGCCTATTGTATACTAATCTACATCACTTAACATTTAAATCCATCTACAGGGCTCAATGTCAATCTCGTTTTAATGTCAAAGCAGGCGCAGGTTAAACAGGATCCTAATCCTGCCCAACATTTCTTAAACTAAAAATGAAACATCAAAACATTGAATCATATGACTTATTAGTAATCAAGTTAAAAATATTCAAATATCAGCTTTGGGAAAAATACACATTTGCATTACAAAACATTTGCTGGGTACGTAACATAGGCTGCAATCACACAAGTTTGTGTTTATCCATTTTTGGACAAAGCAAAAGCAATTACAACTTAAAATACACTGAATTCACTTCACTCCTCTTAGCATCCTTCAGGTCTTGTTTAACAACCAGATACCAGTGCTAAATCCTTCCAGTTTATGGAGGATAATATGGCATCACATGTGCATCAGTACATTATTTCTGATCAAAACACTGACAGCCCATATAAAAGCTGGAAATTCTCTACTGGAGAAGTAAGAACTGGTCTTACAGATACTGCAACAGGGCACCTTCTGAATCAAAATTTGCAGGAGGCTTTATCCATCCCTTTAAAAAGGAAAGTCTGTGTGGTCTGTGTGAATTACTACACTGAACAAAAATACACAGTGAACAAACTTGTTATAGACTAGGGAGCAACATCACTTGAGGTGAAAAGAAGCCCGCCTTTCCTTCAGTGTTTTTCACATCCCCTTTATCAGTCACAGAACATGCAAGTCACTGCAACAGGCCGAGCTGGGAAGTCTGAGATGTGGTAGGCTGCTCTTTTGACATCCTCCCTCCACAACCGATCAGAAGGCAGAGAGGAAAGGAGTGAGCCGCTCCCTTGGGCTGCAGCCCCTCCATCTCATCTCACCCATCTGAAAGGATTATCAGAGGGCTGCGGGAAGAGCTCCTTGACAGAGTTCCCTTGGGGAGGCAGGAGGTTTGCTTAAAGAGGGCAGCCTGGGTGGGAAGCTTACCTTCCCAGCAGACCCTGACTGAAGCTACGAATAGCCCTTCACGCCTGTTGAGCACTCACACACTTTTTTAAACTTGGATTTCTCTTGTAACCATCGCCCCCCCAAGAGGCAATTTAGGAGCTTAACACGCGCATATTTTCATTATCTTCACTTCAGAAACTTAATCTACTTATTTCCATATGCTGGGGCCACTGAATCTGCATTAACCATTTAAGTTGTGGAGGATAACGATCATTATTAATATTATAATTATTATTAGTATTATTATTATTGATAATAATTATAATTATAATCAGGCACTAAAGACCCAGTTTCAAAAAAAGTTGTTCAAGATTTAAGCCCATATTAAAGGTGACAGAACAATCAGTAGTTAAGCTCTTTCATAAAGCTGGTCACTTTTTGTGCTCTCGGACAGACTGAAATACTTCACTACTTAATATTGCCCTTGCAAAGGCTAAGGCAAACGATTGTCCTTATCTAGGCTAGACCTAGTTTTATTACTTCTGATGACAGCTGAGCAGTCTTAATGTGCACAGGATGTCATTAAATTGTCAGCACCCATATGAATTACAATTTACTTTGAATCATCTAAAAATGTGGAGAATTATGAAGAACAGTTAACACAAGAGAAAATGAGTAATGAGGCCTAACTTTTTTGGTCTAATCAGTTCTGCAAAAAACTTTCATAGTTTGTTGGCACCCTTTAAAACCCCGACTACTAATCTCTGCGATCACATGAGGTCCAGGAGGCAGTGGGACTGTCACATAGTGAACCTTGATAAAAGTGCCACTCTAGCTACCAGAAAAGAGGAACATGCACTTTTCATTTTGGACAGTCCTACAAAATGGCCATTTAAGAGGGAATGAAGAACATCAGATGTACTGCCTTACACAAATGTTTGCTGACATACACAAATGGAAACAAACACGACAGCTCAAACACTACCTACCATTTATCTTCTACACTCATTCAGACGTGAATGTGAGCATTATGCAAATCATATTATCCCTTCCTTTTGCATCAAAAACATCAGTGTAATTTACTGTACATATTCTGGATCGTAAAATAATAGTTAAATATGTGAACATCTGCTGTTTCTGTACAACAACCTATTTTTAATGGCAAAAACACCCGGTGGTAAAATCAATATTGAATATCTTGATATTACTAGAGACGCGTGTTAAAATAAAATGAAGAAAAGAGCCACCATCAAACTCTCGTGAGAGACATAAGTTCTACAGCGCATTTAGAGAGCTTCCACTCTAATGAGGAGGAAGTCTGTAAGCCATTACATATAAAGATTAAGGTTCCCAATAATAAGCCCACAGATAAAGTTTTCTTCAGGAGACACAGCCCAATTAGAGGTGGCTTGGTGACAGATCCTCCCGTAAAGCATGCTATCGAGAGCCTAAATGGCTCCTAAACTCATTTCATCACCACTGTCAATTTCCCCTTCTCCAACACACAGTATTAAAAATGGATTTTGTGTCTGGTAAATACAAATCAAGTGCCAGTGTTCTATCCAATCAATTCCTAATTAATAAAGCCTATTTCCCATTCGGAAAAGAAAATGGAAAAGCATGTAAGTGGCAAATTTACAAAAAATAAAATCCAAGCAAAACTTTAAGATAAACACATTCACGCACCCACACATCAGGTTTAATGCAGCAAATTTTCTTAGTATTTTTACTACACGACTAATGAATCATAATACACACGAAAGGCATAAAACATTGCTGAAATCCATGGACATAAGAGCAAGCTGCCTCTGTCAAACAAGATCATTTTAATTCTGATGCAAAAAGGCATCCTTTTAATTCATTAAAGCTGAATAAATGTTACTTTCTTAAACATTATCATGGCTTTTAGTAAATGTAATACTTTAATACTAATCTGCTACATTTTAGCATGAAACAGCAGTACAAAGTCTAAATTTCTTTCATAACGATTACCAAAAAAATCTGTGAAAGACATCTGTGAATTGATATTACACAAAGTACTAAAATTAAATACCATGAATTACAGACATTAATTAAAGTTGATATAATTACAATTTAAAAATAAAATATCACGGTAAGTGTGGATAACACCAGCAAAAAATATTACACTTATAAAAGCTAATTTTGTTCAGTCAGCCTCATCTCGGCGATTCATTTCTTAATGGGAATAGATTTCTTCATGAAGCTGAGCTGGCCTTTACCTGCAGGTTGTGTTTCTCCAATCTCATTTCCAGAATGTTGTTCTGATCTTCCAGACGCCTGCGCTCTGCCTCCAGCTCCTCAATCTTCCGCCTGTAACAAAACCAAACAATTAAGATATCCATCTCCAGGCCCAGGCTTGCTTTTTATCTGAAGTCCTGCCAGTCTCAGCTGCTAATCAGGCCTAATTTCTGAAGACTGCTCAAGAGTGGCCATCTTCAATTAAATGTTCAGATCTGTAGGGGGCGACGATGCCATGCTTAGTGATAAGTTGCCACCCGTGAAGGCATTGGGAAATTCTGCAGTCATTACTGTATTTCTGTGGTGGGAGTACCAGTTCTCGTGGGCCACAAGTCAAGGCGTGCAAAATCAACCGCCATTCATGAAATGCTGACCTCACAGAAATCCCATTTTTCACTTCATTAACAGAGTCAGGCGGCAATGAACATGGCACTGCAGTAGTTGCTCAATATGCTAAATAATTAATCATGTGAAACAGCAGAGAAGTTGAGGGGTTATTCTGGTATGTGGATGGAAAGCTGCCACACATTTTACATTTGCATACAATGTCAAGCACCCATTCAATTGCAGTTCATGCAACACGCAGCTGTTATAAATTGGTATAAACCTGGTCAGCGGGGCATTTTATCTCACAGCTACACCTGCAGTCAGTTTTGGAGAATTTTTGTAACTTACTCTTGATGTCCAAGGATAAATAGGTTTACTACAAATGAATGGTCAGCTGTGTCTGGCTAACACCAGCCAAATCTCAACATTCCTGCAGAGACAATATTCTCAGTGAGGTGCTTTTCTTGAGGAACTTCAG